>JABWTJ010000058.1:1493383-2191122 GCA_016801875.1 Solanum sitiens
CATCAAATAACTCAATTACAAGAATGGGGTTTAGAGGGAGCTCTTGCTTTCTTGAAATGCCGCCATCTCTTTGGCATCTATCACATGCTTTGGCAAACTCATGAGCATCTTGATGAATAGTTGGCCAATAGTAACCACTTTGTAAGATCTTATGAGCAGTTCGGACACCACTATGATGTCCACCAAAGGGTGAGGAATGGCATGCCTCTAAAATACTCAACATCTCAACTTCCGGCACACAACGCCGAATAAGCCCATCAGCACAGCTCCTGTATAAGTATGGTTCATCCCAAAAGAACTTCTTCACATCGTACATGAACTTTTTCCTTTGATGAAAAGACAGGTCCGATGGAACAATATCACTAGCTAAGTAGTTCGCAAAATCTGCGAACCACGGAATCAGGTCTTGTAAGGCAGCCAATACATGCTCATCGGGGAACGTGTCATCAATATCAGTCTTATCCCCCAACTCTCGCATAGCTTCATCTTCTAAACGGGACAAGTGATCAGCAACTTGATTTTCGGTCCCTTTTCTATCCCTTACCTCAAAGTCAAATTCTTGCAGTAGTAATACCCAACGAATTAACCTTGGTTTCGCATCCTTCTTCGCCATCAAATATCTCAGGGCTGAATGGTCAGTATGCACTATAACTCTAGTACCTAGCAAATAGAAGCGAAATTTTTCAAAAGCAAATACTACGGCAAGGAGCTCTTGTTCAGTGACTGTATAGTTCTTCTGAGCTTCATTGAGGGCTTTACTAGCATAGTAAATGGGATGAAGGATTTTGTCCCTTTTTTGTCCCAATACTACACCAAGGGCAATCCCACTCGCATCACACATTACCTCAAATGGACTGCTCCAATCCGGAGAAATAATGATAGGTGCAAATACCAGTTTTTCTTTGAGATCGCCGAATGCTTTAAGACAGGATTCATCAAAAGAAAATTTACAATCTTTCTCTAACAGTTTGCACAAAGGATGTGCAATTTTTGAGAAATCTTTGATGAATCTCCTGTAAAAATGGCTTCCAGGAACTTTCTTCTAGGACCTTCATATAACCATCTGTAAGGACATGGGAAACAATTCTTATAGTCTCACAATGATCCATCTAACTTCTTTTAGCATTTAGGGGTCACTCAACCGACATTAAACATTTTTCTCAACTTTTCCTATGTGTTAATGCATGGTTTTTATGTGATATGACTTTCGGGTAACTTTTTTGGGAACCTTTGCAGAACCATTTGTAACCACCTAAAGAACAATTAATATAGCCTCACCATGATCCACACCACTTTTTAGCATATAAGGGCCGCTTAACAGAATTTAGGTATTTTTTTTTAGTTTTTCGTGTGTGTTAGCCCATGGATATTTTTGGTGATATGGTTTTCGAACACTTATTTTTGAAAGGGAAAAAAGTCAATATACCCCCGAAATTTCAAATATGATACGTATGTATCCTCCATATACTTTTGGTCATATATACTCTTACCATCATAATTTTGGATCATATATACACTTTGATTAAAGGGAAAAACACGTAACATGATCTCAAATAATTGCACTATTTTATTTTATTTTTTATCCAAAATTTATTTTTTAAATCCAATATTATTTATTTTTTAATCCATTCATTCACTTGGGCTGATTTCTATTGATCTCCATTATCAATATATCTAATTTCAACACTGATCCAACACCCATCTCCATAGCTTGATCAACACCATTTTCCAATTAATCACTATTGGCAAGATCCTTCTCAAATTTTGATGTCAATAATTCAACAACGATCTATTTTCAAGATCTCTAGATTTCCATCACCCCCCCACCCATAAATCTCATATCAATGGTGAAGGTCTGCAATTTCAAGCTTTGTAGACCAAAATATGTATGAGAAAAAATCAACACTCACAATTCAAAAACAAAAAAAGTGTGCGGAAAAAACTACTCAAATCTAAGCTCCAAGAGAACATAGGACGTAATTTATTCCTTCACAAATGTAATCAAAACTTAAGCAATTAGATCTTCCAGAAAGTATTTTCCAAAATAGCACCATAAACCCTAAATCTCAACCACATTAGGAAAACAAATAAACAAAAGTTGGATCTTTGTCTAAAAAACATATATTAGCCCTAACTCATTATTTAATCTTCTTTCCTTATGTATGAGAGATCAATTAAAATTATATATAAAAATGTGCAATGTCTCGAAGATTGAGTGATTTCCCGGCAATACAATAACGTTTTTGATGCTGCCGGTGAGAGAGAGGAAAAAACCGAATATGAACTTCGAGAGAGAAAGAGAGGAGAAAGATTAAATTTGGATAAAAAAAATATAATATGGCAAATATTTGAGATCATGCCACGTGTTTTTCCATTAGATCAAAGGGTATATATGTTGTTCATTTTATATTCCTAAGATACTTAGAACAAAACTTTGAAGAACTTAATAATACAGAACAAAGTTTAAGAATATTTTCACAACTAGAAAATTAAAAGTAGTAGAGAAACTAGATCAGAAACAGATTAGAAAAAATATACGAAATATTTTTCTTAAAGAAGAATTGTTGTCAATCTGTGTTTAAAGAATCTTACTACTTCCAACAAACTTTGCAGAAACACGAAGTTACCAAAGTTTAATGAACCTGTGAAGAATAGAAGAACAAAACTTAATTCACAAATCTAAAATTTATAACACATACCAGAATTTTGAAAAACAGAAAGAAGATCAAGCCCACTGAATGCACAGTGTCTCCTTAAGGAAATTATTCCCCTCTAGTATCCGAGGTTTGATTTGGAATATGTCCTCCCAGGATAGAATGATCTCAATCACCAATGTATTGATACCCAAAACGCTGGTGTCAGCGAGCCACTCAACGGCAGTAAAGTACACTTAGAATACTAGATTTAGAAGTAGTAGAAGAAGTCTAGAAATTCTATTGTTAAAATGAGAGGAAATCTCTCAATTTATAGAAAACAAAGGGTAGTGCGAAAATGTTCTTATTGTGCCTTACCGGAAAGGTCACAAACCTTTGGAAAAGTCACAATCTTTCTGAAACGTCATCACCTTTCATAAAAGTCACAACTTTCCATAAAAGTCACAACTTTCCATAAAAGGCACAACTTTTCATAAAAGTCGCAACTTTTCATAAAAGTCATAACTTTTCATTAAAGTCGCAATATTTCATAAAAGTCACAACTATTCATAAAAGTCTCAACTCGTCATTTTCCATTCACACATTTAAAGCGCAACAATCCCCCGCATGAATGGGGATGACTCCAAGACAAAGAAACGGACAAGTATGTGTACTTTACAAGAAAGAATTAATTGCATCTGGATAAGTAGGTTTCCCCTTGGACTTTCCGTAGTGAACATATGTCGAATATACTCGGTTAATCGGTAGATGCGATATCTTTGAACCGTCGAGCTTTGATGTATACCTAGACAACCATATGTCACACAATTAACCCTTTACCGTTTATGGTTCTTACGATTGTGTTCGTTTCATCCATGAACACCTCCTGGTTTCATGACTGTATAAAGAGATGCTTTTGACAATCATCCTCTTTGAAGCGGCTTACACTTCACACTCACATAGGTGATTTCTAACCGTGTTATCACGTAGATACACTATTTGGTCAACTCTGCCAAACTTAGCAAATCATTAAAACCATTAAGCTTTATTAACTCATTAACAAGCCTTAATGTTGTATGCTTGTCCCTGAGCATTGTCTCTAGTTAGGCCTTTTTTATAAGTGGATCCGATACATTATCCTTTGACTTTACATATTCAATTCTTATAATTCCACTAGAGAGTAGTTTTCTAACGGTATTATGTTTATGTCCTATATGACGAGACTTTCCGTTATACATCATGCTCCATGCCCTACCTATTGCATCTTGACTATCAAAGTGTACGCATACTAATGCCAATGGTTTAGGCCAAAAACGAATATCTATCAAGAAATTCCGGAGTCTTTCAACTTATTCACCGACCTTATCTTCAGCACCTAGCTCAAAGATCATTATAGAGCTAGCGATACATGTCTCTTTTGAAATATTTCCAAGAGACTGATCCTCTACCAAGAGTAAGTATATATCCACTCGTGGATTTTACTTCATGTGTTCGGTGATCAAATTTGCATCACTATATCCTTTCAATACTGTTGGATATTGTTATAATGCAAGACATGATTTAAAGTATTTTTTAAATACTCCAAAATTCTATTCATTGTCATCTAATGAGTTTGATTGGATTACTTGTGAACCGACTTAGTTTATTAATAGCAAATGCTATACCTGATCACCCACACTTCATGATATGCATCACACTTCCCAATACTCTAGCAAAATCCAATTGTGGGTCACTTTCTCTTTCACTCTTTTGAAATGCAAAACTCACATTTATTGGAGACTTGACAATATTGACATCCAAATATTTGAACTAATCAAGTACTTTTTCAATGAAATGAGACCGTCAAAATGCTAAACATTATCGATTTCTAAGGATTCTTATACCTAAGATCGCATCAGCAACTCTCAAATTTTTCATTCCAAACTTGCTTTCTAGTATATGTTTAGTAGCATTTATGTCATTAGTGTCTCTATTGATGATCAACATATCACCAATATACAAACAAACAATGACCTTGTGATTTTAATGTGAACACATTTATTAGTTACATCATTCTTAAATCCATTTGTCAACATGGTTTGGTCAAATTTCTTATGTCATTGTTTGGGTGCTTGTTTTAGTTCATAATGTGACTTATCAAGTTCGCACACTTTCTTTTATTTACCAGGAACCATAAAATCCTCGGATTGTTTCATGTAAATTTCTTCCTCCAATTTTCCGTTTAAGAGAAATGTTTCACATTCATTTGATGAATTTGGAGGTCATATATCACAACTAATAATATTAGCATCCGAATGGATATAATTTTAGTTACTGATGAGTATATATATCAACAAGATCAAAACCTTGTTTTTTTTTCCTAAAGTCTTTGACACAAACTTTTGTTGTATATTTGTCAACAGTTCTATCGACTTTCATTTTCATTTTGAGGATTCACTTTGAACCCAAAAGTTTATTTCCTGGATGAAGATCAACCAACTTCCAATAGGATTGCTCAAGGTTACATCAATCTCACTATTGATACCATTTGTCCAAAAGGATGAGTCTACATAAGACACAAGAAATGTTACAAAATCATATTCGAAGGAAGTATATGTCCCTTGACATTTACTACACCTCTGAATCTCTTTATTAAGTACATTCTCCTTTTGTTCTTACCAAGGACGTTTAGACCTTTCACTAGACTACTCAAGTCTAATTTTACAGTCCATAGTCTTAGGTTCTATTTCAATCCTTTTAGGAATAGGAACTTGGACTTTGGCTAGACACCCCCACACTTGGAAATATTTCAAGTTGGATTTCCTTTCTTTCCATTTGTCATATGGAATAGATTGTGTCCTGAACAAACAAAATTGCTTTCTTTATGAAAAGACAATTTTTTTGTTGTTCCCTTTTGCAGTAAGGATAGTTCCTCCACACAAGTTTTGTGGTAAACCCGAACTTCTACAAATGCATCCATCATTTGTTCAACGTTTGATTTTTTTTCTTTAGATTGATGTGAATAGGGCATTAGTTTGATGGATAAATCGACTTTCCAAACATATTTTTGCACAAGGAGATTCATACTCTCCATTCTTATCACTTCTTATCTTTTTCCCAACTGATTTTCAACTTCGATATTATATTGTCTAGACATTTCTATTGCTTCATCCTTACCATTAAGCAAATAGACAGTCTTTTTTCAATTGTTAATTAAAGTAACGAGATACTTTTTTCCAGTACGAGATGGTATTGACTTCATATCACAAATGTCAGTGTAAATCAATTTTAAGGGATTAAAATTCCTTTCAACAGATATATAAGAATGATCAGCATACTTAGATTCCACATGAACTTGACATTTTTATTTGTTGCACTCAAAGTTAGACAAAACTTCTAAGTTGATCAATTTTCCTTACAATGTTTTGTAATTGCCATGCCCCAAGTGTTCATGTTACAAACATTGACTCAAGCAAGTAAGAACAAATAAAAATATTCAGTTCGAAAAGCTTTTCGCGAGGTAGCTTTTTCCTGACTAATATTTTTTTCCTATTTCTTACAATTTTGTGTGATACAAATATTGTTTAGAGTCATCACCTTGTCAAATGTCCTTTTCAGAAAGCCCTTTCCATAACTTTCAATTTGATTGTTATAGAACTACCCATGAACAAAGTTTTGGGTTAAATAAAGGCAATATAGTCCAAATGTTACTTTTACAAAAACATAACAAATGACTATTCACCAATATTCATGTCTATGCAAATACTTTTATTATAATAGACATATATTTTCATGAAAAATCACAACATTTTAAGTGACACTTTTTTCATAAAAGAACACGATTATTTTTGAACAAGTATATATATAATTTGGTTGTTTCATACTAGTCATACTATATACTAGTAATAGAGAAACTCAACAACCACAATACCAAATATACTCCAAGAATTTTGTGGGTCTAACATAATACAAAAGTATCCTTGAATTTCATATCTTTTGCTCCAAAGTTAAATTAGACACCAAGTCTAATCATAAGCAAAAAAAACCCACATTTTAAATGTGATCTCAAAAATATTTTTCAAGTATTTGAATAAAATGTTTTTCACATATCTTTCCAGACTCTCAAAATGTCATTGGTAGTATGAAACCTGTTTTGAAAATATTATTCTACGAAAGAATTATAGAGTTTCAATTCTCTTTGACACTCTTTACATAGTGTCAAAGTTCATTCCAAAGAGGCACAAACACACCAACTCTAAGTCGCTGGTCTTTCTCGTCTATCACAAATAGACATACCACTTAGTATTTAGAATACTAACAATAAAGATAAAATTTTATACATTTTTTTCTATTTAACAATGAAGTTTATAGAACATAAAAAGTACAACACTGACTTATCATGTGAAGTTTTCATATTCTTCAAAGCAATTGCAAAGTCCAATTTATTCAGAGTAGAAAACTACAAAAGCTTTCTAGTCTACAACAATCAGACACAATCAAATTGACAGTGAGTACAAAACTACAAAGTTTTTATTTTTAATTCCAAACCGAATAAGACATATTCTTAGATTATCGCATAGAAATGTTTTTTTTTTCATTTCAAATAGTCTTCCAACTATAACATTTTGACATACTACTTTATCAAACAAAAATATGCATGTCTCACTCTGGACACTAGTGAATTTTAAAGGCACAATATTTGCCAAGGAAAATTCATTCGAAAACAATACGATTTGCAGAACTTTTTCCAAAGGTATACATGATAAATATCAAAATTGTTAACCTTTAGAAACTGTTTTCCTCCTTAAATGAATAATAAAAAGGTTACATCTTTAATTGGAATACCAAAAAAAAAATCTGTTACATTCTCACTTCGACCTTTCTAAACAGAGCAATGAATTATGGAGAAGTAATGCATTTATCTTCTACTTCCATGATCAGATTCTCTTAATAAGTAGAATACAAAAAATACAATCATTATAATAATTTCGTTAAGATTATTGTTCATTTTATATTCCTAAGATACTTGGAAAAAAACTTTGAAGAACTTAATAATACACAACAAAGTTTAAGAATATTTTCACAACTAGAAAATTAAAAGTAGTAGAGAAACTAGATCAGAAACAGATGAGAGAAAATATACTAAATATTTTTCTTAAAGAAGAATTGTTGTCAATCTATGTTTAAAGAATCTTACTGATTCCAACAAACTTTGCAGAAACACGAAGTTACCAAAGTTTAATGAACCAGTGAAGAACAGAAGAACAAAACTTAATTCACAAATCTAAATTTTGTAACACATACCAGAATTATGAAAAACAGAAAGAAGATCAAGCCCACTGAATGCACAGTGTCTCCTTAAGGAAATTATTCCCCTCTAGTATCCGAGGTTTGATTTGGAATATGTCCTCCCAGGATAGAATGATCTCAATCACCAGTGTATTGATACCCAAAACGCTGGTGTCAGCGAGCCACTCAATGATAGTAAAGTACACTCAGAATACTAGATTTAGAAGTAGTAGAAGAAGTCTAGAAATTCTATTGTTAAAATGAGAGGAAATCTCTCAATTTATAGAAAACAAAGGGTAGTGCGAAAAGGTTCATATTTTGCCTTACCGGAAAGGTCACAAACCTTTGGACAAGTCACATTCTTTCTGAAAGGTCCTCACTTTTCATAAAAGTCACAACTTTTCATAAAAGTCACAACTTTCAATAAAAGTCACAACTTTTCATAAAAGTCGCAACTTTTCATAAAAGTCACAACTTTTCATTAAAGTCGCAACCTTTCATAAAAGTCACAACTATTCATAAAAGTCTCAACTCTTCATTTTCCATTAACACATTTAAAACCCAACAATATATGATCCAAAATTGTGAAGGTAAGGGTATCTATGATCCAAAAATATAACGAAAGAAATACATATACCATTTTGAAAGATTTGGGGGTATATTTGACTTTTTTTCCCTTTTTCAGAAACTTTACAGAACTTATCTTTTATGGATCACTCAATTATAATTAGACAATTTTCTAAATTTTACATGTGTATTAACCCATAAATATTTTGTAATATGTCGTCTGGGTACTTTTTCCCAGAACCTCTATAGGACCACTCATTACGACCTAGAAAATAATCTCTACATTCTCAACATGATTCACGTTACTCTTTTTTTTTCATTTAGGCTCACTCAACAAGAATTAGGTGATATTCTCAATTTTTTGTGCTTGTTAGCTCATGAAATTTTAGGAAATATGACTTCTGTGTACTTTTTTTTTCTTCAAAAACCTTTATAGCATTATTTGTAAGGACATGGGAAACAAATTATTACAGCCTCTCTATGATCCAATCCTTCTTCTAAGCATTTAGGGGTCACTCAATAAGAATTAGAAGATTTTCTATGTTTTTTGTGCATGTTAGCCCATAGATTTTTGGGTGATATACTTTTGGAGCACTTTTTATCCAGAATATTTACAGACCCATCCATAAGGATATGAGGAACGATTCCTATAGATTCACTAAACCTCCGGAAGGAGTTGACGGAGAAGTATGTGAAGCCTCGCTATGTTTTGCACATATTTTTGAAATTTAGGAGTCATTTTACAGAAATTAGGCAATTTTCTCAATTTTTTGTGAGTGTTAGACCATAAATATTTTAGTGATATGTCTTACGGATGGTTTTTCTAAAAACCATTATGGAACCCTCTATAGGGAGTTGAGGGGACAAGTACATGAAGCCTCAGCCCTTTTGCACATACATTGGACATTTAAGAGACATTTTAGATGAACTATGCAATTTTCTCAGTTTTTTATGTGTGTTAGTCCATTAATATTTTTTTGATATGGATTTTGAACTTTCCTTTTGCAAAACCTTTACATAACCCTCCATAGGGAGTTAGGGGGGGAATATGTGAAGCCCTACTATTTTTCACACATAATTTGGACATTTAGGAGCCATTTTACACAAATGAGGAGACTTTTTTCAAAAAATGTGTGTGTTAGCCCATTAATATTTTGGTAAAATGACTTCTAGAAGGTTTTTTTTGTAATACATTTACGGAACCCTCCTTAGGGAGTTTGGGGAGTTGTACGTGTAGCCCCGCCTTTTTCACATGTTTTGTCTATTTAGGAGCCATTGTAAAGGAAGTAGGCATTTTTTTTAACCTTTGTGTGTGTTAGCCCATGAATATTTTGGTGATATGACTTTCGGATAATTTATTTTTTTGGAAATACTTTATGGAACCTTCCGTAGGGATTTGGGGAGAAATACATGATGACTCACAATTTTTTGCATATATTTTGCGCATTTAAGAGTTATTTTACTGAAATTAAGCAATTCTCTCAGTTTTTTTTTGTGTTAGCCCGTGAATATGTAATGGAATAGTCCACTCCTGATTTTTCCGCTTTAGGCGTAGATATAGATGAATGTAAAACGCAACACTAGTTAGTAAGGTTTACTTATATCCAACGTCTATCATGTGATTTTATCAATGTAAGACTTTTTATATTTAGATTGGGTGTCACATACCCCATTTATGGACTTTGCATCCTCGCTGAAGTTTGCCCCACCGCGTGAGATTGTTCTAGACTCAGCACTTAGGTTTTCCATGTCTTACCAAAATTTTCCTCAACTCAATTAAACTCTGGCCCACATCACCAAGGCCATACAAAAGAGTAGTTTTGATATGATTTGTAATGGTCCAACTCACTAGTGATATTGTCTGTTTTGAGCGTAAATTCTTAGGATTGGGGCAATTGGACGTAAAATTTAAAAGGCGGGGATGAAATTGGGCATAAATTTAAAGATGGATGAAGGGAAATTTTGCCTAACATAAAGAAGGGTGTGGGTTGTAATTTATATTGGGTCAATGTGTATTTGCTGAATTAGTTTTGATTGGGCTATCAGATTGTAATTATTTTGTGTTTCTTGGCATATTTATAGTTTCCCCCATAAGTTAACCTAATTAGAATCCCTAACCCTATCCATATAAACGCCATTACGGGAGTTAAAAAACAACTCTTAATCATCCCGAGAACGGGAAGAGTTATCTCTACAACACTCAATGATTCTTTTGTTGTGGAACTAGGAATTCATCCAGTCAAGTGAGGATTCCTGAAAACTAGTAATTCAAGTCGTGATTGTTGCAGACATTTTACCTACGCTAAGGAGAACTATTGTAAGTCTCAATAATAGTATTTAATCGTTATATTACAAGTTTACAATTGTTAATCGAAGTATGAGAGGCAATGTGTAAACAATTCCAATGTTATATAAAGAAAATTTAAAAACTAAGTATTTATAAGGATATTTTATAAATTTTAAAGAACAAAGAAAATGTAATTTTTTTTAACCTTAGATTAAAGCACGTGTTCTATGCCTAAATCTCCATCTTAAATGAAGTTATAATATAACAATATAAAAGAGGTTAAAACATATATAATTTACATAAATATCATAGTGTTAAGAGCTAATTAAAGTATATCCCTACTCTTTTCCGATTTATAAAAATTTCTTAAAATTTATGGATTCCTGATACATCACTTGACTTACGGATATAATAAGCAGAAATCCAGATACATAGGTGAGGGATGTATCACAGAGAGGAGGGATGTATCAGAGAGGGGATAAGACACCCAAATACATTACTGGACTTTCAGATACATCAGCAGACATCTGGATACATAGGTAAGAGATGTATCAAAGAGGGGAGGGATGTATCCGAGAGGGGATAGAGATGAATCCGCGAGAGGCGAGTGATGTATACAAGAGAGGTTTTTGAAAAAAAATTTAAATGTGTACTTAGATAATTCTTCGAATAAATATTAGACATCACATCATCATTATTTTTAACCCGGTCCTTCCAAACCCACTTTTTTTAAAAATTTATCTCTTAGATTACATCATCACATATATATTATATATACTAGACGATGGTTTCCCGTGCTGGCACGGGCCTAACATCAACATTTTAGGTATATGTTTGTGTACTTGAAATTTTAATCTGTCCGCAAAACTAATAGGCGCATGAGGAATGACTATAGCAAATATTCAGTAGTAATAGTAATATTCGAAGTTGAAGAATTACTCATCAATGAGTGGAAATATACAATATACAAATGTTTAGTAACCAACACATGCATCCAAAATTATGCAGTTGTCTGCTTTGAAGTACCTGTAGAAACATATAATTGAGAATATAGATGAATGTCACCTTATTAACCTGCTTCAGAGCAAGTGAAAACTATATAGCTCTCTAGTTATGGGAGGAGCATAATGTGTGGTTTGATACCCAGATGAATCAATATAAAAGTAACTTTCTAAGTGTGCGTGCTTGTCGGTCGTATTTTATATTGAAGCATGAGACAGCTAACTCGTACAATTCTCTAGAAGATGCTTTGCTGCAGATTGAACTCCTCAACTTTCATACATCAAATTTCACAGGGATCGGTGAAAGAAATCACTTTTCATAAGGAACCAAACTGAACTTGTTGGTCCTTTCCAAATATAAAGTACATATGTAACTCAGCTTACAAGTCTCTTACTTGGCATAATTGGAACTACTACAGAAATATGTAAGAAAACTATCAAGAGTCATATTTGAAAGATAATGATAATCACCATTAGTTTGTATATCTAACGGGGAAAAAAGTGGAGAATTACCCCAAATCATCGCCTATGCTAAAACAGAAAAAACTGAACTCCCAAATTTCAAGTTGCGACATTACGTCAAGAGATGTCACGCTGCTTTGAACCCAAACGTGTGAACCTAACCTCTAGCCACCGAAGTTTCACCAAGCTGGTCCAAACCCTTATCAGACAACTCATTGCTTCTTCTCCACGAAAAAAAGAAGTGTATGTATATATTTTAGATGGATATATGACTCCATGTTTGTAACCCTCATAACTTTTTTCTTGTTATACTTGGAAGGGAATATATGCAAGGTTGTCTTCCTTAATATATATATATATAACCTAATTGATAACACTTACCATCACTTGCCTAACAACTGCGAAAAGCGAAAGCTTCAATGTTTACGACTTCATATTGTATTTTGTCTAGTAGTTAGTAATAATGATTTGTGAGATTTTTTTAAGTTACGTTGGATATGAAAGCTTCATAAAACACATAGATTTGAATTTTGAGGTCTTATAAAACTGAAAACCACCTCTTAGATGAAGAAATGACATTTCTATACAACATTGAGAATGTTCGACTGATTTGTATCAACAAATACCAGAAACATAACATCTCTTTGTAATGACCAACTTCCCGAATCAGCATGAGTGGTACATTTTTTCCAACAAAAGTAGCTACAAATTATGAATTGCGTCAGACCGTAAATCTACCTCTTTGTTGCCTTACTTTATAGGAAGCATATGTAGGACAAAACAGAATTGGTAAAAATGATGTGGGGAACAAAAACAACTTAGAAGGTCAGTACTGCATCTTAAAATGATAGCTCAAACACCCACGTATGACGCATCCTCCGCCAATTATCTTGTATCCTTCACATTTTTCTTGCGAGCCTCATCAGCAACATCTGCCTCAGGTGGTGACTGGAGTTAATTATATTTCAAAATCCTTCACGAAATAAAATGGATAACGACTTCAAATCGATTTTGTCAACTGTTATATTCTAAGTGTTTTGATGATCCTCACAAATACAGGGACCCGTCCCTAGCAGAGTGATCTCGTATGGATTTATCCTGGGGTACAACTATAAAGTTTTCACGTCAGATGGTAGGTGAAAGTGCAGCATACTGAACCAATACGAAGAGTGGACTATTTCAATCGCTAAAAAATGCAGGGCCTGGTCCCTGGCAGAGTTCTCTACATCTGATACATAATAGTGTACATCTGTAAAGTTGTCCTATCAGTGGTAGGTGAGGCGCTAGCGTACTGAACCAATCAGAATGGAAGAGGTTGTTTGTCCAACGATTAATAACTCTTTAAGGTTGATACTTTCAATATAACAAACAACATATTAAGTTCATTCATTCAAGAAGGGAGAGAGCAGCAAGTCTTTGTCAAGAACTCAAGCATCAAAGACCGCAGCAAGGGACCTGGTCCCGAAAAGTCTGTGCATGAGAAAAGGACGAAAAGACAGCTGTCAAAAAGTTGCCAACTCTGATGGGGTTGGTGCATAGCTTTTCATGACAGCAGGCTCTCAGCCAATAGCCTCGTCCCAAGAGTTTGTGTCCATTTGAATATAGTCCCTTCTCCAACAACACAAACACAAGTTTTGGCAAACAAAGTTTTGGATTTCAAAAAATCCAAAAGATCAAAAAGCAAAGTCCATCTTCAAGAAGTGTCATCCTAAGAGAAACAGGGACCTGATAGAGCTGCAAGCTATATAGTTGTCTTAGGATTATATCTTCCGTGCTTACGTTTTAAATTTGTTCCTAATCTAGAAAGGATTCATATATTTGTTTCGGGTTTGTAAAAGTCTAAATCAGTTAAGGTTAACTAATTTAGTGGGCAACATTGTTTGGTATCTTAGTCAAATTCTAAGTCATCTAGAGTTAGGTTGTTTAGTGGGCGGTGTGGTATCCTCTTAGCACATTCAAAATCATCCGGAGCATGGTGGTTTAGTGGGCGGTGTGATGTCCGCTTAGTAAATCTAAGTTATCTAGGGGTGATAGCTTTGTGGGCGGTGTTGTATCCACTTAGGATCTTTAAGTAATAGGTAGATTACTTGATCGTGAGATTAATAACTTTTTCTCACATTGGTTGTAACCGGGTTTCACTTTTGCTTGAGAAGAATAGTGAAGATGGTTGAATATCCTGTGCAACAGTAAGAATAAGACCTTTTAGTGCCCCATTCCCGACATTCAAACCAGCAGAAAAAATGAAAAGACCATTTTATAAAGAATATCATAAAAAATCAGAGTATATATACATGTATTCTATTCTACTAAAATATACTACACCGTCACCATTAATGAAACCCATAACCATCTCGACCAAGCTACAACCATTTCATTAAGTTTTCCAAGAAGATTTATCCATATCGATCATTAAAAAAATTCAATTAAAACAAAGGATAGTTACAAGATGAAAACCACGGAGATATACCCAAAAGAAGATCTTGCTGCCACTTCTAAAAACGAAAATGATAAATTATGCCAAATAATTTTTTTTTGAGTTAACAGTGTTACAGGTACTGCGAATTAATACACTTGATAAAAAAATGGGGAAATTATGAAATTCATGACTTACTAAAGCCTTGTTACACAAACCAAAATTATGCGAAGACGGAAGATCCCCTCGAGACTCGGAGATATTATGAGTTTATCTTGATGAATATCGATGTGGTAGAAATTAAGCATATATTTGAGGAATATAATCCAGATATTATACAATATTCAATGTTCACGATCAAAAGATTCTTGTCTATTTGAATGGTTTGTAGATTATCTACATGACCCTATTCACTTGCCAAAAGCTCATCGACCCCAGACATATAATTCGTATAATCATAAAAAAGCCTGTATAACTTTATTTTTGTTCGCTCCAATACCCACACTTGGTGTATATAATATTCAGATGAAATTAAGAACACAGTAATTCCCCGATGGTTTTACAAATGGTGGAGTTGGTTCAGAGGAAATCAACAGATATTATCGACTCAACATCAAATACAATTTGAAAACTTTTAGGTACAAAGGTATATATCTACCTTATCAGAAAATATTAAATAATGCAAGTTATTTATTGCCAAAAGGATCTCTTATTATATTAGTTGGTCCTTCGACATTCACGAATTTGATAGGATAAAATATTTAAGCAAGACAGTTAAAATTAAAGGATGGGCGCCAGCTGTCTCCAATGATAACATAATTTCACGTTCATCAACCCAGAGGGATTCTAAAAATTCCAAAGAAAAATTAAAAAGAAGTCACAAAGAAGTCTTATAAAACATCAACACTATTGCGAAATAAAAATTTGAATTATTAGATATTGCTACCTCACATGACGAGTCTAGCAATTAAGATATGTTAGATCTACAAGGTATAGCACAAGCATACCTCATTAATTAAAAGGAAGTGCCATCACACTTTGACTATAAACAAAGGAGATATCAAGAAAGGAAATATGAAGAAGTGGACCCCACATCAAAAGTCGTTCCACACAAATCAATGGTACAAAAATAACAAGTCTCAAGGCCATTTTCAGCACAGGAAAATGCAAACATATGGTCACATTTACTATGTTAACAAATTAACAAACATGTGGACCCCACAGGAATTAGAAGTCATGTCACAAAGTGACAAGTACCAAGCAACAAGGTGCGGGATCAATTTTCAGCAAATATATCTTCAAAGAAGATAGACATGCGGAAAATTCAACAAAAGCTACGTGTACAAAGTTCCAGCTACGTGGCATATATTCCCTACCACGTATAGTTATCATAAGTTAAATGTAATAGTTAGTAGATACGTGTAAAAAGAATAGTGTGTACTTTGTGTATACACACATGTAACATAGTTAACATAACAAGTTAGATTTGTCAACACTTTTGAGGCCTATTTAAGGCTTTCAACTTGTACGAGTAGAGGACATTCAAAATCTTACAACAATATATAAAACCACCCTACATTCTCCCTACGTTTTCCCTATCTTTTCCATTTCCCATCCATGTTCTCTCTCACTTTCCCTAATCAATAAGAAGTTTTTTAAGTATATATTCTCTCTACTTATTTTATATTAGTTTATTTTTTAAGAATTTAAAAGTTTTGATTTACTGCCTTGTTGTTCTTATTTTCTTTAAGGTTTCTTAAAGTGGTGTGTTGAGTTTTTGCTTATTCTTTCTCCCTTCCGTTACTCTGCCTAGTTTTACTTAGAATTCTGTCCCGGAACTCGGTCTGTCCTTGTCACGCCTCGAGCCTACACCCTGGGCGGGACTGACACTCAATGACCATTGATGGTCTTTAGCGGACCCCTGGCTTGTCCTACTTACTCAGCGGAAGACTTAAATACAAGATATAACTCATGAAATAACTTAAAAGCAATACTTAGGAAAATTAGAAACTCATGTCTACGTTTATAACTGAAAAGAATAAGACTAAAGAACTATACTAGCTGTCTATAAAGCCTCTAAAAACAAAGAGGGATGTTGGGATAGGACCCCCAATCATCCAAACAACTGAAATGAAAATATAGCGATAAAATATGTCCTCTATAATGCAAGGAAGCTCACCAACTGACTTACACCGGATGCCGATCCTAGTTACCTGCGTCTGCATCATAAGATGTTGCATGCCAACTGGCATTAGTACATCAAATAAATGAGTATGCGAGTTGGAATTATACTAACAACTTAAGCTTGAAAAGAGTAATAAGGAACACTTACCTTGGATCTGCTCAACTCATGAATAACTTAACTCAACATAAAGTAATGAGACACATGCAATATATTTAAAGCTTGTAAAACAGTGTAAACAACTTCTAGACTTGACTCTCAACTTCTTTGACTTTGATCTTAACTTTCCTTGAATTGGATTATGGATTCAAGGTTCATGATCTCATGTTTATGGATAATTTCATGATGTTTGGATAAACCTTAGAGTGTTAGGATCAACTAGGTAACATAGGTACATCACTAATGAACTAGGATGGAAAGATGTGGGATGAATGTGGAGAACTAACCTCCATGACACTCTGAGAGGCGTGGGGCGCCAACCCTCAAATTACATACAGCTGGGTGGGCCTCTCTGGCTGGCGCGACGCCTCAAGGACCTACGGACAGAGATTGCTCCGTGGGGCTTTGAGAGGAGCGACGCCCTAACCCCCATACCCAGGTGTTCTCGACTTTCCTCCTTTATTTTTCATCTCCAAACCCTCTAAACATCCGCGGTTATTTCCAAAAAACTTAGGATCATTATTACTATCAATATACAATATATTCAAACCAAAATTACACCCGTAAAAATGAACCAAACCATCAAGAAACTTTAACAACACAACCATAAAGAACTCAGCGAATTTTCAAAAATGTTCTTGAAGAACTTACTTCCTTAACATTCAAACAACTTAAATTTGTTGAATTAAAACAAGATTTGCGTGTGGGTTAACTAACCCAACACTATGTGATCTTACATACCTTGTAGGGATCACCCCCGATGAGTTCCACTCTAAAATATTGAACGTCCTTGGCGATTTCTTGATTTCTCTCATCTTTTCTCTCTTCTCCAAGCCCTAGCGTAAGTTTTGTCACGACCCGAGTCTAAACCATGGATATGGATGGAACTCAATAACCATGATGGTCCCCTAGCAATCCCTCATCCTGGCTGACTACAAGCGGAAGACTAACTTAAGCTTGCAAAAGCTTAAAAACTGAAATAAAAGTTCATAAAACATTAAAACAAACTTCAACTCAAAAGAAAACTATGAATAATAAAATATATTCAACTCGTCATAAAATAGTCAACTTAAGTCTTCAAAACATTTAATAAAATATTTGAATAATGCAGACTTCTCAACTATACTTACTATCTATGAAATCTCAAAATGATAAAGATGGAAATAGGTACAAGACCCACGACATCCTAACTAAACTGAAAAGTAAATGAAATCCTCCTAATGCAAAGAGGATCAACATAGCTAACTCTAACTCTCAGTATCAATAAAGCTCTTGTTTAAGATCTTGAATACATGTGTCCGTATCATGAGATGATGCAGGAAAAATAGCTCAGTACGTGGAATGTACGAGCATGTAAGGGGATTCTAAAACATAACATAAGCTTGAAACTTGATAAAAAGGAAACATACATACCTTTTCTAAACTCACTCAACTCAAGGAATACTCAAGGATACTCAAAACTACTCACACTTACTCATCTCAGAAGTACTCGAAGAAAAGATACTCAACTGAAAGATTAGATACTCAACTTCAAAGATATGATATTCGACTCTAGTACTCAACTCAATGTAAAGCAAGAATACACATGCAATATATAGAAAGCTTTATAAAACATTACAATAAACTTAGTTCGTTAATGAAAATGCAATAACAAACTCAACTTTTCTAATATAATCAAGTAATATAATATTTGTGGGAGTTTCGCTAACCGACAACCATCAATTAAGAGTTATGGTGATGATACCACATTTTACCTCACGCTGCCAAGCACCACCCTATACCTTGCCAATACTACTCCTAAAATATACTAACTCTTATGTTTTAAAAACATCGTTCTTCTGTGATTTGATATTAATGCTCAAAAACATAGCTCAAAATCAATCTTGGAAATCTCAGTTTCCCTCGTTGCTTCATTTAGAAAGCTATTACTCTTTTCTAAAAACTAGGTTGATGGCTCTTTGGAAAATTTAGTTTCTGTTCTTATTTAAATGTGAAAACATTTTAAATTTTCTTGAACCGTAAGTCTTAAAATGAACTAACCCGTCACTATGGAAGCTTACATACCTCTTAGGGATGAAACTCATGGCGAAAATCCACGACATCTCTCAAGAATCTCGATGAACGCTTGATCCTCTCCTCTTTTCTCTTCTTTTCTTTTCATGAACTCTCAACTAAAACCGTAGGTGTATATTAGGATTACAAAACTGAACCTAATAGGACTATACCCCTTAAATATTACTAAAAAGAATTAAATATGGTTGGGTAAGGAAAAGATAAAAATACACCTTACTATTTTCGGCTAACTTTCCTTAACTGGACAACCTAACTTCAAAAGGTCATATCTCACTCATCCGAACTAGAATCTTACCAAACTTGGTGGCGTTGGAAATATCATTCAAAGATATTTCCTAAGATATACTGTAGTACATCTAACTCATTTTGTGCTGAGAGTTATGATCGTTTGAAGTTGACCTAAACTCATACTTAAGCATAACTTGCAAAATTTCAGATTTCACTCTTTCCAATTAAGTTCTTTTTGGTACTCAAGGTGCTACATCTTGTTACCTGAACTTAATACTTATGAAGTTTTTAATTCCTTTGCAAAATATCACTCACTACAAAGAACGATTCGAGTCTTAGCTCAAAAATATTTTGGGGTGTTACAATATATCCCCCTGGGATCATTCGTCCTCGAATGACGGTTGGACTGAATATTGAATAGGTTACTCTTACTAAGGACTGCGTCTAATGGTCTACTCTTACTATATTCAAGCCTCAATAATACTATGGAAATTTAGAAACACTTGTCCACTAGGACCTCATGATAGTTAGTCAATCCTTTACCTCTCAGTTGCATACTCGAATTACCATCACATTCCACTTCACAACATAAGTACTATTCACTCATTCACTATATATAAATGCCTAATTATTTTAATAACACTTCGAATATTAAGGTCTCTTTCTCAGAAATCATAAGCCTAGTGGACAAGTGTTTCTAAATTTCCATTCTATTTTTCTTTACCCTCACATTCAAGGTTAGTACTTTAACAACTCCAAGGACTCCTACTAACCAACTCCTTCAGAACTAACTTAGGTCTCTCATTTAAATATTTATCATAGTTAAACCATATCCATTTTTCCTTATCCTCATTACCATACTTGGACGGAATAAACACACCATCATTATCACGTTAAGATCATTAACATTCTCTTTTTAACACCACTGTACTACTAAAAGGACCTCTAAAAAAGATATCCCCAAACCCTTTGGGACTCATGATTATATTATTCTCGACACTTGACTTGCGTTCTCATCTTATCATCTTCCCTTTAGGTCTAAAGTTATCACTTGCAAGCAATGGACCTATTCCACATCTCTAAGTAGTGTACATTCTCTTAATGCTCTTTTACTCTTTTGATGTAGCCACATTTCACTGCCCTTATCTAAAGGTTAGGGTCTCTACTACTCCCATTCATTGCAGCAACAATATCAATTCCTCACCTATTCTATGTCAAGTCTACCATATCAGATCTCAAGAATAACATCATCACCCTCATGTTGCCATTCTGTTGAATATGACACTCATCTCAAATTCAAGCTTAATGTTTATTACTTAACCCGAATATCAATATGATTGCTCGCTTACTATACTTATGCCTCAATAATACTATGGAAATTTAGAAACACTTGTCCACTAGGACCTCATGACAGTTAGTCAATCCTTTTCCTCTCAGTCTGCATACTCGAATTACCATCACATTTCACTTCACAACATAAGTACTATTCACTACATATAAATGCCTAATAATTTTAATAACACTTTGAATATTAAGGGCTCTTTCTCAAAAATCATAAGCCTAGCTTAGATCTATCACTTCATGATTACTGTTTCTCTTATACTAACCACTTACACTTGGCCGATACTAACACAATGAGACATCATCATAAAATATTTTCTAGATACAACACACTCTACATCCTATGATGGAATCTTCACAACCACTTCCTAGTCTACTCATAAGGAAAAACTCTTCATTACTAACTTACGAGGTACATGACTATAGTAACATAGTTTGTCACAACACAATCTCCCTTACTTAGATTACTAAACCTCTACATACTCTCCTCTAACTCTGGGCTTTTCACTACTACTGCTTATGATCTCATAACTCATGCTACTCTTTCGGGTGAAAATCATACCCAAGCTCTAAACATACTTTCTTATAAAAATTTCAACTAAAACAATATTTAAGGAAAAGAGTACAACTTGCTTTTAGCTAAAATGTACAATTCATATGAATATGGGTGCATTCCTCTGAAATTGAACACTTAACTTACTCTAGGTCTTATCTTATGCCCATCTGAAGTTTCACGAGTTTCTCAACACTCTTTCTAAGAACAACTCATCCATAAGGATCGTTACACTTTACATTTCAACCATCTTGTATGATGGGTAATCGAATGAATATGAGAACGTACGAGTCAGAATAGATCTCTATGACTTTGCTCTATTGCGCGATTAAAAGTATGAAAGAAGGGAAACTTAACTTAAATATATGGAGTCCCTTATTTATAGAAGTGGGGCCCTCACAATCATAAACAAGGTCATACTGACACGGATTTATAGATACCCTAGGACTCTTAAACTTTGTACTCTGATACCATGTTTTTCACGACATGAGTCTACACCCTGGATATGGCCGGCAGTAAAGAAACATTGCTTGTACCCAAGCAAACCCTCATCCTAGATAACTACAAACGGAAGACTAACTTAAGCATGCAAAACCTTAAAAACTAAAATGAAAGTTCATAAAACTTAAATACAAACTTCAACTCAAAAGGAAACTCTAAATAATAAAATATATTCAACTCATAATAAAATAGGCAACTTAAGTCTTTAAAATATTTTTAAAATAAATAAATAATACAGACTTCTCAACTATACTTACTATATATGAATCCTCTAACTAATAAAGATGGAATTCGGGATAAGACCCACGACATCCTGAATAAACTGAAAAGTAAATGAAATCCTTCGGATGCAAGGAGGCTCACCATAGATAACACGAACTCTCGAATGTATCAATGAAGTTCCTATTGAGGATCTTGAATAACTGTGTCGCATCATGAGACGATGCAGGAAAAATGACTTAATGCATGGAATGTACGAGCATGTAAGGGGAATTCTAAAACACAACACAAGCTTGAAACTTGATAAAAAACGAAACATACTTACCTTTTCTAAACTCACTCAACTCAAGGAATACTTAAGGATACTCAAATCTACTCACACTTACTCAACTCATAAGTACTCATACTCAACTTAGATATTAGATACTCAACTCAAAGATTAGATAACTTCAATGATATGATATTCAACTTTGGTACTCAACTGAATATAAAGAAATAATACAAAAGCAACATATATAAAACTTTATAAAACATTAAAAGCAACATAGTTCGTTAATAAAAATGCAATAACAAACTCAACATCACTTACATAATAAACTAATATAATTTCTGTTGGAGTTTCTCTAACCGAAAACCATCAATTAAGAGTTATGGTGATGATACAACACTTACCTCACGCTGCCAAGGACCATCCTATACCTTGCCATCAGTATAGGACCTAGCTTAACTTTGTGGATCCACTTATGTATTGTGAAAATGATTAATCTAAAAAGTATGACCCTTTTCTACCCATGGTGGCTATATAGTTTTTTGGATACGTGAGTTATATGAACTCATGCTCATCCCCAATTCTGTGCTCAATACTACTCCCAAAGTATACTAGCTCTTATGTTTTAAAAACATAGTTCTTCTATGATTTGAGATTAATTCTAAAAGTTTAGCTCAAAGGCTATCTTTGAAATCTCAGTTTCCCTCCTGGCTTCATTTATAAAGCTATTACTCTTTTATGAAAACTATCCCAAAAGCTCTTAGGAATTTAAGTTTCCGTTCTTATTTAAATGTGAAAACAGTTTTAATCTCTTTGGGAATACTTAGTCCCCATCTAATTTTCAAGAAATGAACTTCAACTTCACTCTTTACTCTTTTACTCTTTACTCTTTACTCAACTTGAACATTAAGCCTTAAAAAAGTTAAAACGTTTGTACAAGACTTTTGAGAACTTTATAAACTTTGCTTTGACTTAATTCTTAACTTCTAGACTAAACTCATAACTTTCCTTGAATTTAAGTATGGATTCAAGGTTCATGATCTCATCTTTATGGATGATTTCATGATTTTCAACATGGAGGGTTCATGCGGAATTATGAGCATGAACTACTCAACTCGAGAACTGAAAGGTACTTCTAATCTCAAGATTGTTCGACTTATTGGATTCATGTGGAATTATTGCCATGAACAATTCAACTCAAGGACTTAATGGGTAACATGTAATAGTCCCATGATTAGAAATATAATCTCAAAAGGAATAAGGAACTCAATACTTAAGACTTAGAACTTGGAGATACTACTCCTCTTAATCATTTTTACTTTATGGAATTCATGCGGAAGTTATGGGCATGAACGACTCGACTCAAAGGTCTAAGTAAATATATGGAACTCATGTATACAAATCTTCTCATTCTTTTACCTACTTCCTCAAAACATAGTACAAAGCAATGGTTTACCTCGAAGGATTCACATTTGAACTCAGAAGTTTTCTTGAAATCTACTCTTAACTCTCTCTCTTGAATGAGAATTATGATTCAAGAGTTTCTTTTCATGACATGGAGTATCTCATAATGACAAGGTAGACTCATGTATACATTCTCATGGTTCTTATACTCACTTGCTCAAGTATTAAAACAAGTTATTAGAAGTTGTAGAAGACTCCACAAAATGACTCAAATGGACTTTCTTAGAATGTTGGAAAGAATTCTCAAAACATCACTCACATCTCTAACTTGAATTTGAATTATCAATGAAAGATTATGATCATTTTAGGAATGATTTTAGGTGTTTAGAAGTAGCTTAGAGTAGCTAGAATCGAAAGTGAGTGAAGGTGCAATTTAAACGAACTCAAACGGAATAAACGAAGGCAAACTAGATGAGGAAGGCGACCTTGGCGATATGGGTGGCATGGGGCGCAATCCCCTGAAGCATAGAGAAGGGGGTTGGGGCAATTGACAGATGCATTGATACGCTCAAATGTACTTCTCAAATAAGAAGTAAAGCGGTCGTATCAAGTAAAGAACCCAACTAATGAGGTTGAGATCGATCCCACAAGGAAAATAGTCCAGACTTAACTTTATTCTATTATTACTATTATTTAGCCAACTATTTTCCGAGAAAACAAAAGACAAAAAGGGGGGTTTTATTTCTAAATTAATGAAACTGATTAACTAACTAAAAATGAACAACTATCAGATTCAGCTTTCAGAGTTAAATCAAATTATAAAAGTAACTAGGGCTTAAGTGTTCCCCACAGGTTTCTAACTTGGTAAATCTAACTATAACAATTCTATCCTAATATCTTGCATATAAAGTGATAAGTTATGTATCTCTAAATCCTTGGTCCGGCATCCAGAGAATTTCACTCCGCACCTTGGTCCGGCTACGTGTGTTGCTATACTAACCCTTATCTTTACCTCATATTAAACATCGTATTCGGTATTTGACTAAGTTATTAACTCGTACCAACCAATACTAGCCTATTAGATAGTCTACACTAAATCTATGTTGATAATTCTTTTCCTATTATCTACCTCCTTGGTCCTGCAAGTAGCATTAAGGCGAGTTCTAACGTTGGCCATCCGTTAAAAAGACTTCTACAAGAAAGAATTATCAATACATGCAAGACACCACTCTAGAATTGTTATTTAAGTTAGATTTTTACCTTGTTATTCACCAATGGTTCCCACAACCCTAGCTATGAGGTTTAGTTACCCATGTTCATAATTATACAATTCATATTGTTAATGGAAGAATTCATGCACTTACTTTTATAAAAACAAATAGTTTCCCAGAATTTAACTCGAATAATCAACAAAATCACCAACAATCAATTCCCGAAAAAGTATCTTAATTCCCAAAATCGAGAGTTTAATACTATAATAGAAGAACTAAAAACTAAAAATTATCCAGAAAGTCTAACCCCAAAAACGAGGTTTTTCCAACTATTTATAATAAAAACAAAATCTAATCAAATAAGGATTCTATTTACTAAAAATCTGTCCAAACGCGTCTGGGTCGACGGACCACGTGACGGACCATCATGGACACGACGGACTGTCATAGCCTCCGTCGTCCCATACTTCACACATTCTTCTGTTGCTTTCTTCAATCCCCTCGACGGACAGGTATGACGGACCGTTTTAAGCACGACGGTCCGTCGAGGGTCTTCGTTCCAAAATACTTGAACTACTTGGAATTTGGGTACTGGGACTACTTCTCTAATCATCACGACGAACAAGCAGGACGGACCGTCGTGGCTATGACGGTCCGTCATGGACTTCCGTAATCCCACACTTCGTCAGATTTCCCCATTTTCCTTCAGCAACTTCTCCCTTCACTACGATGCCACCTACGGACTGTCACAGCCTCGACGGACCGTCATGGATTCCGTAGGTGGTCTTTTCTGCATTTCTTTCTCAAAAACTCCCGCGTTCATCCTTGGACAAATTTTCTGCAAACAAAGAGAAACTTACATAAAAATCAACACAAAAAGGCTTTCGACACACACTAAACTTAAGGAAAAAGCATTAGAAATACCGTGAAATCACGGTACATCAACACCCTCAACTTAAATTCGTTGTTTGTCCTCAAGAGACGCACTCTGACTCACTACAAAATCTTTGTACAAAAGTATCCATATTTTAACTTCCGCAATCATTTGGCTATCAATCCCGATTATTCTCATTATGTTCATGCATGGTATCTCTATTAGGCATTGACTTGTGTAGAATCAAACCATGACCCAGACTCACTACGCAATGATACCTATCCTCTTCAATTTCTTACCGAGATGCTAATATTTCTGGTATTACAACTCCTGTCCTCACTTCAAATAACATCCTCATTTTTCACACAATGATTTTAGTTTGAGTATAAGGATCACTTTTCGACACTCACTCTCAGAACAAATTCACAACTCATTTATACATATTGCCATACGCTTGCCCTTATTTTCACTACTTCAAGTTCGCCATACAACTCTTAGGATCACAATAGGACTTTTTTAGATTGTAACATAGGCTCAGGGTCAGGTAGGGTGTATTTAGGTATACTTTAGTGACTTGTTGCCCTCCTTGACATATTGGCTAAGCGAACCACCTTGTTACCATTTTATTTCACCCTATTGCTCAATTTTGTTTTCACTTTGCTGTTATCCCTTTCTTATCCTTATGTGTAAGTGACTTTTCTCTTTTCTTGTGTTTATTTTGCTTTTTATTCATATTTTTTTTATAGTCACTTCTGTTTTATTCTTTCTTTCTCTTCATTTTTTCAACCCCACTTTCCGGGGTTTTCCTTATAACAACCACCCTCAACTCATGATTTTGCCATGAGTCAATGGTTCACAATACCCATGGTTGGGTCAGGGCCAAAACAAGGTTGCTTTCTGCATTAGCCACCCTCAACTTATGCTTTTGGCATAAACTGAGGTGCACATGTCCACGGAGGGACCAGGGCCAACACATTGTTCCCAGAGAAGATCATTTGGGGTGAAAAAGAAAGATCTATTTTAAGCTCAATTCATTTGGATCAAAAAGGGACTAACTTCATTTGGTTTTCTGTTATTTTTAGGCTCAAGATTGACTATTTCGAACAAGGGTCTATGATCCTTTCCTAATTGATTGTTTTGACTCACTTTTAGCAGGACTAACCAGGCAAGTTGTAGCTCAGTATAGATGGTGGACATTCGAATTCACCTCACACTGACTTGACATTCCTTGCATTCCCAGATTATTAGAAACCTAGTTCAAGTCTTAGATTCAGGATCATGCAGTAGTGTATCTTTATTTCATGTTTCAAACCACACAATTATCACTTACTATGCCTAGTCATGCATCATTTTGATTATCGAGATATCATATTTATTTTAGCCATCATGCTTCAGATTTATACTATGTACATAAGATATGACATGCCGGTTCAACAATAAAAGTAATCAGTCTCTTGGGGAAAAAGAACACAGGCAAGAAAACCCCAAAAGAGGATCGTGAACTTGGACTACTCAGAATTCACCCAAGTACTCACGTTCCATTTACCCCACCCCCAACAAAAAGATATGCAATTGTCCCCAATGCATAGAAAAGCTAAACTACTCGAAAGGTAAGTGAAGCAAACCTGAGGCGCTAAGCGCCGGCGATCAGCAAGCTGGTTGGTCCCTGCGTAGTATAGACATCCTCAGTAATGTCCTCAGCATCAACTGCACCATCAGTAGTGCCTCACACAGAATCGACAATTTTGGAGCTAGACGCCCCGACAGCTAACCCTACAACCCTCAACTTACGGGCCTCCTCAGCAGCAATTGAGGCTCTCCTCGTAGCCTCGATCTCACGACGCTCCTTTTTCCTCGCCCTAGCCTCATCCTCCTCTCGACCCCTGCGTCTCTTGGCATGCTCTCGTGGGGGAGGTGGTGGAACATCAGAAGTGGCAAAAAGAGCAGCCATCACTGTGTCATCAGCAGGCTCTGCAAAAGGGGCTTCAGACTCTGGTACCCTCGCCTCTAGGATCGTATCAAGATCAGCCCGCAGACTCTCAACCGCAGCCTGAAGGGTCGACATGTCCGCCAGAGATGCTGGTTGGGCTAGCACTCGCAACTCAAAAGCGTCTAAATGCTTATGTACTTTTGTGATCTTCCTCTTTGTGTGCTGTGCCATCTTCCGCTCCATGCGCTCCTCTGCCTCAGCAATAGTCCTCTGCATCCAAGGCTGGATGTGATGCAGAAGTGTAGCCATCTGTGCCTCGAGTTTTTGGACCCTAGCAAGTGGGACCAGAGTGGCGGAAGGAACCGAGCGAGAGGAGCTCGGGGCAGTGCTACTACCCGGGATAGACTCGACCGGGGTAGTGTCAGTGTGTGCAGAAGCAGCCTGGGAAGCCGCATGAGCATGCTCTATGGTATCGGCCAGGTTCTCACCGAGTGGGACCACCTCTAGGCGGGCCCTCTGTGTGGGGACAACTCATTGTCCTCATCCCTGATGAGGCCGATGTCAACATTTCCTTGCGGGGTCCTGAGCTGGTCAATGTGCCAAATGGGCACACCTGCAGATCTGCACAAAGAGAAAATCATGCAAGGAAAAGGGTAAGTGGTGGTGATCTTGAAAGCCCTCTCATGCATGACCGCTTGGAGAAGCCAAGCGAAATCGACCTCGAACCCTGCCATCATGGCGACCATCAGAACAGCACGATCCCATGTGACTATATTATCAGCAGCAGTGGGGGAGAGACAATGGCGGACTATCAACCAAAGAAACTTGGCCGTAAAGGTCAAGTTGGCCTTCCTGATGGCTCCCTTCGGCTCCATCACCCAATCCGCAGCCTCTCCATCAATAGACAAGTGCTGGGCCATCCACCTCTTGGTGGTCTCTCTCAGCGAAGGCTCACGTAAGAACCAGCCCTCTTTAACAAATTGCCACCGCTAGTCGAACTCGGCGGTGAGAGGTGTTCTGGTGATGTCAACATCCGTGCCGTACAGATATCGGCGGATGGTTGGTAGGGAGATGTCAACCTGTATACCGCGTACTCGGACGTGCTCAAGTAGGGCCTGTTTGGCGGGGGCAGACCGCCTATCAATCTGTGATCGGAGAGTGGCCACATAAGAGGCATAGAACTCTCGGACTAACTCCTCACTGTAGCGGCCCAAAGAACGAGCCGTCCACTCCAGCCGGTGTCTGGTGAAAAGAGTGTGAATATCTGGCATGGTGGGGAGACTTCCTGTGAGGACCCGCCTCTCCAGTGTAAGGGTCCGTGTCATGACGCCTTTGTCATTGAGAACCTTGGCTCTAAGTATACTTTGTACTGCCCGTCGACACACCACCGGTTGGGCTGATCGGTGACCGGGTAGTTAGTGAGCCAGGGGTGGAGTCAGTGCTGTCATCCTCATCATCCGAGGCAGACTATGTAGCTGTGGCTGGGGCAGAGGCTTCTTCGGACCCGGAGGCTTCCTCTGACCACGAAACTCCTAAGGAGCAAGATGCTCCTTCGTCTTGGGCAGCTGACCCAGAAGGTGTGCCGGTCAGTGTGCGCTCCTCATCAGATTGGGAGGCAGTGACTACGCCGGGCGCCACCTTCTTGGGCGTGGCTCTCGGTACACGTGGAGCTCGTGCTGTAGTAGCAGTGCTTGAGGGCACGTACTCTGGATCATGCTCATCATCAGAGCCTATCACCAATCGGGCAGACGGGGCGACAGATTTAGAACGCCCACGTGCGAAAACGCGATCTTGTTTAGGTGCCATAAGAGGTAGTACCTGTAACGAATCATCATTAGTACTAGAGGGATGAAACATGACAAGAAAAAAAATGAGACAATAATACACAGAAATTCAAACCAGTGATAACATCTCTGAAGTAGCAGTAAGGCACGACGGACCTGGTGACGTCCCGTCGTGTGTATGACGGACCGTCCTGCGGTCCGTCATGTAATACTTAGCAATATAAAGTATCAGAGGGAAGGTCTCTGACTGATACGACTGTTGTTCAGGATGGGCCGTCGTGGGTATGACGGTCCGTCACATGTGTCCGTCAGTGGACACTTAGTAAAAGTGTGGAGACCCTTAAGACAGGGGTCTCTGACCGTCACGACGGTTATGCAGGATGGACCGTCGTGGGTATGACGGTCCGTCACATGTGTCCGTTAGTGGACACTGAGTAAAAGTGTGGAGACCCTTAGGACAAGGGTCTCTGACCGTCACGACAGTTGTGCAGGATGGACCGTCGTGTGTATGACGGTCCGTCACATGTGTCCGTCAGTGGACACTTAGAAAAAGTGTTGAGACCCTTAGGACAGGGGTCTCTGACCGTCACGACGGTTGTGCAGGACGGACCGTCGTGGGTATGACGGTTCGTCACATGTGTCCGTCAGTGGACACTTAGAAAAAGTGTTGAGACCCTTAGGACAGGGGTCTCTGACCGTCACGATGGTTGTGCAGGTCGGACCTTCGTGGGTATGACAGTCCGTCACATGTGTCCGTCAGTGGACACTTAGAAAAAGTGTTGAGACCCTTAGGACAGGGGTCTCTGACCGTCACGACGGTTGTGCAGGACGGACCGTCGTGGTTACGACGGTCCGTCATCGGGTTTTCATGATGTCTTTCAGAGACAGAACTGGGGATGCCACACTCACCCCATGTGATTCATACCAAAGACCCAACATTTCTCTAATGCTTTTTAACCTAAATACCTATCAAATTTACAAGTCTAAAGCCCTAATTACTCTTGTTTTATCCAGGCATTTTGTGGAATTAATAACCTAAGTTAGACAATATCTACTCAAAGAGCAAAGGCCCATATGCTAATAGTAAAGAAAAAACAACAACAAAAAAAGAAGAGTAAATGGGTAGAGTTTCAGAAACACATGCCTTGGAAGAGGAGAAAACAATACGAAAATGATGGCACCCAATCGAGAAAACTGAGAAGCACAGCAGCAGACTCCGACCAAGAAGGGAGATTTGGGATGGAAAATGGGAGAATGTGGGGAATTTGGGAAGAGAAAGAAGTTGAAAGGGGAGGAAATGGGGGAAAGAGGGAAAGAAAAACTGATTAATGAAGGGGTGGGGGGTTTAAAACGTTTAAAAACTTTTAAAATTCTTTAGCCGGGTCGGGTCGGGTAGCCGGGTAATGAAGTGACGAAACCCCGATGACAGTCCGTCGAAGATGTGACGGTCCGTCATAGGGTCCGTCGTATGTGCCCTAATTCTTAAAAAAACTAAAGAGCGTACCTGGCACGACGTAGTCATGCGACGGTCCGTCACAGGCGTGACGGTCCGTCGATGTATCCATCAGTGAATGTGGCAGAGTAATTTTTCTGCAGAACTTCCTGGAGATGTGCTACCTGAAAATTTATAACCCATTAATAGAAAATGCAACCGTTACTGGAAAGAAAAACTATAAAGTGGTTAGATGATAAATATTGGGTTGCCTCCCAACCAGCGCCTGATTTAACGTCGCGGCACGACTGAGGACACTCGATTACTCAGAATTCATCAAGATGATATGCCTTAATCACCTCATTCGCCGATTCTGCATGACCTATATAGATTTTGAGACGTTGTCCGTTCACCTTAAACCGCACACCTTCCTTGTTCTCCAACTCAACCGCTCCATGAGGGAATAGTTGGGTGATCAAGTAAGGGCCAGTCCATTGGGACTTTAGCTTGCCCGAAAATAAGCGCAATCTAGAGTTGAATAAAAGCACCGAATCCCCAATCATAAACTCTCATTTTTCGATTTTTAGGTCATGGTACTTCTTCATCTTTTCTTTGTAGAGGGCTGAGCTTTCATAAGCCTTTAGGCGAAATGCATCAAGTTCATTTAACCCATTTAACCGTTGTTCTGCAGCTTCATTCCAGTCCATTTTTAACTTCTTCATAGCCCACATGGCTTTATGCTCTAATTCAACTGGAAGATGACATGCTTTCCCATATACTAGCTAGTATGGGACATACCTATGGGAGTCTTATACGCTGTCCGGTAAGCCCAAAGAGCATCATCAAGCCTCCTTGACCAATCTGTTCTACTAGCGTTCACTGTTTTTGACAAAATCTGTTTGATCTCCCGATTTGATACTTCAACTTGCCCACTAGTTTGAGGATGGTAAGGAGTGGCCACATTATGGAGAACCCCATATTTCTCCAATAATCCCTTGAACAATTTGTTGCAAAAGTGGGATCCCCCATCACTAATAATTGCCCGTGGGGTACCAAATCGAGAGAATATATTCCTTTTCAAGAATGCAGTGACACTCTTCCCCTCATTGTTTGCGAGGGCGATGGCTTCCACCCACTTAGATACATAATCAACTGCTACTAAAATATACTTCATTCCATGAGAACTCACAAACGGACCCATAAAGTCAATACCCCAAACATCAAATAACTCAATCACAAGAATGGGGTTTAGAGGGAGCTCTTGCTTTCTTGAAATGCCGCCATCTCTTTGGCATCTATCACATGCTTTGGTGAACTCATGAGCATCTTGATGAATAGTTGGCCAATAGTAACCACATTGTAAGATCTTATGAGCAGTCCGGACACCACTATGATGTCCACCAAAGGGTGAGGAATGGCATGCCTCTAAAACACTCAACATCTCAACTTCTGGCACACAACACCGAATGAGCCCATCAGCACAGCTCCTGTATAAGTATGGTTCATCCCAAAAGAACTTCTTCACATCGTACATGAACTTTTTCCTTTGATGAAAAGACAAGTCCGATGGAACAATATCACTAGCTAAGTAGTTCGGAAAATCTGCGAACCATGGAATCAGGTCTTGTGAGGCAGCCAATACATGCTCATCGGGGAACGTGTCATCAATATCAGTCTTATCCCCCAACTCTCTCATAGCTTCATCTTCTAAACGGGACAAGTGATCAGCAACTTGATTTTCGGTCCCTTTTCTATCCCTTACCTCAAAGTCAACTTTTTGCAGTAGTAATACCCAACGAATTAACCTCGGTTTCGCATCCTTCTTTGCCATCAAATATCTCAGGGCTGAATGGTCAATATGCACTATAACTCTAGTACCTAGGAAATAGGAGCGAAATTTTTCAAAAGCAAATACTACTGCAAGGAGCTCTTGTTCAGTTACTGTATAGTTCTTCTGAGCTTCATTGAGGGCTTTACTAACATAGTAAATGGGATGAAGGATTTTGTCCCTTCTTTGTCCCAATACCACACCAAGGGAAACCCACTCGCATCACACATCACCTCAAATGGACTGCTCCAATCTGGAGAAACAATGATAGGTGCTGATACCAATTTTTCTTTTAGATCGCCGAATGCTTTAAGACAGGATTCATCAAAATAAAATTTACAATCTTTCTCCAGCAGTTTGCACAACGGATGTGCAATTTTTGAGAAATCTTTGATGAATCTCCTGTAAAAACCTGCATGTCCAAGAAAGATTCTCACACCTTTTACAGAGATAGGTGGAGGAAGTCTCTCTATCACCTCGACTTTGGCTCGATCAACTTCTATGCCCTTTTCTGAAATACGATGGCCCAAAACAATACCTTCTTTGACCATTAAGTGGCATTTTTCCCAATTGAGTACTAAATTGCAGTATTCACATCTCATAAGAACCTAAGATAAATGGCTCAAACATCGCTCGAATGATTCACCAACCACAGAAAAATAATCCACAAAAACCTCAATAGTATCTTCTACCATGTCGGAGAATATTGACATCATACATCTCTGAAATGTGGCGGGTGCATTGCACAACCCAAACGGCATTCTCTTGAATGCAAAGGTCCCATATGGACAAGTAAAAGTGGTCTTCTCTTGATCTTCTGGTGTGTAATAGAAATCTGATTATACCCTGAATAACCATCAAGAAAACAGTACCACCCTTTTCCAGCGAGTCTATCCAACATCTGATCCATGAAGGGCATGGGAAAATGGTCCTTTTCGATCCATGCATTTAATTTACGGTAATCCATACACACCCTCCATCCAGTCACCGGCCTCATTGGAACAAGTTTATTTTTTTCATTGGGGACCACAGTCATTCCCCCTTTCTTAGGTACACACTGAACAGGGCAGACCCAACTACTATCGGCGATCGGATATATTACTCCAGCATCCAACCATTTTATGATTTCCTTCTTCACGACCTCTTGCATAGGTGGATTTAAGCGTCTCTGGTGCTCAATACTTGGCTTATGATCAGGCATGAGTTGGATTTTATGAGAACAAATACCAGGAGGGATCCCAATAATGTCCGCAATGGTCCACCCAATAGCTCTTTTGAACCTTTTTAGCACTTTGACCAAACTCTCAACTTGTTGTTCATTCAGATCTGATGCAATGATTACCGGCAATGTGTCACCGTTTCCTAACAATTCATACCTGAGATGAGGTGGGAGAGCTTTTAGTTCTAGCTTTGGAGCCTCCTCTATGGATGGTTTAGCGGGTGGAGACTCGCGATTCTTCATGTCTAGCTCATATTTCTTCGGTTTAAACCGAACATTACCACGATCAAGAGCAGCAACTAATGACCCATATTCTTCAATGCATTCGTTATCAAAATTCATTATCACTGCCGCCAGTGCTTCTACACCTAGACGTTCTTCTATTTGTGTCTCGAGTGATTCACCAACTTTGTAGGATATGGCAAATACCGATTGGAGCTCACCACTCTGCCGCATGGACCTACAAATGTTGAAAGTCACTTCTTCATTGTTCAACAGAAATTTCATCTGCCCCTTTTCCATATCAACTAAAGCTCTACCCGTAGCAAGGAATGGCCTCCCAAGAATAATAGGCACCTCAAAATCGACTTCACAATCAAGAATAACAAAATCTGCCGGAAATATGAATGACTCCACTTTTAGTAGCACATCATGGAGTATCCCTATAGGCCTTTTTACTGTTCTATCGGCCATCAGTAGCCGCATTGTAGTGGGCTTTGGGTCACCCAAACCCAACTTCTTGTAAATTGAGAGGGGCATGAGATTTATGCTTGCCCCCAGATCACATAATGCTTTCGCAAAATGTAATAACCCGATTGTACAAGGAATAGTGAATGCACCCGGATCTTCTTTCTTTTGCACTAAAGACCTTGTAGCAATAGCACTACAATGCTGCATTCTGTCATCATCCTCAAAAGTGATCGATCTTTTCTTTGTAACCAAATCTTTCATAAACCTGGCATAACCGGGCATTTGTTCAAGAGCTTCTACCAACGGGACATTGATAGAAAGTTGCTTCAACATTGTTATAAAACGCCGATATTTTCCATCCTCGATCTTTTTCACTAATCTTTGAGGAAAGGGGGGGGGGGTCTAGGCATGGGAGTTACCTTTTTAGGCGCTTCAGTATCTTTTTCAGTGTTATCTTCTACTTCATCACTAACCTCTATCACTTTGCCATTATCTCTCATCACCTTTTCCACAATAGACCCCCGAGGCTCCCACTACAGCCCTTCAAACTAGAAGATAAAATGAAAAAAGCCTTCAAAGAGGGCGATAAAAAATTAGAGAATCGCTACTTCGTCCTAGCAGAATTTCCATCGCTGCTAAACCCAACTCCTTATCATTAAATAATGCCATGACTAGTAAACCAAATATCAAAAGTAAACCCTCATCAACAAGTATTTTTGTTCAAACAAAATATAGTTATGAAATGAAGCCACCGGAAACATACTCACAAGCGGTGGTTCCAACTACCCCGATAAAAAATAAAGAAAAAGTTACTCAATCAGATAAAAAGAATTTTCCAATTACAATTTTACAAATATTGCTTATCATGGCGCTTGACAAGGAATATGAATGTATTGGAGTGCCCAACATCCTGAAGCCATGTTACACCAATCCGAATCATATAGAAATCGAGGATCCACCAAACACCCAAAGGTATTATGAGTTTTATTAACATATACTGATTCAGTGAAAATTTAGCACAAATTAGCATATAACAATGATCCAGATAGTATTCAATTTTTTAGCTTCACAATTAAAAGAATATTAAGTATTTTTTAGTGGTTTGTGGATCATGTACACACCCCATTCCACTTTCAACATCTTGTGTTCTCCAGACGTATAATTGGTATGATTACAAGGCAACTTGATAAAATTTATGTCTCTCAGCCAAATACCCTTACATGATTTGTTAAATATGCAGAAGACATGAAAAGCGCATCGATTCCTCGATGGTTTTACAATTGTTGGAGATAGTTTGGAGGACATAAACAAATATTTGCACCACAATTTTTAATAAAGTTTGAAAAGTTCCAGGTAGAGCATAATATATCTACACTCCCTGAAAATATTAAATGGTGAAGTTCTTTATTTCTAAAAGTACATCTTATATTATTACTTGGTACTTCCACATTCATGAATTTGAAAGGATCAAGTATCTGAGCAAGACTATCAAAATTAAAGGATGTACTCTGAAATATCACTATGACAGGTTAGTTCAGATGAGTAAAGAGCAAGTAGAAGGGTTCACAATACAAACTGATACAAGTATAAGGGTCCACCAGACCATTCCGCCTTATTATAATATATATATATATATATATATATATATATATATATATATATATATATGTATTATCTCATATTTGCTATCAAGTATTGGTTGGAGTTTCAAGTTAGAAGTTACGACAAACTACAAGCTTCAAGAATCGGTTTAACGTATGCTATTAACGCAGACGTTTGGTACATTCATTTCATAATATTTATATTTTATTTTTTTGTCTTTAATTTTTGTGTTATTATTATTTTTATATTACACTTTAGATATAATTAAATATGAGTTCTAGCAAAAATATACCGGTAAAGGAAAAGAGAACGAACAAGAGAACGAACAAAGTGGTATTTTAAAAATATTTAAGTTTGGTAAAAATAAAAGTAAAGATTCTAGTTCATCTAAATCAATGTCTAGAGTTAGATTTAATTTAAATGATTCTACTTATGTTGATGATACTGCTTATGATATTCATTCAAATGTTCAACTTGATCACGAAAGTTTAGAACTACGTTATGGTAATATTAATCCTAATCTTGATGAGAATTCAGGTGACGAAGTACAAGTTGATTTGTGAGAAGACGAATTAGAACATACACCTACTAGTCCGGTGACAGAAGTTCCAAATGAAACTATAAATTCAAGGGCGCAACATTGTGGACGTCCAACCCTTATACCTCCTACAAGGGAGAAGGTGAAGTATCAACGCCCTAAAACTTCGATTTTGTGGCAATTTATGACTTTCGATAAGGAAAATATTGGTGCTATTTGTAATAAGTGTAAGCAACCTTTTAAACATAAACAAGGTTGGGGTCAAGGTGGGACGGGGGGATTAATTAGACATTTGTTATCTTGTGTGCCGATTCAATATAAAGAAACTAAAGCATTAGCCAATAGAAAAAAGGAATTCCAGTTAATGAATTTGATATTAGCATTATTGAATCGGTAGGGGCTTCTAACATGGTTCAAGGAACATTAGATCCTTCTAATCCCGGTGGTCCACTAACACAATGTATATATAAGAAGGAATTAGATGGCAAAAATTTAGCTAAAATTGTTTCTGTTTGTGGTGTGCCTTATAGTTTTCCTTCAAATTCCGGTTTTATGGAAAATATTCAACAAACTTATAATCCGACAGAGTTTTTTCAAAAAATACTGTTAAATCTGATGTTTTTGAATATCACGGTAAACATTGTCAATTTCTTCGTTGTATATTTAGCTTATTAGATAGTAGAGTGTCCACAACTTCAGACATGGGTCATAGTGTTAATGGAAATTATTATTTAACTATTACAGAACATTGTATTGATCATAATTGGAATTTTGCAAAAACGAATCTAAAGTTATAAAGAATGTGTAGAGAAAAAAACTAGTGCATATTTAACTTCAAATATTTTAAGTGTTTTAGATTATTACATGCTTATAGTTAAAGTAATGTCTATCACATTAGATAATGCATCTAATATACAAAAGCTGCTAAGATGTTAAAAGTTAGATTATGTCCAATTGACAGTAATGCTTTTCATGTTAGATGTGCTGCACATATATTAAATTTAGTTGTACAAGATGGTATTTCATTATTTGACAGTAGTTGCATGAAAATTGAATACGCCGTTTCCTGGATTTTTCATACTAATAATGTTGCTAGAATTAGGGAATTTAATGAGCTTTGTTTATCATGTGAATTGCCACATAGAAAAATTCCAAGACATATTAAAACAAGGTGAAATTCTTTTTACGAAATGCTTTCAGTTGCTTACAAATATAAAAGATCCATACAAATGGTTTTTAATGTTCATAATGTTGACCCATTAGATAGAATTTGTGATGAAGATTTGGAAGAAACTAAAGAACTATTACAATTTTTAAGACTTTTTTATGATGCTACAACCATGTTTTCTGGAATTTATTATCCTACTATTTCATCAGTATTAATAAATATTTGTTCTCTTACAATTAAATTTTCTAAATATAAAAAATAGATAAATTTAGAGGTTCAATTGAAGGTATGATTGAAAAATTTTAAAAATACTTTTTTCCTATTCCTCAGATTTGTTTCATTGCTACTTTACTTCATCCTGATTATAAATTACGAGGTGTGCATGGCCTCGTTGACACTTTTTATGAGACTTTAGAGATTTTACTGGAAGAAATTCCAAGTTGTGAAACGTGTAAGTCTAGCATAAAAGTAGAAGCAAAAATGTTGTATGAAAAATATAGAACTACGAAAAATACTCAAGGATAGTTGGTCAAACTTCTAATCCTGAGATTGATTTTGAAGTTCGAATTTCAACTTTTATGCTAGGTGTTCTTGGTCTGAATTCTACTAACCGTGATGATTTTGAAGAATATCTTAATCAATCTTTAGAAGCATTGGAAATCAAAGATGGCAACGAATATTTATTATGATGGTGGAGGAGGCGGAGCGTTGCATTTCTAATTTTGAGCAAAATTGTTCATGATGTTCTAGCTATTCAAGCTTCATCAGTTGCATCGGAGGCTGCTTTTAGCGCGACAAGGTTTCAAATTGGCGATCATAGACATTCATTGGCGGAAGAAAATTTGGAAACAACAATTTTATTTAGAGACTGTGTCAATGCCGATAGGAGGAATAATAATTTGTCAAAGTTAAGTTCCAAACAAGCAACATGGATCAAAACGGCAATTGAATGTAGTGATGATGAATTAGAATCACAAGAGTTTCGAGCAAGTTTGCCAACACCGGAGGATATCAACATCGATATGATGCGCAATTAGAATTGAATTTTAAAGGAGAAAACATATATTTTTAGATTACATACGAGAACTAATAGTTGGCTGCGTAAATTAGTTACTCATCTAATATCTGTAACAATTATTAGTTTTACATATAAGAACTTATTGAAACAGAACCCTTCCTAAAAAGTGGCTGCGTAGATTAGTTACTCCACTAATATTTGTTAATTGTAACTTCTAAGTTCTATTGAATAAATTTGAAGGTTTTATTCAAGTCTTTTTTATACAATTATTTTCTTTCATTTTAATTTTAATCTATACAATTAAATATATACTAAACTAACTTTAAAATACCTAATTTAAAAACTTGACATTTGAAATTTCAAGTTTATATTATTTTAAAATATTTAAAATACAAATTTAAACTTCTCAAATTTGAAATTTAAACTTTGAAACTTGAAATTTGAAACATGAAGCTTCAAATTTGAAAATTGAAACTTGAAAATTTAATTTTAAATTTTAAATTTTAAATTTGAAAGTTCAAAGTAAAATTTAAAATTTATTAGCTAAAAATATATAATTTCAATACAAATAAATAAGTATTTAAAAATCTAAAAATCCCCTGTCCCATCCCGTCCCGTCTTGTCCCGCCAAACCCCGTCCCATCCCGTATATATAGTGGGATGGGATTGGACATATTTTTGTCCCCCCCAATCCCGGTCCCGGCCAAAATCCCCCCAAAGTCGTCCTCCGTCCCGTACTGTCCCCCTTTGACAAAGGCTAAAAGATCTATCATCTCCTTATTAGTGATTATCCGACATCCGTGTATATTATCAACTGACCATGGACACACCACCAGTTTGGATCCTCAGCAACTACAGTAGGCTCGTTGTCTTGTTGAACTCGAATGCCCCCCTCGCTAGTAGTATCATGAGATGAGGCCGCCATACCATGTGAACTTGACCAGGATGCAGAGACGGACACAGAAACAGAGGCGTCCTCATGGACAAAAGTAGAACCACCAACTAAAACGATTAGTGTATCTTCCTCTTAAGACAGGGAGGCAGTTATTATGTCGGGAACCACCTGTAAATTTTGATTTCGGTTAGTGAGAGGTGTAGTTGGGAATGTCCTCATAGTAGGTAGGACATAAGCGGGGTCATTCTCCGCATCAGTGTCTTCATTAATCAGCCTTAATTTTGATAATCTTATAACGCAGTAATCCTAGTAATAGTAATCCCTTCCTAGTGTATCACATGAAAGTGGTAAGTTATGTATCTCAAAATCCTTTGTCCAGAAAATAGAAAATTTCACCCCGCACCTTTGTCCGTCTACTTCTGTATAATTTACTAACCATTAGCATTACCTCATATTAGACATCACATCAATGTATGGATTTGTTTTGACCCTCGCAACAATTAACACAAGATTATTAGATAGTAACAGACTAAATCTATGTTGATGATTCTTTTCTTATTAGCTACCTCCTTTGTTGGGTAAGTAGTAACAAGACGATTTCTAATGTTATGCACCGCTAAAAGACTTCTAAATGAATGATTATCAGTGCATACAATAAGACTATTCAAGAATTACTTAGTTTCTATTCATACTTTGTTAATCACTCGTGATTCTCACAACCCTAGTTGTGAAATTAATTACCCATAATAGATAGAGCACAATTCATATTTTTAGAAGAAGAATTCATGAAGTTATGTAATAAGTAGAAGAAACCCAGAATCTCCAATTTCAATTCAAAGCAAGAATATTTATAAACAGAAATCGGAAATGAAATTGCTATTGTTTGCAAGTTAATTCTCAAGAACACACCAAGAACTTAAAATTAATAATAAAGTCGACCCCCCCCCCCCCAAAAAAAAATGAGTTTTACATACCCTATATATAGAAAACATAGTCCCAAACAAAAAGAAAACAAAATACAGAAAAAAAATGTTGTTCACGGCTTCAATTGACGAGATTTACCTATGGACCATGGATCAACCTACTGTCCGTAAGTCCCTTACGCTGCTCGAGACTTGGTCACTTTCTCAAAAGCATGTAACCTTCAACAATAAGATCCAAATGACGGACCTGCAGAACGGACCGTAGGTCGATCTTTAGTCCGTGTGTCCCTTCTCGTGGCTCCACACTTAGACCTCTTCATCATGTAGTGGAACTTAAACATTTTGATACAAATGACAAAACGTGTAGGAGGACCTATAGGTCGACCTATTGTACTTAAATAGCTTCCGTGGTTCCACACTTGGTAAGATTTATCTAATGCTCAATCTTTGAAACCAACCAACATAGCATGGCTAAACCTATGGTCTGTAGGTCACCTCCGTAGATGGCTCCTTCCACAAAAAATTAGTTGTTTTCTCTCTCAACCTCGTCAAAGTCTATTCCTAAAAATATAGCACAATAATCATTAGTTTTAATACAAACTGTCCGTAAACCAATACAACTCTTATGTGAAATGTATTCTAAAGGCCGTAAGCACACGCTATATCAAATACATTCATTATTTTTCAAGATTTTTTCAATCTTCTTCAAGATTCTTCTTCAAGGTACGTTTTCTCCTAGAATTTAATTCCAACTCAAATTTCTCCCTACAATTAAGAATCACTAATGAAAATCATAATTCTTAACCATAGAGATTTAAGGAAACTTATGGAGGAGGAGTGACTGGCACTCGACACCTTATGCAATCGAGTTAGCCTCTGAAACATATCAATTTACTCTGAGGGCCTAGAAGGCCAGGCAACATAACATCTAAAATATCAAGCCTGGACAATTAAGGTCATAACCTATATAACAAATCATATAGAGAAAGGTAGACAAGCCTAAAATATTAAACTACTATCTGGCCGACGACACCAAAATTCAAGACATACTCACATTCATACATATCTATACATGTCAAGCCTCTGTGGCTGGAAACTGGAAGCTTCAGAAGGAAAAAAAGAATACTATTTCCACAATAGCCTCTAAGACTAACATAAACACTGTCGTGACAAGGTCCCGACTATACCCAAAGTGCACAAAAAAAGTAAATATCCTCTTATAGCCCCTCGATAAGATGGAGCTTACAAACTCACAGTTAAAATTGTATCCTAACAGGTGGGTCGTTTAGAGTTTATGCATGTACCAGCTCGCACGAAACAAAAAGCTCCATCTTAGGCAAAGGGACGTCTATACGAATAAAAATATACTTATATGTAAAGAGGAGAGTAGAGTTACAAATATTTATAGTTAAGGGGTAATAGAGATGCCACCTCAAACTAAAACTCAAATAATCTCCATGGTTATCATTTGGCGCAATACTATTTAAATATGCATGGTATGCTCGTATAATTGTATATTGTTAATAAATATATATAGATGAATATGCATGTCATACCCAACCAAATGCTAGCAATTGTTGTGCCTTCCGTTAGCGAACCAAGATCATATTCGCCAACTTGTGGCCATTTGTGTCTCATACGTATAAATATAGGCAATAGGCACCATACATTCCGATTATAGCTAAGAAGTAAAATGCATAGCATGTAATGTCATGGATTTGTACTGCACTTGTGTTACCTGAATCATGTAGCCAATTTTGGCTTGTTGGTACTCTTGTCCTCTTAATCCATAATCACTTTCCTATCACAAGTAAATATCTCGCATATCATATGCTTGTAGATTAAACTAGAACACTTAAATTAAATTAAGAAAGATAACCTAAACACAAAGATGTTCATAAAGATCTTAACGTTCTTCACCTATCTTTATTATATGTTTTCTCAGTAATTTATTAAAGACAATATTTAAAAAAAGGGGGTCCTTTAGTAGTTAAAACATACGAGTTACATTTAAGAGTTTGGAGAATCGAAATAATATTTTTATGTTTTTGGAAAAAGAGGGATGTAGAATGGAAGGAGGAATGATTTCAAACTCCTAATGTTCCTCCCTAATAATTCTAAGTTACAAAAGCTAAGGAAGAATAATAATATATACACGAGAACCTACAGTCAAAAGAATTAAAAAAATGACACATAGACACCGAGTAACCTATATAACCAAACATGTGGAATATCATTATAATGGAGACTTAAAAATAAGCGGTCTGTGTTTTATCCGAAAAATATATTTTGTAAGAATTTCGACTTTTTTAGAGTCACCACTTAATTTTTTAAGAAAAATCAAGAAAACTAACGTTTCCAAAAGACTTAACAGAAAAATCATTTCAAAACATTCAGAGGGGTTCGGGGATTCACATTAATATTTTAGGAAGGTGTTAAGTACCTAAACATCTGCTTAATGCAGTTATCCGACAACTAACTTTTTGGCTAAAGTATCTAACTTAATTCTTAATAAAGAAGTCGCTTGAAACAAAGTAATATAAGTAGAAAAAATTGATTTTTTGTAAATTTAGTTATTGTTATCAAAAAATTAGTTTGAAGTTAATTTTAAGTTGATAACACATTTACGACGTTTGCGGGGATTCGGATTTTCCTAACCTTTAAACTAGCGACAAAATAAAACAGATAAAATAATTAAAGCAAGTAAACAGAGAGGGAAAGAGATTTGGGTCCAATTCCGGGTTTTCTGTCCGCCTTGACCGGATTTTGGACCCACCTGTTTTGGGTTTTTGACCCATTTTTCTTTCTTTCGTACCTGTCCTAAACTAAGCAAATAATAATACAAAGTAAATGCAATAAAGTAAAAGACAACAAGGGCTTATGCCCAAAATAAATACAATGCGATAATTTTAAAATAAACTTGGGTTAATTGCCCCCAAGATCTTCAACTCTTCCAACTTGCTTCGATTTTCTCCGATCCTTTAAATTTTGGGACCTGTACATCGATTTTCATAATTTTGACTCGAGAAGAAAGATTTTTGAGCCCTTCATGGCTCTCTTGAAATGCAGGAAGAGAGATCGAAGCTCGTGAAGGACTCGACCCATTTTCACATGCGAAACCAAAAGGAAATAGAATTAGCATGTCGAGAGAGAAATGATAAAAAGGAAAACGACATTTAATACAATCAATAATGATGGAGCTATGACTCAAACCCAATAAGCCTTATTGAATATGAACCAAGAGATCACTACCACGAGATAATGGGAAGAAACTTCACGGAAAATATAGGGCTAACACATGAAAACAAAGGGAAACTTCCCTTTCAAAATAATTAGATAGTAGGAAATCAAGCGGACCGCATTAAAGAGGAATGATAATATAAAACCAATTTTAGCACAACGAGCAGATATTCAGCCATGATCGAGTCAAACTAACCTTAAGATAATATGGTAAACACAAATTACAGTGAATTATACCAGAAAGAAGAAAGAAGAACAGTAATTAACAATTTGCCCTTTATAATTCATTACCACTCTAACATGAGGAACTATCTTTAATTATGTAAACTAAAACTCAAAGCTAAACAAGTAAAGGCAAAAGGTCATTAAGGTACTACAGAGAACAATGACCATTCCGAGGTAAAAAAGATAAAAATAAATAAAACAATAACATTACCCAAAGTTAATAAACAAACTACAGACCAAAGCATGAATTAAAATTCAAGCCAACAATGAACTAAAGGGAATGTGACCCCGAATCTATAGCTTCACAGTAAAAGATAAAAGGCGAGGGTAGTTCTCAACAAATTACTTTAAAGAGCAAAACAATGTTGTTCACAGTGAAATGATTCTAAATTACTATGAAATACTACAGCTAGCCATAGCCTATCCCAAACAAGAAAATTATATGCCAACTTGTGATTAAGAAAAATCGAATAGACGAGAGCAAGGTGAAAATTCCAACTGACTACAGAAGAAAAGAAAAGAGAAGAAAGAAAATAAAATAAAATAAAACAAGGAAGTTCAACAAAACAAAACTTGGGAGAAAACATTTTTTATACAACAACAACAAAATAATCAACGAAACACTTTATTTCGACAGTCGAGTAACCACGGACTTAATTCTTGGTTTCCGCTAACTAAATGGAACCCAAACTATCGGACACTAATTTATTTTTAGTGAATAGATTTTAAAAGTCAAGAGTAACAGAAACATGAAAGTAATCTTAAACAAATAATACTTCGGTTAGCCCATTTGGCTTAAAGTAAAAAAAAAAAAAAACGAACTAATACATAATCTTCATACAAAACAAACACTCAAGAGTCTCCAAAGAAATAACATTACAGCAAGCTTGAAATAAATGGTATGCTGACAAAAGGCATTCAAAACTGGACAAAACACTGTATGCCAATTCTAAAAAAAAAAGTTAAGATCTACGCGTAATAGTGGCTCAATAAAACAAAGCAGATAAGATATACATAGACAAGTGCACCATATGAACTCGAAACAAATAACTACTCAACACGGGGATTCCGACTATCGACATTTTGAACTCATTCTTTCAACTTGAGGTGAAAGGATGAGAAATATGATGTCGAACACTGAACAGCGTAAGCCGATGCGTTGACATGAAGAGGCAAGCTTAGAAAGAAACCAGTCAAGTAAAGCTTCAAACAAATAAGAGAAAGTAATGACAAATCCAAAATTTTATCTTAATATTTGGAGGACTTGATGAAGAACCAGGGATGGTATATCACACATAAAAATAATACCAATGCTTACCAGCAGGCAGCCAACAATCCCAAAAGAAAAGAAAATTACAGACATTGAGTTATTACTCAGAAATAAGGGATAATCGAAAAATACTACATGAGGAGAAAGTTCACCTTTCTACGGGCAGCGAACCGAAGACCACGAGCTTGCAGCGACTACCAGTGATTCTAAAAAATTCCGATGGACCAAGAAAGGGACGAGGGATTCAAGCAAGTTTGAACTCTCAAAAGATTTTTATTTTTTTTTAAAAAGACACACTCTCAAAAATCTATAGTTGCTATCTCACTATCCCTCTTTAAACAATGACACTGCCCCTTTTATAATCTATTCACTGTATTGAAGAAGTGTTAGCCGAAAATTCTCCAAAGAAACTCCAACCCGTGACCATGAACAGAAGAAGAATATATATAGGAAGAAGATTAGGGTTAGGATTTGAGGGGGAAAATTGAAGAATCTCGGATGGGGTGTAGGGCAAAATCGAGATTCCACGTCCCATTTCAAAATTTGAAATCTCTCCAAGGACAAGGGACAGCTGGGAATCTGTACGAAAATGTACAATTCCTCAACGAGCAGCGATCTGGGGCGTCCAAATTTCTTGGCGAGGACCAACGAGCCGCGAGATTTCGCCACCTCGCCCTGTTCATCGTACGAACTCGTACTGAAAAGAAGAGGGGCAGAAAACGCGTGACATCCGTCTAACACCGTGTCCTTTGTGAACGTTGGAGGTGAGATTTCGTCAACTCGCCATCGCGTAGAGACGAGCGAGGCGCGTTGACATTGCCGGAAACATTCACGCATCTCTGATGGCTGCTTTTTTTTTGTGAGGAAGACAAGGGAAGCGGGTCGGGTATAAGTTGGGCTGGGGTGGTGGGTTTTAATTTAGAGTGAGTTGTTGCTGAAAGTAACGTGTACTGCTGGCTGGGAAAAGCAAATTAAATGGGCTGGACGGGTTCTTGGGCCACTGGGAATTAAATATGGGCTGGAAATTTAAAAGGATTGGAGTTTGGCTGAAGGGTTGGAGTATTGGGTCATATCATGTGTTAAGAAATGACCCAACTGATTTTCGAAGGATCAAAATATTTGAAAAAAATAAATAAGATGAATCAATACGAATTAAATAAACAAGCTCCTTAATTCTAACGATATAAAATAATCAATCGTAATTAAAGGATAAATTCAAAAATACAAACTATGATATAACAAAACAAATTAGTAAGCTATTTAAACAAGATAGATCTCTTTGAGGCGATTTTCGAATAATCATAAAATATACTAATCATATACATAATTATGTAAAAAAAAAATATTTATCTAAGATTTCTAAAGAGTGACGAGATTGATTTAGAATAACTTTAAAACACGAATTTTATAAAATCCACTTTATTTTAAATCGTTTAAAACTAGGAAGCTTGTCGATTAATTTTCATCGCGGAGAGTCAAAATTGGGTGTCAACAACTGTCCCTCGTTTGACTTGGATTGATGCAAGAAATTCGAGGAAAATGAAATTGACCAAATCAATTTTGACCGACCACATATTAAACTTTAGGATTTATGGCCAAGCCCCAGAAACGGATTTCCTGCATATCTCAGGGGATATGAGAATTCAGGCCACTTGTAGTTCAATACGCTTGATTTAACGCACGATTTGAAAAAAATTCAAAAGTCATTTTGACACCGTATTATGAAGGGATCGAAATGCTCAGGAATAAGACTTAAGAGCGAATGTTGGAATACAGTCGAGTTTTCAAAATTGAGCTCACCTACATATCCTTAAACCTCAGGAATCAGGCTGCTTGTAGTTTGACTCGATCGATTGAGAAGGAAATCTATTATGCTAGATAACCTTCGGTTCTGGACAAGTGACCAATTAAGTCGAGTATGAAAAAGAGGCTTGTAACCTCTTAGCCATGAATGTGGCGCGCTTCACACCCATAGTTAAGAACTTACACGGACATAATTTCCACAGCTCTTCGTGCATCGTCACTCAGATTGGAAACTTGCCTCCGATAGACTAAAATTTCGGGTGCAAAACTGAAACTGACAAAACGAAGAAAAACCTACATGCCTTAAGATAAGGGTGTGGTTTGATTGTGGTGGAAGTCGCTCCTCTGCTCGCGTCCTAAGAGTTTGACACTCCTCTTTGGACTATGTCCCAGTTCGCTGCTAAGAAAAAGTTCCATGTTGTGCTGCATCCTTTTTGATGTCGTCCGCACCTGTGGAATGTTTTGGAGAATTCATCCTTTCGGATGCTCTCGACAAAGACCGAGATAAAACTCGTCAGCATAAAAATACAATTTAAATGGGAGACAGTGTCTTTTATCATGTCGACACTTAATTGTTCTCCTCGACATTTGACGTCAACTCGATCGATTTGACGTAACGCAAATAAAGCTTATGTCTTGTGTTTGCAATGTAATCTTCAATGTACTCTTCATTCGATGTCGAAATAAATAAAACTGATGTAGTGTCAATATTTTCTCTTGGTGTCGTCTTCAATGCTCTTCTTGATGTTTACTTTTAACATAAATAAAAGAAATGCAGTTGATGCTGGTGGGTGAATATTTCTCTTGAGATGCACGATTTTTACTCTGTTAGTGCATGATTTCTTGCGGGGTATGTATATCTTCCCGTGATGTGTAAATTTCTGCGAGGCATGAAATCTTCTCGCAATGCATAAATTTCTGCGGGGGATGAAATCTTCCCGTGATGCATAAATTACGCAAGGTGTGACATCTTCTTGCGATATATAAACTTTTGCGAGGGATGAAATCTTCTCGCGATGCATAAATTCTTGCGAGGTATGGAATCTTCTCGCGATGCATAAATTTCGCAAGGTATGAAACCTTCTTGCGATGTATAAACCTTTTGCGAGGGATGAAATCTTCTCGCGATACATAAATTCTGCAAGGTATGAAATCTTCTTGCGATGTAAAAATATTGACTCGCGATGCATGTTTTTCTGCGATGCATGAATATTGACTCGCGATGCATGTTCTTCCGCGATGCATGAATATTGACTCGCGATGCATGTTCTTCCGCGATGCATGAATATTGACTCGCAATGCGTGTTCTTCCGCGATGCATGAATATTGACTCGCAATGCATGTTCTTCCGCGATGCATGAATATTGACTCGCGATGCATGTTCTTCCGCGATGCATGAATATTGACTCGCAATGCGTGTTCTTCTGCGATGCATGAATATTGACTCGCAATGCGTGTTCTTCCGCGATGTATGAATATTGACTCGCAATGCATGTTCTTCCGCGATGCATGAATATTGACTTGCGATGCATGTTCTTTCGCAATGCATGAATATCCTCTTGTGATTAAATATTGATATCATCCTTGGTACCAAATTAAGATAGTGCTTGAATCGAGCAACGTAGCGATCTTCTGAGTGCCTTCTGGGTAATCATGTCGTCTTAATTGACAAAAAATGGTAAAATGACTTCCGGATAGTATATCATCTTGATCGGCAACAATATAAATGACCCATCGGGGTAATGTAACATCTTGATCGACAATAAAGTAAATAAACCTTTCGGGTAATGTATAACATCATATCTGTCATTATGAGGCAAATGACGTCCTTTACGGCAACCGTAAACTCTTCCTCGTTTGATTCATCTTCGAATCTAGCTGGACGTTTCCTTATAGAGTTGATATTGTTGGAAATTGACTGAAATAAACAATTCATATTCCCAAGTCGCCGGTATAAGCAACATAAAATAATTCTTGTGTCTACAGGAACACCATTAGATTTTGGAAGAGCTTTCTCTTCCTTTGACTTCTCCATATTCATCCATCGAAGGAATTTGGTGATATCAAAGCAAAGCTATAAACCTACATCCACAGAAAAATCATTAGTTTTAAAATGAACTGATCTGTGTCGATTTCTTCAGTTGTCTGCTCCTCATCCTGCTATCTCCAGTTGATCTTCCTGATCTCCCAACTCTTGATAGATAAGACAAAATATTTTATACCAAAACAAATGAAACATAAAAGGAAATCTTTTTTAGAAAAATAAATTTTTGAGAAGTAATATTTTTAAAAAGGCGCAGCCAAATGTCATGTCACGTCAGGCTTAGCGAACTTCTTTGAGTGTGGGTGCTCGGAGGTTTATTCGCTGGTGAGTATTCCAAACACTCCAGGCTGTCGATAAACCCCTGTTGAAATTTTGAGGCCATCCTCAAAATTTCTGTCCCAGTTACAAGTTTTGTTTATCTTTCAACTGTCATTGAGTAAATCGCAAAATTTTTGAGATCCCCTCAAAAATTCTGTCCTAGTTGCAAATCCTGAAATATCTTCAGTCTTGGCTTGTTGAGGAAAGATCTTCTTCTCAAGAATTTTTGAGTCCCTCTCAAAAATTCTGTCCCAGTTTCTATTATAAAGAAGAATAGAAATCTTACGGGAGATATGACCGAACCCTTGTGGCGCCTACGTATCCCGTTGAGGCAGGAATCAGGTCAAACGTAGTTCCCTTTTAGGGTTAACAACAAATAAGAAAATTACAAAGAAAACCGATTGAGGCCGACATAGGCCGCCTACGTATCTCATTCTTGAGAATTCAGGTCGAACATAGTTCAAATATAAAGAAATATTTAAAGGGGATAAAAGGGTGACCGAGGCCGACATAGGCCACCTACGTATCTCATTCTTGAGAATTTAGGTCAGACGTAGTTCATTACAAGAGGGATAAGATTTTAGACAAAACAAATACAAGCAAAATAGAATGCATACAAGGAAATGACAGAAATGCAAACTAAGCTTTACACGTAGTATCTCTTGACAGCATCTGAGTTGATCGGTTTTGGCCACGCGGTGCCGTCCATCTCCGACAGGACCAATGCACCTCCAGATAATACTTTACGAACCACGTAGGGTCTTTGCCAATTTGGTGCGAATTTTCCTTTGTACTCATCTTGATGAGGAAAAATGCGCTTAAGGACCCATTGACCGATTTCAAAAATTCTGGCTCTGACTCTCTTATGGAAAGCACGAATCATTCTTTGCCGATACAACTGACCATGACAAACGGTAACCATTCTCTTTTCATCGATCAGCGTTAACTGATCAATTCTCTTGCTAACCCATTCAGCATTACTTAGCTCAGCTTCTTGGATAATTCTCAAGGATGGTATCTCAACTTTGGCAGGTATGACTGCTTCTGTTCCATACACTAGCAAGTATGGAGTAGCTCCAGTCGACGTTCTGACTGTCGTTCGATAACCCAACAAAGCATATGGCAGCATCTCATGCCAACCTCGGTGATTATCAATCATTTTCCTCAGAATCATCTTAATATTCTTATTGGCAGCCTCTACAGCTCCATTCATTTGCGGACGATAAGCGGTTGAGTTTCGGTGAGTAATCCTAAACTGCTCACATATCTCTCTCATCAGGTGACTATTGAAATTTGCACCGTTATCAGTAATGATGGATTCTGGCACTCCAAATCTGCATATTAGATTGTTGCGAACAAAATCAGCTACAACTTTCTTGGTGACCGATTTGTACGAAGCTGCTTCCACCCACTTGGTGAAGTAATCAATAGCAACCAAGATAAATCTATGTCCATTGGAAGCGGATGGCTCTATCGGACCGATGACATCCATGCCCCAAGCTACAAACGGCCAAGGTGAACTCATAGCATTAAGTTCGTGAGGCGGCACTCGTATCAAATTACCATGCACTTGACATTTATGACACTTCTGCACAAACTTGCAACAATCATTCTCCATAGTCATCCAGAAATAACCGGCTCGAAGGATTTTTCGTGCTAAAGTTAGCCCATTCATATGCGTTCCACACACTCCAGCATGTATTTGTTCAATAAGCTTCGCGGCTTCAACAGCATCGACACATCTTAGAAGACTCAAATCTGGAGTTCTCTTATAAAGGACTTCTCTACTTAGAAAGAAATTGAGGGCCATGCGGCGTATCGACTTCCTTTGGTTGGATGTAGCATCTTCTGGATAAATACCAGACTCCAAATATTTCTTTATATCGAAATACCATGGTAAACCGTCAGGTTCTGCCTCAACATGTGAACAATGAACTGGATGTTCTCTCAACTCTATATCCAGTGGATCAATATAGTCAGTATCCGGATGTTTAATCATTGAAGCGATGGTGGCAAGAGCATCGGCCAACTCATTTTGTATCCTGGGAGTATGTTTGAACTCGATCTTACGAAATCTCTTGCATAACTTCTGTACATACTGTACGTAGGGTATGATCTTCGGGTTTTTCACAGCCCATTCTCCTTGAACTTGATGAATCAAAAGATCTGAATCTCCAATAACCAACAACTCGTAGACATTCATGTCGATGGCCATCTTTAACCCAAGAATGCAAGCTTTGTATTCAGCCATGTTGTTCGTGCAATTAAATCGAAGCTTAGCTGCCACAGGGTAGTGCTGGCCAGATTCTGACACTAAGACTGCCCGAATACCTTTTCCCTGGTGATTTGCTGCTCCATCAAAGAATAATCTCCAACCAGGATATGCTTCAGAAATATCTTCACCCACAAATGACACTTCTTCATCATGAAAATAAGTCTTGAGCGGTTCATACTCTTCATCAACAGGATTTTCTGCAAGATGATCAGCCAAGGCCTGTGCCTTTATTGCCTTCTAAGTCACATACACAATATCAAATTCACTCAACAACATTTGCCATTTAGCTAACTTTCCTGTTGGCATCGCCTTCTGGAAGATATACTTCAATGGGTCCATTCTGGAAATGAGGTATGTAGTATAAGAAGACAAGTAATGCCTCAATTTCTGAGCAAGCCAAGTCAAAGAACAATATGTTCTCTTCAACAGAGTGTAACGAGACTCATATGGGGTAAACTTTTTGCTTATGTAATAGATAGCTCTTTCCTTCTTCCCTGTCTCGTCGTGTTGACCGAGCAAGCATCCGAATGCACTATCTGATACGGACAAATATAGCAACAAAGGACTCCCTTCCCGCGGAGGAACCAATACTAGCGGATTTGACAAATAGTTCTTGATAGCATCAAAAGCAGTCTGACACTCTTCAGTCCACTTTGTTGGAGCGTCTTTCTTCAACAGCTTGAAGATAGGCTCACACACCACGGTTGATTGGGCTATGAATCGACTGATGTAGTTCAACCTCCCTAAGAAACTCATCACCTCTTTTCTCATCTTCGGTGGAGGTAACTCTTGAATTGCTTTAATCTTTGAGGGATCGAGCTCTATTCCCCTTCTACTGACTATAAATCCCAACAAATTGCCGGCTGGAACTCCAAAAGCGCATTTGGCGGGATTTAATTTCAAGTTGTAACGACGCAAACGATCAAAGAACTTCTTCAAATGCATCAAGTGGTCTGAACTTTTGCGGGACTTGATTATGATGTCATCTACATACACCTCAATCTCCTTATGAATCATGTCATGAAATATAGTCGTCATAGCACTCATATAGGTAGCACCAGCATTCTTGAGGCCAAATGGCATCACTCTGTAGTGATATACACCCCACGGTGTAATAAAAGCTGTCTTTTCCGCATCTTCTTCATCCATCAAAATTTGGTGATAACCTGCATAACAGTCCACAAATGACTGCATCTCATGTTTGGCACAGTTGTCAATCAAAATATGAATATTCGGCAACGGAAAATTATCCTTCGGGCTAGCCTTGTTGAGATCTCTATAGTCAACACAAATCCTGATTTTCCCGTCCTTTTTGGCGACCGGAACGACGTTGGCCAACCAGGTTGGATATTGTGTTACTTCCACCAATCGGGACTCTATTTGCTTGGTGATTTCTTCCTTAATCTTCAAACTCAGTTCAGGCTTGATTTTTCGAGTTTTTTGCTTCACCGGCTCGAACCCTAGGTTAATCGGTAGCTTATGAGATACAACATCGGTACTCAACCCTTGCATATCACCGACTTCCCATACAAACACATCACTATATTCGGCAAGCAAGTGAACCAGGCTCTCCTTCTGAACCTCATTTAGGTGGGTGCTGATTTTAACCTCTTTGACACACTCTTGGTTGCCCAGGTTTACCGTTTTAGTTTCTTCTAAATTTGGTTTATACTGATTTTCAAACTGACAAAATTCCTTGGCAACATACTCTGGTTCCTCACTTTCCTCTCCGTAATCATCAACCTCGTCATCACCTGCCTCATTTTGTTCATTCAGCTCGTGACAAGACATGAAATTGGCAGGTTTAAAATTTTCCTTACTGAAACCATAAATAAACGAAGTTAGAAAATCAAAGTATGACAGATGATTAAATAAACCAAATTAAAAAAATAAAAGAGGCTTTCATAAAAATTGAAAAACAATGCAAACTTTGGCCATGGCAGAGCCATATTGCCTTTTTGAACATCATGACGGGAATTTAAAAGTTCAAATAGTTAAAATGCAAAATGGTGGGTCTCGGGCCTCTTCCAGACTACCACCGATTAAAACATGCATAAAATGATGCCCTTCTACCAAGGAGTTCGGGAGACCAGAATGGGCGTGGAGGTCCAGTTCTGCAACGTCTCTCCGGGCTCAGCATCACGGAATCCTGTCAGATCGACCTCTTCTTCAATAATAGCATCTATCTCTTCAAAAAGGCCACAGATTCCTTCCCCCAGGCTCTCCTCCTCTGCATGCTCACGAACTGGGAATGATTGATATAAATGAGGGATTGGTTTAGCTAATGCTTGATCATTCTTCTTTTTCAACTTCAAATAATCATCTGTGGGGACGTACCCCAAACCATATCTAGCTCCTTTGACGGGGACCTGAACAGGCTCAATAATTCATTGGGAATTTCTTCCCAATCCAACACCTGGTTCTAAACCATTCTGCAGCATCACAGTGGCTATCATCTTATACACGGCAGGCATATGAGGCTGTGGGGCCAAATCCTCACCAGTGGCATTTACCAGCTTCACTGTATAGAAATTGGTACCCCGAGACACTTCATCAATAATCGGCGCCTGTCTACCAGAGCGATTCCCTTCACCATGAATAACCAACTTTTCATTTCTCCAAACGAGCTTCATCATCTGATGCAAAGTAGAAGGCACAGCTCCAGCCATATGAATTAAAGGCCTTCCCAGAAGAAGGTTGTAACTTGTATCAATATCTAAGACTTGGAACTGTGTGCTGAACTCTGCCGGACCCATTTGGATGACCAGATTTACTGCTCCCAAGGTATCTCTTTGGACCCCATCAAAAGCCCTTACGTTGACTTGGTTTTGCTCCAACTTTCCCAAGTCAAAACGTAACTGCTTCAGTGTCGACAATGGACAAATATTTAAGCCGGATCCGTCATCTACCAAGACACGATTTATGACCTTCTCACGACATATCACAGTGATGTGTAGCACCTTGTTATGTGACCTCCTTTCAATAGGCAGCTCATCGTCACAAAAGCTGATTCGGTGCCCTTGAATAACTTGATGAATCATGGCAGCCACGTTATCACTACTTGTACCTGAGGGTACGTATGTGTCATCGAGAGCTTTCATTAAGGCCCGCCTATGTGATTGAGAACTCATCAACAGGGCCCACATAGAGATCTGAGCCGGGGTCTTCTCTAAATGTTTGATGATGGAATAATCCTTTGGTTGCATCCTTCTCCAGAATTCTTCCGCTTCTCCCTCGCTTATCGGCCTCTTAGCCTGGTCCTTCTTCTGTCCTCCGAGAGCAAGCTTGTCAGGAGTGTAACACCTTCCAAACCTGGTCATGCCTTGAGCAGCAGCGGTTTCAATAACAAACTTAGGTTGACGAGAGTTTCTGACGGCACCTAGGCAACAGCCTTTGTAGGTGTCAAAATAACGAACTCTCTTCTTTCTTTGACGCTTAAAGAAGCGACAGCCCTTTCCAAGTCCTCATGCACAATGGGGGTAATCATCTTTGTGCCACACCCGTCTTCATCTGTTTCAATCATATTAACATTGCCACCTCCATGATTCGGCAATGGGTTTGTGTTGACATTTGGTGCCGCCGGTTGGAGAGAAACTACCTCCTGATCAATCAGATCCTGGATTTTATGCTTAAGGTTGATACAATCTTCCGTGTCATGTCCAACACTGTTGGAATGATAAGCACATCTTTGATCTGGCTTGTAGAACTTTAAATTGACATCCACGGGCTTGGGACCCACAGGGTGGATGTATCCAGCCGCGGCTAGTCTCTCAAATAGTTTGGTCCGGCTTTCAGCAAGTGCAGTGAAATTCCTTGGGGGCCTTTTTTCAAATCTGGGTCGGGAAGGGTCATAACCACTTTGCTGAGGGGGAGGCACGTGCTGATAATTTCGGGTATTCGGACGAGGAGCTTGGCTTCTAGGATAAGGGTTTGTTTGATAATTTGGCGATGGAGCTTGGTAATTCGGGAGGGTTTTTTGATATAATGGAGCTTGGAATTGATAAACGGGTGATGGTACTCGGTAGCTAGACTGTATATTGGCACAGTTGGGAGCAATATTCTGATAAGGGGATGGAATCTGGTAAGGTTGAGGGTAATTTGGGTATATGGGGGAAAGATTTTGGAGATTAAGGGGTGGACTCTGATACAATGGAACTTGAGCGTTTGGATAGGTGGAGGTAGTATTATGGTTATTGGGATGATTGGATTGCGGGTAGTAGGCTTGGTGAGACTTTGGGGAAGGCCTGGAACGATCTTGGGAATGTGACGAGTTTCTGGGGGTTTTTCTTCCCCCATACGAGACAGCGGCAACTTCCTCTCTTTTCTTCCTTATCAATCCTGAAGATCCAGGTGACGCGGATACACGGGCTATCTTCCCCGATTTCAAACCGTCTTCGATAGTCTCACCAACTTTGACTATCTCGGCGAATTTAGCTCCGACTAGCAACATAATTCTGTCGTAGTATTCTGGCTCCTGCACCCGCACAAACACTTCCACAATCTCTTTCTCTATCATGGGCGGCCTTACTCTTGCTGCTTCCTTCCTCCATCTATAGGCAAACTCCCTATAGCTTTCAGTTGGTTTCTGCTTCATCTTCTCTAGAGAATACCGATCGGGAACTATCTCAACATTGTATGCAAATCGGTCAATGAAGTCTTTGGCCAGCGCATTCCAACTGGGCCACTGCCTGGTTTCGTGTAACGTAAACCACTAGAGGTCCTCCCCACATAGACTTCGGCTGAAAATCCGCATCAACAAGGCCTCATCCCTGCCAAGTCCCACGAGCTGGTCACAATATGCTCTCAGATAAGCCATGGGGTTGCCTACTCCCCCGAAGGTGTCAAACTTCAGAATTTTGAACCCTTCGGGAAGGTTCAAATCTGGGTGGATGCACAACTCTTCGTAACTGAGTCCAACGACGTCTGGGATGCATTGTAGTTCTTTCATAGCCCTTTTTATTTCCTCTTTTATATCGATCTTCGCATCCTCCTTTGCCTTCCATTCTATTTCCTGTTCTTCATAGTGATCCAACTCAGAACCATGCACCTCGTGCTCGGTAGGAACGGGAACTTGGAAGGTGGCTTTTTTTGGGAGGGGTGGAGCTATAGAGGGACTTGGAACGTTTTGGGCAGTCTGGTAGTTTTGTGGGTAAGCCTGAGGATTAGTGTTCTGATTTAAATGGTGATGAGGTGTTTGGGGATTGAAGGCAGTTTGATTTTGATTTTGGTTTTGATTCTGTGGCGATGGGGCGGTTTGAGTATTCTGAGGATGATGTGGCATTTGAGGGTGGTTATTTGGAAGAGGCCATGGAGTTTGGTAAGATACAGAAGCGTATTGGGGGTTTTGGGTTGTTAGATCTATCACAGACGGATTATGCACAGGTGTAGAAGGCTGATTCTAAGTTGGATCCGTATTTGATGAAGGGAAGTAGATCGGAGGTCTTCCATCAGCAATATTAGGACCAAATCCAAGTGGAGGCATATCTTGTCTTCGTTGCATTTCAACTCTCATTTCAGTGATCTGTTGCATCAGCTGCATGATCAGTTCGTTCTGTTCCGCTACGGTGGGCTGAGCCACCACAACATCAGTAAGACTTACTTCGTCGTTATTGTCTCCCATGACTGTCTTTCCTCTGTCTGAATTTTGTTTAGGGAAGGAATCTGTTGGACCTTTCGATCTGGTGAAGTAGGGATGATCTGCCAGCTTTGATCGACACAGATTAGTTTAAAAGTACCTGAGAAGCGAAACAACTCAAAGGCAGATTTGTCAGTGCAGATTTAGAGTACAAAATGCATAATATCACATAGAGAGCAGACAAACACACAAGTTGCTTTGTTTGAGGATATCTTTAACCCACGAGTAAGGACGGAAACAGATTTTATTTTTTTACAAGCAGGAATTTGCTTGCTTTTTTTAATTTGACACTGTCTCAAAAAGGCCAAATCGCGTTGAGCTAAGGTCTTCTTGCAGCTATGTTTTGATGTCTGTTGATCTGATCTGCGTATCTTTCGTAACATGAAGGAGAATGAAAATTTTTAAAGATAGGGGCCGGGCCGGGAGAGACTGCATACGTATCTCACAAGGAGAATTCAGGCCCAACGTAGTTCGAGTTCGGGATAAAATATTTTCATTCATTCTTTCATTACGGTTACAAGGAAATTGAAAGACAACATTGGAATTCTTAAAAGATAACATGATGATGACACGTTAGTCATTTCTCTTCTTGTTGCAGCGTCACTCTCTTCCTTTTAGACGACCCAGAAATGGAGGCTTGTAGACGATTTCCTCACCGTCGTCCTCCTCAGTCAATTCGGGGTGAGCGTTGTCGGGACCACTATTAGCCCCTTGTTCACGGATAGAGTATTTTCCGCTCATTTTCTCAAGTTCGTCTATCATGTCATGGTGGATCGCCTTGTTCTTCTTTCTTAATGCCAACATCCTTTCTTTCATAGCGATGAATTCCGTCATTTCCGCTTTCAGTTCTTCATCTAGTGACACATTTTTGGCCAACAGACTCGCGGTTTCCGAATCTATCTCTGCTTCTCTCGCCTGTCTTTCTTGAATCTGTAATCGAAGCATGTCCAATTTTCGGCTTAGATCCTCTTTTTCTTCCTCAATACTTTTCTTCCTCTTTTCTTTTGACATCAATTCTTCATCCAGTGTCGCAGTCGCAGCTTTGTAGACTGACGTGGCAACTTCGACCCTAAGCCCCTCCTCTCTGACCTCTTGAATCTTTCGTGTGATTTGTTCTATCTTTCTTTGTAGCTCCTCTCCAGTGAGCCTCATCTGGATATTCTTACCCTTATCCATAACAGTGATTTGCTTTTCCTGAGACAATAGAGTAATATTTAAGGTTTGTGGTATGAGAGATGTCTTTTGAGTGAGAAACTTAAGACTCGGGAAATTTTGGTCGGACAATTTTTGTAACAGTGACTTGTTTGTATATTTGGAAATTTCTGAAAAAGAGTGGGTTTTCGATATCCTCATTCACAGCAACACAACACATAAGCAGTTAAATAGCACATATATCGCGTCCTAATCATGCATGTGACCCTTTTGTGCCAAGGGTAGGCCTAGCGAATCTGAAGGATGTATTGCATCATTTGAAACATATTGTTGCACCCCCCAAAATAACTTTAATTAAAATTATAATGCTCGTTACATAACTTCAATCAAAACGGGGTACATTTTCAAGGAGGGGATATATTGTGAATACAGATAGAAAACAATCCCACGCAGGGGAGTTAGAATGTTGAAGACTCTGCTCCTCTTCTGGCTTTCTTTACGTCTTCGCGGATAATGCACTTGCTTGTGAACACGTACGGCTCAGCGAACACAACTTTGGAAGATATTGGTACGACTTGTAGAGTGTTCATCTGCTCGTCCAGGACCGCATCCAAATGCATCAGACAAGTCCTTGTATCAGTTAACTCTTGTGACATCCCAGCCAAAACCCTCTGATTTTCTAACTCTCGGAACTTGTATTCTTGCTCCTTTTGCTGAAACTCTTGTTCCCTTTTCTGAAATTCCTGCTCCCTTTTCTGAAAATCCTGCTCCCTTTGCTGAAATTCTTGCTCCCTTCGGTCCCATTCTTGCTGAAAATGATATGCATGGATTTGAAGCCTTGTCCGTACGTCTTTAATTTCTCGACCTGCGCGCGGTGTTGGATTCACTACACCACACAGATCATTCTGCAACCATGTCTTATATTCGTCAACATACCCAGCTTCATATCTGTTTTCAGCCATATCCCATTTCATGTTGACACGTCCAGCCCACTCTTGAAGGATGATCTTGGCGAAAGGTATTTTTCCGCTCTCGCTGTAATCGACAATAAAATAGCTAGCATCCCCTTGGACGGGTGTGATTTGTGTTCTACCAAACTACCGCATCACCCTAGCTGGGTTGTAGGGCCGTAATCCTCTGATGTCGGGAAGGACTAAAAATGGAAGTTTGGCCCCTTGTGTTGCTATCCTCTCAGACTTGAAGTTCGGCAACATCCATTGTATATCTCCTTCTCTCAAATCATAAAATACCCTCGCCCACGCACCTCTGGTGGTATGAATTGGGAATCTGCGGATGCTTTGGTAGAATTCATAATTATCCAGGGGACTCGTCTGGCTTGGCTTGGCCAATTCTTGTGGTCGAGCACCATCCTTTTTGCAGAGATGTTCAGTCATCCACCATTGAAGTAGAATGTTGCAACCTTGGAAAAACAGAAATCCGTTCTTACACAAACTCAAAGATCGATAAATGTCGGCCAAAATGATTGGGGCCAAACTGCAGTATTTCTTTTCTTCTTGTTTCTTGCCTATCCCTCTGAAAATGGCGTCCACTACCATCACGACCCGGGTGTCGATATTCTTTCCTTCATCTTTTGGGAACACCATAGTTCCTAAAAGGCACGCGGAGAATGCAATGACTTGAGTTTGCCTCCAAGTACTGTGATCGTGGAATTCGTTTAGAAATTGATCGAAATAGCTATCATGCCCCCATCTTTCGAAGAATCTCATTAACGGTATATCATGGGTTTCCAACCAATTAACTCTTACTAGTAACAATATGTCTCTCAATTCTCCGGCTGTTGGCCTATCTGGTAGAAGGATGTGATGATCGGGACATTTTTTCCTTTTACCACACGTCCCAATAGAGTCTATACAATCTTTAATTTCCTCCAATGTCGGTGTTATTTCGACATCTCCAAATCGAAAGACCATACTTTTTGTCATCCCAAAACTGAGTGATAACCTCGATAAACGTGGGCCAAACCTTGAAATCCATTATCGAAGGTAAGTTACCCAGGTGAATCGATATTTCTCTCTTTTGACAATCTATGAGGTTATCCCACCATACACGGAGAATGTCGGGTGTCTTGGTGACCATGTTGAAATGAAGGAATTGACTCGACATCTACAAAAACATACAACTAGTTAATTGCCACCCCCCATGATACAACAAACATTTAAACACGCAATACATCCTTCAGAACACACAGATATGATCGTCCTATCGAGCCGTGGGCTCTTTGGACTCAAGGTGGTCTTTCTAATGGGCCCAACACTCCTTGGGTGTTGGGTCGTCTTAGGCCAATGCGCTATTTTCGGGATTGGGTTTCGCTCTATCTTAGTTTAACTAAGAGTGGGTTGTATTTAGAGTGGAAAGAGTAACCCAAGCGGACTACTTGGGCTGGGACAGTTAACGATTGTTGACTATCAAGTAGCCAACTACGCTCGTCAGGGTGTCCCGAGAAAATATTTGGTTAACAAACGACTGCGAACCCGCATAATCGTCCTTTAGTGAAAATAAAACAATCGTCGTTTGACGGAATTATGATATGCCATGAATGCAACAGTTTAATAAAGCGATAAAGTAAACAAATAAACAATTATATACATAGCCAAATAAAGTTAGTTTTAAGGTTAGAATCCTCCTAGTCCCCAGCAGAGTCGCCATTTCTGTTTTATTCGGAAAATATATTTTGTAAGAATTTCGACTTTTTTAGAGTCGCCACTTAATTTTTTAAGAAAAATCAAGAAAACTAACGTTTCCAAAAGACTTAACAGAAAAATCATTTGAAAACATTCAGAGGGGTTCGGGGATTCACATTAATATTTTAGGAAGGTGTTAAGCAACTAAAACATCTGCTTAATGCAGTTATTCGACAACTAACTTTTTGGCTAAAGTATCTAACTTAATTCTTAATAAAGAAGTCTCTTGAAACAAAGTAATATAAGTAGAAAAAATTAATTTTTTGTTTTAGTTATTGTTATCAAAAAATTAGTTTGAAGTTAATTTTAAGTTGATAAAACATTTACGGCGTTTACGGGGATTTGGATTTTCCTAACCTTTAAACTAGCAACAAAATAAAACAGATAAAATAATTAAAGCAAGTAAAGAGAGAGGTAAAGAGATTTGGGTCCAATTCCGGGTTTTCTGTTCGCCTTGACCGGATTTTGGACCCACTTGTTTTGGGTTTTTGACCAATTTTTCTTTCTTTCGTACCTGTCCTAAACTAAGCAAATAATAATACAAAGTAAATGCAATAAAGTAAAAGACAACAAGGGCTTATGCCCAAAATAAATACAATGCGATAATTTTAAAATAAACTTGGGTTAATTGCCCCCAAGCTCTTCAACTCTTCCAAATTTCTTTGATTTTCTCCGATCCTTTAAATTTTGGGACCTGTACGTCGATTTTCATAATTTTGACTCGAGAAGAAAGATTTTTGAGCCCTTCATGGCTCTCTTGAAATGCAGGAAGAGAGATCGAAGCTCGTGAAGGACTCGACCCATTTTCACATGCGAAACCAAAAGGAAATAGAATTAGCATGTCGAGAGAGAAATGATAAAAAGGAAAACGACGTTTAATACAATCAATAATGATGGAGCTATGACTCAAACCCAATAAGCCTTATTGAATATGAACCAAGAGATCACTGCCACGAGATAATGGGAAGAAACTTCACGGAAAATATAGGGCTAACACATGAAAACAAAGGGAAACTTCCCTTTCAAAATAATTAGATAGTAGGAAATCAAGCGGACCGCATTAAAGAGGAATGATAATATAAAACCAATTTTAGCACAACGAGCAGATATTCAGCCATGATCGAGTCAAACTAACCTTAAGATAATATGGTAAACACAAATTACAGTGAATTATACCAGAAAGAAGAAAGAAGAACAGTAATTAACAATTTGCCCTTTATAATTCATTACCACTCTAACATGAGGAACTATCTTTAATTATGTAAACTAAAACTCAAAGCTAAACAAGTAAAGGCAAAAGGTCATTAAGGTACTACAGAGAACAATGACCATTCCGAGGTAAAAAAGATAAAAATAAATAAAACAATAACATTACCCAAAGTTAATAAACAAACTACAGACCAAAGCATGAATTAAAATTCAAGCCAACAATGAACTAAAGGGAATGTGACCCCGAATCTATAGCTTCACAGTAAAAGATAAAAGGCGAGGGTAGTTCTCAACAAATTACTTGAAAGAGCAAAACAATGTTGTTCACAGTGAATGATGCTAAATTACTATGAAATACTACAGCTAGCCATAGCCTATCCCAAACAAGAAAATTATATGCCAACTTGTGATTAAGAAAAATCGAATAGACGAGAGCAAGGTGAAAATTCCAACTGACTACAGAAGAAAAGAAAAGACAAGAAAGAAAATAAAATAAAATAAAATAAAATAAAACAGGGAAGTTCAACAAAACAAAACTTGGGAGAAAACATTTTTTATAAAACAACAACAAAATAATCAACGAAACACTTTATTTCGACAGTCGAGTAACCACGGACTTAATTCTTGGTTTCCGCTAACTAAATGGAACCCAAACTATCGGACACTAATTTATTTTTAGTGAATAGATTTTAAAAGTCAAGAGTAACCGAAATATGAAAGTAATCTTAAACAAATAATACTTCGGTTAGCCCATTTGGCTTAAAGTAAAAAAAAAACAAACCAACTGACACATAATCTTCATACAAAACAAACACTCAAGAGTCTCCAAAGAAATAACATTACAGCAAGCTTCAAATAAATGGTATGCTGACAAAAGGCATTCAAAACTGGACAAAACACTGTATGCCAATTCTAAAAAAAAAAAAGTTAAGATCTACGCGTAATAGTGGCTCAATAAAAAAAAGCAGATAAGATATACATAGACAAGTGCACCGTATGAACTCGAAACAAATAACTACTCAACACGGGGATTCCGACTATCGACATTTTGAACTCATTCTTTCAACTTGAGGTGAAAGGATGAGAAATATGATGTTGAACACTGAACAGCGAAAGCCGATGCGTTGACATGAAGAGGCAAGCTTAGAAAGAAACCAGTCAAGTAAAGCTTCAAACAAATAAGAGAAAGTAATGAAAAATCCAAAATTTTAGCTTAATATTAGGAGGACTTGATGAAGAACCAGGGACGGTATATCACACATAAAAATAATACCAATGCTTACCAGCAGGCAGCCAACAATCCCAAAAGAAAAGAAAATTACAGACATTGAGTTATTACTCAGAAATAAGGGATAATCGAAAAATACTACATGAGGAGAAAGTTCACCTTTCTACGGCCAGCGAACCGAAGACCACGAGCTTGCAGCGACTACCGGTGATTCTGAAAAATTCCGATGGACCAAGAAAGGGACGAGGGATTCAAGCAAGTTTGAACTCTCAAAAGATTTTTTTTATTTTAAAAAAAGACCCAGTCTCAAAAACCTATAGTTGCTATCTCACTCTCCCTCTTTAAACAATGACACTGCCCCTTTTATAATCTATTCACTGTATTGAAGAAGTGTTAGCCGAAAATTCTCCAAAGAAACTCCAACCCGTGACCATGAACAGAAGAAGAATATATATAGGAAGAAGATTAGGGTTAGGATTTGAGGGGGAAAATTGAAGAATCTCGGATGGGGTGTAGGGCAAAATCGAGATTCCACGTCCCATTTCAAAATTTGAAACCTCTCCAAGGACAAGGGACAGCTGAGAATCTGTACGAAAATGTACAATTCCTCAACGAGCAGCGATCTGGGGCGTCCAAATTTCTTGGCGAGGACGAACGAGCCGCGAGATTTCGCCACCTCGCCCTGTTCATCGTACGAACTCGTACTGAAAAGCAGAGGGGCAGAAAACGCGTGACATCCGTCTAACGCCGTGTCCTTTGTGAACATTGAAGGTGAGATTTCGTCAACTCGCCATCGCGTGGAGACGAGCGAGGCGCGTTGACATTGCCGGAAACATTCACGCATCTCTGATGGCTGCTTTTTTTTTTTGAGGAAGACAAAGGAAGCGGGTCGGGTATAAGTTGGGCTGGGGTGGTGGGTTTTAATTTGGAGTGAGTTGTTGCTGAAAGTAACATGTACTGCTGGCTGGGAAAAGCAAATTAAATGGGCTGGACGGGTTCTTGGGCCACTGGGAATTAAATGTGGGCTGGAAATTTAAAAGGATTGGAGTTTGGCTGAAGGGTTGGAGTATTGGGTCATATCATGTGTTAAGAAATGACCCAACTGATTTTCGAAGGATCAGAATATTTGAAAAAAATAAATAAGATGAATCAATACGAATTAAATAAACAAGCTCCTTAATTCTAACGATATAAAATAATCAATCGTAATTAAAGGATAAATTCAAAAATACAAACTATCATATAACTAAACAAATTATTAAGCTATTTAAACAAGATAGATCTCTTTGAGGCGATTTTCGAATAATCATAAAATATACTAATCATATACATAATTATGTAAAAAAAAAATATTTATCTAAGATTTCTAAAGAGTGACGAGATTGATTTAGAATAACTTTAAAACACGAATTTTATAAAATCCACTTTATTTTAAATCGTTTAAAACTAGGAAGCTTGTCGATTAATTTCCATCGCGGAGAGTCAAAATTGGGTGTCAACAGTCTGCAATTCCAATGTCTTTCTCAAAAGGTCTTTCTAACAATAGAATAGTTAAACAACCTATGACGATTTAGGATTCTAAAATTCATTCTTAGAGGATGTAACGCTATGTCCTAACATACCTAAATTCTTGGTCATGTTGTATCAATAGAGACTGTATCCCTTCCTTAGAGTATGTTATCTACCCAAAATCATGTCACACAACCATTACAAACAGAATATTAACACGTCAGGGTCAATGTAGCAATTAAAGATTAGTATCAGAGTAATTAGCTCGCTGGCCCCTTTTTGACTGTGTGCTTCACTACATTTTCTTCTCCAAACTAAAACCCCAAATTAGTGACATAACATACATTTTTGCAGCAGCTATTAACAAGTGGAGGCCTACGCAATAGTCAACAAGAACCAAATAATGTATGACTTCACAACGATAAAAACTCAGAGTTTCACAACACCATTCTTTTCGAATCCCAGAATAACCTCAACCAAATCCCAACCACGAGTATTCAAACCATTAAGTCCTAAAAAAAATATGTAATAGAGTCGTATAAATTTTTCAATATAACCATAATAACTTGAACTAACCGCTTCCAAGCATCATCCTATACGTTCGTCTGATAATTACATTTGGAGTAATGTGTTTCTCTATAAAAATCAATACCTTTAACTTAAACTTGATGGAGCTTGCAGTACTTTAACATTTCTTGTTAACAAACAATCTCCTTAAACACAAGAAGTTGAACAAAAAAGAAAAAAATTGATGTTTGAAATGGAATATAGAACCAACGTTACACTTAATTATCTAACAATTAGATACCCATCTATATTTCTTATTCTCTTATAAACTCATATCAATAAGAACCACACACATACAAAGAATTTTCGGAAATTCCTGAAACAACAATATCAGAAAAATACTTCAAAAGAGCCCAACATCACGTACCTATCCAAATACAATTTTTTCCAGCCGTCTATTCGTGTTCTTGCATATATAGCATAGCTATACTTTGGAATCACTCAACAAACTCAAGGGTGAAAATTATTACTTCCAAGCAGCAGCAACACCACAAAAAATGAGACTCCTTAACAATGAAGAATCCTTCAAATCACAACCACACGGAGGAAAGAAGTAGCACAATCTCTATGAACGTTCCGAGAATGAATCCACATTGAAATCATGTAGATATTTGATTGGATGATAGGGGAACTTTACAGAGGACTTAGGAAAGTTTTATTCTTATTTTGGTCCACAAAATGAGATAAAATTAACTTTAAATCAGGTCATATAAATTTAAACCGACATAGGGGCTAGGGGCCCACCTTCATGTCCCTGCTTGCGCAATCTCACTAAAATCTGAATATCTCTTAATTCTAAAGTCGTATGGAACAAATTGTTGAGTTTTTTGGGAAAGTAGACTTGTAGACCTTCGATTTCATATATTGGGGTTATTATAAAACTTTATATATTAGGTGAAAAACTGTCAGACATTTTACCAAAATTTGAGAAGGTTTATAAAAGAAACTTACTCTAACCTTTGTCAACTTTTATTTCCAAACTTGCTTGACTTCAAAACATAACTGAAGATCATTAGGCGAGTGCATCACCTTATAAAACATCCTCATTAGCATATAAGACACTCTTTGTCATATCCCCAAAGGTACTTGTTAACTTAAATGTTCCAAATAGAAGGGCTGTTAGTATAGACATTCTTTAACTTAGACTTGTTTAAGGACATCCTTGATCAATAACGTTAGTCTAATTCTTTCAAGTTTACCAACCCTTTGAAAAATATTCTTCTGACGTGACACACAGAATTGTACAAATGTCATATTTAAATGCAATACTATGACTATTATGCGAAAGAACCAGGGGGTCTCACATTCTCCACTCTTTAGGAACATTCATCTGTGAATGGATTCAAACAATCTCTTGGTCGTATTCTTTGTTGCTACAGTGCTATTTGCAAGACTATATTTGATAGGTTCGCAAATGTGAAACCAGTTTTGAAAATCCACTTACAAGGCTTTGTATATCAAGCTCGAGACAAGCCATATAATGTGCATTATTGAAGTATTTAAAATCCAATTAAGTTTCTGTATGGGAATGTTTATCAAATCTTAAAAAACAAATTTGCTTAAGGCGGCAGTAGTTGGGGGTAATTCTTCCTTTTTTCTTCCTCGGCCTCTCAATATATTTCATCAATGTTGTTATTCCACCGTAACACTTTCACAAAAAACATTTCTTTAGTAAAATTCTTTCTTACATGCAAATAAAACATAGACACTAATACCTGAGCGTATGAAAATTCCATTAAGACACAAATATACTAAACCAAGATAAGTCGTGAAGCATTTCAAATGCACTTATACCACATACATACATGGAACACAAGATGGACCACTTCAGATTCAGAAGGTATATAAAGCTCGTACACAACCCTACCAATTGTCAAAATAATTTTATATGGACCCACATACCTTGGACTCAACTTAAATCGACTTCTCATTCTTGATGAATCACATGATACCATGACTAGGAAATACATTCTACAAAAGACAATCTTCTATGTCAAACTCTATGTCGTGTAATCAAAACAGGAAACAGAAATCTAACATTCTTCTCTCAGTAGTCGACATTGGCATAACAAGGCTTCCACAAATCCATTCCATTATCGATAACAAAGTCAAGCATCTTGCTATATCCCGTCTACAAATTCGGATGACTTACAATATGTACTGCAAAGCCTCGATAATTCCTATTGAGCATAAAAAATTTAAAGCATGATTAAGATTTCATACGTACTTATAACTCTGCTCTATTGCACGATTTATAAACTGAATGAGATGTAACCAATCCTAAATGCCTTATATCATCTTGATTATAAGTGTGATGCACAACAAACCCATAAATAAGGAATCAACAAGACACATCTTGTGGACTCTCTAGACACGACCTTCTCTGATACCAAATTTTTCACTTCATACAAGAGGCGTCATTGGAACTCAACACCTTACGCAATTGAGTTATCCACTTAAATATACAAATTGACTCAACTATGGGCCTAGATTGTCGGGCACAATCATCTTAAATATTAAACTAGACAATTAGGGTCATAACCTGAATAACAACTCATATGACCACAGGTGGAGAAGCAAAAAATAATAAAATATTAGCTAGACGACGAGGCCACAATTGAGGACATACACACATTCACACATATCTATACATGCTAAGCATAGGTGGCTGGAAACTGGAAGCTTCACAAAGAAAAAAAGAATGCTATGTCCACAATAGCCTCTATGAGTGACATAAGCATTGTCGGAAAAAGGCCCCGACTATACCCAAACTGAACAGCAAAAGTAAACACCCTCTAATAGCCCCACAATAATATGGAGCTTACCAACTCACAGGTGAAACTGAATCCTAACGGGTGGGTCGTTTAGAGCCCACGCTTGTACCTACTCGCACGAAACAAAAAGCATTGTCCCAGACAATGGGACGCCAATAAGAATAAAATTGTACTAGTATGTAAAGCGGAAAGTAGAGTTACAAATATTTACAATTAAAGGGTAATATAGATACCACCTGAAACTATAACTCAAGTAATCTCTATGGCTGAATTTAGCGTTGTACTTCTTAAATATTCATGGTATGCTCCTATAATTGTATATTGTGAATAAATATATACATATATTGATGCAAATGTCATGCCCAACCAAGTGATAGCAATGGTGGTTCCTTCTGGTAGCGGACCAGGATCATATTTTCCAACTTGTTGCCATATGTGTCTCATACGTATAAATATAGGCAATAGGCCCCATACCTTCAGATTGTAGTTTAGAAATAAAATGCATAGCATGTAGTGTCATGGGTTTGTAATGCATTTGTGTTACGTGAATCATGTTTCCACTCTTCGCTCGTTGGTACTCTTGTCCTCATAATCATGTAGTCACTTTCGTATGCTTGTAGATTAAACTAGAACAGTTAAATCAAATAAAGAAAGTTAACTAAAACCCGATGATGTTCATAAATATCTTAAGGTTCTTCAGCTATCATTAATATATGTTTTCTTAGTAATTTATAAAATAAAGAATTTCCAAAAAAAGATGTACTTAAGTAGTTAAAACATACGAGTTACATTTCAGAGTTTCGGGAATCGAAATATGATTTTTATGTTTTTCGAAAAAGAAGGATGTAGTGACGAAGGAGGACTGACTTCAAGCTTCAAATGGTCCTCCCTAATATTTCTAAGTTACAAAACCTAAGGATTAATAATAATATATACACACGGACCTACAACCAAATGAATAAAAAAATGACACATAGACACAAAGTAGCCTATATAACCAAAAGAGTGGAATATCAACATAATGGAGTCATAAGAATACGCCGGCTTCAATTCAAATGTCTTTCTCAAAAGGTCTTTCTAACAATATAATAGTAAAACAACCGTTTTCGATTTAGGATTCTAAAATTCATTCTCAGAGGAAGTAACGCTTAGCCTTAACATACCTTAATTATTGGTCTTGTTGTATCAATACGGATTGTACCCCTTCCTTAGAGTATGTAATCGACAGCAAATCATGTTACACAACCATAAGAAGAATATTAATACGTTAGGGTTAAAGTAGCAATTAAAAATTAGTAGCAGAGTGATTCGCTCGCTGGACACTTTTTTAATGTATGCTTCACTACATTTTCTTCTTGAAATTACAACCACAAATTATTGACATAACATGCATTTTTTCGCAGAAAATATTTACAAGTGGAGGCCTACGCAACAGTCACCAACAACCAAAAACAGTATCCTTACATAACAATAAAAATTCGGAGTTTCGCCACACCAATCTTTTAAAACCCCAAAATAACCTCAATAAAATCCCTACCACGAGTCTTCGAACAATTAAATCCTTAAATAATTTATGTAATACAGTCCTATAATTTTTCAATATAACCCTAATAACTTGAACTCAACGCTTCCAATAATCATCCTATATGTTCGTGCGATAATTACATTTGTTTTCATGTCTTTTTCTTGATAAGAAATAAGAGGTTAAAACCATGACCTTAACTTAAACATGATGGAGCTTGCAGTACTATAACATTTCTTGTCAATAACAAACAGTCTCCTTAAACACAAGACGCTGAACCAAAAAGAATCAATTTGAAATTTTCAATGAAATAATAAAACCAACATTACAATTAATTATGTTACAGTTAGTTACCCATCTATACTCCTTCTTGTCTTCAATACTCATATCAACAAGAACCACAAACATACAAAGCATTTTTCAAAATTCGAGCAACAACAATATCAGAAAAATACCGCAAAATAGACCAACATCACATGCCTATCCAAATTAGATTTTTACAGTCGTCTATTTGTATTCATGCTTATATAGCATATCTATACTTTGTACTCCTTCACCATGAAGATTCCCTCAAATCACAACCAACGAGGAGGAAAGAAGTAACACAATCTCTAGGAACGTTCCAAGGATGAAACCACGTTGAAATCTTGTAGGTCTTGTCTTGGATGATTAGGGAACATTACAGAGGACATAGGACATTTTTATTCTTATTTTGGTCAAAAAAATTAGATAACACGAAAAAGAAATCAGATCAAATAAAACTAAACCGACATAGGAGAAAGGGCTCACCTTCACGTGTCTGCTTGCGCAGTCTCACTATAATCATAATTTCTCTCAATTATGAAGTCGTATGACAAATTGTTTTGTGAGTTGGAAGTAGACTCGTATACCTTATATTTCATATTTGGGGTTCTTGTAAAGTTGTATAGATTTGGAGAAAATCTCCGAGACATTTAACCCAAATTTAAGAAGGTTTATCAAAGAAACTTACTCTAACCTCGGTCACTTTTTATTTCCCAACATAACTTTCAAAACTTAACTTACGATCATTGGGAGAGTACATCACCTTATAAAAAACCTTATTAGCTTATAAGACACTCTTATCTTATCCCCATAGGTACCGGTTAACTTAATTGTTCTGAATGGACGGGATGTTAGAATAAACATTCTTTAACTCAAACTTGTTTAAGGACATCCTTGACCCATAAGGTTAGTCTAATTCTTTCATTTTTACCACCCTTTGCAAAATAATTCTCCTGACATGACACTCCAAGTTGTATAAACCTCATACTTTCATGCAATACTATGAGTATTATGTAAAAGAACCACGTCTCACAAAACTAATTCAACAATCTCAAGAATTTTCATGATTGTTTACCTTTAAGCTATAGTTTCAAGACTTCAAATGACGTTCTTCTTCAAGATTTTTGAAGAGCCTTTTTCTTCCATGAATGTAAGACTATCATAGTGTTGGTCTAGTTCATCCTCATGCCGTAAATCTACTTTCAAATTAATAAAAGAGAAATTTAGGATTCCACCCCTAGATTTGAGTATTCTTTAGGTAAGTTGATTTTGAGTTCTTGAATTCTTGATTCTTTTAAAAGTTATATTCCTAGTCATTCAGTTTCTCTATCCTTATTGAGATCCTTGAGTTGATTAGTTCATGTCTATATGTAAACATAAACCCTATTTTGAGTTGTAAATCTTGAGAAACTTTTGAAAGCCAACAATTGAGTTTTTAACTATGTTTTTCAGAATATTAACATTAGTTTTCAGAAAGACTTTCTAAAACGTGATTAGTGTGACAATCAACTCTGATATCAATGTTTAACCAGAATGGTATCTAGTTATGTCATCAATGTGTAAGTAATATGGTATCTTGATATACCCTCAATGTTTATGACTTCTCGAGTCATCAATGATCATTTTAAAATATGATTTTGAGAAAGGGTTTTCAAGTATGGATTGAGTAAGAGTATAAATGGAGTATGTATTCCCAAATGTATCACTTTTTACACTTATAAAAGAGAAGCATTTATTTCTTAAGGGAAAAAGGGTCAAAAATACCCCTCAACTTTGTTTTATTGGTTGATTATGCCGTTACCGTTAAACTACAATTACTTTTACCCTTGACGTTATTAATTTCACCATTTATACCCCTGTGTGGACGAAAAGCCCTAAATTGGCCAAAATTTACCTAATTTTGATTTAAATTACCTGATTATCTATTTGGACACAAACCCGACCCAACTAACTCAAAGAAAACCTTCTTCACCTCCCGTCTCTAAAGAAAAAGCTCAAGAACTTGTCCACATTCAAAGGTCCATACTTGCCCAACATATAAACAAAACTCACAACATCTTCTCCCAAAACCCATCTCCTTTGAGAACCAAAACTGGCAAGAACACATATTTGAAAGCAAAAGTGATGCAGATGACCTTTTATTGAGGTAAAAGAGTTATCCTTTTGTTCGATTTCTGGGGAACTGAACTTTGCCGCCGCTAGCGTCGGCGTGAATTCTCCTTTTCTTTACACTTTCCGATTGTCGATGGTAAGTGGAACTCAGCGAGCGCTACGGTGATCATTTTTGGGATTGTTTCGGCATAGGGTGTATGCTTATGTTGGATGCTTGACATTTTATGGCTATCGTTCTAGGTGCTTGATAAAACATATTAGTTAATGGATTTGATTTTTATATTTATGAATATTGATTCCTTTTTTTGCATAAAAAAAAAGTTTTTCAAAGACAACACTAAGCTTGAAAAACAGATTGAAAAAATTTAGATCTTAAGAATTTGCTTTGTTATTTTGGGAGGGTAGATTCTAATGAAGATCGATTATGTAAAAGTAAAAAAATTGAATTTACAAGCTAATGATCTTATATATGCTGTTGAAAATGTATGAAGTTTGTATAGAGTGAAAAGATGAAAATATTTTTCTAATTCAGGGAGGAAGAAGATGAGAGAAGAAATTGATTTTGGGATTTGATTTGTCGGAGTTTTGTCTTGTGGGTCGTATTCAAAATCAGGTAAAAAAGATGAAATCAGGTAATTTCAAGTGAAATTCGATAATTTTGGTCAATTTGGGGTTTCCATCCAATTGAGGGGTATAAATGGTGAAATTAGTAATGGCAGGGGTATAAATAAATTTAGTTTAACGGTAAGGGTATAATAAATCAATAAAACAAAGTTGAAGGGTATTTTTGACCCTTACGAGTTCAAAAGATATTTCTAACGAAGTTACTTATTTTTAGAGGGTAGTTTGAGCAATTATTTCAAATTAGAGAAAGTTTTGTACTTTTTACAATATGAGGCTGAGTTATATATATTATTGGGAGTAGTATTGAGCACCAATATGGGGATGAGTTCACACAACTCAAAATCCTCATAAACTATGATGCAAACATAGGTGAAGGATCATACTTTTGAAATGCTTCCTTATTGGTGTGTAAGCATAAATTAGTGGCTCTACTTTGTTGAGGAGTTCTATACGCTCAGCAAGGTATAAGAAAATTCTGGCAGCATGGGCGAGACGTTTAATCATTATGCAGCTCATACTGATGGTTTTCGGTTAGAGAATCTCCCAAGTAGAGTTAATAGTAATATGTTGAGTTAACAGATGAATATGTATTTAGTAATGTTTTAATGATATCATTTATTTATTTCGTTACATACATTAGAGTATCTATCAATATTTGTTATAGTCCTTTCATTATGTTATTTTTTTTAATCTATATTGCATACTCATATATTCAATGTACTGAATGCTGATGTCATTTGACCTGCATCATTTAATGTTGTGGATAGAGGTTCCTAGTGTCCTTAACAAGAGTCCGTTGAGATCATTTTGTCGGCTTTTGAGTAAAACCTTCTTGCTTCTGGAGGATTCCAGTTTTGTGATCTATTAGTAATAGTTTTGAGGGTCACTGCTCTTTTCTCGACACTCATCATTATACAATAGAGGTTACATAGATAGGAAGTTTTGGAGAGACTTTTCAGTTTGAAATTTTTTTTATAAAAAACTTACATTTTGTGCTATGTATATTCAGTAAAGTTTAGAGATTCAGTAAACTAATTTTAAACATTTCATTTAATTTGATGCTTGTGTATTCTCAAGCTAGTCTTCTCCTTGTAGTCAATTAGTATGAGGGTTTTCTAGGGGACCACCAACGGTTCCTGAGTTTTGGCTATGTCCACGATGTAAGCTCGATCGTGACAAACTTTGTATCAAAGCACAAAGTTCATGTGTCCTAGGGTGTCTATGCAGTCGTGTCAACTAGAATCTTATTTATGATTTTAGGGCTTCTTTTTCTATAAATGAGGGACTACAGACATTTAAGAAAAACTTCCTTTCTTTCATACTTTTGATCATGCAATACAATTATGTCATAAGGACTTTAAGCATACTCGTGCCTTTCATTGAACCATTCGACTACCTGTCACACTCCGGATAGTAAAGTCAAATTCAGTTCTTTATTAATGAGTTGCTCTCAGCATAAGTCTTGGAAAAGTCATCAGACTGTAGAGAGGCATGGGAGAAGCTTGTGAGTGAGTGGAGTGTAGAGTTTTGAAAGAATGCACTCATATTCATATAAATCATCCGTTCAAGCTAAAAGCGAGATGTACTCTCTTTTCTAAACTTTATTTCAGTTGAGACCTGTGTGAAGAAATGTATTTTATAGCTTGGGTAGTAATTGCACTCGAAAAAATAGTATGAGTTAGGACGTTATAAGCAGTAGTGAATAGGTGCCCAAAGTTGGAAGAATACATCAGAAGTTTAGTAATCTAAGAAATAGAGATAGTTATGAGGAAAATTATGTGATAGTAGTCATGCACCTATTAAGTTATTAAAGATGAGTATTTCCTTATAGGTAGACTAAGAAGTGATGTGCTTGTGAAGATTTCATGATAGAAAGAAGTTTATCATGAGTTGTCAATGCATTAGTATTGGTCAAGTATATGTGTAAAATAAAATAGTAGAGTGTTCATGAGGTGACGGCTCTAAACTATGCTTATGATTCTAAGAGGAGGACCACAATATTTAGAGGGTTACAAAGTAATAAGGCAACTGTGTATAGTGAATGGTTAAATAAAACTTAAGTTGTGAAAATTAAGAAGAGTGATGGTAAATTGTAAGTATAAAGACAGAGAGATAACTATGGACTACTTGTCATGAGGTTTTAGTGGGCGAGTATTTCTTAATTTCCATTTAGTAGTTGTAAGCTAGTATAGTAAGCAAGAAAACATATAGATATCTGAGTTTAGTGATAAACATTATGCTTGAATTTGAAATGAGTATTCTGATAAAAAAGAATGGAAATATGAGGGTAATGATGTTAGTTGATCAGATGTAATCTCGTAGATTTGACATAGGTAGGTATGAAATTAAGGTGTTACCTTTTAGAAGTGTGAGTGGTACAAGTATTAGATTCTAACTTATATAAGAGCAATCAAGTGTGGCTGTCATTAGATTAACAAGATAATTAAGCAGTGTACCCAAGATCAAATGTTGTAATTAGGCGAGGTTCCAATTAAATTAGTGATTATTTTTCATGTGTGCCTATATAGTATATTTGAACTATTAATGTGTAATTGGATGATTTAAACACTAATATTCTTCCCTTAAGAACTAGAAGAAGAAGCCTTAAAAGCCATTGAGAAGAGCTTAAGAGAAGAATCTTAGCAAAAGGTCTTAGAAGTAGTCTTAGTACCTACTTATAGAGAGTTCAATATCCATTAGATAAGTCTTTCCCGAGTATTCGAGCAAATGGAATATAGACCTGTTTAGAGATGATGACAAAAGATCCATGACTTTAGAGTGTCAACTCCAATGCTAAGGAGGAGATGATAAAATTAGAAATCAAGTCAAATCTCGAGGATTAGATAGTGATGTCTTTAGAAAGAGTTTTAGAGATTTACCAATCCGTTCATACTCTATCTTAATGCATTAACGTCGAGCTTTTAATCCATAAAGTTGTCGATATAAATAACATGATATGAACCTATTTATATAATCAATCATGTCTCACAATATGTTCAGTCTCACAAATTCATAATTTAATTTACTCTCAAGTTCTAGCAACATAATTCTATGTCATGCATATTTTTATATAATAATTCTCGAATTAATCATGCTTATGATCATTCTCCCTAACGTCCTTTGAGTAATCCTATTTAGTTTTGAAAGTGGTGTTAATGATTGAAGTGGTGTGATGATAGAGAAGAGGATTGTTATTTCTTTTTGTGATAGTGATGATATGTTAATTCCACCTAAGGTTATAAAGATGAAGGTAGAAGTAGATAATGTTTTTACAATGAGTAATTAGTCAATTTCTAGTAGTGATGCATGAAAGTTTTATTGTTAAAAGAGATGAGAGAATGAGAAATTCTTATAAGGATTGATGTGTAGGAGTGCAATGAGGGGTTATAGTACTAAGCTAGAATATGATGTTGGTAATATGTGGATGAATGCATGATACGTTAAGTGGTTCTTCATTAAGACTCGAGGTTGGTTGAATGTAGTAATAGGGAGAAATATTCTTGGGTTTATATTTCATATAGAGGTATAAAACCCGAATCTCGTGATTTAAATTGGAATAATCACCTTATGTTCAGTACTTTTTGATTTTGAGTAAGGCTTTAATATAGTAAGAGTAACCCCTTCCATCCTCAATTGAACCATCATTTGAGGACAAATTATCCCAATATCGCAACACCTTAAAATATCCTAAGTTAATACTCGAACCATTCTTCATTTACTTGTAGGATCATATAAGGTGATTCATAAATTACCCATTTGCATAAAGGTAAATTTTTAATTATGGAAATTATTTGGGTATAAATTAATGTCATTAGAATTCCGTATAACAAATGAGAGTTTATATTTTCCTAATACATTAAGTTTTGATGTAAGATTCTACTTCGATCAACTTTAATAAACCATATCTCCTAGAATATAAAGATTTATGTGGCACGTAACCAATAAAATTAAAAGTATTTGAATCTTCTTTGCAACGCCACCAATTTCGCGTCAGTCAAATTTGTGAATAAAAAATTATGACATTTTAGTAACTGTTGTAATGAAGTTCTGTTTTAGTAGCGAAAAAATTCAAACTAAGATTATTTTCTTCTCTATATACCAATAGGAAAACCATAAAAACGGATTTATTAACACATATAAAGCCCTAAAAATCCAATTTTCATATTTTAATCAATCATTTTCTTCTCTCTCAATCCATTAGACAAAACCTTAAGGAAAAATAAAAGTAGAAGACTTTATTCAAGATTTTTTCAATCATTTTCAAGATTCTTTTTAAAGGCAAGTCTTTCACAATGAATTTCATTTTTACCAACTCAAATTTCTCCATACCATTATGAATCACTAATGAAAACCATATTTCCCTGCAATAGAGATTTCGCGAAACTAATTCACGAACCTCAAAAAATATTTTCTTGATTGCTTGATTTCAAGATAGTGTTTCAAGACTTCTAATGAAGTCCGTCTTCACGATTCTTGAAGAACCTTGTTCTTCCAGGTATGTAAAGCTATCATAGTGTTGGACAAGTTCATCCTCATGCCCTACATCTACTTTCAAATCAGTAAAAGGGAATCCAGGATTCTACCCTAAATTTGAGTATTCTTGAGATAAATTGATTTTGAGTCCTTTAATTCCTTATTCTGTTGAAATGTTTATTACTAATTATTGAGTTTCTATATTTTTATTGATATCCTTGAGCTTATTTTTTCATGTCTATATTTTAGCATGAACCATTTTTTGAGTTATAAATCTTGACAAGATCTTCAAAGCCAACACTGGAGTTTCAAACTAACTTTTTGAGAAAGTTAAGATGAGTTATGAGAAAGAGTTTCTAAAACATTTTAGTATGACAATCGAGTATGACATCAATGTTTAAACAGTATGATATCTAGTAATATAATCTATGACTAAAAAGTATGCTATCTAGTATGGCATCAATATTTATGCAATATGGTATCAAGATATACATTCAATGTTTGTGTAGTATGACTTCATGAGTTATAAATGATCATATTAAAATATAATTTGAGAATGAATTTACAAGTATGAATTGTCTAAGAGCATAAAGGGACTAAGAATTCAGAAATGTATCTATTTTAACATTGATAAAACATAATTTTTTATTTCTGAATGAGTTATCAGTTACAAGATATTTCTAGAGCAACTACCTCTTTTAAGAGGGTAGTTTGAGCAATTATCTCAAACCAGAGGAAGAGTTATGTTTTATACATACATATATATATATATATATATATATATGTATTGCTTTTTAAGCATAGATAAGTGTATCCACTTAGCTGAGGAGTTTTATACCCTGTAAAGGTATAACATAGTTCTAGCAGCGTGGGCTAGACGATGTATCATTATGTAGCTTAGAGTGATGGTTGTGGGTTAGAGAATCTCCCAAATGGAGCTAAAAGCGTACATTTATTTCACTTTATATGTTGAGTTTGGAGATGAATAAGTTTTTTGTAATGTTTCATGATTTCATTTATTTATTTACTAGTAAATTAGCCCGTGCTTCGCGTGTTCATAATATTATTCTTTAAAATTCATTAGAATAAAACTTTTCTTGTATTTTGATGTTATAGTATTTTTATATAAATCTGTTTTTAAGAGTATTGACGCTATTCAATTCTAGTTTACCATTTGTGATATTACAAGAAAAGGCAAAATTACAAATCATAACACTCTTTTCTCCTAGTTTACGTAATTGTATTTTATCATGGTTACATAGTGTCTTTAATTAGACAGTCAAATAAATATTTTCTCAATTTTCTTCTTTGCAAATTTTGTTAGTATAACACTATAAAGTACATTCAAAATATTAACTATTTGTTTAAAATTATATATATAACTAATGTATTTATCAAGATCAAAGGTTCCATAATCATATGATATACCAATAAGTAATATGTAGTCATTATGTGTTAAAATAAAATGCAATCTTCCGAAATCCAAATTTGATTTGTAATATAGTTATGATAGTGTTTTGGAATTGAAGTTGTGCAAAAACAAAACAGTAAGGATCCTTGAAAATTGTTAAAAACAAGTAAAGGATAATGGGAAAAAAGTTCACAAAAAGTATTTTGGTGTGAGAGAATATTCATCATTGTGTATCATATAATTAAATTAATTACTAGTTTTAATTTGATCATTTTACTTTCTATTTTTTTATTCCTATTAATATTAACATTATTATTATAACAATAAAAAATCTTTTATATTTTTAGGCTTGATCTCTTTGAGAAGAAAATATATCTTTGGAGAATATTGTAAATAAATGTATTCCGTAAAAAGTTATTTGTGAATCTGCATAATTAACAAATACTTATAACATTAACTTAACAAAAGCATAAACAACAAAGTTTAAAAAATAAAGTAAAAAACAAAAATTAATAGTGTAACCATAAATGAATGAGCATAGAAAAACTATATCAGGATTTGTAACAATAGAATCAAACAAAAAGAGAAAAAATTGAGTTGAATGAATGCAGAGTGTCTCCTTGTGAGTGAGCCACTCAACACGAGAAAAATACACAAAGATTTAACTGTGCAGAAGAAGAAGAAGTTTTGGATCAAATATTTTACTGTGCAGAAGAGAATTTCACAATTTTCGTTTTTTTAAAATGAAAGAAAACCCCTCTATTTATAAACAACAAAGGGTAGTGTAAACAAATGCTAATTGTGCATAACTGAAAAGGTCACGACTCTTCGAAAAAGTCACAACTTTTTGGAAAAGGTCACAACATTTTTATAAATATTACAACCTTTCATAAAAATCAGAGCTCTTCATAAAGTTACAACTTTTCGTAAAAGTCACAACTTTTCAATAAACTTTTGATAAAAGTGACATTTCATGAAAGTTTATTCAAATCTAATTTACCATTTGTTATATTAAAAGAAAAGTCAAAATTACAAATGATAACACTATTTTGTCCTAGTTTACATAGTTTCATTTAACATGGCTACATAGTGTTTTTTATTAAAGAGTCAAATAATATTTTCTCAATTTTCTTCTTTGCAAATTTCGTTAGTATAACACTATCAATTACTTTTAATATATATCTATATATATATATATATATATACATAAATAATATTTTCATCAAGAACAAAGGTTCCTTAATCATATGATACACGAATAAGTAATGTGTAATCATTATACATTTTAAAATTAATATGCAATCTTCCAAAATCCAAATTCGATATGTAATATAGTTATGATAGTGTTTTGGAATTTAAGTTCTATATAAACAAAATATTAAGGATCCTTGAAAGGATGAAAGATAAGTAAGGAAAAATGGGAAAAAAGATTCAAAGAAGTACTCTGGTGTGAGGAAATAGTCATTATTGTGTATTATATAATTATAATTAGTTGCTAGTTTGAATTCTATCATTTGACTTTCTATTTTTTTCTCCTATTAATATTAATATTATTATGAGAATAACAAATAATCACATAAACTTTTAGTCCTGATCTCTTGGAGAAGAATAGATTTCATTAGAGAATGTTGTAAATAAATGTATTCTGTAAGAAGTTATCTGTGAATCTGCATAGTTAGATTTACATAAAATTTAAACGAACAAACACTTATAACAATAATTTTACAGAAAAATAAACAACAAAATTTAAAATATGTAGTCAAAAACAAAAATTAATATCATATGCAGAAATTAATGACCGTAAAACATATATGAGGATTTGTGACAGTAGATGAAACAAAATGGAAACATCGAGCACACTAAATGCATTGTGTTTCCTTCTCACTTACCCATTCAACAAGAGCAAAATACACAAATATTTAATCGTGCGAAAGAAGAAGAATAAGAATAAGGAGAAGAAGCATAAGAAGAAGAAGTTCCGAATTAAATATTTAACTTAACTATGCAGATGAAGAAGAAGAAGAAGTAGTTCAAAATTTTTGTTGTTTTTTAAAGAGAGGTGTCACATCCAGGGAGCACCCCTTAGACGTAACCGGCATCGTCATCCTTGAAGAGGACTAAGACTAGCATATTAGCTTACATTATTACATTCATAGGTTAAAAATGCGGAAAATTTAAAATTTTTTGATTACTTCTACATTGAGGTTTACTTAGACCTCTCGCTTACACAAAATATATATTTATCGAGTATACATAGACCCTTCGTATAAGAAGATTACATAATCTTCTATTATTATTACACATAGATAGTATAAGATAGTCTGATAAGAAGTCTATAACATTTTCTCATATTAAACCATCTAGACAAGAGTATCACAATTTGGGCATAGCCCATACAATAAAAATTATAGCCACATATAGGCTTTACAATTATAGTACCAAAATGAAAGAGTATGTACAATGTGTCTTTAAGACTAAACAACATCCAATAGGTAGATAATGTCATCATCCTCGGAAAGTGAGGACTTATTGAACTTGGAAGATAAGAATCCAAGTAGTCTTCAAAGCCTTCTCTAATATCAACGGCCGGATCGTACATTTGTAGTAAACATCTAACATGGGTTAGTACACTCTTGTACTAAGTATGAGTATATGCACATAAAACAAGTGAAATCATGCTAAAGAGGTCATTTGATCAAAACCATGCTAAAGTACTTTTAAAAGCCTTATGCACAATCAAAAACCCATATAAGCCAATAATCACATAATCAATAAATCAAACCCATGTACGACACAAGACAAACATCAACAAGTAATAGTCAAGTCAATATATACAAGAGTTCATAAAATCATAATATAAGCGAGACCCTTAATCATAACCCACCATTTAGCCAACAAGTGCAATGACCAAGCAAAGCCCCATAACCTTACTCAATCAAATAAACCAAACAAAGGATCATAAATAATGTCTAACTCAACATAACAGAGCATCAATAATAACCATCATCATATTTAGCAATATAGACCAATAGCATGTTTATAAGTGAAACTAACATCATATAGGATCATAGACATTTAAAGTAAACATAAGTATATCATTTACTTTATAAGATCATTATATCATAAGAACATCCTTCTAGGACTTCCCTCAAAGCAAACAAGTGCAATGCCTAGGTAGAGTCCCATACCCCTACGTAGACTAAGCCAACCTCTCAAGTCACCCTATCTAAGCCAACCTCTAAAGTCACCACAAGAGCTAACTGTTGAATCCGGTGTTGTAAAACCTTACACCGATGGAAGGCGGACTACCGGTCAAAGTAGTACCAAAGATGAACATAACATTTAGGTGTATCTACTAGCTAGTATTCCTATGGTGGCGACATATGTTTATGGAGCTAGGGGGATTTCATGGAAACATCACTCTATGTCCTTTTTGGACTATGAGGCTATCCACCCCGTGAGGACTATGGTAAATCCTACATTCCCTCCTTGGGAAGGAACCACCACTCATCTACAAGTTTACTCGGTGCTAAGCTAGAGTCCCTTTTGAAATGTCTTTACTTATTTGTCATCACTTAATTTAGGTCATAGATTCTAATCCCTTATATAGTTATTGTCATTTAGCTCAATAGGTATTGCATGAGAATATCCTTTCATGGCAACCCTCATATGTGAGATTAACATATCATCATCATCTTTTCATAATAAGGCACATATTAAAGTCATCACAAACCTTATATCATTTCATCTTAAGCATAATATCACGATCACATAGTCAAGACATTTCAATTCAACATCATACCAACACCTACATAGGCTATTCAGAAGGTATACTCAATTGAACTACATCTTTAATTACAAGAAATCATAATTGAAGTAAAGGTTAGGATCATGAAGACTTCTAAATCTCCTTCAAAAGTCATCATCATGGTCTTACCATAAACCAACCAATTACATCAAACAATAGGTGTAGTTACATCAATCAATAGTAATTAATACAAGAACTAGGTCAATTTCATCATCACTATCCCAATTAACATCAATTCATAACCTAGGATTAGGGGGATTAGGGTTCATCATGAATTCATCAAGAATTAAATCCAATCCCAACAATACATTACCCTAGTAAATCCACACATGAATTTGAATAGATAAAACAACTCTAATAAGTAATTCATAATTCAATTCCCATCAAATTATTACCAAGATCAAAGATTTGGGAAATTCAGGAAAGGGAACATGATCAACAAGAAATTGCATCAATTTAGATAAATTAATCAACAATATATACTCAATAGTCATAGGAAATCACAATTTATCATCAATTTGAAGTTTAGAAGAAAACCCATTAGAATTGGAAAACCCCATGGAATTGGGTAATTTGAAAATCAAATTTGAGAGGACCTCTTGAGGAAAGGAATCCCAAGGGTGAAGAACCCATACCTTAATGAATATTAATCCACGAAATTGAAGTGAAATCCTAGAGAAATTGACCTTCTTCTTCAAGCTTTCTTCCTTCTTCAATGGAGGAATTGGGGAGAGAGAAAGTAGAGAGAGATGAGAGCTTTTGGGTTTTGTTTTTGTAATTGGGTTTGGATGAGTGATAAATGACTTCAAAATGACCCTTACTTTATATATAATCACCCCCCTAAATTACCAAAACACCCCTCACTTAAATGGGTCTTTTTGTGAAGTCAAAATGTCAAAATACGATTTTACGGAATCTGGGAAGTGGCTCCGTGTTGCGGGGCCAACATGCATTTTGTTTCCCAAAAATAAATTTTGGGATAGTGAGGTCCGTGTGGGCTGCGCATTGTGCAGCAGCCCACTGATTCTTGACTTATGCAGGATGCTTTGACAGCAGCCTGCCCACCCATGTTGGGGTCCTCCATGACCTTTCGGGTGATCGTTGGGGCGTCGTTAGTGGACGTTGAGACCCTCTATACTACACTCTACCTTACCAAAGTCTGTTTACAAGTTGACCCTCCGAAACCAGCCCGAAACATAGCGACGTCAACTAGTTCAATTAAGCTAGTTTTCAAACGTCATGGACGTTCTTTGACGTCTTGACTCTAAAGCTTCTTGGATGACTAATAAATATTATTTTAGGTCTTAAAACAGTATCTAAGCCCTTAGACACTAATGTTAGGCTCTAGGTTAGGTCTCGACTTTTTAGAGTGTTACATTATCCCCCATTAGGAACATTCGTCCATGAATGACACTAAACTTTTAAAAGAGAAAGGATAGACTCAAGACTAGTAGCCCAACAACACAATATACTAAAACATCATCATGAGTTACAACTCAAATCAACATAACAATATGGCATTTACACAATGACTCAAAACATCAATTTTTACACATAATGGCTCAAAGTCACAACATGAGGAATTTTCTTCCCATAACAACAACATGAGCTCCACATATTATTAAAGAGTCAATAATGTCAAAGTTCCTTTCTCAACATATAAACATGCTCAATATCACATTATGAATACAACAACATACCAAATACACAAATAAGTGCAAGTCAAACAAAAGAGCATTCTTTTATGAAACTTATGTTAGAATAAAACCTTTTTACTATAAATATGCATAATTTTGCAAAACAAGATAAATGCAATCAACTCTTTATTTTTCATTATTAAGAGGAACAACCAACCTTAACTAGAAAAGAGACGAGGATAATGGGAACTCATGTCGGCCTCGGCCTCCCATGTTGCTCTCTCTACTAGGTGGTTTCTCCATAACACTTTTACGGAGGCCACCGCTTTGTTCCTCAACCTCTTCACTTGACGATCAAGGATTTCAACCGGAATATCGTCATAAGAGAGGTTCTCTTTCACACCTAGACCTTGAATAGGAAGAATGGACTCAGGATTACCAATGCACTTCTTAAGCATGGATACATAAAAAATCGGATGAACCGAAGATAGTTCACTAGGGAGTTTCAACTCATATGCGACATTACCAACCCTTTGCAAGATTTCATAGGGACCCACATAACGAGGACTCAACTTCCCTTTTTTTCCAAATCTAACCACCCCTTTCATAGGTGAAATTTTCAATACACCTTATCAACCTCTTCAAATTCATGGTCTATTCTCCTATGATTGACATAAGACTTTTGCCGACCATAGGTTGTTTGCAGCCGGTTCCTTATGCTATAAACTTTCTCTAAAGTCTTACAGATCAAATCGGGACCAAGAAGTGAAGATTCGCCAACATCAAACCATTAAAAATGAGATCTACACCTTCTACCGTACAAGGCATCACAAGAATCCATAGAGATGGATGAATGAAAATTATTATTATATGAGAACTTCAACAAAGGAAAGTGATCATCCCAATTTCCCTTGAAATCAATGATACAAGCCCTAAGCATATCTTCAAGAGTTTGAATAGTATGCTCCGCTTGACCATCTGTTTGAGGATGAAAAACGATGCTTAACTTCACTTGAGTACCCAAACCTCTTTGGAAAGACCTCCAAAACCAGGATATATATTGAGCACCTCTATCTGATATAATTGACAAAGGAACCCCATGGAAACTCACTATCTTGTCAATATATATCCTTGCATAGTTTTTCGCCGAATAATTAGACTTAACGGGAATAAAGTGAGCAGAATTGGTCAATCCATCAACTACCACACATATAGAGTCATATTGCTTTCGAGTTTGAGGCAAATCCACTACAAAATCCATATTATCAACTTCCCACTTCAAAGTAGGAATTTGGATTTTTAGTAGTAGACCACTCGGCTTTTAGAGCTCAACCTTCACTTGTTGACTAATGGGATACTATGCAAAAAACTCCGCAATATCCCTTTTTAGGCCATCCCACCAAAACACTTCTCTAAGGTCATGGTACATCTTTGTAGAACCCATATGAATAAAGTAACAGGCTCCATGAGCTTCCTCAAGGATCCTATTCCTCAAATCATCCACATTAGGCACATACAATCTCCCTTGATAACTAATAACACCATCCCCCTTAGAGAATGACTCATTCATCTTTCCCAGAACCGATTCTTTTAACTCCATCAATAATGGATCAAGGTGTTGCTTAGACTTCACCTCAACTACCAAAGACGACTCGGAGTTATGATGTATAACCAAACCACCATTTGGAGAACTTTCAATTTAAACCCCAAACAAGCTAACCTATGAACATCTTTCACTAGGTTTCTCTTGGATTCTTCCGCATGGGACACACTTCCCATGGACAATCAACTTAGAGCATCCGCTACCACATTAGCCTTGCTAGGGTGATAGAGAACACTCATGTCATAGTCTTTTAACAACTCTAACCATCTCTGTTGCCGGAGATTCAACTCCTTTTGAGTGAATACATATTGGAGAGTTTTATGGTCCGTATACACATCAACATGAAACCCCATAAAGATAATGCCTCCATATTTTCAAGGAAAAAACAATGGCCGCTAAGTCAAGGTCATGAGTCGGATAATTCTTCTCATGAACTTTGAGTTTCCTAGAAGCATAGGCTATAACTTTTCCATGTTGCATAAGAACACACCCCAACCCAACTCGGGATGCATCAAAATAGACCACAAAACCTTTAGTACCCTCCGGTAGAGTCAATACCGGAGCGGAAGTAAGCCTATCCTTCAACATTTTGAAGATCTTTTCACATGACTGCGACCACTCAAATTTCACATTCTTTTGAGTCAAGGTTGTCAAGGGAGAAGCAATAGATTCAAACCCGTCGACAAACCTTCTATAATAACCGGCTAGGCCTAAGAAACTCCTAATATACGTACGAACCTAAGGTCTAGGCCAATTTTTCACCGCTTTGGTCTTCCTTGGATAAACCTATACCCCTTCACTAGAGATGATATGACCAAGAAACGCTACCGACCTTAACCAAAACTCACATTTGCTATACTTGGCAAAAGAATTATGTTCCTTAAGCACTTGCAACACCACTTTCAAATGGTCTATGTGTTCACCCTCATTATTCAAAAATACCAAGATGTCGTCAATGAAGTCAATGACAAATGAGTTTAGGTATTCGAAACCCCCTATTCATTAGGTACATAAACACCACCGGGGCATTAGTGAGACCAAAGGACATTACTAAGAACTCATGGTGACCATATCTAGTCTGAAATTCCATCTTTGGAATATATTCACCTCTCATCCTAAGTTGGTGATATCCCGTCCTAAGTTGGTGATATCCCGATCTCAAGTCAATCTTGGAAATGTAACTCTCACCTTGGAGCTGATCAGATGAATCATCAATCCGAGGGAGAGGATACTTGTTCTTTATTGTGACCTTGTTGAGTTGACGGTAATCGATACACATTCTAAGGGACCCATCCTTCTTTTTCACAAACAATACCGAGCACCCCATGGAGAAATACTATGCCGAATAAATCCCTTGTCTAGTAAGTCTTTTAATTGAGCCTTGAACTCTTTCAATTTGACCGGAGCCATCCGATAAGGAGGAATTGAAATGGGATTTATATCCGGTAGCATGTCGATACCAAAATCAATTTTCCCTTCGGGAGGAATACCGAGAATATCATTAGGAAAGACCTTCGAAAATTCCCTCACTACGTGGACCGACTCAATTGGAGGAATTTCGGAGTCTAAATCTTGGACTCTTACTATATGGTATAAAAAACCCTTTAGATATCATCTTACAAGCTTTCAACCAAGAAATGATACGACGTCTAGTAATAGAATCTCCCCCCTTCCACTCTAAAAAGGGTTCAATTGGAAAGTTAAACTTCACCATCCTTGTTTTTACAATCTATGGAGACGAAACAAGCTTGCAACCAATCCATACCAAGGTAGCATCAAAATCAACCATATTGAGTTTTACTAACTCCACATGAGTAACTCTATAGGGAAACATTATAGGATTATTTCTATATACTCTCTTAGCAACAAGAAACCCACACAACGGGGTAGTCACCATAAAAGGTTCATTCAAGATTTCGGGCCAAATGTTAAACTTTTTAGCTACTAGAGGTGTAACAAATGACAAGGTATAACCGGGATCAAGTAAAGCATATACATCAATAGAAAAGACTTTTAACATACGGTCACCATATCGGGAGAAGTCTCTTGTTCACCTCTAGAGCGGAGAGCATAGAAGCGGTTTTTCTTCAGAGCATCAACATTAGAGCCACATGCTTTCCCACTCCCTTTGTCTTGCCTCTTCAAATTTGGGCAATCTCAAAATTTCTGTCCACTTTTACAACAACTAAAGCAATTTTCTGTCCCAATGAGGCAATCACCATAATGCTTCTTGCCACACTTTCCACAAGTTGGCTACTTACTTGGTGAACTAGTACCCCTTCCCTTTTGAGGCTTAGGGTTAGACACCCTATCATCACGAGCCTTAGTGAACTTGCAAGGAACTTGATTGGAGAACCTCCTTTTGAACCTAGGCTTGTCTTGGATATCAAGACTTCCCTTTGAATAACCACCATCAAAAGACTTGCCCTATTTGCTTCCCTACTCTTCCTCTTCACCCTAATCTCGTCCCCTTGTTGAGCATGCACCATGATACGAGAAATGTTCATACTATCATGTAGAATATCCGAATGACATTGTTCTTTCAAGTCATCCGACACTCCCATAACAAAGCGACTCATTTCATTTGTAGGGTCAGAAACCAAAGAAGGAGCATATCTTGACAATTTACTAAATTTCAAAGAGTAGTCAAGTACACTCATATTCCCTGACGAAGGTTGATGAATTCTTCCACTTTGGCTTCCTCTTCTCTCTAGGAAAGAGCCGATCAAGAAAAGACCTATTGAAAATTTCCAATGTCACCGGACTACCCCTTATAGGCCTATTGTCTCTCCATTGTACGTACCAAGTTTGGGACACATCTTTGAGTTGGTAAGTGGCTAACTCGGCCTTCTCACTCGTAGTCAACCCCATGGCATAGAGAATCTTGTAGATTTCATCAATGAACTCTAGGGGATCTTCCTCAACTTTGGACCCATAGAAAGAAGGAGGATTCATCCTAGTAAAATCCCTCAAACGGGAGGCCATGGAGCTAACTTGTTGGTTTTCTCGGGGTACCACCTCCCGATTATCGTGGGTCGTCATATCTTGTGCTTGAGTAGTGACGGCTTGTGCTTGAGTTGTAATGGCTTGGTCCATTTGGAGGAAATCTTCCCTTATATCCCCATGCGCCATAGGTGGAGGAGAAATCGAAAGTTGATCACCCATAGAAACTTCTTCAAGTGGAGGCACTTGGTTGTATTGTGCTCCCGCATTACAATGCCTTCCTCGGCCCTTCTTACGGCTGCTCTTCAGGTATTCATACCTATAACCACCATATAAGGTTTAGGTGAAAGCACACATAAAGTAGACTCTAGAGGCATGACATAGGATTACAAGAAGATGAGAGTTTCGTAAGCACCACATAGTTCCTCATTCATAAGTGTGACGCGCTTCACAATTATGAATAAGAATCTGCGTAGATGTGGTTTAATGAGACATCAATCCTAAAGGTATTCAACCTCAAGCTCTGATACCATGTTTGTCACATCCGGGGAGAACCCCCTAGACATAACCGGCGTAGTCGTCCTCGAAGAGGACTAAGACTAGCCTCTTAGCTTACATCATTACATTCATAGGTTAAAAATGCGGGAAATTTAAAACTTTTTGACTACTTCTACATTGAGGTTTACTTATACCTCTCGGTTACACATAATATATATTTATCAAGTATACATAGGCTCTTTGTATAAGAATATTACATAGTCTTCTACTTTTATTGAACATACATAGTATAAGATAGTATGATAAGAAGTCTATAACATTGTCTCATATTAAACCATCTAGACAGGAGTATCACAATTTGAGCATAGCCCTTACATAAACAATTATAGCCAGATATAGGCTTTACATTTATCATACCAAAATGAAAGAGAATGAACAAAGTGTCTTTAAGACTATACAACATCCAATAGGTAGATAACAACATCGTCCTCGAAAAGTGAGGACCTACCAAACTTGGAAGATAAGAATCCAAGTAGTCTTCAAATCCTTCTCTAATATCAACGGTGTGATCCTACATTTGTAGTAAACATCAAAAATGGTTTAGTACACAGTTTGTACTAAGTATGGATATATGCACATAAAACAAGTGAAATCATGCTAAAGAGGATATTTCATCAAAACCATGCAAAAGTACTTTGAAAAGCCTTATGCACAATCAATAACCCATATAAGCCAATAATCACATAATCCATACAAGTATTAGTCAAGTTAGAATATACAAGAGTTCATAACATCATAATATAAGCAAGACCCTTACTCATAACCCACCATTTATCCTACAAGTACAATGACCAAGCAAAGCCCCACAACCTTACTCAATTAAATAAACCAAACAAAGGATCACAAATAATTCCTAACTCAACATAACATAGCATCAATAATAACCATAATCATATTTAGCAATATAGACCAATAGCATATTCATAAGTGAAACTAACATCATATAGGATCATAAACATGTAAAGTCAACATAAGTAAAGCATTTACTTTATAAGATCATTATATCATAAGAACATCCTTCTAGGATTTCCCTCAAAGCAAACTAGTGCAATGCCTAGGTAGCGTCCCGTACCCCAACCTAGACTAAGCCAACCTCTCAAGTCACCCTATTTAGAGTTCACATCATTAATTTATTTTACTTTCGGGAATATTTGCCATAACCGACATAGACCACAAGATATAAGTGTGGAATCCGGTATTGTAAAACCTTACACTGATGGAAGGCGGAATACCGGCCAAAGTAGTACCATACATGAACATAGCATCTAGGTGGATCCACTAGCTAGTATTCCTATGGTGCGACATAGTTTATGGACCTTGGGGGCTATCATGGAAACATCACTCTATGTCCTTTTTGAACTATGACGATATCCTCCCCTTAAGGACTATGGTGAACCTTACCTTCCCTCCTTGGGTAGGCGCCACCCCTCATCTACAAGTTCACTCGGTGCTAAGCTAGAGTCCCTTTTGAAATGTCTTTCTTCATTAGTCATCACTTAATTTAGGTCATAGGGTCTAATCCCTTATATAGTCATTGTCATTTATCTTAATAGGTATTGAATGAGAATATACTTTCATGGAAACCTTCATATGTGAGATTAGCATATCATCATCATGATTTCATAATAAGGCACATAGTCAAGTGATCACCAACCTTATATCATTTCATCTTAAGCATAGTCTCACGATCACATAGTTAAGACATTTCAAATCAACATCATACCAACACCTACATAGGCTATTCACAAGGTAAACTCAATTGAACTACATCTTCAATCACAAGCCATCATTATTGAAGTAAAGGTTAGGATCATGAAGACTTACCAAATCTCCTTCAAAAGTCATTATCATGGTCTTACCATCAACCAACCAATTATATCCAATAATAGTTGTAACACCTATCAATAGTAATTAATACAAGAACTAGGTCAATTGCATCATCAATATCCCAATTAACATCAATTCATAATGTAGGATTAGGGGAATTAGTGTTCATCATGAATTAATCAAGTATTAGATCCAATCCCAACAATACATTACCCTAGCCAATCAATACGTGAATTAGAATAGTTAAAACTAGTCTAATAATCAATTCATAATTCAATTCCCATCAATTTATAATGAAGATCCAAGATTTGGAAAATTTGGGAAAGGGAACATGATAAACATGAAATTGCATCAAGTTACATCAATTAATCAACAATCTATACTCAATTAGTCTTTAGAATTGGAAAACCCCATGGAATTGGGTAATTTGAAAATCAACTTTGAGAGGACCTCTTAGGGAAATGAATCCCTAGAGTGAAGAACCCACAATTTAATGAAGATTAATCCACGAAAATGAAGTGAAATCTTAGAGAAATTGACCTTCTTCTTCAATCTTTCTTCTTTCTTAAATGGAGGAATTGGGGAGAGAAAAAGTAGACAGAGATGAGAGCTTTTGGATTTTATTTTTGGATTTGGGTTTGGATTAGTGAAAATTGACTTTAAATTACCCTTAGGCTATATATAATCACCCCTTAAATTACCCAAAACACCCCTCACTTAAAAGGGTCTTTCTGCGAAGTCAAAATGTCAAAAGTAAGATTTTACCGAATCTGGGAAGTGGCTCAGCGTCGGGTGCCAACATGCAATTTATTTCCCAAAAACAAATTTTTGAAAAGTGAGGTCCGTGTGGTCTGCGCGTCGCGTAGCAGCCCTCTGATTCTTGACATATGCAGGCTGCGTTGGCAGCCTACCCACCCATGTTGGGGTCCTCCTCCATGACCCTTCGGGTGATCCTTGGGGTGTCGTTGTTGGACGTTTAGACCCTCTATACAATACTCTACCTAACCAAAGACTTTTTACAAGTTTTAGAATTTATTTGAACCTCCTAAACCATCCCAAAACATAACGACATCAACTAGTTCGATTAAGCTAATTTCCGGACGGCATGGACGTTCTTTGACGTCTTGACTCTAAAACTTCTTGGATGACTTATAAACATTATTTTAGGTCTTAAAACTGTATTAATCCCTTATACATTCATGTGAACAACAAGAGGAAACCCCTCAATTTATAAAAAACAAAGGATAGTGTGAACAAATTATAATTATGCCTTACTTGAAAGGTCATAACTCTTTGGAAAAGTCACAACTTTTCAGAAAGGTCAAAACCTTTCATAAATGTTACAACGTTTTATGAAAGTCACAACTCTTCATAAAAGTCACAATTTTCATAAAATTCATTGTTTTTCAATAAAAGTCACTAATTTTCATAATAGTCACAAATTTTCATGAAAGGTCAAGGCTAGTTTTGAAAATAAATTAATTAAAAGAGAATGGTTTGTTGTGGTGGGTCCACATACGTTTTTATATTCAGCTATATTAGATACTTGTACATTCAATGTACTTATCACATTCGACGAAATGCATCTTTTAATGATTTAGATACAAGTATTTAGGATCCTCAGCAAGAGTCCATTGAGATCATTTTGTCGGCTTTTGAGTAAGACCTCCTTTCTTTCCGGAGGAGTCTAGTTTTGTGATGTATTAGTAATATTTTTGAGGAGTCATTGGACTTTTTCCAACACTCATCTTTATACAGTAGAGACTTCATATATAGGCAGTTTTGGAGAATCTTTCAGTTTTACTTATTATATTTCAAACTTATGTTTGATACTAAATATCAACAAAGTATTGATTCAGTAAATGTTAAGGTTTTCATAGGGACCAAAATTGTTCTTGAGTGTCCGCCACATCTAGGGTATAAGCTTAGTTAATGAAATCAAAGCCCCTCAGATTGCTTAGAAGCATCTTCTTCTTCATTACTTAGATAATTAGCACGTTGTCTACACCACATTGATCTTTGCTAGTGTTTCTCATTGAGACAATAAACATTCTTCCCAGATAAAAAGTTACTTCACAATTTTAGCTAGATATTATTGATGTCTTCACAACTGTCATGACCCGAGCCTACACACTGGATGTGTTCGGCACTCCACAACAATTGTTTATCCCGAAGCGAATCATAATCCTAGTTGACTACAAGAGGAGGATTAACTAGCGCATAGATAAGAATAAAATTCAAAGAAACGTTTAAACACATTTTACTAAATCTCAAAAAATTTATGACTATACTAGTATGAATAAATTTTTTAAAATAAAACATCTTAAAACTGAAAGACTATCCAAAACTATCTATCTATGAAGCATTTAGTATGCAAAGACGACTATTGGGACAAGATCCATGACTTCTCAAAAGAAGTACTACTAAGAACTTATAAAATAGGAGTACTCCTAAAGTATGGAGGTCTTACTCAAAGGCTGGTGAGCAGACAAACTAATCTAAAATGACACATGTTGAGGATCATTACAATATGTCTACATCATAAAAAAAGTCCAGGTCGAATGACATATGTACGTTGAATGTACGAGACATAATATAGATGAATAACAAATAATTGAATGAAAGAACTGAAAAAGATAACAATGTACCATAGTTGCATAAAAAATAAAAGAGTTTAATCATTTAAAGCTTTACAAAATACTTTCTTATCTATAAACTCAACATGATAAGTGATATATAAAAACACACTTTAACACTATTGGGAGATTCTCTAATATTCAACCATCACTATGAGCTACATGATACAACGTATTGCCACGATGTAAGAAATGTCGTATACCTTGTTGGTGTATTGAACACCTCAACTAAGTTGTTGCACTAAGCTCTACCGAAAGACACTTAGGTTTCATCCGAAATGTATGATTATGTACCCATGTTGGCATACATGGTTTATGAGGAATGTGAGTTGTCAGAACTTATCCCTATATCGGTGCTCAATACCACTCAAAATAATATATAACTCATGCTCATATGTGTTAAGTAAAAATCTTCCTCTGGTTTTAGATAATTGTTCAAACTACCCCGTTAAAAGTTGTAAATGCTCTTGAAATATATTTTCAACTCATAACTAATTTAGAAATGAAAGTTTCTCTTTTATCAATGTAAAAACTGATACCTTTGGGAATACTTAGTCCTCTTATACTCTTACGCAAATCATACTTTAGAAATCTTTCTAAAAAATATATCAAAATAATATTTTAATATCATCATTTAAGACTAGGAAGTTATACTGCATAAATATTATTGTTATATCTAGATACAATACTTCTTAAACACTGATTGCGTACTCGTTCGTCATATTATTAATATTTTAAAACTCTTTGTCAAACTCCTCTTTACTTTATCAAAAACTAAGTTTAAAACTAAAATATTTCCCTTAAAAGATTCTCATAATATGGTTTTTGCTTAACTATAGACATGCACAAGTTAACTCAAGAATCTCAATAACATATAGAAAACTCAATACTCAGAACTAAAAAACTTATAACTCAAGAACATAAAACCCAATGATACTACTCATTTCAAGAATACTCAATTCATAGGGTTCATGATGAAATAGAAATGAATTAATAAGATCAAGAATCTCAATGCATAACATATAGCAATTCAAAAATTAAGAATAGAATTTCAAAAAAAAAAAGTCAGGAACTCAAGAATTCAAAATCAACTCATCTCAAGAATACTAAAATCTAGGGGTCGAATCCCAAATCACTCTTTTTGTGATTTGAAAGTAAATATAGGGCGTGATAATGAACTAGTCCAATACTGTGATAGCCATACATACATGCAAGGACAAGGTTCTTGAAGAATATTGAAAAATCTTGAAGACGAACTTGATTAGAATACTTGGAACCCTAGCTTTAAAGAGAAACAAAAACCCTTCTTGAGATTCTTGAATTACTTTCCTAAAACTCTATGGCCAAGAATTATAATTTTCATTAGTGATTAGTAATTTTATGGAGGATATGAGTTGGAATGAATGGAATTCATAGAGAAAGACATGCCTTGAAGAAGAAGCATGAAAAAGATAGAAAGAATCTTTAATGGAGTCTTGTACTTTGACTTTTTCCTATAGTTTTGCCTTATGGTTTAAGAGCGAAGAGAATGATTGATTACGAGAGGAAAATCTAGTTGTTTTGAGTCTCTACTTCGACAAGAATTTTTTTAGGGTTTTCTTAGAGTCCAAAAGACAAAAACAACCCCTTCTAATGTTTTCCCATAGGCTAATTTCGTTACTAAACTATATTAGGTTACTAAAATGGTGATAACTTTTTACTCAAAACACGAATTATTGTGAAATTTATGGCGTTGGGAAAAATATTCAAGTACCATAAATCTGATAGGTTCAGGGCAAGATAAATCTTTATATTCTAAGAGATATGGTCGTTTGAAATTGATCCAATTAGAATATTCCATAAAATCTTATTAGGGTTGAGGGTTTAATCATTAGGTAATGATTAGGTCCATACTAAGACTACATTGGAAGGGATCTAGAGTATTTGTTGTTATAAAAGTGTAGCATCCTTTTTGTGATATTTTATATTGGTTTTCTATCGAAAATATCTTCCAAAATTAGATATTAGGGGTACTATATTATATAAATAATATTAATTTAGAATACTTGGATGAACTAAGACTCCCCCATGGGTCATGAACTCTCTATGTATTTCCAAGCAGTTTCATGTATATATGGTTTGAAGGGTAACTGTTATCAAAGGATTATCATTTAATGATGTCACAGTGTATTGCATCTCATTACATTCGTTATTCGTGTTGATTATGATCTCTATTTGTCGTTGGAGATAACGTGACATTTGATTATCCCTGTTTGATGAAACTTGACTGTAAGTATAATATATATTCGTACAAGTAGAATGATGATTTTCTTATTTGAACTTCTTTTTCATTGTCTATCTATGAGATATAATGGGTACACGTCGTTTCATACATACCCATACTACATTTGTTTAACTCTTTCTGGTGTAGATTCATTTCCGAATATGAACACGTCTCGTGGAGTTTTTGAGTGTGACTTGGATTATCTTGGAGTTGTGCTGAGCTGCTTGGTTGTTCCCTAGCCGACATCTCCCTCTATTTTATTATTTCTTCTTTTTCTTTTATATTTTGACATGATATCTCTTATGTCAAGGCTTGTCATTTAAGTTACAAACTTGAACCATATTTTAGAAGCACTTGTATGTATGACTCAATTCTACGGTGGTATTTTAGCTTTCCACATTTCCTACTTATGAAATACTTAGTTCTTTATGTATTCCGCTAGTTGTTTATCTTTCACCTTAATTATTCTGTTAAATTTGTAAAATTAATGGGTTGTCTAACCTATCGGTTGGGAGCATAGGTGCCATCACGACATGTGACATTTTGTATTGTGGGAAAGACTACTGAGTGTAATTATGTATTTCAGGATTCTTTATGCTTGTGTAAGTCTTCCGCTAAATAGTCTGGAAGGCCAATGGTTCTTTTGGGGATCAAAAATGGTTCTCGAGTGCCGACAATGTCCACGGTGTAGGCTCGGGGCATGATAGATGACCTCTTTTTTTGTTGCAAACCATGACAAGTCTAGAATATAAAAGAAATATTCATTCACCATAAAGTTAAAAACTTTAAACAGAAATCAAACCCCAACTCATCAGACAAAAGAACCCCATGAACAAACAAAAATATAAGAGATTAGTCATTTATTGATGGAAACAAACGAACTTGATTTTTTTATGTACAAAGAAAATAGAGAGTTGATGAAGAAACTTATAGTAAAGTTAATAACTTGTTTGTTTGAGAATGCAAATTAAAGAGAAGTGAAAACAAAGGGAGAGTGAATTTTTTTTATATATAAGAAAATTCTAAAGATTATGGTAATATATTATGCCTTGATGAGTAGGATCCGGGATGATTAGTAGTTTCTCTTAATTCTTTAGAACATTTTAATTGATTTAAATTGATGAATAGGAGTAATGATAAATTTTAAACAATATTTGATTTATTTTGATGAGGAGGAGTTAGAAGGATAAATTTCAAATTTTAGTTCATGTTATATTTTCTTATGTATTTACATTGATGAGCTAAGAGAGTAAATTTGATATTTGTTTTTTTAAAAAAATTAATATAAAAAGTTGGAGCTGAGAGGGTAGATTTTGAATTTTGGTTTTAGACATATTTTCTCAACAACTAGAGCATTATTGCATTTCCATATTAAATTATGGGAAGTAAATAAATTTGCTAGTATTTGATATGGACATACAATACAACACTCTATTTGTTGCTTCGCCAAATCCTCAACTTCCTTAAATTTTGCCTCCATTCTCTCGCTGTGTTGTTGAAGATCAACAATAATCTTCATGGTTTTAATGGAAGTTTTTAGCATCCTTTCTATGTTAGTGATCTTGTTTTTTTTTTCCATCACAAAACTTAAACTATGGTAAGGTAAAAAATTATGATGTACAATATTGATACCACGAGTATATTTATAGTGATTAATTATCATGCTATATGGTAAGAATGAACTCATGTACAATAAGTAATTTCCATAACCGATAGTAGAATATTCCTGATCCCTTCTTATTTATTTAGAATTATTCAATTTAAGAGTCGTAGTCTTATTTAATCTACAATAATTTATTAAATTTCCATTATAGATCCTTAGAAGTGATTTGACTTTCAAAATTGGACATTCATATTTTTTTTCATACTTCTTAACTCCATAGAGAAAAAATTATTTATAAGACTGAAAAATAGTTTTAAATCATTTTGACTTTATGTTGTGACATAGCATATTTTCTTTTAGCTCCAGAACTATCAATAAATTGTGATATTAATTCTTATAATATTTTATTAAGCACCATAACTTTTTCATTAAATAAAATACTCATTTATGTTTTTTTGCATGTGAAGATTTCACAAATTTTAAAAGCTATAAATTATTAAATCATTTAATTTTTGTACTATAGTAATTTTTATGGATAATCCATATTTAAGAATAATGTAATTTCTTAAATAGTCGAGGTGTAACATACTTTCAATATAAAATTATTAAGAAAATATCACAATAATAAAATTTTTATATTTGCATGGTTCCTACTCATCAAATTAAATTAAATAAATTTTCAAATTCACACTCCTGGCTCATACTCATCAAATTAAATTAAATAAAATTCTGAAATTACCCTCTTGAGTTCTACTTATAAAGTTTAATGTTTAAGATAATATCACAAGAACTATAATTCAATATTTATCCTCTTTGCTCTAACTCACAAAATTAAATTAAATTAAATTCAAAATTTAGCCGCTTAGGTCGTGACTCCTTCTCATCAAATTAAATACTTGAGAATATATCACTAAAACTAAAATTTAAAATCTACCCTCTTGATTCCTACTCATTAAATTAAATTATATTAAATTACAAAATATATCCCTTAGCTCATTAAAGTAAACTCTTATGAAAACTATTATAAGTTATGAAATTTTAAATTTATCCACTACCAAAAAAAAAGTCTAATTTGTAAAGGTTTATTTGTGAGGGATTTAAAAAACTCCATTATAAAATTATTTTTTTAGGGTTTATTTTAACCCGCGCTATAATTTATTTTCGGATCGTTTTATTGTGGAGGCTTGTGATAACCTCAGCAAATTGCATCAATTTTTGAGGTTTTGTGAACGTCGCAATTTATTCTAATTTGTAGAGGTTTTATTGTGGAGGATTGTGATAACCTAGCAAACTATATCAAATTGTGAAGCTTTGTAAATGCCACAATTCATTATAATTTGTTACACTTGTACAAAATAGAAAATAAATCAAAAACCCTGAAATACAGAAAACACTTAAGAAAATAAGGTAATCATGGAAAGTAGAGTTACAACTGATTATATCCATTGCATGTTTAATTGTTAGAGAAAATTAAGTTGTAAATTGAATTGTGGTATAGAAGTACAAATAATTTAGTTATTTAGGTTCATTCTTTTAAGAGAATGAAATAATAGATGAAAATGTTGCTCCTATAATATGTAATTGAATGTGTAGAATAAATAATATATTGAGGTCTTATGTGATATATATATGTACTAAAGTAAAAGGTAAATTTATATGATGACAATTATATGATAATGTTACACCCCTCAAAATAAAGTAGGATAAACTAGAGCATAACATGTGTTTTATGAGTTAATACCTTGTTAAAAACACTAACAATAGCTTTAGAAGTCAGTTTTAAAGAGTTTTGAAGTCCAACATCAAAGAACGACCAAGACGTTCGGAAACTAGTCTTGTGTGTGCTAGTGTGTCTTTGCATATTTTATGTGTTGTTTAGTATCTAAAATGATAGGAAGGATCCTAGAATATAGATGGTCATGTTTAGGGTCAAAACGTCCGGGTATGTCTCCCCAAGGACCACTGTAAAGGTCTTTGAGGAGGACCCAAACATTTGACAAGAAGCTGCCAAGACAGCCTCATTGAAGGATTCAAATGACGCCCCATCAACCAAACGACGCCCCGTCAAAAGGGGGCGTGGCTCCACACTTAGTTGTGGGAGCTTATCCCCCAAATGAGGAGTCTCTGGCCAAAATGACGGAGCACCATGACGACTCTTCGTCCAGTCGACGCCCCATCAATGAGGGTCGTCGTTTGGCACCTGCAACTTTTCTGTAGCGTCTTGGCCAACTTAGCGTCCTAATTAAGTTCGAGATGGTTATATTAGGTGTTTTAATATATTTTGTTTTCGTTTAAACACCTAGAGAGAGAATTAGACTTCACTTTTTAAAATCAAAATCCCTCTTCCAAATAAAGTTCTCTCAACACTCCATGGGAGCTTGAAGTTATGTTGAAGCTATGATTGAAGAATTCTAGTGATTCCTCCATCTATTTTTTGGGAATTTTACTAGTAAGGTTATGTTATTACATCCTTGAATCTTCTTTCATTCAATGATACAATTCCAAAGGCTTTCCAAAGAGCACTAAAACCTTGAAACTCTATTTTGAATTCCAAGCATGTGTTTTGCATAAAAAGGTTTAAATATTAGACAATTGGCATTTTTTCTAGTTTATTTTTTTTTATTGTTTTTACTTATTTCAGTTTAGTGCTTCCTATTCTAGCTAGACTTAGTCAACTTTAGTTGCTCAATTTTCTAAAGTTAGTGGCCCCATTTATGGGTGTTAGTGGCCCCTTTTATTGTAGTTAGTGGCACATGTTCTTATGTAGTTTTATTGTTTATGTTTTTTCCTTGTATAAATTAAGACTTTTTGCAGATTAATAGATAGAAGGAATTTCATAAGTTCACTCTATTTTTATTTTTTAAATCAGTTTCTTGAGTATTTTTGTTCTAACAGTTGCATCATAGCCTTTAGTTGATCTTACAGGACAAAAACGTTTTAACCTAGAACACAAATGGCATCCAACAACCTACCTTTAAATCAACCATTCACTTTCACCGGTGAAAATTACCAAATCTGGTCTGTGAAGATGTATGCTTTTTTGGAAGCCTATGAACTTTGGGAAACTGTGACGGAAGATAAACCACTTGCTGCTCTACCAAAAAATCCTACCTTGGCTCATATCAAGTCCAACAACGAAGAGAAGGCAAAGAAATCTAAAGCCAAGTCGCTTATGCAGAATGCTGTGGCAGATTTTGTTTTTTTATAGAATAATGGCTTGCAAAACTGCTAAAAAGGCTTGGGATAGATTGAAAGAAGAATATCAATGCAGCGATAGAACACGTCAAATGCAAGTGTTGAACCTGAAAAGAGAGTTTGAGTACTTGAATATGCAGTAGGATGAAACTTTCAGCAAGTATGTTGATCGAATTTCCTTAATTGTTAATAACATTAGACTTCTTGCTGAAGAATACAAACAAATGATTTGTGGAGAAAGTTCTTCTGACTCTTCCTAGAGGTTTGAATCTAACATTTCCTCTCTTGAAGAATCCAAGGACATGGGCAAACTTTCATTAGGTAAACTAATGAGTGCTCTTCAAGCACAAGAGAAAAGGAGGACTATAAGACGGGAAAACTTCAGTGAAGGATCTTTCTCTGTACAAAAGCAGAAAGGAAAGCAACAATTCAACCAAACAAATAAGGGCACACATGATGGAGGAAACAATAGTGGAGATATGAAGCAAATGTTCCCTGCGTGCAAACATTGTAAAAGAAATACACATCTAGAGAAGTACTGTTAGGGGAGAGTCTATGCTATATGCAGCAACTGTAAGCAGACGTGACACATATCCATAGTCTTCAAATCAAGAGCAAAGGCCTCTGGTGCTTTGCAAACACAAGTAGCAGAAGCTGTAGATGCACATGAGGAGCAACTCTTTGCAGTTTCATACTTTTCAATCAATGAATTCTCTGATTCATGGCTTCTTGACAATAGTTGCACACATCACTTGTGCAATGGCGTTGAACTGTTCAAGTTCCTCGATGATACTTACAAATCTAAAGTAAAAGTGGGAAACGGTGAGGCAGTAGAAGTCAAAGGCAAAGGTACAGTGTCTATCTCAATAACGTAAGGTATCAAAACTATTCCTGATGTTCTGTACACACCTGATATGAGTCAAAATTTGTTGGGTGTTAGACAAATGCTTGAAAATAATTATTCTCTGCCTTTTAAGAATCGTGTATGTGTTTTTTCTGACCCTTCTGGAATCGAGTTGTTTTATATCAAGATGAGCAACAAAATGTTTTTTGTTTATTAGGAGAAAATAACTAAACAAGCTTGCACTATTACTTCACAAATGTGTACAAACATATGGCAAAAAAGGTTTGGTCACTTAAATCTGAGAAGCATCGCGGAGATGAAAAAGAAGGAGCTAGTGGAAATATGCCTGAATTTCTTTCTAATGCTCAAGTTTGTGAAATTTGCAAACAGGGAATGCAAACAAAATTGCCACCTCAAGCAAATCAAGTATGAAGAGCGAACCAGAAACTTAAGCTCATTCATACGGATGTTTGCGGCCGAATGAAAACAAATTCACTAAGTGGTAACAAATACTTTCTCCTCTTTATTGATGACTAAACCAGAATGTGTTGGGTTTATTTCATAAGACTAAAGAGTGAAGTCTTTGATTTTTTTAAACAATTTAATGCTTTAGTAGAAAATCAATGTAATCTTACTATTAAGGCTTTAAGGTCTGCCAATGGAGGAGAATATACTTCTTCTCAATTTGTGGAGTTTTGTAATAACACATGTATTGAACGCCAATTGACATTACCATACACTCCACAACAAAATGGCGTGTCTCAAAGGAAGAACACAACAATAATGGAGATGGCCAAATGTTTTTTCCTCTAATGAAAGATCCCAAATAAGTTTTGGGCTGAGGCAATCAATACATCTGTATTTTTGCTCAACAGATATCCTACTAAGGCTCACAGGACATTACTCCATATGAAGCTTGGTGTGGGAACAAACCATCAGTACACCATCTCAGAATCTTTGGGTGTATATATTACTATTGAGTTCCAGAAACAAAGAGGAGTAAGCTAGACAACAAGGCTCATAAAGGCATATTTATGGGCTATAGTTCATCCAAAGGTTACAGGATTTTCTGTTTGAAATCAGAAAAACTAATTCTAAGCCAAGAAGCGATGTTTGATGAAGTAGCTGGTTGGGATTGGAAAATTCAGAATACCTCTTATTCTGATTTATTTTCAATAGAGCAGCCTCAACTTTCAGAAGATGAACTAGTGGTGATGTACTAGTGAGGGGAACTTGATCCTTAAAAGATGTCTATCAGCAATGTAACTTGGTTACATCAGAACCAAAAAGCTATGCTAAAGCACAAGACTCTCAGGCATGGAAGAGAGTTATGAAAGATGAACTAGGCATGATCGAGAAGAACGGAACCTGGCATCTTGTAAACAGACCTAGAAATCGCAAGGTGATTGGTGTATAATGGATTTCAAGACAAAACTCAATCCTGATGTAACAATTTGCAAACACAAGGCTAGATTAGTGGTGAAGGGATACACACAACAATATGGTGTGGATTACCAGGAAACATTTTCTCCGGTAGCAAGGTATGGCACATTCAAGTTTATTTTTGCATTTTCATCTCATAGTTCCTGGAAGATTCATCAACTTGATGTCTAATCAGCTTTCTTTAATTGTTGGCTTGCTGAAGAGATCTATGTAGAGCAACCTGATGGTTTCTCAACTCTCGTAAAAGAGGATCACGGCCTTGTATGGAAAAAAACAAGGCCCATGGGCATGGTATGAGAGGATGGATAATCATCTCATCCAACTTGGGTTTAGTAGAAGTCAAAGTGAAGCTACTTTGTATGTGAAAGTTAATGCTGCAGGTGACTCCTTAATTTTCACAATTTATGTGGATGACATGCTTGTGACAGGAAGAAAAATTGAAACAATACAAAGGTTCAAGGATGAAATGGAGAAAATCATTGAAATGACTAATCTTGGAGTCATGAAGTACTTTCTTAGCATGGAAGTTTTGCAGTCCAGTGATGTAATTTTCATATGCCAGCAGAAATACATTTCAGATATTCTTAACAGGTTCAAAATGCAAGACTACAAACCTGTGAGTAATCCAATATCTACCAGTGTAAAGCTTGGCAAGGATGAGGATATCAAAAAAGTGGATGATAGTATGTATTGAAGCTTAATTAGCAGTCTTCTATATCTAACCGCAAGCAGGCCTGACCTTCTATTTGTTGTTAGTTTGCTGTCTAGGTTCATGAATTCGCCTAGAGACACACACCTCACAACGGCTAAAAGATTGCTAAAATATATTAATGGAACCAACAAGTTTGGAATTTTTTTCCCAACATCTGCCGAAGTAACTATGAATGTGATCGGGTACTCTGATAGTGATTGGGGTGGTGGAGTTGATGATTCCAGAAGCACCATTGGAGCTCTAGAAAACAAGAAACTACAGCACCATCAACAATAGAAGATGAGTACATAGCTGCTGCATCTGCTGTGAATCAAGCTATCTGGCTAAAGAAGATGATGAAGAAAATAGGCCATGAACAAAGAAAAGCTACCAAGATCATGTATGACAACAGTTCAGCAGTTTCAATCTAAAAACATCCAGTGTTTCATGGTCTAACTAAGCATATCAAGATCAACTTTCATTTTATTAGACAAGTCCAACAGTATAATGAAGTGTTGCTTGTTCATTGTTCATCTGAGAACCAGCTAGCTGACATTTTCACAATTCATTGCCATAGGAAAGGTTTGAAGATCTTAGGCAAAGAATTGGTGATTGCCACAAAAATGCCAAGGAGGAGTGTTAGACAATAGACATTTTTTCTAGCTTATTATTATTTTTACTGTTTTTACTTATTTCAGTTTAGTGCTTCCTATTTTCTCGCTAGACTTAGTAAACTTTAGTTGCTCAACTTTCTGAAGTTAGTGGCCCCGTTTATGGCTGTAAGTGGCCCCTTTTATGATAGTTAGTGGCACATGTTCTTATTTAGTTTTAATGTTTATGTTTTTTCTTGTATAAATTCAGACCTTCTGCTGATTAATAGATAGAAAGAATTTCATAACTTCACCCTAATTTTATTTTTCAAATCAGTTTCTTGAGTATTTTTGTTCTAACATAAATTGATAATTTATGACGTATTCAATTTTGATTGATGGTTTTAAGATAAAAAACTCATGAACCCATTTATTTCCTTGAATTCCTAATTTTGTCTCTAAAGTGAAGGTATTCATCATGATCTAATTGTGTTGAATTCATGTTTAGATTGTTATGGGATATTGAATCATATGTTGATCATTGTTGAAATTGTTCATTGTTAGCCTTATAGTATTGATATCTAATTTCATTGGATCGTTGATATGGATGAATTGTTGGCCTAGTCTTAAGGACATTGTCATTAGTAAGACCTTTTGTTGTGTGAATTTATTGGAAAGGCTAAGGAATGGTGATTGTGGCTATTGGAAGGTGGTGAGTTGACCTAATTCCTTTATTTAATGTAGAATTGATATCGAATTGCTATCTATTGGTTTGGTCCACATATGGTAGCGATGTTTAATTGTTATAAATGTTATGAACATGACCTTGTCGGTATTATTGTGTTAATTGTGGAACTATCATGTTATGGTACATGTGAATGTATAAGATGAAGGTGCTCAAGTGATGTCTATATGATATTTTATGGGGGCTATAATGATATGATTAAAAGTACTTCCTCTCTAGTTGCTGATATATGGTAATGAAGGACTAAGGAGAGTCTTTATAGAATGATGTTGTATCTTGTGTTGGTAGACTTAGTTATCCATACTTGGTACTTGAATGGCATTGAATGAGTGTATGAATGAAAGTCTAGGATCGGTTGACCTAAAGTCGGTAACCTTCTATGAAAGACTAATGTGAAACTTTTGATATGAAAAGAAGGTTAATGAAGAAAACTATAAGGGGTAGACATAAATGGTGCCGCGCTCTTGAGTGGAATGATGGACTTAGATATAGGTTGGCCTAAAATGCATGAAACCATCTTTATGGAAGTCATAAGAGCTATCAGAATGGACCTTGGTTGGCAGCCCTAGTGGACCCATCCTTGCAAATGGTATTATGAGTTTGTATGACTTAGTGATGCTACCTTCTCTAATACACTTATGTGAATGAACTACTCTATGAGAACAAAGTCAAAGGATCAATTGGATATGCTTAAGAGAGAAGATCTCGATGAGTTTGAGGCTAGACTTCAAAGAAACCTTTGATATCCCTTAAACCATGTTCCTACATGGGATGTGTCCTAATTCTACCCTTTGAAAGTAGAACACCTTTCACGGTGTGGGGTTTTGATGACACCAGATTCCATACCTAGATAGTGAGGTCTATGTCGGTTAATGCCTATTCTAATCATGTGGGATGTGCATTCTTGTATTGAAGAGGTTGACACTATCTACACATGACACAAGTAGGCTTTGAAGATGCTAGAATGAGTTCCCTAGGTCTCCCAAGAACATTATGTAAAGTCCCCTAATTTTATTGTTGTCTCTTAAAATGGCTTTAATGAATTATTTTCACTTAGTAAAAGTATGTTAAATAGAAAGGTTTTTATCTTGGGTAGCTTTGAGGATCACTTAGGTGTGGTTGAAGAAAGTCTATGGGTGTTCTCTTCATGTCTTACTTAAGTGAGTCTTAGAATAACCTTAGGTAGAGGGTCTAAAGTGATAAAAAAGGCTTACTTGTTGAATATGGAATATGTCTTATATTTGATTGTTGACTTGTATTATGTCTCTTAAACACTTATGATGAAGGTTTCTATTAAAATACCATGAAAGCATATCTTTAAGTAAATTTCCCTTTTTGTATGTTTTTCTTGCATGATCGCCAGACTTAGTGCATCAATTGTGCTAATTCCATATGTTCTCTACGTCTACAAGTGTAGGTGGTGGAAAGTGAGGATTTTTAGAAGTTTAAGCCTTGAAAGAAGATTTCTCTCAAGATTGGTATGTACTCATATTATCGAGGGCATGGATCTTAGTTCTAGTTTTCATTTTCTAAAGACTTTGAAACAGACAATAAGTTTCTTTTCAATTTGATGAAAGGATTGTGGCCCGGTGATATTGACTTGTGTCTAAGATGGTTTATGATGAGATTTAGTTTCATTCATATGTTTTATAAAAGAATTTCCTTATTGAATATTAATGTGAAAAGTTTTAATTCCGCACTAATTTTCATATTTTCATATATATATATATATATATATATATATATATATATATATATATATATACAAATATAAATATATATATATGAATGAATGCTAAGAGGCTTGTAAAAGACTTGCGAGACTTCAAGTAGGGTATGTAACCTCAAGGTAGTCCTTCCGTTCATAAAAAACTTTATATCAGAGCATAAGGTTATGAAGTAGTCTTTAGGATTCAAAGTCTCATAAATCCACGTCTAGTAGAGTCTTATTCATCAGTGGTGAGTCGCAACACATCTATGAGTGAGAGGCTATAAGACGATAGAAGTTTCACTTTCTTCATTATTCTTATGTCGTGCCATAGAGTTGAGGTCATAAGTGTCTTTTACTAATATCCTCTCTTGTGTTTATGCTATATGAATACAAGAAGGACACCCACAAGAAGAGTGGATGAGGAAGTGGTGAATGAGGGAGTTCCTTCCCAAGGTAAACAAGTCCCCCAAGGTGGTTGAGTTCCTCAAAGAGAACAAGTCCCTATAGCTAATAAAGGGAATAATGTTCTGGTGGTTCACCTAGACATGACTAATGAGGAAGTTAGATGATCTCTTCTTACCCTAACTCGAACCTTGACGACTCTAGAAAATAGGGATGTGGGGCCTAGGGTGAATGCTCTTGAGAGTACTATGACCTCTATATTGAGGGACTTTGTGAGGATGAATCCTCCTACTTTGGTTGGTTCTAAGGTTAAAGAGGATCCCCCAAGAGTTTCTAAATGGTGTTTATAAGGTGTTGAGTGCTATGGCGGTGACTTCTAAAGAGAAAGCGGAGTTGACTTCATACCAATTGAGGGAGTTTGCTCAAGTGTGGTACACACAATGGAAAGATAGTAGGCCGGTTTAATCGGGTACCATAGAATGTGAAGAGTTTAAGCAAGCGTTCTTAGGAAAGTACTTTCCCCATGAGAAGAGAGATGTTAAGATTGAGAAGTTCATAAACCTTAGGCAAGGTGACATGAGTTTGAACAAGTATTCCTTGAAATTTACCCTATTGTCTAAGTATGCTCCATCTTTGGTGTCTAACACTAGGGATGAGATGAGTAGGTTCTTGACTAGTGTTTTCGACCTTGTGAAGGAAGAGTGTCGTACGACAATACTCCATGAAGATATGACCCTATCTAGGCTTATTATGTATGATCAATCCATTGAGGAATATAAGCTTGAATGGAGGGGTAGAGGTGTTAATCGAGAAAGAACTGATGGGCGAAATCAACATAATTTAAGAAGAGAGCTCAACCAAGATGCCCCTAGTGATCCTAAGGTTAAACATGAGAAGGGTGGTGGTTCCCAAAATGTTAAGACTACTTGTTCCACTTGTGGAAAGAAGCATTTTGGGAAGTATTTAGCCGATACTAGTGGGGGCTATTGTTGTGAAAAGAATTCTCACAAGGTTAGAGATTGTCCCACTATTGCTACTAAAGGAAGAGATGTCAAGCAAGCTCCTTATAATGATTTAGATGTGGGTGAATAAAATAAGACTCGCTTCTATGCTCTTCATGCAAACAAGGAAGCAAATCCGGATAAAGGTGCCGGTAAGTTGTAACTCCTTATCTTAGTTATCTGAGTCAATTGTTGTCACATACGGGGACCACCGCCTAGAAGTAACATGGCGTACTTGACATCTCGAAGGTCTTAAACAAGCCCATAGTCATCATTCATCGCATATTCATAGGTAAATTTAGCGAAAAATTAAATCTTTCATAGCACATCATATGCTAGAAACATCACTTCATTTATATCAGAAATATCATAATACATAGTTAAACTGTCTAGCCTCTTTTTTCAATCCTAGACTCAACAACATTAGAGTACATTAGGTACACAGCCCTTAAAACATAAACAATAAGTCATATATTAAAAGACTTTTACAGTAAACCATAAGTTAGGAAATCTTTGGACTTAAGGATCCCTTTCCTTGAGCTTGGGAATTCACATATCAAGATCCTCATCATCTAAAGACATCCTTTAAGCATCCATAAAGTATACTTTGTGTTTAAAGGTAGAAAATAATGGATTTACTACAAGAATGCACTAACTATGGCAACCATGCATTTAAAAGGGACATTTTACTTGAAATCATGCATTATGCCTTTTTGTGAAATCTCATAAAAGTTTGATACAATAAGCATTATACCGTTTACATACTTAATATAGACATATTTAATGGTCATACATCATATAAAATCACATATTGCATTTAAGTCACATTTTGAAGCATATTACAGTAACCTATTTTCTCTTTACGGTAAGCTTCCTTTCTTTTAACATCTTAACCTCCCAAGTAAAACTTTTGTGATACTTGGTGCAATGCATCATCTTAAGGCCACAAGGAATGATACATACATCCTAAATAAGCCATCACATACCATCATATAAGTATAGTGCATCACAAAACACATTCAAGTCAAGACCATAAAGGCATCACAATGAACTTTAATTATTATGCACATATACCAACTTTATTGCACATAGAACATTATAAGATCTTACTCACAATCTTAATCTAAGTCTACTAGTGCAATGTACATGTGAATCCCCATAAACTCACAGATACTTAGTGAACCTATCACAAGACCACAAGCCTTAACATTCACTTCATACATTAACATAATAAACATAGACAACTTCATTCATGCCAAGCAAGACCTTCATCATAGTCATTAAGACCAACATTATGCATGTAGGGACAAGACCACATCATATAGACTCATACCATGCATATCATCACAACAAGTAGAAAATACTACAATGTCATACATAAAGACATAAACATAATCATACACCTTAGAACACCTTCCTAGAACTTCTTAAAGAGCTACTTGTGCAATGCATAGGTAAGTTCATTACTCTCACCTATCCTAAGCAACTTCCCTTACGTAATCCTAGTTAGAGTCCTAGGTATTTACTTCCATTGTCCATTCTACTTTAGGGAAATTATAGCCTTAACCGTCACTAAGCCCATGGGTGCTAAACATGGAATTTAGTGTTGTAGAGCCTTACACGAATGGAAGGTGTTCTTAGCTAGCATAGGTATAACATTAACACATGCTAGCATACTAAGTGAATACAGTTGCTAGATCCTATGTGGCAATCATAGTTTATGGAACTTGGAGGTACATGTGAAAACCCTCTTTATGCCAAATGGGGCATTATAGTTATTCACTTATGGAAATATCACTCTCATCCATTTGGATATGAGGCTAACAACCTCGTGAGAACTATGGTGACCTGCTTTCCTGCAATAGGAAGGGACACCCCTCCTCTTTAAGTTCACTCAATGCTAAGCTAAGTTCCCTTTTATTGAAAAACCTCTATTACATTACTTTTATAAAACATAGGCCTTAAGAGATTAACTCCTCATATGCATAGCTCATAGGTTTTAGATGAGAGTTTAGCAACCTATATCATGTGAGAAACCCTTACACATAGACATAGCATATGTAAAGCACCATCTAGTATAGGGTACTCTTGGGAACACCTTCCAAGTGCCCCTCTATTTACTAGATCATCATGCATGTGTGTGTGTATACATATATGTGAGCAACACTTTCACATAACACATTAATGCCACACAGGTTCATACATCAATGCATAAGTATATAGGTGTAACTATATGTAAGACCCCTAAAGTGAGTTAGGGTGTCTAGAGACTAACATGTTTTTAACAAGGGTCTATGGTCCTAAAATGGTTTATAATGTGTTATTGAGGCAGTTACTAAATATTTAGGTGTATTGGAAGTCAAATGTCAAGGGACAACTAAGACGTTTGACGACTAGTAAACTATGTGCCTCATGTGTCTATATGTGCTTATATTTGTATGTCATGAGCTTATGAAGTCCTTAATTTATTTATGATTATGTTTATAGACAGTATATTAAGTTTCATGAAGTTTGGAGGTCAAACGCCGAAGAACGTCCAAGACGTTCGAAAGTTAGCCCTTGGGACGTGCATGTGTGTCTTGAGTGTGCCTTGCATGTTTGTATGTGTTTTACGAGTTCGTTTTAGGTGAAACTAATGTGAAGAGTCCTTGATATGTTATGGTGTATACTTACGTTTGAATCGTACGGGTACGACTCCCCAAGGTCACCGTAAGAGGACCTCAAGAAGGACACAAATGATGTCGAGACACTGCCTTGACAGTATGAATCGACGAAGCAAAAGGACAGCTCCTCCGTCCTCCAACGGCCCGTAGATGGTGAGGCTTCTATGGACACTTATCCTGGGGATGTCTCAGACGATGGACATCCTATGACCCAAACGACGGAAGCCACAAACGGACCATCAATGGGCCTAAGGGGCGTCGATGGCTGGCCGTCGATGCAGGCTACAACTACTCCCTGGTGATTGTTTTAATTATGGGGTGAATGGGAAATTCACCCACGTGCTAAACTGACGGTACTCGGTTTATTTGGTTATTTTTGGGTTTATATAGATGATCAAATACATGAACACCCCATTCCCAATCCATTCTTCACAAATTATACTTCCCTCCAAAACCAAACTCTCTCTAGAAATCTCATTGGAGGTGAAGCTCAAGAATAGCTTGGATCTTGTATTCCCATGGGTTCTTCATCAATTTTTAGTGGTTTTATTCTACTATGAGTTATGGTGATCCTCCATCTCTAGTTAATCTTCCATCTAGAGAGTTCTTCTCAAAGTTTTCAAAGAGATTTCATGATCAAACCTTCAATCATTCAATATTAGCCATGGGTTCTTTCTCAAAACGTTTTCAAAGGATTTATCATGATGAATTGATGATAATGTATTCGTTTTAACGTGAATTTCGATCAAATTGCATTACGAACCCATGTTCTCTTCAACTCTCGATTTAGCCTATGCATGGGCTTTGTGATCTTAAATTTGTATTGATGGAATTGTGATTCTATTATGTTGAATTGCTTATGTCTAATGTTTATTATGTATATTGATGATGAATTATTTATGAGTAATCCATGTGGATTAATATATGAATGTTTGAGAAAGACTAGCCTATGTTCTTCTATGTGTTCACTGTAAGTCGACTTTATGACAATTGTTGTAGGATTTAAATTATGTAAAGATCATTGTAGCTACTGAATTAGGTGGATATTATGGATGAATTGTGGGTATGCATCTTGGATGATCAAAGTAAAGGATCATTGGTATGAATTGATCTAGGTTCTTTTAGCCTATAGATTGGTAATGTAATGTATATAATTTGATCTCAATGCTAGGTTAGATGAAGCATGATTTCGTTTGAGTAATGATATCTTTAGATACTGTCCTACATGTATATTGTTGATAAATTGTTATTGATGATCAAATTAAGGGAAATAGGTAAGTGATCTACATTCCTCTACTCACTATTGAATTGGTGGTTTGGTGTATATGTTGGTATCACGATCTTTTAGGGATTTAAGTATGATTTTGTTTATGTTAATGTATATTTAGCTACTGCCCTATACTTGAATGGTTTATGAAATACTTGTATTGATCAATGGTGATCTAAGGTTAAAGGATTGGTAAGAATTGCTCTACTCTTCTACTTCTCTACTTCTCTAGAGTATTGTTGATATAATTGGCCTTGTATGACATTGTGTTGTATGGTCCACTTATGGTGGCGGTGTTTACTTTATTTTCATTATATATGTGTTGAATATGACCTTGAAGGTAAATTGATGAATATATGAGTGTGTGGTTATAAAGATCACACTATGTGTAACTTGTGCCTAGTATTCTATTCAAGTTGTGAATCTAGGTTATGTTTCTAGTGTTATGAGCACATAAAAGGTTATGTTAGGATCATGTGTAGGTTCTGCCATTAACGAAGTGTTAAGGAATGCTTACCCCTACCCATGTACCCCTATGTGAAGGTTAAAATGTAACACCCTAAGATGAATTAAGGTGAACTAGAGATTGGTGATGGTTTCTTGAGTTAATTTTAATTTAAAATGAGTTACATTAGTGTTCTTAGTGATTGTGTGAAGTTTGGTTAAGTTTGGAGGTCAAACGTCCAAGAACGTCCATGACGTTCGGAAGATAAGCCATAGAAAGTGCTTGTGTGTCTTTATGTGTTTGATTGAGATTTACATGTTCGTTTTGCTTGAAAATGGTGTGAGATGTTCCTACCACCTAGACGACTATTTTTAGGGTTTAACATCCGGGCACGACCTCACCTAGGACACACAAGGGGCCCTAGAAAAGGGCACAAGGCTTTGGTCCAAAACTGCCTGGCAGAGTCCACCAGCGGGACCAGTCGACGACTAGTTGACCAATTGACGGATAGTCGACTTGGTCCGTCGATTGGACCTGAAGGTCTTCGGGGTTTGAGGGTTGCAACCCAACCAACGAAGCCTCACCAACGGGGCGTTAATTGACAAATGGCCCGTGGTTTGTGAGTCGTCGTGGGCCTGTGAAAACTGTAATTTTTCTGCCAAGGGCTTGGGGTGTTTGGTAAATTCACCGCAAGTCTTTTATTAACCATTGACATTTGTTTTAGGGTTTATTAGGTATATAATGATTTTTTAAACCCTAAGACATAATTCTGGACCTCATTTCCAAAAATCCAAAACCCCTCTCCCTTCAAACTCTCTCTCAAGTCTCCTTGGAAGTTAGAAGTCAAAAAGAGCTAGGAGAACTGTTGGTGGTCAAGTTCTTCATAAAAATCATTGGGGTTTCTCTTATCTAAGGTATGGTATCCATCCTTGAACTCTCTTCCATTCAAGGAGTCACTTCTAATGAATTTTCAAAAAGGGTTTTCAACCGTAGTTTCTACTATCTTCAACTCTAAACATGGGTCTTGCATGAAAACATTTCTAATGATTTAAATATGGTGTTTCTAATGTTAGTTGATGATTTTAAGGCCAAAATTTCAATGAAATCATGTTAAAGCTTTTTATCAAATTTTTGCTTAAGAAATGGGTTAAATGAGCAAGACTTTGTAGTCTTTGAACTTTGGTTTCCTTATGTTGATATTGTTGTTTAGATACTGCCCTAATGGCTATTTTAGGATGAAATGTTGAGTAAATTGTAAATAGGTGTGAAAGCTTTGGAATAATGGTAAGTTGGTTTCATTGTTAACCCTCTTTAAGAATTTCTCTTGAGTGGTATGGTCCACCTTGTTGGTGGCGGTGTTTACCTGATGAATTGGGTCATGTTTAGTATATATTGTGAATGTGGATTTGAAGGGCTAATATGTGAAATGACGTGATATTGAAGGTGGTACTTGTATTGTGTACTATGAAGCTTGAATTGCATGTTTTGCTTAGATTATGCCTAAATGAAGAAATGTATATATGTGAAGCGTGTAAAGTGTGTGATGTGATGATGGAAGGTCTAAAGCATGTATAGAAGTTAAAGAAAATGAAGTGATGCTTATGTGCAAGGTGTGTTCACATGTACACACACACTCACACTTGAATGTATGAATGAAGCTAAGTTAAGTCAAAATGGGGAGTTTTGGGGTTAACACTCTTCCTGAGTTGAGATGAAGTGTTTAGTAGCAACCTTATTACATCCTAAGAGATTTCTAAGATATGATGTAGGATGAATACCATTCGGGAGTTGAGATGTGGTGTTCACTAGTTCTCCTTAACCAATAGTTTATAATGTTGACAATCCATGGGGAGTTATGCCTAGCACCAAGAGGACATGAGAAGGGGTAGTTACACATCGTGAGTTGACATGTTGTATTCCAATATACCTCTTGAGATGAGTACTCCTTGTTAGTAGAGAATGAGTTACTTAGTAGCAATCTCATTATTCCTTAAACTATGCGCCGACATAGGTGTAGCTATTGGGAAAGCTATGTAAAAGCAAAAAAGTAAGACCTCACTCTAGGAAAGTGAGGGGACCCTTCTCCGATAAGGGAAGTATCGGGGTTCCATGTTAAGCTCTCATGGTCTGTGTCGGTTAAGATAACCCCCACAAATGTAATAAAAGTACTAAGCCTTCTAAAAGAGTGTGCTACTTAGTGTAGGTAGTGGAATGGGACTGTATTTATCCATTGCACTAGGTAGGCATTCCGAAAGGGGAGTCTTGGTGAGTCTTATGTGAATTGAATGAACTAAGTCTTCTAAAAGAATGTACTGCTTTTTGTAGGTGGTGGTATGAAACGCTATCTATCCATTGCACTAAGTAGGACTTTCCGAAAGAGAAGTCTTTGTGCCAAACCTTCTAAAAGAATGTACTACTTAGAGTAGGTGGTGGTATGGGATGCCATCTACTCATTGCACTAAGTAGGCACTCTGAAAGGGAAGTCTTTGGTTTGTTGTTGAGTGTTCTTCTAATGTCTTGTTATTGAGTGGTGACTTGTTCTCCCGAGTGGAGTAAGCCTATGGTGGGTAGTCTTAAAGATCCCCTTGGTGAGCATTGAAGGAGGTGTTTAGACGATTCCTTCATCTCTTACCTTGGAGAGTCTTAGGATAACCTCGGTTAGGGAAACTTCTACGGAAATGAGTTCACTTCCTCATTGGCAATACCTTGGAAGTTCACTATTTTTGGAGTCAAAGTGGGTTCATTGTAACGTTCTAAATAGTTCACTGTAAAATTGGAAAGTTACTGTAAAGTGAATTCTTTGGTTAAAATTATGTGAATCCTTCCCTAAATGTTAAATGATGTTTCTTATGTTGTTTTGTTTCTAAATTCATGAATGTTATAATTATTTGGCATGAAAGCTAATTTTACTAAAATATCTCTTTTTACATGATTTTGGATATGCCATACATAGTACATTGATTTGTACTAACCCCATACTTTTCTATACTTTACAAGTATAGGTTTTAGAAGCAAGGTTGACGGAAAGAAGGCGAAGCTTTGGAAAGTATCTCTCAAGACAAAGTATGTCCTCATATATTCGAGGGCATATTCCTTTTCTTAGTTTCTTTATTTAAAGACTTATTATGTATTTCTTTTAATGTAAAGGACCGTGTCCCTAAGATTCTATGTCATATATTTAGGTTTGTCTTGTGACAATGAGATTCTCTAAGTATTTATGAAAGATTTCCTTTTATTAATTTATTCGTGAAAAGTTTTAAATTCCGCACAACTTTTCATGTCTTATGCAATGAATGATAGTTAGACCTCTTGTACAAGACCCAAAAAGGTCAAGTACGCCCGGTTACGACCTAAGGGTTCTCCCTAACTTCTAGGGAGTGATTTCGGGTCGTGACATGAAATATGATGAGTCTCTTGAAAGTTATGTGACTTTTATGATTTTGAAAGAATGATTGTGGGCTCACACTTGAAAGGTGAAAGCATGTTTAGCTAATTACCCTTGTGTGTGCCTTAGAATTGTGTTATTTTCTCAAATTGATGCTTGCTTATGAAGGCTAGTGATACGCTAAAAATTGAAATGTTGTGAAATGACTTCCTATTGTTATTATGTGTGTGGTGTTAAATACAATTTTGACATCACTAGGAAGAAAGTTTGAGCATGTTTTGGTTAAAAGTTGAGAAATTCTCATTGTACAGTGAATTGACCATTGTGCATTTGCTTGCCTATGAACTCATGAGACATGTAAGTGTGTTGAGGAAAAAGATATTCCTCCATGGACACAACTAAGCATGGTATGTTTGAGTATGACCTTCATGGTACTAGGTATAACTAAATAAACATCCTTGTTTATTTAACTAACTCAAGTCTATGTGCATTGAAGTATGAATGCCTACTTGTTCTTGAGTATTGTTGAATCTGCCTATGTGTCATCATATGTGATGAAATGTTAATAAAATGAAAGTGATGATCATGTTATCATAAGTAGAATAATGTTCCTCCTATGATTATGACAAGAGCCTATGTGTTTGATGCATTAAAGAGTGAGTGAATAAAGGTTTTACATGCTTGTGTTGCATTAAGTGCTAAGTGGTTTGAAGTTCTGTTCCATGTAAGTTTGGTGCATTGACTTCTAGGTTATTATGTTATGAATATCGTGAGGTACTGTATGATTCATTGTGGTCCTTTTTGTGCTTAAAGTGTCCCAAGTGTAGAGGACGAATGTTCCCAAGTAGGGGATATAGTAAGACCCCCAAAATGAGTTAGGGTGTCTAGAGTCTAATGATGTACCGTGGTTTTACGGTACTTCCAATGCCTTTTCCTTAAGTTTAGTGTGTGTCTAAGGCCTTTTTGTAGTAGTTATAATGTATTTTTCTCTGTGTTTGCAGGAAAACTGTCCAGAATGAAAATACTGAAGACTGTGCTGAAAGTTGCAGAAGTGATGACCTACGGAGCCATCGATGGTCCGTAGGTGGAAACTGTCGTTTGAAGATTTAGGCTGCTAAAGAAAGATCGGGGAATTCTGACTAACTGTGGGGCTACGGAAGGGATGACGATCCTTCGTCTCATCGACGGACCGTCTTGTCAAACCATTTGTGTTAACAGAATGTAGCCCAGTACTTGATTTTGAAAAGATTCTAAGTATGGAGCAACGAAGGCCATCGACAGACCGTAGGACCATTGACGAACCGTCGTTTGGGTTCGTCGATGGTAACAAAATGATGAAAAAGATAGCAGCTAAAAAAAGAGTTGAAGTATGGACCGACGGAGGCGTCGACGGTCCGTCGATCCCTCGACGGTCCATCGGTGAGGTCGTCGACGGCAGACACGTTTTGGACAGAGTTTTCCTTAAATAGAACTCCTTTTATTTTTAGGATTTTATTATTATAAATAGGACTAAAAACCTCATTTTTGAGGTTAGACTCTTTGTTGTTTTTTGAGACTTGTGTTATTGGAAGTTGAACTTTGGGTTTTGGGAAATACTTATACATTCCGAAATCGTTTCTTACAATATTTTCATTAATTCAAGTGGTATTTTCTGGGTTTTCTTCAACTTGTTAAAGTAAGTATATGATTTCTTGTTTGATAAATATGAATTGTGTAATACTTAGCATGGTTAACTAAATCCACAACTAGGGGTCTGGGAACCATGGGTAATTAACAAAGTAAAACTAGCTAAAATAACAATTCTAGAATAGTTTCTTGCGTGTATTGATAATTCTTTCGTTTAGAAGTCTTTTTAACGGTGGACAATGTTAGAACTCACCTTGTTGCTACTTGCCGTACCAAGGAAGTAGATAATAAGAAAAGAATTATCAACGTAGATTTAGTATACACTATCTAATAGGCTAGTTTCAATTGGTGCGAAGTAGTAACTTAGCCATACATTGAATATGATGCTTAATATGAGGTAAAAGGTAAGGTTAAGTAAAGTATACACACGTAGCCGGACCAAGGTGCGGAGTGAAATTTCTTAGTTGCCGGACCAAGGAATTAGGGATACATAACTTACCACTTTACATGCAAGATACTAGGAAAGAGTTGTTATAGCTAGGGTTACTACGTTCTGAACCTATGGGGAACACTTACACCCTAGTTTCTCTCATCACCTTATAAAAGAAAAAAATTTGAACTTGCTACTTGCTTACTTATAATTAATTAAATACTTTTGTTACACAAATGCCCCCCCCCTTTAATTGTTTGTTTTCGGAAAAGACTTGACTAAATAAAAGTAATAGTAGATTAAAGTTAAGTGTAAAACATTTTCCTCGTGGGATCGACCGCAACCTAACATTTGGGTTCTTTACTTGATACGACTGCTTATACTTCTTTAGGGAAGTGTAATTTGAGCGTAACAAATTTTGGCGCCGCTGCCGGGGATAGAGGCTTTTAGATTAACTTTAAGTACATTACTGAATTTTAGTCAATAATTTCCTGATTTTACTTTTTCTTTGTTTTTGTCTCTCGCAGGTCTAGCTTTAGTGTATGCCAGGTACACGGAGTCGAGAAGAACCAATACTTTCGCTTGATCCAGAACTAAACCGTACACTTCGCAGATAGAACACTCAAAACAATCCTGCTTATATCGAGAATGAGTGCAATCCTCAACCTCCCCCGCCGGTTGATGCACATAATCAAGTGATGGTTGATAACCCTGGTGAAGTTTATCCGAGGAGGCAACCTTCTGCCCCATGCCATCAAGAGTACTATAGGGGAAATGTTAACATCACTGACTCTGATGGGCCACTTGTCCTACCTCCTCTACCATATGGTCATACGTTCGTGGTAACTAGTAGCTTGATGCAGATGCTCACCGCTAGAGGTCTATTGTCAGGGCTACCATCTGAGGATCCACATCCACACATCGCAATACTGAGGTCGGTGTGTAAGAGTTGTGTAGGGAGGCCTGACTTGGACATGGACGTCATTGGGTTAAGAGTGTTCCCTCTCTCACTAACGGGAGAGGACACAATCTGGTTTACTGAGTTGCCCTACAATTCAATATATACTTAGGAGCAGTTGAAGGATGTGTTCCTAGCAAGGTATTACCTGGTTTCTAAAAAGCTCAACCACAAAGATAGGGTGAAAAACTTTGTGTCATTACCAGGGGAATCAGTAAGCAGTTCTTGGGGTAGGTTCACCTCATTCTTGAGAAGTGTCCCAAACCACCACATTGATGATGAGTCGCTGAAAGAGTACTTCTATCGGGGGCAAGATGATAACAATAAGGCGGTGCTTGATACTATTTCGGGTGGTTCCTATGGGGATTTTACTTATGGAAAGATCGCTGAGAAGTTAGAGAAAATCTCCCGAAATAATAAAGCTTGGAGCACTAGGAAGTCGGATATTGGGAGAAACACTTTTGCGGTTCAATTTACACACAATCCAGCCGCAGATGAGATTCGTGAAGAGATGGATCAAATGAGAATTGAGCTTGGGTTAGTGTTGAAACATGTCACTGGGGGTGAAGAGAAAGTGAATGCGGTGAATAATTTGACTAAGCCACCACTGCCAATAGACTAGTTTTACTATGAGAAGGATTCTTATATAGTGAATGAGCAGATGGGGGGTTTGCGACCAAACGTCCAAGGATCCAATTAGGAGAATTGGCACCAAGGTCAAGGAAATCAAGGTCGGAACTATGGGAATTACAACGGAGAGGGTCACTATGTTCGTGAAGGAAACTACAAATGCGACAACAACTTCAATCGGAGTAACTATGGAAACAGAAACGATCGAAGTGGGCCCTATGTTCCACCTCAATATCAGGAAGTTGCTCCTAGGGATGGTAGAGGTAGTATGGCGCAAGTTGTATACATCTTGCAAAAGATGATGAGGAGGTTTGACGCAAGTGATGAGCACGCCAAGGAATTGAGAGGTTATTTGGCTAACATTGGGCAAAAAGTGGATGCACATACAGTCTCAATCAAGCATCTTGAGATGCAAATGGCCCAATTGTTGTCCACTGTAAACCCTTGTAAACCGGGTACTCTTCCTAGTAACACTGTTCAAAATTTGAAGAATGATAGACATTGTAAGGCAGTCACTACTCGATGTGGTAAGCAAACCATAGATCCACCTATGCCGTCTGGCGTAGAAAATAAGATGAGAAGAGAAGATGAGGTAGTAGAAGCTAGTGGTGAGTTGGTAGATGAAGCGGTAAAAGAACAGAGAAGCCCTAAAAAGGTGACTCCCATTCAAAGACCACAACCACCATTCCCGCAAAGGTTGGTGAAAAAGACCGAGGATGGTAAATACCGGCATTTTATTAATATGTTGAAACAGCTTTCCATCAATGTTCCTTTGATAGAAGCTCTTGAACAAATGCCCAGTTACGCCAAGTTCATGAAAGTTATGGTCACTAAGAAGAGATCGGTTAGTTTTGAAGATGATGATAGGATGCAACACTATAGTGCTATTGCTACAAGGTCTCTAATGCAAAAGAAAGAAGACCTGGGTGCCTTCACTATTCCATGTATAATTGGGCTGTTACACTTCGCCAAAGCATTATGTGATCTTGGGGCAAGCATAAATCTCATGTCTCTATCAATCTACAAAAAATTGGGTTTGGGTGATCCAAATACCACTGAGATGCGGCTACTGATGGCCGATCGAACAGTGAAGAGGCCTATTGGGATACTCCACGATGTATTAGTGAAGGTGGAGTCATTCATATTTCCGGTTAATTTTGTGATTCTTGACTGTGAGGTGGATTTTGAGGTGCCTATTATTCTTGGGAGGCCATTTCTTGCTACCGGTCGCGCCCTAGTTGACATGGAGAAGGGCAGATAAAGTTTCGGTTAAACAATAAAGAAGTGACTTTCAACATTTGTAGGTCAATGAGGCAGAGTGGTGAGCTCCAATCGGTATCTGCAATATCCTACAGAGTTGAGAGTTCATCAGAGGTCTAAATAGAAGAACGTCTTGGTGTTGAGGCACTAGCTGCAGTGATTATGAACTTTGAGAGTGATGGTATTGCAGAGTATGGGTCATTGGTTGCGGCACTTGATCGAGGTGATGTTCGGTTCAAACCCAAGAAATTGGAGTTAGATATGATGCATCGCGAATCTCCACCCGCGAAACCATCTATTGAGGAGGCTCCAAAATTAGAGCTTAAGGCTCTACCACCTCATCTGAGGTATGTATTTTTAAGGAAAGATGATACTTTGCCAGTAATTATTGCATCAGAGTTGAATGTACACCAAGTAGAATGTTTGGTTTAAGTGTTGAAGAGGTTTAAGAGATCTATTGGTTGGACTATTGCGGATATTATTGGGATCCCTCGCGGTATTTATTCATATAAAATCCAACTCATGCCCGATAATAAGCCAAGTATTGAGCACGAGAGACGCCTAAATCCACCTATGCAAGAGGTGGTGAAGGAGGAAATTATTAAGTGGTTGGATGCCGGAGTCATATATCCGATCGCTGATAGTAGTTGGGTATGCCCTGTTCAGTGTGTGCCCAAGAAAGGGGGAATGACTGTGTTTCCCAGTGAGAAAAATGAGCTTGTTTCGATGAGGCCGGTGACCAGATGGAGAGTGTGTATGGATTATCGGACACTAAATGCATGGACTGAGAATGACCATTTTCCTATGACCTTCATGGATCAAATGTTGGATAGACTTGAAGGTAAAGGGTGGTACTGTTTTCTTGATGAATGTTCCAGTTACAATAAAATCTCTATTGCACCGGAAGATCAAGAGAAAACCACTTTTACTTGCCCTTATGGAACTTTCACGTTCAAGAGGATGCCCTTTGGGTTGTGTAATGCACCGGCTACTTTTTAGAGATGTATGATGTCCATATTTTCCGATATGGTGGAGGACACCATTGAGGTATTTATGGATGATTTTTCTGTTGTTGGTGAGTCGTTTGATCATTGTTTGAGTCACTTGTCTGAAGTTCTCAAAAGATGTGAAGAGTGCAACCTTGTGCTAAACTGGGAAAAATGTCACTTTATGGTGAAAGAGGGTATTGTATTGGGCCACCACATCTCAGAGAAGAGTATAGAGGTTGATCGAGCTAAAGTCGAGGTTATAGAGAGACTTCCTCCACCCATCTCTGTAAAAGGTGTGAGGAGTTTTCTTGGGTATGCGGGTTTATACCGGAGGTTTATCAAAGATTTCTCAAAAATTGCACATCCTCTGTGCAAGCTGCTTGAGAAAGAGACTAAATATTATTTTGATCAATCCTGTCTGAAGGCATTTGGAGAGTTGAAAGAGAAGTTGGTATCTACACCCATCATTATTTCTCCGGATTGGAGCAAGCCATTTGAGGTAATGTGTGATGCTAGTGGGATTGAGCTTAGTGTGGTATTGTGACAAAGAAGGGATAAAATCCTTCACCCCATCTACTATGCTAGTAAAGCCCTTAATGAAGCCCAAAAGAACTACACCGTGACTGAACAAGAGCTCCTTGCGGTGGTCTTTGCTTTCTAGAAATTTCGCTCCTATTTGCTTGGCACTAGAGTTATAGTGCATACTGATCATTCGGCCCTGAGTTATTTGATGGCAAAGAACGATGCGAAACTGAGGTTGATTCATTGGGTTTTACTATTTCAAGAATTTGACTTTGAAGTGAAAGATAGAAAAGGGATGGAAAATCAAGTAGTCGATCACTTGTCCCGATTAGAATATGAAGCAATGTGAGAGTTAGGTGAAAAAGCGGAAATTGATGATACTTTCCCTGATGAGCATGTATTGGCTGCTTCTCAACAGTTGACTACATGGTTCGTAAATTTTGCGAATTACTTGGCTAGTGATATCGTCCCATCGGACTTGTTCTTTAATCAAAGGAAAAAGTTCATGCATGATGTGAAAAAGTTCTTTTGGGATGAGCCATATCTATATAGGAGTTGTGCCGATGGGCTTATTCGGCGTTGTGTATCAGAACTTGAGATGTTGAGTGTTTTGGAGGCATGCCACTCCTCGCCGATGGGTGGGCATCATAGAGGTATATGAACAACCCATAAAATCTTTCAATGTGTCTACTATTGGCCAACCATCCACCAAGATGCACATTAGTTCGCCAAGGCATGTGATAGGTGCCAAAGAGATGGCGGTATTTCTAGAAGGCAGGAGCTCTCTTTAAATACCATTCTTGTGATCGAATTGTTTGATGTGTGGGGCATTTACTTTATGGGCCCTTTTGTGAGTTCTCATTGGATGAAGTACATTCTTGTGGCGGTTGATTATGTGTCAAAATGGGTGGAAGCCATAGCACTTGCGAATAATGAAGGGAAGAGAGTCACCGCGTTTTTGAAAATGAACATATTTTCCAGATTTGTAACCCCAAGGGCCATTATTAGTGAGGGGGGATCCCACTTTTACAACAAATTGTTCAAAGGATTGTTGGAGAAATATAGGGTTTGCCACAATATGGCCACGCCATACCATCCTCAGACTAGTGGGCAAGTTGAGGTGTCAAACATAGAAATCAAGCAGATTCTGGCAAAAACGGTTAATGCGAATAGAACGAATTTGTCAAGGAGGCTTGATGATGCTCTTAGGGACTATCGGACAGCATACAAGACTCCCATAGCCATACAAACTTGTATATGGGAATGCTTATCACTTGCCGGTTGAGTTAGAGCATAAAGCCATATGGGCAATGAAGAAACTAAAAATGGATTGCAATGAGGCTGTGGAACAGAGGTTAAATGGGTTGAATGAGCTTGATGAATTTTGCTTAAAGGCATATGAAAGTTCAGCCCTCTACAAAGAAAAGATGAAGAAGTACCATGACTAAAAGATTGAGAAGCGCGATTTTGTGGTTGGAGATTTGGTGCTTTTGTTCAACTCTAGGTTGCGTTTGTTTTCGGGCAAACTCAAGTCCAAATGGAATGGTCCATTGTTGATCACCCAAGTTTTCCCTCAACGAGCGGTTGAGTTGGAAAATAAGAAGGGTGTAAGGTTCAAGGTGAACGGGCAACGAATAAAAATCTACCTTCGGCATGCTGAAAAAGCGAATGAAGTGATCGAGGCATACCATCTTGATAAATTCTGAGTAATCAAGAATCCTGCGTCATGCTGCGACGTTAAATCAAGCACTGGTTGGTAGGCAACCCAATATGTATCCTCTATCCAACAATAGGTTTTTCGTGATTTTATAGTCGTAGTTGCACTATTTCTATTTTTCTCACTTAATGTCACGTACAAATTTTCTTTTTTTTTTTTAGAAGTGTTGGCTAGAGAGTAAACTAGGGTCCGTGTCTAAAAATTGTCCAGAAAATATAAAAAGATTAGCTTATTGGGTGTTCAATATGCAGGGACCAAATCCCGAGAAATGTGCAGAAAATTGGTCTGGTGCGCTGATCGACGGACCAATCGATGGACCATCATCCAGTCGACGGACCATCGGTAGGGTCCGTAGATCCCAAGTTTGTTACTTTAATTTTTCTAAGTTAGGGCACAATCGACGGAGCAGTCGATGGACCGTCGAATGACTTACGGTCAGTCGACGGGGAATCATCGATTCCTACAACCCACTAACCCGACCCGACCCTACCGGCTATATATTAAAAATTTAAACTTTCAGTTACCCACCCTTCCAAATACCCCCCCAAACCGTTTCCCTCATCATTTCCCTTCACTTTCCCCACTCACTCACCCATTAACTCCCAATCCCTTCAATCTGATTTCCCATCTACCCCACATCTCCATCATTTCCCAAAGCATTTCTCTCCCCAACTTGTCTTCTTTCCGATCGATGTTCGAGGCCGCTCTTTGGTGTGCTTACTTGCAAGAATTCATCCCCTCCTTCCCACCACTACAGTCTACAGGTATGTATCTCTCTTCTGACATTGATTCCATGTTCTTTGTTTGGAGACTTGATTGTTAGCATGCAAATTTGACTGAATTAGTAAGTGGATCTTGACTTAGGGACGAAATTGAATGCTTAATCTATGAAAATTTTGTCCTTTGTCCCGTAGAATGATGGAAAGTGACTGGGTAGGGGGTGTTCGTGTCTACTGTGCTTTTAGTTTAATAGGTTTCCAACTTAGGGCTTGTTGGGTATTTGAGAATCTAAGTTTAAAATTGTTCTAACCAAAGCCCTAGGAATTACGAAATAGTGTGTCCCATGCTACATGATCTTGTTGTGTATAATTTTGCTAAAACAATTTTTCTCTAAGGGGCAACAATGGCTTCCATAGGTTTAATCTGACCTGTAGTACGAGACCCCGATCGATAGAACGTCGATGGTGTCCGTCGTTAGATACTCCCCAAACTTGTCTAACTCTGGATGGACGACTGTAGTTGACGGGTCGTCTACTGATCGATGACCATCCTGCAGGTCCGTCGACGGTAATATAACCTTATTTACTGAGGGTTTCTCAATTTTTTTTAAGTGTTTACCCACGGAGGTGGTCGACGGTCCGTCGTTTGATCGAAGGTCCGTCCTGCACTCCGTCGTCTCTAACAGAACCTTTGTTTATGAAATTTCTCAAAATATTTTCTAAGTGTCCATCGACGGATGACCACCGACGGATCATTGTTACATCGATGGACCATCGATGGTGTCCGTCAGACAGTCTGCAGTTCTGCACCACTACTTTGTTTTGTGTTCCACCTTTGTTTTGTTTTTTAGTGTGTTGCATGCTTATACTGGTACTAATAACCCATCCTTGCAGGTACACATGGCACCTAAGCAAGACTTAGTCTACTCTCGAGGATGTTCCAAGTCTGTCACCCTTTCCCATCGGTTGGTGATTGGGTTGTCCGACGATGAACGCGACCCCGAATACGTGCCACTAGGCACCCAGAAACCGTCACGTGCTACTAGGACCTCTCAGAGCATGCCCAAGAGGGTGGCGTTCGGCGTAGTCATTGCCTCCCAGTCTGATGAGGAGAGCACACTGACCGGGACACCATCTCGGTCTGCTGCAGTGTCTTAGGGAGCGTCTGGCTCTGCAGAGGCTTCCGGGTCTGAGAAAGCTTCGTCTTCACATGGGGCCACTGCTCCAGCTACATCGGTCCACTCTGCCTCATCTGATGAGGCTGACAATGCGGATTCCACTCCAGCACCCCTGACCGGCCTCCCTGCACAGGTTGCTGATCAGCCCAACCGGTGGTGTTTCGAGGGCCAATAGTAGATATACAGGGATGCGAAGCTGCTCAACGAAAAGGGGGTCATGACTAAGACTCTGACAGTCGAGCGACGAGTTCTTACCATGAATCTTCCCACGATGCCAGCTATACATGACCTGTTCACCCGCCATCAACTAGAGTGGACGGCTAGGAGTTTGGGCTATTACAGCGAGGAGGTGGTGCGTGAGTTCTACGCAGCTTATGTGGCAAATCTCAGGGCTCGTTTGGACAAGTGGGCTAAGCCCGCCAAACGCGCACCACTTGAGCATGTTTGTGTCCGTGGCAAGCGGGTGGATATCTCCTTGCTCGCCATTCGCAGATTTTTATATAGTGCTGACACTGATGCCACCAGGGTCCCCCTTACACCCGAGTTTGACTATCGGTGAAAACTGATAAAGGATGGCCGTTTCCAGCGTGAAACAGTGCTGAGAGAGACCACCAAGAGGTGGATAGCCCAGAACATCTCCGTGGATGGCGAGGGTGCTGATTGGGTGCTGAAGCAAAGGAGGAATAAAGAAGGCCAACCTCACATTCACGGCCAAATTCTTATGGCTCTTGGTCCATCATTGCCTCTCCCCCACTGCTGCTGATAATATTGTAACATTTGATAGAGCAGTGCTGATAGCTGCCATGGTTGCTGGGCTCGAGGTAGATTTTGCGTGGCTGTGTCAGGCGGTCATTCATAAGAGGGCCTTTAAGGCCACCACTACTTACCCCTTCCCTTGCATGATTTTCGAGTTGTGCAGGTCTGCTGGAGTGCCTGTGTGGTACATTGATGTGCTCAAGACCCCGACTGGCCAAGTTGATATCGGTCTCATTCGGGATGAGGCCAATGAGTTGTCTCCCAACAGAGGGCCCAGAGCAAAGGTGCAGCCGCTTGGTGAGAACTTGGCGGACACGGTAGAGCAAGCCCGAGGGGCTGATCAGGCTACATCAGAGCCTACCAACACCACCCCTGTTGAGTCTATCCCAGGTACTAGTACAGCTCCGAGCTCCTCCCGCTCCACCCTATCTGCAACACTGGTCCCGATCGCTAGGGTCGAGAAGTTAGAGTCCCAAATGGCCACACTTCTGCATCATGTCCAGCCTTGGATGTAGAAGTCCATTGCTGAGGCGGAAGAGCGGATCGAGCAAAAGATGGCCCAGCGGACTGAGAGGCAGATTATGTGGGTCCACTAGCGCCTTAACGCATTTGAGTTGAGGGTTCTAGCCCGGCCAGCCCCTACTATAGATTTGACGACTCTCCAGGCTGCTGTGGTGAGTCTGAGGGCAGATATAGATACTGATATAGAGTCCCGGGTGCCCGATTCTGAGGCCACATCTATAGAGCCTACTGAGGATACGGTGCTGGCTGTACTTTTCCAGACCACTGCTGTGCCACCCCTCCTCCACGTGAGCATACAAAGAGGCAACGATCCATAGAGGATGATGAGACTCGAGCTAGGAACAGAGAGTGTATTGAGTTGGAGGCTGCGAGGAGAGACTCGCTGCTTGATGAGGAGGCCCGACAGATGAGGGCTCAGGAGGTAGCTGCTGGGGCGTCTAGCTCCAGGATTGCTGATGTTGAGATGAGCACTACTGAGGGTGCTGTTATTGCGTCGGACACTACTGATGGTGTCCCTACTACAAAGGGAGCAGGTTCCGCGAAACCGTACCCGCCAGCTTGTTGATCATCGGCGCCATGCGCCTCAGGTTTGCTTCACCTACCGCCTTGTTTTACGTTTCTTATGCATTGGGGACAATTGCATGTTTTTTTTGTTGGGGGTGGGGTAAATGAAAAGTGAGTGCTAGGGTGAAGTCTGAGTAGCCCAACTCACGATCCTCTCTTGGGGTTTTGTTGCCTGTGTTCTTTTACCCCAAAAGACTGGTTATTTTACTGTTGAATCGACACGTTATTACCTTGTACAGAGTATATGTGAAATCTGAAGCATAATGGCTAAGTAAAATGATATCCTGTTTTAAAAAAAATGTTTGCATGATTAGGCATAGTGAATGATGAATGTGTGGCTCTAAGCATGACATTGACATACACCAGTAGATGACCCTCAATCTAAAGCTCGAACTAGGTGTCTGATAATCTGGTAGGGTAATGAGGTTTTAAGTGAGTGTTAGGAATGTTGGATAGTCCACCGTTGGAACTGAGCTATAACTTGCCCGGTTAGTCCTGCTAAAAGTAATCCGTGTTAGAAAATTAGGAAAGGATCATAGGCCCTTGTTCAAGATAGTCAATCTTTAGCTAAATAAAAGAAAACCAAATGAAATTAATCCCTTCTTGATCCAAATGATTTGAGCTTAAAATGGACCTTTCTTTTATACACCAACTTATCTTTTCTGGGTACAATGTGTTGGCCCTGGTCCCTCCTTGGAAATGTTTACCTCAGCTTATGCGAAAAGCATAAGTTGAGGGTGGCTAATGCAGAAACTAATCTCATTTTGTCCCTGACCTAACCTTGGGTATTGTGTACCTTAACTCATGGCAAAGCCATGAGTTGAGGGTGGCTATTATGAGGAATATTCCGAAAAGTAGGGTTGAAAGAGTTAAAAAAAAAAAAGAAGAAAAGAAAAGTGACTCAAGCAAAGTTGAAATCAAGTGAAAAATTTGAACATTTGAAATGAAAAATAAAAGGAGAGTCATTTACACAAAAGGTGAAAGAAAGGGAAAAAGCAAGGCAAAGAGTATAAGAATATGAAGAGTAGGACGTTTATCCATTATGTCAAGGAGGGCATCAAGTCACTAAAATGCATCCAAATGTACCCTACCTGACCCTGAGCCTACGTTACAAGCTAAGAAAATCCGATCGTGATCCTGAGAGTCTAATATGGTGAACTTAAAGCAGTGAAAATAAGGGCAAGCCTATGGCGAAAAGTATCAATGAGGTGAGATGTTGTTCTGAGAGTGAGTGTTGAAAAATAATCCTTATACTCAAACTGAAATCAGTGTGTGAAAAAGGAAGATGTTGTTTTTGAAGTAAGGACACTAGTGGCAATACTGGAAAATTGGCACCTTTGTGAGAGATAAAAGAGGAGATGTGTCGGTGCGTGGTGAGTCAGTGTCTTGTTCTGATCCACATGAGCAGCCTAATAGTGATATCATGCATGAACAAAATGAAAATAATCGGGATTGATAGCCAAATGATTGCAAAAGCTAAAATAAGGATACTTTTTTACAAAGTTGTTGTGGTGAGTCATAGTGCGTCGCTTGAGGATAAACAACGAATTTAAGTTCAGGGTGTTGATGTACCGTGGTTTTACGGTACTTCAAAGCTATTTCCTTAAGTTTAGTGTGTGTCTAAGGCCTTTTTGTAGTAGTTTTAATGTATTTTTCTCTGTGTTTGTAGGAAAACTGTCCAGAACGAAAACGCTAAAGACTGTGCTGAAAGTTGCAGAAGTGATCACCTACGGAGCCATCGACGGTCCGTCGACTCATCGACGGTCTGTAGGTGGCAATCGTCGTTTGAAGATTTATGATGCTAAAGATAGATCGGGGAATCTGACTAAGTGTGGGCCTACAGAAGGGATGACGGTCCGTCGTCTCATCGACGGACCGTCCTAGCAAACCGTTGGTGTTAACAAAATGTAGCCCTAGTACCTGATTTTGAAAAGATTCTAAGTATGGAGCAACGAAGTCCATCGACGGACTGTAGGTCCATTGACGGACCGTCGTTTGGGTCCGTCGACGGTAACAGAATGATTGAGAAGATAGCAGCTGAAAAAGAGTTGAAGTATGAACTGACGGAGTCGTCGATGGTCCGTCGTTCCCTCGACTCTCCGTTGGTGAGGTCGTCGACGACTGACGTATTTTGGACAGAGTTTTCATTAAATAGAACTCCTTTCATTTTTAGGATTTTATTATTATAAATTGGACTAAAAACCTCATTTTTGAGGTTAGACTCTTTATTATTTTTTGAGACTTGTGTTATTGGAAGTTGAACTTTGGGTTTTGGGAAATACTTATACTTTCGAAATCGTTTCTTACAATATTTTCATTAATTCAAGTGGTATTTTCTGGGTTTTCTTCAACTTGTTAAAGTAAGTATATGATTTCTTGTTTGATAAATATGAATTGTGTAATACTTAGCATGGTTAACTAAATCGACAACTAGGGTCGTGGGAACCATGGGTAATTAACAAAGTAAAACTAGCTAAAATAACAATTCTAGAATAGTTTCTTAAATGTATTGATAATTCTTTCATTTAGAAGTTTTTTTAACGGTGGCCAACGTTAGAACTCGCCTTGTTGCTACTTACCGGACCAAGGAGGTAGATACTAAGAAAATAATTATCAACGTAGATTTAATATACACTATCTAATAGGCTAGTTTCAATTCGTGCGAAGTAGTAACTTAGCCATACATTGAATATGATGCTTAATATGAGGTAAAAGGTAAGGTTTAGTAAAGTATACACATGTAGCCGGACTAAGGTGCGGAGTGAAATTTCCTAGTTGCCGGACCAAGGATTTAGGAATACATAACTTGCCACTTTGCATGCAAGATACTAGGAAAGAGTTGTTATAGCTAGGGTTACTGCGTTATGAACCTATGGTGAACACTTACACCCTAGTTTCTCTCATCACTTGATAAACAAAAAAATATTTGAACTTGCTACTTGTTTACTTAGAATTAATTAATACTTTTGTTACACAAAACCCCCCCTTTAATTGTTTGTTTTCAGAAAGGAATTGACTAAATAAAAGTAATAGTAGATTAAAGTTAAGTCTAAACCATTTTCCTTGTGGGATCGACCCCAACCTTGCAATTGGGTTCTTTACTTTATACGACCGCTTATACTTCTTTAGGGAAGTGTAATTTGAGCGTATCATCTAACATGATTTTCATAAGGGTCTAAGGCCTAAAAGGGTTTATAATGTGGTATTGATGCAGTGACTAAATATTTAGATGAATTGGAAGTCAAACGTAAAGGGACGACTAAGACGTTCGACGACTAGTCACCTATGTGCCTCATGTGTCTATACGTGCTTATATTTGTATGTCATGAGCTTATGAAGTCCTTAAATGAGTTATAATGGTGTTTATGGACAGTATATTAAGTTTCCTGAAGTTTATAGGTCAAACGTCCAAGAGCGTCCAAGACGATCAAAAGTTAGCCCTTGAGACGTGCATATGTGTCTTGAGTGTGCCTTGCATGTTCGGATATGTTTTACATGTTCATTTTGGCTAAAACGGATGTGTAAGGTCGTTTACATGTTAAGGTGTATATTAAAGTTTGAAACATCCGGGTAAGAATCCCCAAGGACCCCGCAAGAGGCCCTCAAGAAGGACCCAAAGGCTGTTGAGACACTGTCTTGGCAGTGTCAATCGACGAAGCCAAAGGACGGCTAGTCTGTCCACCAACGGCACGTCGATGGACACATAGCCTGGGAAAGGCTTAGAAAAATGACAGCCTAAGACCCAAACAACGGAAACCACAAACGGTACGTCGATGGGCCAATGGGGCATCGATGGCTGGCCGTCGATGCAGGCTGCAGCTACTGCCTGGCGACTGTTTTAATTATGGGGTAAAAGGGAAATTTATCCCACGTGCTAGCCTGAAACTACTTGGTTTATTTGGTTATTTTTTGGTGTATATAGATGATAAAAAAACGTGAAAACCCCATTCCCATTCCATTCTTCACAAATTAGATTTCCCTCCAAAACCAAACTCTCTCTAGCAACCTCCATTGAAGGTGAAGCTCAAGAATAGCTTGGAGCGTGGATTCAAATCGGTTCTTCATTACTTTTTAGTGGTTTAATTCTACTATGAGTATGGTGATCCTTCATCTCTAGTTAATCTTCCATCTAGAGAGTTCTTCTAAAAGTTTTCAAAGAGATTTCATTATCAAACCTTCAATCTTTCAATCTAGCCATAAGTTCTTTCTCAAAACGTTTTCAAAGGATTTCTCATGATGAATTGATGATAATGTATTGGTTTTAACGTGAATTTCAATCCAATTGCATTATCAACCCATGTTCTCTTCAACTCTCGATTTAGCCTATGCATGGGCATTGTGATCCTGGATTTGTATTGATGGAATTGTGATTCTATTATGTTGAATTGCTTATTTCTACTGTTTATTATGCATATTGATGATGAATTATTAAGGAGTGATCCATGTGGATCAATATATGAATGTTGGAACAAGACTAGCCGTTCTTTTATGTGTTCACTTTAAGCTCGACTTTTTGACAATTTTTGCAGGATTTTGATTATGTAAAGATCATTGTAGATACTGCCTTAGGTGGATAGTATGGATTAATTGTGGGTATGAATTTTTTATTATCAAAGTAAAGGAGTCTTGGTTTGAATTTATCTAGGTTCTTCTAGCCTATAGATTTGCAATGTAATGTATATGAAGTGATCTCAATGTTAGGGTAGATGTAGCATGATTTTCTTTGAGTAACGATCTCTTAAACTACTGCCCTACATGTATATTGTTGATAAATTTTTATTGATGATCAAAGCAAGGGATATTGGTGAGTGATCTACATTCCTCTACTCTCTATTGAATTCGTGGTTTGGTGTATAAGTTGGTATCATGATCTTGTAGGGATTTAAGTATGATTTTGTTTATGTTAATGTCTATTTAGCTACTTCCCTATACTTGAATTGTTGATGAAATACTTTTATTGATCAATGATGATCTAAGGTTAAAGGATTGATAAGAATTGCTCTACTCTTCTACTTCTCTACTTCTCTATAGTATTGTTGCTAGAATTGGCCTTGTATAGCATTGTGTGGTATAGTCAACTTACAGTGGCTGTGTTTACATTATTTTAATTATATATGTGTTGACTATGGACTTGAAGGTAAATTGATGAATATATGAGTGTGTGGTTATGATGATCACACTATGTGTAACTTGTGCCTAGTCTTCTATTCTAGTTGTGAATCTAGGTTATGTTACTAGTGTTATGAGCACGTAAATGGTTATGTTAGGATCATGTGTAGGTTATGCCATTAACAAAGTGTTAAGGATTGATGACCCCTACCCATGTACCCCTATGTGAAGGTCTGAATAGCTAAGGTTAGGAGTCTTAAATGTAATGTGAAGTTAGGTTGTCTCCTATGCTAAATTGTGATGTGTGGTCTATGCTTGGTTGTGCATTGTGGTCCTAAGAGGGTGGCTGGCTATCACATCCGGAGAGCAGACACCAGATGCGACCGGCGGCGGCAGCCTCTCAGAGGACTCAGACAAGCCCTTAGCATTCGTTATAACATGTCATCACTTAAAATTGCGGAAAAATTAAAAACTTTTATTACAATGTAAATTATACTTAGACTTCATACTTAATAATCATAAAAGCATATGTATGATATTCTAAAAGATGTCTCATATAAAAACCTTCTAATGAGTACGAATCTGGTCTTAACTAATAAATAGTCCATACGCCAAATAGTCCTAAATACAAACTAATCCAAAGAACATAAACGGAATCAATAGTATTCTTAATCACTACTAGAGTCTTCATAATCTAGAATATCGAAAAGATAGCATCCCCGAACATGAGGACCTACCAACACTTGGAGAACGAGTTCCAAGCTTCTTCAATCGACTTTCTTAATCTTCAATGGTCGGACCCTACATTTGTAGTAATATAATGTAATGGGTTTAGTACACTAGATGTACTAAGTATGGGTATATGCACATAACATTTAAGAACATGCATAAAAAGGATCATTTCTTGGAAAGCAGGCTAAGTCATTTGGAAATCTTAAATGCACATATCATAGAACATATAAAAGTTAAAGATTCCATCAACATAAGGCATGATCACAATCAAAGACATTTTTTCATTTAGTCATGTTAACATTTCATATTCAATAGATCATATAAAAATAACATAGAAAACACTTACCAATGATCCCATCCACAGCCTACAACTGCAATGGTCATGTGAAGCCCCATAACCCCACATAACCAAGTAGATAAGATAGGAGACAATAGGTAAAGCTTTGCTTCATATAACTTGCAACATAATTATTCGTCACCTCATAATATAGACCAATAAAATGTTCATTAACGTAACCAATTTAATATAAGAGTAACAACATGTATCATAAGCATCACACCTTTCATGTTATCATATCACATAAAGAAAATCTACTAGGAATTTCCGTAGAGTCAACTTGTGCAATGTATAGGTAGTGTCCCATATTCCTACCTATACTAAGTAGACTCTTCAAGTCACCCTAGTCAAGGTCCATTTACTTGTCTTTCATTTTTTACATGCGGGAACATTCTCCTGAACCGACATTAGACCATGTGAGATAAACATGGATCCGGTGTCATAAAACCCCACACCAAAAGAAGGTGCTCTACCGGCCAATGTAGAACCAATCATGACATAGCTTTCTAGGTGGATCCACTAGCTAGTATCCTATGGTGTAAACATAGTTCAAGAACTATGAGACGTATTAGAGACCCATAGTTCCACATTACATGGCATCCTCTGTCTCATGAGAGTCATTGTAAACCTACCTTCCAACTAGGTAAGGGACACCTCTCATATCTAGTCCATCGGTGCTAAGCTTAAGTCCCTTTTTTGAATAATCTTTAAATCATCATTTATTCATAATTCTTATCATAATTCATAGGAGATTAACTTGTCGTATAAACATGATCATGAGCTCTTTAGGTTTAGATGAGAATTTTCTTTCATCGTAACCCTTCATTTGTGACATTAACATATCATAAATGATCTTGTGTATAGATACAAGAGAACATCATAAACTTGCATTATCGTATTCTTATCATAATCTCAAAAATTAACTTATTCATAGCCCAACATATATGCATAACATAATCATACATACTTCATTAGAGTTGTAACATCATTTCTAGGATACCATAACCTTCATAGAGTAATCACGACTTCAGTGCTAAGCTAAGTTCCCTTTTATTGAAAAACCTCTATTACATTACTTTTATAAAACATAGGCCTTAGGAGCTTAACTCCTCATATGCTTAGCTCATAGGTTTTAGATGAGAGTTTAGCAACCTATATCATGTGAGAAACCCTTACACATAGACATAGCATATGTAAAGCACCATCTAGTATAGGGTACTCCTTGGAACACCTTCCAAGTGCCCCTCTATTGACTAGATCATCATGCATGTGTGTGTATACATATATGTGAGCAACACTTTCACATAACACATTAATGCCACACATGTTCATACATCAATGCATAAGTATATAGGTGTAACTATATGTAAGAACTAACATGTTTTTCACAAGGGTCTATGGTCCTAAAATGGTTTATAATGTGTTATTGAGGCAGTGACAAAATATTTAGGTGTATTGGAAGTCAAATGTCAAGGGACAACTAAGACGTTTGATGACTAGTAAACTATGTGCCTCATGTGTCTATATGTGCTTATATTTGTATGTCATGAGCTTATGAAGTCCTTAATTTATTTATGATTATGTTTATAGACAGTATATTAAGTTTCATGAAGTTTGGAGGTCAAACATCGAAGAACGTCCAAGACGTTCGAAAGTTAGCCCTTGGGACGTGCATGTGTGTCTTGAGTGTGCCTTGCATGTTTAGATATGTTTTACGAGTTCGTTTTAGGTGAAACTAATGTAAAGGGTCCTTGATATGTTATGGTGTATACTTACATTTGAATCGTACGGGTACGACTCCCCAAGTTCACCGTAAGAGGACCTCAAGAAGGACACATATAATGTCGAGACACTGCCTTGGCAGTATGAATCGACGAAGCAAAAGGAAAGCTCCTCCGTCCTCCAACGGCCCGTAGATGGTGAGGCTTATATGGACACTTATCCTGGGGAAGTCTCAGACGATGGACATCCTATGACCCAAACGACGGAAGCCACAAACGGACCATCGATGGGCCTAAGGGGCGTCGATGGCTGGCCGTCGATGCAGGCTACAACTACTCCCTGGTGACTGTTTTAATTATGGGGTGAATGGGAAATTCACCCCACGTGCTAAACTGATGGTACTCGGTTTATTTGGTTATTTTTGGGTTTATATAGATGATCAAATACATGAACACCCCATTCCCAATCCATTCTTCACAAATTATATTTCCCTCCAAAACCAAACTCTCTCTATAAATCTCATTGGAGGTGAAGCTCAAGAATAGCTTGGATCTTGTATTCCCATGGGTTCTTCATCAATTTTTAGTGGTTTTATTCTACTATGAGTTATGGTGATCCTCCATCTCTAGTTAATCTTCCATCTAGAGAGTTCTTCTCAAAGTTTTCAAAGAGATTTCACGATCAAACCTTCAATCTTTCAATATTAGCCATGGGTTCTTTCTCAAAACATTTTCAAAGGATTTCTCATGATGAATTGATGATAATGTATTCGTTTTAATGTGAATTTCGATCAAATTGTATTATGAACCCATGTTCTCTTCAACTCTCGATTTAGCCTATGCATGGGCATTGTGATCTTGAATTTGTATTGATGGAATTGTGATTCTATTATGTTGAATTGCTTATGTCTAATGTTTATTATGTATATTGATGATGAATTATTTGTGAGTGATCCATGTGGATTAATATATGAATGTTTGAGAAAGACTAGCCTATGTTCTTCTATGTGTTCACTGTAAGTCGACTTTATGACAATTGTTGTAGGATTTAAATTATGTAACGATCATTGTAGCTACTGAATTAGGTGGATATTATGGATGAATTGTGGGTATGAATCTTGGATGATCAAAGTAAAGGATCATTGGTATGAATTTATCTAGGTTCTTTTAGCCTATAGATTGGTAATGTAATGTATATGATTTGATCTCAATCCTAGGTTAGATGAAGCATGATTTCATTTGAGTAATGATATCTTTAGATACTGCCCTATATGTATATTGTTGATAAATTGTTATTGATGATCAAATCAAGGGAAATAGGTAAGTGATCTACATTCCTCTACTCACTATTGAATTGGTGGTTTGGTGTAAATGTTGGTATCATGATCTTTTAGGGATTTAAGTATGATTTTGTTTATGTTAAGGTATATTTAGCTACTGCCTTGTACTTGAATGGTTTATGAAATACTTGTATTGATCAATGATGATCTAAGGTTAAAGGATTGGTAAGAATTGCTCTACTCTTCTACTTCTCTACTTCACTAGAGTATTGTTGATATAATTGGCCTTGTATGACATTGTGTTGTATGGTCCACTTATGGTGGTGGTGTTTACTTTATTTTGATTATATATGTGTTGAATATGACCTTGAAGGTAAATTGATGAATATATGAGTGTGTGGTTGTGAAGATCACACTATGTGTAACGTGTGCCTAGTCTTCTATTCAAGTTGTGAATCTAGGTTATGTTTCTTATGTTATGACCACATAAAAGGTTATGTTAGGATCATGTGTAGGTTCTGCCATTAACGAAGAGTTAAGGAATGCTGACCCCTACCCATGTACCCCTATGTGAAGGTTAAAATGTAACACCCTAAGATGAATTAAGGTGAACTAGAGATTGGTGATGGTTTCTTGAGTTAAGTTTAAGTTAAAATGAGTTACATTAGTGTTCTTAGTCATTGTGTGAAGTTTGGTTAAGTTTGGAGGTCAAACGTCCATGACGTTCGGAAGATAAGCCATAGAAAGTGCTTGTGCGTCTTGATGTGTTTGATTGAGATTTACATGTTCGTTTTGCTTGAAAATGGTGTGAGATGTTCCTACGACCTAGACGACTATTTTTAGGGGTTTAACATCCGGGCACGACCTCACCTAGGACACACAAGGGGCCCTAGAAAAGGGCATAAGGCTTTGGTCCAAAACTGCCTGGCAGAGTCCACCAGCGGGACCAGTCGACGACTAGTTGACCAATTGACGGATCGTCGACTTGGTCCGTCAATTGGACCTGAAGGTCTTCAGGGTTTGAGTGTTGCAACCCAACCAACGAAGCCTCACCAACGGGGCGTTAATTGACAAATGGTCCATCGTTTGAGAGTCGTCGTGGGCCTGTGAAAACTGTAATTTTTTTGCCAAGGGCTTGGGGTGTTTGGTAAATTCACCGCAAGTCTTTTATTAACCATGGACGTTTGTTTTAGGTTTTATTAGGTATATAATGATTTTTTAAACCCTAAGACGTAATTCTAGACCTCATTTCCAAAAATCCAAAACCCCTCTCCCTTCAAACTCTCTCTCAAGTCTCCTTGGAAGTTAGAAGTCAAAAAGAGCTAGGAGAACTGTTGGTGGTCAAGTTCTTCATAAAAATCATTGGGGTTTCTCTTATCTAAGGTATGGTATCCATCCTTGAACTCTCTTCCATTCAAGGAGTCACTTCTAATGAATTTTCAAAAAGGGTTTCAACCGTAGTTTCTACTATCTTCAACTCTAAACATGGGTCTTGCATGGAAACATTTCTAATGATTTAAATATGGTGTTTCTAATGTTAGTTGATGATTTTAAGGCCAAAATTTCAATGAAATCATGTTAAAGCTTTTTATCAAATTTTTGCTTAAGAAATGGGTTAAATGAGCAAGACTTTGTAGTCTTTGAACTTTGGTTTCCTTATGTTGATATTGTTGTTTAGATACTGCCCTAATGGCTATTTTAGGATGAAATGTTGAGTAAATTGTAAATAGGTGTGAAGGCTTTGGAATAATGGTAAGTTGGTTTCATTGTTAACCCTCTTTAAGAATTTCTCTTGAGTGGTATGGTCCACCTTGTTGGTGGCGGTGTTTACTTGATGAATTGGGTCATGTTTAGTATATATTGTGAATGTGGATTTGAAGGGCTAATATGTGAAATGACGTGATATTGAAGGTGGTACTTGTATTGTGTACTATGAAGCTTGAATTGCATGTTTTGCTTAGATTATGCCTAAATGAAGAAATGTATATATGTGAAGCGTGTAAAGTGTGTGATGTGATGATGGAAGGTCTAAAGCATGTATAGAAGTTAAAGAAAATGAAGTGATGCTTATGTGCAAGGTGTGTTCACATGTACACACACACTCACACTTGAATGTATGAATGAAGCTAAGTTAAGTCAAAATGGGGAGTTTTGGGGTTAACACTCTTCCTGAGTTGAGATGAAGTGTTTAGTAGCAACCTTATTACATCCTAAGAGCTTTCTAAGATATGATGTAGGATGAATACCATTCGTGAGTTGACATGTGGTGTTCACTAGTTCTCCTTAACCAATAGTTTATAATGTTGACAATCCATGGGGAGTTATGCCTAGCACCAAGAGGACATGAGAAGGGGTGGTTACACATCGTGAGTTGACATGTTGTATTCCAATGTACCTCTTGAGATGAGTACTCCTTGTTAGTAGAGAATGAGTTACTTAGTAGCAATCTCAGTATCCCTTAAACTATGCGCTGACATAGGTGTAGCTATTGGGAAAGCTATGTAAAAGCAAAAAAGTAAGACCTCACTCTAGGAAAGTGAGGGGACCCTTCTCCGATAAGGGAAGTATCGGGATTCCATGTTAAGCTCTCATGGTCTGTGTCGGTTAAGATAACCCCCACAAATGTAATGAAAGTACTAAGCATTCTAAAAGAGTGTGCTACTTAGTGTAGGTAGTGGAATGGGACTCTATTTATCCATTGCACTAGGTAGGCATTCCGAAAGGGGAGTCTTGGTGAGTCTTATGTGAATTGAATGAACTAAGTCTTCTAAAAGAACGTACTACTTTTTGTAGGTGGTGGTATTGGACGCTATCTATCCATTGCACTAAGTAGGACTTTCCGAAAGAGAAGTCTTGGTGCCAAACCTTCTAAAAGAATGTACTACTTAGAGTAGGTGGTGGTATGGGATGCCATCTACTCATTGCACTAAGTAGGCACTCTGAAAGGGAAGTCTTTGGTTTGTTGTTGAGTGTTCTTCTAATGTCTTGTTATTGAGTGGTGACTTGTTCTCCCGAGTGGAGTAAGCCTATGGTGGGTAGTCTTAAAGATCCCCTTGGTGAGCATTGAAGGAGGTGTTTAGACGATTCCTTCATCTCTTACCTTGGAGAGTCTTAGGATAACCTCGGTTAGGGAAACTTCTACGGAAATGAGTTCACTTCCTCATTGGCAATACCTTGGAAGTTCACTATTTTTGGAGTCAAAGTGGGTTCACTGTAACGTTCTAAATAGTTCACTGTAAAATTGGAAAGTTACTGTAAAGTGAATTCTTTGGTTAAAATTATGGGAATCCTTCCCTAAGTGTTAAATGATGTTTCTTATGTTGTTTTGTTTCTAAATTCATGAATGTTATAATTATTTGGCATGAAAGCTTATTTTACTAAAATATCTCTTTTTACATGATTTTGGATATGCCATACATAGTACATTGATTTGTACTAACCCCATACTTTTCTATACTTTACAAGTATAGGTTTTAGAAGCAAGGTTGACGGAAAGAAGGCGAAGCTTTGGAAAGTATCTCTCAAGACAAAGTATGTCCTCATATATTCGAGGGCATATTCCTTTTCTTAGTTTCTTTATTTAAAAACTTATTATGTATTTCTTTTAATGTAAAGGACCGTGTCCCTAAGATTCTATGTCATATATTTAGGTTTGTCTTGTGACGATGAGATTCTCTAAGTATTTATGAAAGATTTCCTTTTATTAATTTATTCGTGAAAAGTTTTAAATTCCGCACAACTTTTCATGTCTTATGCAATGAATGATAGTTAGACCTCTTGTACAAGACCCCAAAAGGTCAAGTACGCCCGGTTACGACCTAAGGGTTCTCCCTAACTTCTAGGGAGTGATTTCGGGTCGTGACATGAAATATGATGAGTCTCTTGAAAGTTATGTGACTTTTATGATTTTGAAAGAATGATTGTGGGCTCACACTTGAAAGGTGAAAGCATGTTTAGCTAATTACCCTTGTGTGTGCCTTAGAATTGTGTTATTTTCTCAAATTGATGCTTGCTTATGAAGGCTAGTGATACGCTAAAAATTGAAATGTTGTGAAATGACTTCCTATTGTTGTGATGTGTGTGGTGTTAAATACCATTTTGACATCACTAGGAAGAAAGTTTGAGCATGTTTTGGTTAAAAGTTGAGAAATTCTCATTGTACAGTGAATTGACCATTGTGCATTTGCTTGCCTATGAACTCATGAGACATGTAAGTGTGTTGAGGAAAACGATATTCCTCCATGGACACAACTAAGCATGGTATGTTTGAGTATGACCTTCATGGTACTAGGTATAACTAAATAAACATCCTTGTTTATTTAACTAACTCAAGTCTATGTGCATTGAAGTATGAATGCCTACTTGTTCTTGAGTATTATTGAATCTGCCTATGTGTCATCATATGTGATGAAATCTTAATAAAATGAATGTGATGATCATGTTATCATAAGTAGAATAATGTTCCTCCTATGATCATGACAAGAGCCTATGTGTTTGATGCATTAAAGAGTGAGTGAATAAAGGTTTTACATGCTTGTGTTGCATTAAGTGCTAAGTGGTTTGAAGTTCTGTTCCATGTAAGTTTGGTGCATTGACTTCTAGGTTATTATGTTATGAATATCGTGAGGTACTCTATGATTCATTGTGGTCCTTTTTGTGCTTAAAGTGTCCCAAGTGTAGAGGAGGAATGTTCCCAAGTAGGGGATATAGTAAGACCCCCAAAATGAGTTAGGGTGTCTAGAGTCTAATGATGTACCGTGGTTTTACGGTACTTCCAATGCCTTTTCCTTAAGTTTAGTGTGTGTCTAAGGCCTTTTTGTAGTAGTTATAATGTATTTTTCTCTGTGTTTGCATGAAAACTGTTCAGAATGAAAATACTGAAGACTGTGCTGAAAGTTGCAGAAGTGATGACCTACGGAGCCATCGACGGTCCGTAGGTAGAAACTTTCGTTTGAAGATTTATGCTGTTAAAGAAAGATCGGGGAATTCTGACTAAGTGTGGGGCTACGGAAGGGATGATGATCGTTCGTCTCATCGACGGACCGTCTTGGCAAACCATTTGTGTTAACAGAATGTAGCCCAGTACTTGATTTTGAAAAGATTCTAAGTATGGAGCAACGAAGGCCATCGATAGACCGTAGGACCATTGACGGACCATCGTTTGGGTCCGTCGATGGTAAAAGAAAGATGGAGAAGATAGCAGCTAAAAAAAGAGTTAAAGTATGGACCGACGGAGGCGTCGACGGTCCATCGGTGAGGTCGTCGACGGCAGACACGTTTTGGACAGAGTTTTCCTTAAATAGAACTCCTTTTATTTTTAGGATTTTATTATTATAAATAGGACTAAAAACCTCGTTTTTGAGGTTAGACTCTTTATTGTTTTTTGAGACTTGTGTTATTGGAAGTTGAACTTTGGGTTTTGGGAAATAATTATACTTAGCGGAATCGTTTCTTACAATATTTTCATTAATTCAAGGGGTATTTTCTGGGTTTTCTTCAACTTGTTAAAGTAAGTATATGATTTTTTGTTTGATAAATATGAATTGTGTAATATTTAGCATGGTTAACTAAATCCACAACTAGGGTTCTGGGAACCATGGGTAATTAACAAAGTAAAACTAGCTAAAATAACAATTCTAGAATAGTTTCTTGCATGTATTGATAATTCTTTCGTTTAGAAGTCTTTTTAACGGTGGACAATGTTAGAACTCGCCTTGTTGCTACTTGCCGTACCAAGGAAGTAGATAATAAGAAAAGAATTATCAACGTAGATTTAGTATACACTATCTAATAGGCTAGTTTCAATTGGTGCGAAGTAGTAACTTAGCCATACATTGAATATGATGCTTAATATGAGGTAAAAGGTAAGGTTAAGTAAAGTATACACACGTAGGCGGACCAAGGTGCGGAGTGAAATTTCTTAGTTGTCAGACCAAGGAATTAGGGATACATAACTTACCACTTTGCATGCAAGATACTAGGAAAGAGTTGTTATAGCTAGGGTTACTACGTTCTGAACCTATGGGGAACACTTACACCATAGTTTCTCTCATCACCTTATAAAAGAAAAATATTTGAACTTGCTAATTGTTTACTTATAATTACTACGTTCTGAACATTTGGGTTCTTTACTTGATACGACTGCTTATACTTCTTTAGGGAAGTGTAATTTGAGCGTATCAAATTTTGGCGCCGCTACCGGGGATAGTGGCTTTTATATTAACTTTAAGCACATTACCGAATTTTAGTCAATAATTTCCTGATTTTACTTTTTCTTTGTTTTTGTCTCTCGCAGGTCTAGCTTTAGTGTATGCCAGGTACACAGAGTCGAGGAGAACCAATACTTCCGCTTGATCCAGAACTAAACCGTACACTTCGCAGAAAGAACACTCAAAACAATCCTGCTTATATCGAGGATGAGATCAATCCTCAACCTCCCCCGCCGGTTGATGCACATAATCAAGTGATGGTTGATAACCATGGTGAAGTTAATCCGAGGAGGCAACCTCCTGCCCCACGCCATCAAGAGTACTATAGGGGAAATGTTAACATCACTGACTCTGATGGGCCACTTGTCCTACCTCCTCTACCACATGGTCATACGTTCGTGGTAACTAGTAGCTTGATGCAGATGCTCACCACTAGAGGTCTATTGTCAGGGCTACCATCTCAGGATCCACATCCTCACATCGCAAAACTGAGGTCGGTGTGTAAGAGTTGTGTAGGGAGGCCTGACTTGGACATGGACGTCATTGGGTTAAGAGTGTTCCCTCTCTCACTAACGGGAGAGGACACAATATGGTTTACTGAGTTGCCCTAAAATTCAATATATACTTAGGAGCAGTTGAAGGATGTGTTCCTAGCAAGGTATTACCTGGTTTCTAAAAAGCTCAACCACAAAGATAGGGTGAAAAACTTTGTGTCATTACCAGGGGAATCAGTAAGCAGTTCTTGGGATAGGTTCACCTCATTCTTGAGAAGTGTCCCAAACCACCACGTTGATGATGAGTCACTGAAAGAGTACTTCGATCGGGGGCAAGATGATAACAATAAGGCGGTGCTTGATACTATTTCGGGTGGCTCCTATGGGGAGTGTACTTATGGAAAGATCGCTGAGAAGTTAGAGAAAATCTCCCAAAATAATAAAGCTTGGAGCACTAGGAAGTCGGATACTGGGAGAAACACTTTTGCGGTTCAATTTACACACAATCCAGCCGCAGATGAGATTCGTTAAGAGATGGATCAAATGAGAATTGAGCTTGGGTTAGTGTTGAAACATGTCACTGGGGGTGAAGAGAAAGTGAATGCGGTTAATAATTTGACTAAGCCACCACTGCCAATAGACTAGTTTTACTATGAGAAGGATTCTTATGTAGTGAATGAGCAGACGGGGGGTTTGCGACCAAACGTCCAAGGCTCCAATTAGGAGAATTGGCACCAAGGTCAAGGAAATCAAGGTCGGAACTATGGGAATTACAACAGAGAGGGTCACTATGTTCGTGAAGGAAACTACAACTGCGACAACAACTTCAATCGGAGTAACTATGGAAACAGAAACGATCAAAGTGGGCCCTATGTTCCACCTCAATATCAGGAAGTTGCTCCTTGGGATGGTGGAGGTAGTATGGCGCGAGTTGTATACATGTTGCAAAAGATGATGACGAGGTTTGACGCAAGTGATGAGCACGCCAATGAATTGAGAGGTTATTTGGCTAACATTGGGCAAAAAGTGGATGCACATGCAGTCTCAATCAAGCATTTTGAGATGCAAATGGCCCAATTGTTGTCTACTGTAAACCCTTGTAAACCGGGTACTCTTCCTAGCAACACTGTTCAAAATTCGAAGAATGATAGACATTGTATGGCAGTCACTACTTGAGGTGGTAAGCAAACCATAGATCCACCTATGCCGTCTGGCGTAGAAAATAAGATGAGAAGAGAAGATGAGGTAGTAGAAGCTAGTGGTGAGTTGGTAGATGAAGCGGTAAAAGAAGCAGAGAAGCCCCAAAAAGGTAACTCCCATTCAAAGACCACAACCACCATTCCCGCAAAGGTTGGTGAAAAAGACCGAGGATGGTAAATACCGGCATTTTATTAATATGTTGAAACAGCTTTCCATCAATGTTCCTTTGATAGAAGCTCTTGAAAAAATGCCCAGTTATGCTAAGTTCATGAAAGTTATGGTCACTAAGAAGAGATCGGTTAGTTTTGAAGATGATGATAGGATGCAACATTGTAGTGCTATTGCTACAAGGTCTCTAATGCAAAAGAAAGAAGATACGGGTGCCTTCACTATTCCATGTATAATCGGGCTGTTACACTTTGCCAAAGCATTATGTGATCTTGGGGCAAGCATAAATCTCATGTCTCTATCAATCTACAAAAAGTTGGGTTTGGGTGATCCAAATCCCACTGAGATGCGGCTACTGATGGCCGATCGAACAGTGAAGAGGCCTTTTGGGATACTCCACGATGTGTTAGTGAAGGTGGAGTCATTCATATTTCCGGCTAATTTTGTGATTCTTGACTGTGAGGTGGATTTTGAGGTGCCTATTATTCTTGGGAGGCCATTTCTTGCTACCGGTCGCGCCCTAGTTGACATGGAGAAGGGCAGATAAAGTTTCGGTTAAACAATGAAGAAGTGACTTTCAACATTTGTAGGTCCATGAGGCAGAGTGGTGAGCTCCAATCGGTATCTGCAATATCCTACAGAGTTGAGAGTTCGTCAGAGGTCTAAATAGAAGAACGTCTTGGTGTTGAGGCACTAGCTGCAGTGATTATGAACTTTGAGAGTGATGGTATTGCAGAGTATGGGTCATTGGTTGCGGCACTTGATCGAGGTGATGTTCGGTTCAAACCCAAGAAATTGGAGTTAGATATGATGCATCGCGAATCTCCACCCGCGAAACCATCTATTGAGGAGGATCCAAAATTAGAGCTTAAGGCTCTACCACCTCATCTGATGTATGTACTTTTGGGGAAAGATGACACTTTGCCGGTAATTATTGCATCAGAGTTGAATGTACACCAAGTAGAGTGTTTGGTTGAAGTGTTGAAGAGGTTTAAGAGATCTATTGGTTGGACTATTGCGGATATTATTGGGATCCCTCCCGGTATTTATTCACATAAAATCCAACTCATGCCCGATAATAAGCCAAGTATTGAGCACCAGAGACGCCTAAATCAACCTATGCAAGAGGTGGTGAAGGAGGAAATTGTTAAGTGGTTGGATGCCGGAGTCATATATCCGATCGCTGATAGTAGTTGGGTATGCCCTGTTCAGTGTGTGCCCAAGAAAGGGGGAATGACTGTGTTTCCCAGTGAGAAAAATGAGCTTGTTCCGATGAGGCCGGTGACCAGATGGAGAGTGTGTATGGATTACCGGACACTAAATGCATGGACTGAGAAAGACCATTTTCCTATGCCCTTCATGGATCAAATGTTGGATAGACTTGAAGGTAAAGGGTGGTACTGTTTTCTTGATGAATATTCGAGTTACAATCAAATCTCTATTGCACCGGAAGATCAAGAGAAAACCACTTTTACTTGCCCTTATGGAACTTTCACGTTCAAGAGGATGCCCTTTGGGTTGTGTAATGCACCGGCTACTTTTCAGAGATGTATGATGTCCATATTTTCCGATATGGTGGAGGACACCATTGAGGTATTTATGGATGATTTTTCTGTTGTTGGTGAGTCGTTTGATCATTGTTTGAGTCACTTGTCTGAAGTTCTCAAAAGATGTGAAGAGTGCAACCTTGTGCTAAACTGGGAAAAATGTCACTTTATGGTGAAAGAGGGTATTGTATTGGGCCACCACATCTCAGAGAAGAGTATAGAGGTTGATCGAGCTAGAGTCGAGGTTATAGAGAGACTTCCTCCACCCATCTCTGTAAAAGGTGTGAGGAGGTTTCTTGGGTATGCGGGTTTATACCGGAGGTTTATCAAAGATTTCTCAAAAATTGCACATCCTCTGTGCAAGCTGCTTGAGAAAGAGAGTAAATATTATTTTGATCAATCCTGTCTGAAGGCATTTGGAGAGTTGATAGAGAAGTTGGTATCTGCACCCATCATTATTTCTCCGGATTGGAGCAAGCCATTTGAGGTAATGTGTGATGCTAGTGGGATTGAGCTTAGTGTGGTATTGGGACAAAGAAGGTATAAAATCCTTCACCCCATCTACTATGCTAGTAAAGCCCTTAATGAAGCCCAAAAGAACTACACCGTGACTGAACAAGAGCTCCTTGCGGTGGTCTTTGCTTTCTAGAAATTTCGCTCCTATTTGCTTGGCACTAGAGTTATAGTGTATACTGATCATTCGGCCCTGAGTTATTTGATGGCAAAGAAGGATGCAAAACTGAGGTTGATTCATTGGGTTTTACTATTGCAAGAATTTGACTTTGAAGTGAAAGATAGAAAAGGGACAGAAAATCAAGTGGTCGATCACTTGTCCCGATTAGAATATGAAGCAATGTGAGAGTTAGGTGAAAAAGCGGAAATTAATGATACTTTCCCTGATGAGCATGTATTGGCTGCTTCTCAAGACTTGATTCCATGGTTCGTAAAATTTGCGAATTACTTGGCTAGTGATATCGTCCCATCGGACTTGTCCTTTAATCAAAGGAAAAAGTTCATGCATGATGTGAAAAAGTTCTTTTGGGATGAGCCATATCTATATAGGAATTGTGCCGATGGGCTTATTCGGCGTTGTGCATCAGAAGTTGAGATGTTGAGTGTTTTGGAGGCATGCCACTCCTCGCCGATGGGTGGGCATCATAGTGGTATACGGACAACCCATAAAATCTTGCAATGTGTCTACTATTGGCCAACCATCCACCAAGATGCACATGAGTTCGCCAAGGCATGTGATAGGTGCCAAAGAGATGGCGGTATTTCTAGAAGGCAAGAGCTCTCTTTAAATCCCATTCTTGTGATCGAATTGTTTCATGTGTGGGGCATTTACTTTATGGGCCCTTTTGTGAGTTCTCATGGGATGAAGTACATTCTTGTGGTGGTTGACTATGTGTCAAAATGGTTGGAAGCCATAGCACTTGCGAATAATGAAGGGAAGAGTGTCACCGCGTTCTTGAAAATAAACATATTTTCCAGATTTGGAACCCCAAGGGCCATTATTAGTGATGGGGGATCCCACTTTTACAACAAGTTGTTCAAAGGATTGTTGGAGAAATATAAGGTTTGCCACAATGTGGCCACGCCATACCATCCTCAGACTAGTGGGCAAGTTGAGGTGTCAAACAGAGAAATCAAGCAGATTCTGGCAAAAACGGTTAATGCGAATAGAACGAATTTGTCAAGGAGGCTTGATGATGCTCTTAGGGACTACCGGACAGCATGCAAGACTCCCATAGCCATACAAACTTGTATATGGGAATGCTTATCACTTGCCGGTTGAGTTAGAGCATAAGGCCATGTGGGCAATGAAGAAACTGAAAATGGATTGCAATGAAGCTGTGGAACAGAGGTTAAATGGGTTGAATGAGCTTGATGAATTTCGCTTAAAGGCATATGAAAGTTCAGCCCTCTACAAAGAAAAGATGAAGAAGTACCATGACTAAAAGATTGAGAAGCGCGATTTTGTGGTTGGAGATTTGGTGCTTTTGTTCAACTCTAGGTTGCGTTTGTTTTCGGGCAAACTCAAGTCCAAATGGACTGGTCCATTGTTGATCACCCAAGTTTTCCCTCATGGAGCGGTTGAGTTAGAAAATAAGAAGGGTGTAAGGTTCAAGGTGAACGGGCAACGAATAAAAATCTACCTTCGGCATGCTGAAAAAGCGAATGAAGTGATCGAGGCATACCATCTTGATGAAGTCTGAGTAATCAAGAATCCTGCGTCATGCCGCGACGTTAAATCAAGCACTGGTTGGTAGGCAACCCAATATGTATCCTCTATCCAACAATAGGTTTTTCGTGATTTTATAGTCGTAGTTGCACTATTTCTGTTTTTCTCACTTAATGTCACGTATAAATTTTCTTTTATTTTTTTAGAAGTGTTGGCTAGAGAATAAACTAGGGTCCGTGTCTAAAAATTGTCCAGAAAATATAAAAAGATTAGCTTATTGGGTGTTCAATATGCAGGGACCAAATCCCCAGAAATCTGCAGAAAATTGGTCTGGTGCACTGATCGACGGACCAATCGATGGACCATCGTCCAGTCGACGGACCGTCGGTAGGGTCCGTAGATCCCAGGTTTGTTACTTTAATTTTTCAAAGTTAGGGCACGATCGGCGGAGTAGTCGATGGACCGTCGACTGACTTACGGTCAGTCGACGGGGAATCATCGATTCCTACAACCCACTAACCCGACCCGACCCTACCGGCTATATAATAAAAATTTAAACTTTTCAGTTACCCACCCTTTCAAATACACCCCCAAACCGTTTCCCTCATCATTTCCCTTCACTTTCCCCACTCACTCACCCATTAACTCCCAATCCCTTCAATCTGATTTCCCATCTCCCCCACATCTCCATCATTTCCCAAAGCATTTCTCTCCCCAACTTGTCTTCTTTCCGATCGATGTTCGAGGCCGTTCTTTGGTGTGCTTACTTGCAAGAATTCATCCCCTCCTTACCACCACTACAGTCTACAGGTATGTATCTCTCTTCTGACATTGATTCCATGTTCTTTGTTTGGAGACTTGATTGTTAGCATGCAAATTTGACTGAATTAGTAAGTGGATCTTGACTTAGGGACGAAATTGAATGCTTAATCTATGAAAATTTTGTCCTTTGTCCCGTAGAATGATGGAAAGTGACTGGGTAGGGGGTGTTCGTGTCTACTGTGCTTTTAGTTTAATAGGTTTCCGACTTAGGGCTTGTTGGGTATTTGAGAATCTAAGTTTAAAATTATGCTAACCGAAGCCCTAGGAATGACGAAATAGTGTGTCCCATGCTACATGATCTTGTTGTGTATAACTTTGCTAAAACAATTTTTCTCTAGGGGGCAACAATGGCTTCCATAGGTTTACTCTGACCTGCAGTACGAGACCCCGATCGACAGAACATCGATGGTGTCCGTCGTCAGACACTCCCCAAACTTATCTAACTCTGGATCGACAACTGTAGTCGACGGGTCGTCTACTGATCGATGACCGTCCTGCAGGTCCATCGACGGTAATATAACCTTATTTACTGAGGGTTTCTCGATTTTTTTTAAGTGTTTACCCACGGAGGTGGTCGACGGTCCGTCATTTGATCGAAGGTCCGTCCTGCACTCCGTCGTCTCTAACAAAACCTTTGTTTATGAAATTTCTCAAAATATTTTCTAAGTGTCCATCAACGGATGACCACCGATGGATCATTGTTCCATCGATGGACCATCGATGGTGTCCGTTAGACAGTCTGCAGTTCTGCACCACTACTTTATTTTGTGTTCCACCTTTGTTTTGTTTTCTAGTGTGTTGCATGCTTATACTGGTACTAATAACCCATCCTTGCAGGTACACATGGCACCTAAGCAAAACTTAGTCTACTCTCGAGGATGTTCCAAGTCTGTCGCCCTTTCCCGCCGGTTGGTGATTGGGTCATTCGACGATGAATGCGACCCCGAATACGTGCCACTAGGCACCCAGACACCATCACGTTCTACTAGGACCTCTCAGAGCACGCCCAAGAGGGTGGCATTCGGCGTATTCATTGCCTCCCAGTCTGATGAGGAGCGCACACTGACCGGGACACCGTCTCGGTTTGCTGCAGTGTCTGAGGGAGCGTCTGACTCTGCGGAGGCTTCCGGGTCTGAGAAAGCTTCGTCTTCACACGGGGCCACTGCTCCAGCTACATCGGTCCACTCTGCCTCATCTGATGAGGCTGACAATGCGGATTCTACTGCAGCACCCCTGACCGACCTCCCTGCACAGGTTGCTGATCAGCCCAACCGGTGGTGTTTCGAGGGCCAATAGTAGATATACAGGGATGCAAAGCTGCTCAACGACAAGGGGGTCATGACTCAGACTCTGACAGTCGAGCGACGAGTTCTTACCAGGAATCTTCCCACAATGCCAGCTATACATGACCTCTTCACTGCCATCGATACAGTGGACGGCTAGGAGTTTAGGCCATTACAGCGAGGAGGTGGTGCGAGAGTTCTACGCAGCTTATGTGGCGAATCTCAGGGCACGTTTGGACAAGCGGGCTAAGCCCACCAAACACGCACCACTTGAGCATGTTTGTGTCCATGGCAAGCGGGTGGATATCTCCTTGCTCGCCATTCGCAGATTTTTATATAGTGGTGACACTGATACCACCAGGGCCCCCCTTACACCCGAGTTTGACTATCGGTGAAAACTGATAAAGGATGGCCATTTCCAGCGTGAAAGAGTGCTGAGAGAGACCACCAAGAGGTGGATAGCCCAGAACATCTCCGTGGATGGCGAGGGTGCTGATTGGGTGCTGAAGCAAAGGAGGAATAAAGAAGGCTAACCTCACATTCACGGCCAAATTCTTATGGCTCTTGGTCCATCATTGCCTCTCCCCCACTGCTGCTGATAATATTGTAACATCTGATAGAGCAGTGCTGATAGCTGCCATGGTTGCTGGGCTCGAGGTGGATTTCGCGTGGCTGTGTCAGGCAGTCATTCATAAGAGGGCCTTTAAGGCCACCACTACTTACCCCTTCCCTTGCATGATTTTCGAGTTGTGCAGGTCTGCTGGAGTGCCTGTGTGGTACATTGATGTGCTCAAGACCCCGACTGTCCAAGTTGATATCGGTCTCATTCGGGATGAGGCCAATGAGTTGTCTCCCAACAGAGGGCCCAGAGCAGAGGTGCAGCCGCTTGGTGAGAACTTGGCGGACACGGTAGAGCAAGCCCGAGGGGCTGATCAGGCTACATCAGAGCCTACCAACACCACCCCGGTTGAGTTTATTTTAGGTACTAGCACAGCTCCGAGCTCCTCCCGCTCCACCCCATCTGCAACACTGGTCCCGATCGCTAGGGTCAAGAAGTTAGAGGCCCAAATGGCCACACTTCTGCATCATGTCCAGCCTTGGATGCAGAAGTCCATTGCTGAGGCGGAAGAGCGGATCGAGCAAAAGATGGCCCAGCGGACTGAGAGGCAGATTATGTGGGTCCACTAGCGCCTTAACGCATTTGAGTTTAGGGTTCTAGCCCGTCCAGCCCCTACTGTAGATTTGACGACTCTCCAGGCTACTGTGGTGAGTCTGAGGGCAGATATGGATACCGATATAGAGGCTCGGGTGCCCGATTCTGAGGCCACATCTGTGGAGCCTACTGAGGATACGGTGCTGGCTTTACTTTTCTAGACCACTGCTGTGCCACCCCTCCTCCACGTGAGCATACAAAGAAGAAACGATCTATAGAGGATGATGAGACTCGAGCTAGGAACAGAGAGTGTCTTGAGTTGGAGGCTGCGAGGAGAGACTCCCTACTTGATGAGGAGGCCCGACAGATGAGGGCTCAGAAGGTAGCTGCTGGGGCGTCTAGCTCTAGGATTGCTGATGTTGAGATGAGCACTATTGAGGGTGTTGTTATTGCGTCGGACACTACTGATGGTGTCCCTACTAAAGAAGGAGCAGGTTCCGCGAAACCGTACCCGCCAGCTTGTTGATCATCGGCGCTTTGCGCCTCAGGTTTTATTCACCTACCGCCTTGTTTTACATTTCTTATGCATTGGGGACAATTGCATGTTTTTTTTGTTGGGGGTGGGGTAAATGAAAAGTGAGTGCTAGGGTGAAGTCTGAGTAGCCCAACTCACGATCCTCTCTTGGGGTTTTCTTGCCTGTGTTCTTTTACCCCAAGAGACTGGTTATTTAACTGTTGAACCGACACGTTATTACCTTGTACAGAGTATGTGTGAAATCTGAAGCATAATGGCTAAGTAAAATGATATCCTGTTTCAAAGAAAATGTTTGCATGATTAGGCATAGTGAATGATGAATGTGTGGCTCTAAGCATGACATTGAGATACACCAGTAGATGACCCTCAATCTAAAGCTCGAACTAGGTGTCTGATAATCTGGTAGGGTAATGAGGTTTTAAGTGAGTTTGAGGAAAGTTGGATAGTGCACCGTTGGAACTGAGCTATAACTTGCCCGGTTAGTTCTGCTAAAAGTAATCTGTGTTAGAAAATTAGGAAAGGATCATAGGCCCTTGTTCAAGATAGTCAATCTTTAGCCTAAATAAAAGAAAAGCAGATGAAATTAATCCCTTCTTGATCCAAATGATTTGAGCTTAAAATGGACCTTTCTTTTATACACCAACTTATCTTTTCTGGGTACAATGTGTTGGCCCTGGTCCCTACTTGGAAATGTGCACCTCAGCTTATGCCAAAAGCATAAGTTGAGGGTGGCTAATGCAGAAACTAATCTAATTTTGTCCCTGACCTAACCTTGGGTATTGTGTACCTTAACTCATGGCAAAGCCATGAGTTGAGGGTGGCTATTATGAGGAATATGTCGAAAAGTAGGGTTGAAAGAGTTAAAAAAAAAAAGAAGAAAAGAAAAGTGACTTAAGCAAAGTTGAAATCAAGTGAAAAATTTGAACATTTGAAATGAAAAATAAAAGGAGAGTCATTTACACAAAAGGTGAAAGAAAGGGGAAAAGCAAGGCAAAGAGTATAAGAATATGAAAAGTAGGACGTTTATCCATTATGTCAATGAGGGCATCAAGTCACTAAAATGCATCCAAATGTACCCTACCTGACCCTGAGCCTACGTTACAAGCTAAGAAAATCCGATCGTGATCCTGAGAGTCTAATATGGTGAACTTAAAGTAGTGAAAATAAGGGCAAGCCTATGGCGAAAAGTATCAATGAGGTGAGATGTTGTTCTGAGAGTGAGTGTTGAAAAATAATCCTTATACTCAAACTGAAATCAGTGTGTGAAAAAGGAAGATATTGTTTTTGAAGTAAGGACACTAGTGGCAATACTGGAAAATTGGCACCTTTGTGAGAGATAAAAGATGAGAGGTGTCGGTGTGTGGTGAGTCTGTGTCATGGTCTGATCCACATTAGCGAGCCTAATAGTGATATCATGCATGAACAAAATTAAAATAATCGGGATTGATAGCCAAATGATTGCAAAAGCTAAAATAAGGATACTTTTTTACAAAGTTGTTGTGGTGAGTCATAGTGCGTCGCTTGAGGATAAACAACGAATTTAAGTTGAGGGTGTTGATGTACCGTGGTTTTGCGGTACTCCAAAGCTATTTCCTTAAGTTTAGTGTGTGTCTAAGGCCTTTTTGTAGTAGTTTTAATGTATTTTTCTCTGTGTTTGCAGGAAAACTGTCCAGAACGAAAACGCTGAAGACTGTGCTGAAAGTTGCAGAAATGATGACCTACGGAGCCATCGATGGTCCGTCGACTCATCGACGTTCCGTAGGTGGCAATCGTCGTTTGAAGATTTATGATGCTAAAGTTAGATCGGGGAATCTGACTAAGTGTGGGGCTATGGAAGGGATGACGGTCCGTCGTCTCATCGACGGACCGTCCTGGCAAACCGTTGGTGTTAACAAAATGTAGACCTAGTACCTGATTTTGAAAAGATTCTAAGTATAGAGCAACGAAGTCCATCGACGGATTGTAGGTCCATTGACGGACCGTTGTTTGGGTCCGTCGATGGTAACAGAATGATGGAGAAGATAGCAGCTGAAAAAGAGTTGAAGTCTGAACCGACGGAGTCGTCGATGGTTCGTCGTTCCCTCGACTGTTCATTGGTGAGGTCGTCGATGACAGACGCATTTTTGATAGAGTTTTCTTTAAATAAAACTCCTTTTATTTTTAGGATTTTATTATTATAAATTGGACTAAAAACCTCGTTTTTGAGGTTAGACTCTTTATTATTTTTTGAGACTTGTGTTATTGGAAGTTGAACTTTGGGTTTTGGGAAATACTTATACTTTCGAAATCGTTTCTTACAATATTTTCATTAATTCAAGTGGTATTTTCTGGGTTTTCTTCAACTTGTTAAAGTAAGTATATGATTTCTTGTTTGATAAATATGAATTGTGTAATACTTAGCATGGTTAACTAAATCGACAACTAGGGTCGTGGGAACCATGGGTAATTAACAAAGTAAAACTAGCTAAAATAACAATTCTAGAATAGTTTCTTGCATGTATTGATAATTCTTTCATTTAGAAGTCTTTTTAACGGTGGCCAACGTTAGAACTCGCCTTGTTGCTACTTGCCGGACCAAGGAGGTAGATAATAAGAAAATAATTATCAACATAGATTTAATATACACTATCTAATAGGCTAGTTTCAATTCGTGCGAAGTAGTAACTTAGCCATACATTGAATATGATGCTTAATATGAGGTAAAAGGTAAGGTTTAGTGAAGTATACACATGTAGCCGGACTAAGGTGCGGAGTGAAATTTCCTAGTTGCCGGACCAAGGATTTAGGGATACATAACTTACCACTTTGCATGCAATATACTAGGAAAGAGTTGTTATAGCTTGGGTTACTGCGTTATGAACCTATGGTGAACACTTACACCCTAGTTTCTCTCATCACTTGATAAACAAAAAAATATTTGAACTTGCTACTTGTTTACTTAGAATTAATTAAATACTTTTGTTACACAAAAACCCCCCTTTAATTGTTTGTTTTCAGAAAGGACTTGACTAAATAAAAGTAATAGTAGATTAATGTTAAGTCTAAACCATTTTCCTCGTGGGATCGACCCCAACCTTACAATTGGGTTCTTTACTTGATACGACTGCTTATACTTCTTTAGGGAAGTGTAATTTGAGCGTATCATCTAACATGCTTTTCATAAGGGTCTAAGGCCTAAAAGGGTTTATAATGTGGTATTGAGGCAGTGACTAAATATTTAGATGAATTGGAAGTCAAACATAAAGGGACGACTAAGACGTTCGACGACTAGTCACCTATGTGCCTCATGTGTCTATACGTGCTTATATTTGTATGTCATGAGCTTATGAAGTCCTTAAATGAGTTATAATGGTGTTTATGGACAGTATATTAAGTTTCCTAAAGTTTATAGGTCAAACGTCCAAGAGCGTCCAAGACGATCAAAAGTTAGCCCTTGAGACGTGCATATGTGTCTTGAGTGTGCCTTGCATGTTCGGATGTGTTTTACATGTTCGTTTTGGCTAAAACGGATGTGTAAGGTCGTTTACATGTTAAGGTGTATATTAAAGTTTGAAATATCCGGGTAAGAAACCCCAAGGGCCCCGCAAGAGGCCCTCAAGAAGGACCCAAAGGCTGTCGAGACACTGCCTTGGCAGTGTCAATCGACGAAGCCAAAGGACGGCTAGTCAGTCCACCAATGGCACGTCGATGGACACATAGCCTGGTAAAGGCTTAGAAAAATGACAGCCTAAGACCCAAACAACGGAAACCACAAACGGTACGTCGATGGGCCAAAGGGGCGTCGATGGCTGGCCGTCGATGCAGGCTGCAGCTACTGCCTGGCGACTGTTTTAATTATGGGGTGAATGGGAAAATTATCCCACGTTCTAGCCTGAAACTACTTGGTTTATTTGGTTATTTTTTGGTGTATATAGATGATAAAAAAACGTGAACACCCCATTCCCATTCCATTCTTCACAAATTAGATTTCCCTCGAAAACCAAACTCTCTCTAGCAACCTCCATTGAAGGTGAAGCTCAATAATAGCTTGGAGCCTGGATTCACACCGGTTATTCATTAATTTTTAGTGGTTTAATTCTACTATGAGTATGGTGATCTTTCATCTCTAGTTAATCTTCCATCTAGAGAGTTTTTCTAAAAGTTTTCAAAGAGATTTCATTATCAAACCTTCAATCTTTCAATCTAGCCATAAGTTCTTTCTCAAAACGTTTTCAAAGGATTTCTCATGATGAATTGATGATATGTATTGGTTTTAACGTGAATTTCAATCCAATTGCATTATCAACCCATGTTCTCTTCAACTGTCGATTTAGCCTATGCATGGGCATTGTGATCCTGGATTTGTATCGATGGAATTGTGATTCTATTACATTGAATTGCTTATTTCTACTGTTTATTATGCATATTGATGATGAATTATTAAGGAGTGATCCATGTGGATCAATATATGAATGTTGGAACAAGACTAGCCATTCTTTTATGTGTTCACTTTAAGCTCAACTTTATGACAATTTTTGCAGGATTTCGATTATGTAAAGATCATTGTAGATACTGCCTTAGGTGGATAGTATGGATTAATTATGGGTATGAATCTTTGATTATCAAAGCAAAGGAGTCTTTGTTTGAATTTATCTAGGTTCTTCTAGCCTATAGATTTGCAATGTAATGTATATGAAGTGATCTCAATGTTAGGGTAGATGTAGCATCATTTTCTTTGAGTAACTATATCTTCAACTACTGCCCTACATGTATATTGTTGATAAATTTTTATTGATGATCAAAGCAAGGGATATTGGTGAGTGATCTACATTCCTCTACTCTCTATTGAATTCGTGGTTTGGTGTATAAGTTGGTATCATGATCTTGTAGGGATTTAAGTATGATTTTGTTTATGTTAATGTCTATTTAGCTACTTACCTATACTTGAATTGTTGATGAAATACTTTTATTGATCAATGATGATCTAAGGTTAAAGGATTGATAAGAATTGCTCTACTCTTCTACTTCTCTACTTCTCTATAGTATTGTTGATAGAATTGGCCTTGTATAGCATTGTGTGGTATAGTCAACTTACAGTGGCTGTGTTTACATTATTTTAATTATATATGTGTTGACTATGGACTTGAAGGTAAATTGATGAATATATGAGTGTGTGGTTATGGTGATCACATTATGTGTAACTTGTGCCTAGTCTTTTATTCTAGTTGTGAATCTAGGTTATGTTACTAGTGTTATGAGCACGTATATGGTTATGTTAGGATCATGTGTAGGTGATGCCATTAACAAAGTGTTAAGGATTGATGACCCCTACCCATGTACCCCTATGTGAAGGTTTAAATAGCTAAGGTTAGGAGTCTTAAATATAATGTGAAGTTAGGTTGTCTCCTATGCTAAATTGTGATGTGTGGTCTATGCTTGGTTGTGCATTGTGGTCCTAAGAGGGTGGCTGGCTATCACATCCGGAGAGAAGACACCAGATGCGACCGGCGGCGGCAGCCTCTCAGAGGACTCAGACAATCCCTTAGCATTCGTTATAACATGTCATCACTAAAAATTGCGGAAAAATTAAAAACTTTTATTACAATGTAAATTATACTTAGACTTCATACTTAATAATCATAAAAGCATATGTACGATATTCTAAAAGATGTCTCATATAAAAACCATCTAATGAGTACGAATCTGGTCTTAACTAATAAATAGTCCATACGCCATATAGTCCTAAATACAAACGAATCCAAAGAACATAAACGGAATCAATAGTATTCTTAATCACTACTAGAGTCTTCATAATCTAGAATATCGAAAAGATAGCATCCCCGAACATGAGGACCTACCAACGCTTGGAGAACGAGTTCCAAGCTTCTTCAATCGACCTTCTTAATCTTCAATGGTCGGACCCTACATTTGTAGTAATATAATGTAATGGGTTTAGTACACTAGATGCACTAAGTATGGGTATATGCACATAACATTTAAGAACATGCATAAAAAGGATCATTTCTTGGAAAGCAGGCTAAGTCATTTGGAAATCTTAAATGCACATATCATAGAACATATACAAGTTAAAGATTCCATCAACATAAGGCATGATCACAATCAAAGACATTTTTTAATTTAGTCATGTTAACATTTCATATTCAATAGATCATATAAAAATAACATAGAAAACACTTACCAATGATCCCATCCACAGCCTACAACTGCAATGGTCATGTGAAGCCCCATAACCCCACAGAACCAAGTAGATAAGATAGGAGACAATAGGTAAAGCTTTGCTTCATATAACTTGCAACATAATTATTCGTCACCTCATAATATAGACCAATAAAATGTTCATTAACATAACCAATTTAATATAAGAGTAACAACATGTATCATAAGCATCACACCTTTCATGTTGTCATATTACATAAAGATAATCTCCTAGGAATTTCCGTAGAGTCAACTTGTGCAATGTGTAGGTAGAGTCCCATATCCCTACCTATACTAAGTAGACTCTTCAAGTCACCTTAGTCAAGGTCCATTTACTTGTCTTTCATTTTTTACATGCGGGAACATTCTCCTGAACCGACATTAGACCATGTGAGATAAACATGAATCCGGTGTCATAAAACCCCACACCAAAAGAAGGTGCTCTACCGGCCAATGTAGAACCAATCATGACATAGCTTTCTAGGTGGATCCACTAGCTAGTATCCTATGGTGTAAACATAGTTCAAGAACTATGAGACATATTAGAGACCCATAGTTCCACATTACATGGCATCCTCTGTCTCATGAGAGTCATTGTAAACCTACCTTCCAACTAGGTAAGGGACACCTCTCATATCTAGTCCATCGGTGCTAAGCTTAAGTCCCTTTTTTGAATAATCTTTAAATCATCATTTATTCATAATTCTTATCATAATTCATAGGAGATTAACTTCTCGTATAAACATGATCATGAGCTCTTTAGGTTTAGATGAGAATTTTCTTTCATCGTAACCCTTCATTTGTGAGATTAACATATCATAAATGATCTTGTGTATAGATACAAGAGAACATCATAAACTTGCATTATCGTATTCTTATCATGATCTCAAAAATTAACTTATTCATACCCCAACATATATGCATAACACAATCATACATACTTCATTAGAGTTGTAACATCATTTCTAGGATACCATAACCTTCATAGAGTAATCACGACTTCAGAAGATTTACCTCTTGCTTCCAAGTACCATATTCAAGAACTTACGTTCAACTTACAATAATCATAACAACAACATAATGGAATACTCAATAGCATAATCAATACCAACTCTTCAAGTCATATACAAGATCAATTAATAATGTATGATAAGGAAACTGGGTCATTTAGGAGTTCATTCAAGTCATAGTCCCAATCCCAACAATTTCATGCTATCAAGTAGTAGATATAACCCAATGAAAACCATCAATTTCATAACAACATGTTTCACACGAAAATCTAACAATTACAAGCCAAAAATTTGTCAATATATACTTAATGAACCATAAAAAACCATTATTTTTCATAGAGAGTCATAAATTTAGAGTTAGGAAGAAAACCCGTTTTGTAGAGTAAAAACCCTAGAAGTTGAATTTCTTGAAAACTATCATTGAAAGGACCTCTTGGGGAAATTAATATCAAGAATGAAAAACCCATACCTTGTTGACGAATAATCCATGAATTTTGGTAGAAAATCTTGAAGTCTTCGTCTTCTTCCTTAAGCTCTTCTTGTTCTTCAATGGAGTTTGGAAAAGATAGCGTTCTTGAGAGAGATGAGAGAAATTCATTTGATCTGATTTGGAGTGTGTAAAAGTGGTCTAAAACTGACCTAAAATCAATATATAGTCGTCCCATAAAATACCGAAAATACCCTTCACTTAAATGGGTCTTTTTATAAATTAAGTTACCCAAAATACGACTTTAAAGAATCTGGGAAGTGGTTCCGCGTCGTGGGGACAATTCCCATTCTTTTTTTTTGAATTCTTGGGTCGAGGTAGTAAGCCTCGTATCAGCCTCGCGTCGCGAGGCTGCCTCCCATTTCTTGAGGTAGTGAACTTCTGATGTACCGTGGTTTCACGGTACTTTCAATGCTTTTCTCTTAAGTTTTGTGTGTGTCTAGGGCCTTTTTGTAGTAATTTTAATGTGTTTTTATCTGTGTTTTGTAGGAAAGTTGTCCAAAATAAAAATGCAGAAGACTGTGCAGAAGTGACCCACGAAGCCATCGACGGCCCATCATCTCATTGAAGGACCGTAGGTGGTGACCATCGATTGAAGGTTCGAGCATCTGGAAGAAACTCGGGGAATTCTGACCAAGTGTAGGGCTTCAAAAGGATCGATGGTCCATCGATTGATCGACGGACCGTGCTGGCAAGTCGTCGAATGGATCAGAAAAGGTGCGATTTGGAGACTTGAAGAAGATTCTAAGTATGGACCGACGAAGGTCCGTCGTTTCATCGACGAACCGTCTGTGGAGTTGTCGATTGAAGACACGTCTTGGGAAAAACTTTCCTTATTTTGAACTCCTTTTAATTTAGGATTTTGTTATTATAAATAGGGTTAAAAACCTCGGTTTTTGGGTTAGACTTTTTATTATTTTCATCCTTTTGTTCTTAGAGATTTGACTTTGCTACTTGGCAATTTATTCAAATTTCTGGAATCGATTTTCAAGTGAATTTTATTGTTTCAAGTGTTATTTCTGGATTTTCTTCCAACTTGTCAAAGTAAGTACATGAATTATTGTTTAACAACCATGAATTGTGTTCTTCTAAGCATGGGTAACTAAATCCACAACTAGCGTTGTGGGAACCATGGGTTATTAACAAGGTAAAACTAGATAAATAACAATTCTAGAGTAGGTTCTTGAATATATTGATAATTCTTTCATTTAGAAGTCTTTTTAACGAGTGCACGCGTTAGAACTTACCCTATTTTTACTTGTCGGACCAAAAGGGAAGTTAATAGGAAAAGAATTATCAACATAGATTTAGTGGATACTATCTAATAGGCTAGTCTCGATTTGTATGAAGTAGTAACTAAGCCATACATCGAATATGATGCTTAATATGAAGTAAAGGTAAGGTTTAGTAACTTAGACACACGTAGCCGGACCAAGGTACGGGGTAAAATTCTCTAAATGCCGGACCAAGGATTTAAAGATACATAACTTATCACTTTGCATGCAAGATACTAGGAAAGAATTGTTATAGTTAGGATTACCGCGTTATGAACCTATGGGGAAAACTTACACCCTAGTTTCTCTCACCTCTTGATAAACACCAAAGTTTTAACGTTGCTACTTGTTTTACTTAGAATTAATTAAACACTTTTGTTTCACAAAACCCCCCTTTAATTAACTGTTTTTGGAAAGGACTTGCCTAAATAGACGTAATTGTATATTGAAGTTAAGTCTAAACCATTTTCCTTGTGGTAATGAGCCCAACCTACTTGTTGGGTTCTTTACTTGATACGACCGCTTACACTTCTGTAAAGAAGTATAATTTGACGGTATCAAATTTTGGCGCCGTTGGCGGGGAATAGTGGCTTTTAGATTAACTTTAAGCACATTACAGAATTTTAGTCAACAGTTTCCTAATTTTACTTTTTCTTTTTCTTTTTGTCTCTATCAGGTCTAGCTCTAGTGTATGCCAAGTACACGGAGCCGAGGAGAACCAATGTTTCCACATGATCCTGAACTTAACCGGACACTCCGCAGAATGAATAACCAACATAATCCCTGTAATCCTGTTGATGGGATCAATCGTCAACCTCCACCACTGATAGATGCTCACAATCAAGTGGTTTCTGATAATCCACTTGATGATGCTTTGAGGAGGCAACTTCCCATTCCACACCCTCAGGAGTTCTATAGGGGAAACATCAACATCACTAACTCTGATGGGCCTCTTGTCCTACCTCCTCTACCACAGGGTCATACTTTCGTGGTAACTAGTAGCTTGATGCAGATGTTCACCGCCAGAGGTTTGTTTTCGGGGCTACCATCTTAGGATCCGCATTCTCACATCGCCAAACTGAGGTCGGTATGTTTGAGTTGTGTAGGGAGTCCAGACTTGGACATGGATGTCATCGGGTTAAGAGTGTTCCCTCTCTCACTGACGGGAGAGGCCGCGACATGGTTTACTGAGTTTCCCTATAACTAGACCTATACTTGGGACCAGTTGAGTGATGTGTTCCTAGCGCGTTACTATCCGGTATCTAAAAAGCTCAACCACAAAGATAGGATGAACAACTTTGTGGCATTACCTGGAGAGTCGGTGAGTAGCTCTTGGGATAGATTCACCTCATTCGTAAGAAGTGTCCCAAACTACCGCATTGATGATGAGTCATTGAAAGAGTACTTCTATCGGGGGCAAGATGACAATAATAAGACAGTGCTTGATACGATTGCGGGTGATTCTTATGGTGAGTGCACTTATTCATAGATCACAGAGAAGTTAAAGAAAATCTCCCACAATAATAAAGCTTGGAACACTAGGAAGTCAGATACTGGGAGAAATACCTTTGTAGTGCAAGCTACTCACAATCCAAACGCGGATGAGATTCGTGAAGAGATGGATCAAATGAGAACTGAGCTTGGGTTGGTGTTTAAATATGTTACTGGAGGTGCGGAGAAGGTAAATGCGGTGAATTATTTTACTAAACCACCACCGCCGGTTGATGAGTAGTACTATGAAGAGGATTCTTATGCATTGAATGAGCAGACGGGGGGTTTCCGGCCGAACGCCCAAGGCTCCAATCAGGAGAATTGGCACCAAGGTCAAGGAAATCAAGGTCGGAACTATGTAAATTACAACAGAGAAGGCCATTATGTCAGAGAAGGAAACTACAACCGCGACAACAACTTCAACCAGGTTAACTATAGTAACAGAAACGATCAAAGTGGGACCTATGTTCCACCTCAAAATTGGGAAGTTGCTCCTAGGGATGGTGGAGGTAGTATGGTGCGACAAAAGATTATGAGGAGGTTTGACGCTAGTGATGAGCATGCCAAGGAGTTGAGAGGTGATTTGGATAATATTGGGCAAAATGTGGATACACATGTAGTCTCTATTAAGCATCTTGAGTTGCGAATGGCTCAATTGTCTATTACTGTAAACCCTCGTCAATCGGGTACTCTTCCTAGCAATACCATCCAAAATCTGAAAAATGATGGATATTTTATGGGAGTCACGACTCGAGGAGGTAAGCAAACTATTGATCCACCTATGCCGTCTAGCGTAGAAGATGAGGTGAGATGACATGATGAGGTAGTAGAAGCTAGTGGTGAGTTAGTAAACAAAGCGGTGAAAGAAGCAGAGATGCCCCAAAAGGTGATCCCCATGCCTAGACCACCAACAGCATTTCTGCAAATATTGGTGAAGAAGACCGAGGATGATAAATACCGGTGTTTTATTACTATGTTGAAACAACTTTCCATCAATGTCCCTTTGATATAAGCTCTTGAAAAAATGCACGGTTATGACAAGTTTATGAAGGATATGGTTACAAAGAACATATCATTAAGTTTTGAGGATGATGACCGAATGCAACATTGTAGTGCTATTGCTACAAGGTCTCTTGTGCAAATGAATGAAGATCCGGGTGCTTTCACTATTCCATGTACCATCGGGTTGTTACTCTTTGCTAAAGCACTATGTGATCTAGGTGCAAGCATAAATCTCATGCCTCTCTCGATTTACAAGAAATTAGGTTTGGATGACCCAGAGCCTACAACGATAAGGTTACTAATGGCCGATCTAATGGTGAAGAGGCCTATTGGGATACTCCATGATGTTTTACTGAAGGTGGAGTCATTTATATTTTTGGCCGACTTTGTGATTCTTGACTGTGAGGTGGATTTTGAGGTGCCCATTATTCTTGGGAGACCATTCCTTCCTACTGGTCGCGCTTTGGTTGATATGGAAAAAGAGCAGATAAAGTTTCGGTTAAATAATGAAGAGCTAACTTTCAACATTTGTAGGTCCATGAAGCAGAGTGGTGAGCTCCAAATGGTATCTTCTATATCTTAAAGGGTTGAGAGTACGTTTGAGGTACAAATCGAAGAGCGCTTTTGTGTTGAGGCTCTAGAGGCACTGATCATGAATTTTGAGAGTGATGGTATTGAAGAGTATGTGTCATTGGTTGTAGCGCTTGATCGAGGTGATTTGCGGTTCAAACCAACGAAATTGGAGTTAGATATGAAACATCGCGAGTCTCCACCCGCGAAACCATCTATTGAGGAGGCTCCAAAATTAGAGCTTAAGGTTCTACCGCCTCATCTGAGGTATGTATTCTTGGGAAAAGTTGACACTTTGCCGGTAATTATTGCGTCACATTTGAATGTGCAACAAGTAGAGTGTTTGGTGGAAGTGTTGAAGAGGCTCAAGAGAGCTATTGGGTGGACTATTGCAGATATTATTGGGATCCCCCCTATATTAGTTCACACAAAATCCAACTCATGCCCGATCATAAGCCAAGTATTGAGCACCAGAGACGTTTGAATCCACCTATGCAAGAGGGAGTGAAGAAGGAGATTATTAAGTGGTTGGATGCCGGAGTCATATATCCCATCGCAGATAGTAGTTGGGTATGCCCTGTACAGTGTGTGCCCAAAAAGGGGGGAATGACAATGAGCTTGTTCCAATGAGGCTGGTGACCGGATGGAGAGTGTGTATGGATTACCAAAAGTTGAATGCATGGACTGAGAAGGACCATTTTCCTATGCCCTTCATGGATCAGATGTTAGATAGACTCACGGGAAAAGGATGGTACTATTTTATTGATGGCTATTCGGGTTATAATCAAATTTCTATTGCACCGGAAGATCAAGAAAAAGCCACCTTTACTTGCCCTTATGGGACTTTCACATTCAAGAGGATGCCTTTTGGTTTGTGTAATGCACCAACTACTTTTCGTAGATGTATGATGTCGATATTCTACAATATGGTGGAGGACACTATTGAGGTGTTTATGGATGACTTTTTCGTTGTTGGAGAATTTTTTGATCGTTGCTTGAGTCACTTGGCCGAAGTTCTCAAAAGATGTGAAGATTGCAACCTTGTGCTAAATTGGGAGAAATGTAACTTCATGGTGAAAAAGGGTAATGTATTGGGCCATCGCATCTCAGAAAAGGGAATAGAGGTTGATCGAGCAAAAGAAGAGGTTAGTGAGAGGCTTCCTCCACCCATCTCTGTAAAGGGTATGAGAAGTTTTCTTGGGCATGCGGGCTTCTATCGTAGATTTATTAAGGATTTCTCAAAAATTGCACATCCTCTGTGCAAGTTACTCGAAAAGGAATGTAAATTTTATTTTGATGAATCTTGTCTGAAGGCATTTGGAGAGTTTAAAGAGAAGTTAGTGTCCGCGCCCATTATTATTTCTCCGGATTGGAGCAAACCATTTGAGGTGATGTGTGATGCTAGTGGTGTTTCTCTTGGTGTGGTATTCAGACAAAGAAGGGATAAAATCCTTCACCCCATTTACTACGCCAATAAGGCCCTAAATGAAGATCAACAGAACTATACTGTGACTGAACAAGAGCTCCTTGCGGTGGTATTTGATTTCGAAAAATTTCGCTCCTATTTGCTTGGCACGAGATTCATAGAGCATACTGATCATTCTGCCTTGAGATATTTGATGGCAAAGAAGGATGCAAAAATAAAGGTTGATTAGATGGGTATTACTGTTGCAACAGTTTCATTTCAAAGTGAAAGATAGAAAGGGGACCGAAAACCAAGTTGCCGATCACTTGTCTAGACTAGAGTATGAAGCTATGTGAGAGTTGGGGGAAAAGTCTAAAATTGATGATACTTTCCCTGATGAGCATGTGTTGACCGCTTCTCATGACTTGATTCCATGGTTCGCCGATTTTGCGAATTATCTGGCAAGTGATATAGTCCCATTGGACTTGTCCTTCCATCAGCGGAAAAAGTTCATGCATGATGTGAAAAGGTTCTTCTGGGATGAGCCCTACTTATACCGAAGTTGTGCCGATGGGCTTATTCGCTGATGTGTGACGGAAGTTGAGATGCTAAGTGTTTTGGAAGCATGCCATTCCTCGCCTGTGGGAGGGCATCATTGTAACATTCCAGAAAATGTACTTGTATAGTGAAGAGTCTATTAGGTTTTAAGAATATGTATTGGGGTACATAGGAATCCCAATGCCCAATATTGAGTAATATTGGGCATGTTGGATAATATTGGCTTAAGGGTGTTAGCCAATTTCTATGTATACATAAGTAACGTATAACTTAAAAATACACTTTGATGTTCAAATGCTCCAATCCAAGCTTGTTTAGGAATTCTACCTGCAATGAAGACCGTAAGCTAAAATTCTTAATCTCTTCAACTCATAACCTCATCGCTTACACACATTAGGTACTAGGTATCCAAGTGTCAAGCCTATGTACCATAGCAAATGATCATTTAAAATGATATTGTAGATTAAGCAGTGCCCAAGGACATAGTGAGGATCCTTGGACAAGAAGTGAACTTTCCAGTATGCACGAATTGAGGAAAGTGCACAGCAACACATGTGCAAGCACATGTGCAACCGGCCGAGAGACAATCCCAACTGATTCGGTTAGGGCGGTTAGGGGACAGGCGTGTCGGATCAAGCCACGTGGGTCCGAGCCTCCTAACAAAACTTAGGTTCTAACTAACTGACCTAACTAACTTACCAACCTAGGACTAATTAAAATAAACTAACTAGTGTGCCCGAAATCCTAAGACCTAACCAGGTGACACTAGCCGAGTAACTAACTAAAGAAACATCCTAGTACCTAACCTAGGATGGTCCAAAGGGGTTGGTTATGGTCCTAACGACTTAGGGGTACTTTAGTAATTACCCTAGGTCACTTAATTAATTAAATTAGCAACTTAATTATTTAATTTAATTCCTAGTCAAACTCGAAACCCTTAGTCAAATGCTCTCCTAGTTTTAGTTGATTTAGGAGGGGCGTTTTGGTAATTTAAGTGGAGGGTCTTTACGATAATTCATGGAAAACTATATATTGATATTAGGTCAGTTTTAGACCACTTTTACACGTCCCAAATCATATCAAACCAAAATTTCTCCCAATCTCTCAAGAACGCTCTCTTTTTCAAAACTCCATTGAAGAACAAGAAAAGCTTAAGGAACAAGACGAAGGTTTCAAAGTTTCGAATCAGATTTCGTGGATTCTTCATCTATAAGGTATGGGTTTTTCACTCTTGGGATTCCTTTCCCCAAGAGTTCCTTTCAAGATAAGTTTTGAAGAACTTCAATTTCTTGGGTTTTTACTTTATGATTTTCAATGAAAAGTAAACGTTTTGTATATTCAATTTCGCACAAATTGTTGAGTAATTGATTGATAATGTTTGAATTTCATGTGATACATGATCTTTCTCTATGTGATGGTTTCTAATAGGTCGTTTGTAGTGTTTGATAACATGAAAACGTTAGGTTTAGAATTTAAGGTTTGAATGAACCCTTTAATGACTCGTTTACCTTCTCTATGCTATGCATTGATCTTGTACATGATTTTACGGGTTGTACTTGATTATTTCATTGAGTATTTCACTATGTATGATTATGAATATTTCATGATGAATTAGATTCTTGGAAGCAAGAGGTAAGTCTTCTAAGTGTGATTACTCTAAATGTTTATGTTAGCCTATAAACTATGATGCAATGTTATGAAAAGTATGTATGATGTTGCTATGAGAATATGCTGGGCTATGAACATGTTAATTGTGATATTATGTTAAGAATACAAATATGCAAGTTATGATACTCCCTTGTATGCTTTACACAAGATGATTATGCCATGTAAATCTCACAAAAAAAAGGGTACGATGAAAGGAAAATTCTCATCTAATCTAAAAGAGCTAATGATCATGTTATACTAGGAGATAATATCCTATGAACTATGAAAAGTTTATGATAAAATAAAACTTAAAGTTTATTTCAAGAAAGGTACTTAAGCTAAGAACCGATGAACTAGATATGGGAAGTGTCCCTTCCCTAGCGGGAAGGTAGGTTCACAATGATTCTCATTAGATTGAGGCTGCCATGTAATGTGGAACTATGGGTCTCTAATACATCTCCCAGTTCTTGAACTATACTGCCACCAAAGGATACTAGCTAGTGGATCCACATAGAAAGCTACGTCATGTTCGGTTCTACTTTGGCCGATAGACCACCTCTTTTCGGTGTGGGGAAGACACTGGATTCCATGTTTAGCTCACATGCTCTATGTAGGTTAATGCTAATGTTCCCTCATGTAAAACGAAAGACAAGTAAATGAACGTTGACTAGGGTGACTTGAGAAGTTTGCTTAGTATATGTAGTGGTATGGGACGCTACCTAGACATTGCATAAGTTGACTCTAAGGGAAGTCCTAGGAGATTATTCTTATGTAATATGAGGATATCAAAGATATATGTTTATGATATATGATGTTACTCTTATATGAATGTTGGTCATTATGATGAATACATTATTTGGTCTCCTATCTTATCTACTTGGTTATGTGGGGTTATGGGGCTTCACATGACAATTGCACTTGTAGGTTGGGGATGAGATCATTGGTAAGTGTTTTATATGTTATGCTTATATGATTTATTGAATATGAAATGTTAACATGCCTCTATGAGAAGATTTGTTGATTATGATCATGCTTTAACTTGTATATGTTATATGGTATGTGCATTGAAGACTTTCATATGACTTAGCATGATTTCTAAAGAGATGTTAAATGATTCTTTTTCATGCATGTCCCTATGTGTTATGTTCATATACCCATGCTTAGTACATGTGGCGTACTAACCCCATTACTTTATATTACTACAATTGTAGGTTCCGGCCATTGAAGTTAAGCAGGTCCATTTGAAGAAGCTTGGAACTATTTCTTCAAGTCTTGGTAGGTCCTCAAGTTCGGGACACGATCATCTATATTCTAGCGTTATGAAGACTTAGTAGTTTTTAGATTTCCATTTATGCTCTTTGGATTCTTTTGTATTAAGGCCCATACGGCATATTGACTATTATTGGCTAAGTCCAGATTTGCACTTTTTAGATTATTTCTATATATGTGAGACATTTTTAGAATATCGTATGTCTTTATATATCTTAAGTATGAAGTCTAAGTATACTTCATTAGTATATTCAAAGTTTTTAATTTTCCCAAAAATTTAACTATATGATTATGATGAAAGATAAGAAGTGGCTTGTTTGCGACCTCTGAGTGGTTACCGACGCCTGTCTCATCCGAGGTCTAGGATCCGGGTGTGACAAACTTGGTATCAGAGGATGTGGTTAAATTAAATCTTAAACTTTGTATCGGAGCATGAGGTTAAATACCCTTAGGATCAATGTCTCAGTAACATTACCTAGTGTCTTGTTCATGGTTGTGAAGCGTGCCATAATTGTGGACGAGGAACTATGTGATGATTAGGAAACTTCTCTTTTCTGAATAATCCTTTGTCGTGCCTATAGATCTTTGACATGATGTGTCTTTTAGAATCTAATTCCATTCTTGATCGGTTCTTCCCAAGGGAGCAAAGAGAAGCTAAGTTAGAGGAATTCATCAACCTTCGTCAAGGAGGTATGAGTATTAAGGAATAATCCTTGAAGTTCATTAAGCTGTCCAAATATGCTTCTTCTTTGGTTTCTAATGCTAGGGATGAAATGAACCGTTATGTAACGGGCCTGTCCGAAGAGCTTGAAGATGTCATGCAGCCATGCTTTATGACAATATGGATCTTTCTAGGTTATGCTCAACAGGTTTAGGAAAGTCGCCTAAGGAAGAGGAATAGGGAAGATATGAAGGCAAAGTCTTTTCAGAGTAAAACTCCTAAAAGTAGGCTTGATGTTCAAGACAAGCCTATGTTTAAGAAGTGGTTTTCTAACCAAGTTCCTTCAGATTTCTCCAAGAATCACAATGATAGAGGTTCTAATCCTAAACCTCAAGAGGGGAGAAATGTTGATCCACCAAGAGAAAGACCAACTTGTGGTAAGTGTGGTAAGAAGCATGGGGGCGAATGTCTTGTAGGAACTAATAGTTACTATGGTTGTGGCAAGGGTCTCCATATGGTGAAAGATTGTCCTAATGTGAGAAGTCAAGGTAAGGGTAATAATCAATCCCAACCAAGCGGTCCTAATTCTGAAGCTCCAAAAAGGAACCGTTTCTATGCACTCAAAGCTAGGGATGAGCAAGAAAGCTCTCCCGACGTTGTGACGGGTATGTTACAAGTTTTCTCTATTAATGTTTATTCTTTGCTTGACCTAGGTGCTACTCTTTCTTTCATAACACCTTTGGTATATAGGAAGTTGATGTACTTCCTGATGTTTTAATTGAGATCTTTTCCGTTAGTACCCCTATGGGTCACTGTGTAGTTGCAAAAAGAGTCTATAGGAAATGCCCTGTCATGCTGCCCAATAGATACTCTTGTTTATTTGGTAGAACTAGACATGTTTGATTTTGATATCATCTTGGGTATGGATTGGCTTCATGATTGTTTTGCTTCCGTAGATTGTAGAACAACGGTAGTGAAGTTTCAATTCCCTAATGAACCTATTCTAGAGTGGAAGGGTTGAAATTCTATGCCAAGGGGTAAATATATTTCGTGTTTAAAGGCTTGTAAGATGATAGCCAAGGGTTGTTTATACCATGTGGTGAGCATAAAGGAGGCTTTTCAAACATATTGAATTCAAGAAAATTGAAACTAGGGTGGTTCGCAATGAAATTGTCGAATGTTAACCTCCCTAGTTCCCCCTATTTCCGATTCAAGTAGTATGTATAATGCTCAAGATTTTAGTAAGAAAGAAATAAAGAATGAAGTAGGAAGATGAGGGGTGTTTGGATAGGATGACCAAATGGTGAGGTTAGACTAAGTAATGATGTAAGTCATTTTTAGTCATTGCACAGAAAGATCCCAATGGAATTCTTAAAAGAGTATCCTAAGTCAAACTAGCATGTTCAAAGTGAACGTGAGATCAAAGAAGAAGAAATGTAAGTTCAAGGTGAACTAAGTAAGTAAAACATGAGATTGTCAAATCATTAGTGTTTGATAAGAATGAAGTTTTAACAAGTTATTGGTTTAGGACAATATTGGAGTATGAATATATGCCCCAAGAACTATATATTATGCAAATAATCAAAAAATGGGCATAGCCAATAAAGATTGGCTTATAAAGACTTCATGCCCAATCTAACAAGAATGAAAAAAAAAATTAACTTGTTTACTAAATAGGTTCATGTTTTGGTAAAAGATACTACCAACTAGAGTTTTAAGAAGATGTTTTATACTCTATTCTTGAACTTATGTGAAACTTGTATGCATATGGTTTCTTGAGATTTTGTTGTTTTGTTGTTATCTTGAGAAGATTGATAGCATGGTAACTCTTTGATGCATTTTGAGCTTATAATAAGGTTGAGAATGAAATTCCTCATTATGTGTTATGAATATGTAGTTATTATTTGTTTGTGCATCATAAATTGAGTGCTAAGTGTAATGATATGTTATGTGTTGGTGGTGCTGCTAGTATTGAGTCTATTCCTTACCCTCCAAAAAATTTTAGTGTCATTCGGGGACGAATATTCCAAAGGGGGGGATAATATAACATTCCAGAAAATGTACTAGTCTAGTGAATAGCCTATTAGGTTTTAAGAATATGTATTGGGGTACATATGCATCCCAATGCCCAATATTGAGTAATATTGGGCATGTTGGAGAATATTGGCTTAAGGGTGTTAGCCAATTTTTATGTATACACAAGTAACTTATAACTTAAAAATACACTTTGATGTTCAAATGCTCCAATTCAAGCTTGTTTAGGAATTGTACTTGCAATGACGACCCTAAGCTAAAATTCTTAATCTCTTCAGTTCTTAACCTCATCGCTTACACACATTAGGTACTTAGTACATATGGCGTACTAACCCCTTTACTTTATATTACTACAATTGTAGGTTCCGCCCATTGAAGTTAAGCAGGTCGATTTGAAGAAGCTTGGAACTATTTCTCCAAGTCATGGTAGGTCCTCATGTTCGGGACACTATCATCTATATTCCAGCGTTATGAAGACTTAGTAGTTTTTAGATTTCCATTTGTGTTCTTTGGATTCTTTTGTATTAAGTCTCATACGGCATATTGACTATTATTGGCTAGGTCCAGATTTGCACTTTTAGATGGTTTCTATACATGTAAGACAGTTTTAGAATATCGTATGGCTTTATAAATCTTAAGTATGTAGTCTAAGTATACTTCATTAGTATGTTAAAAGTTTTTAATTTTTCGCAAAATTTAACTGTATGATTGTGATGAAAGCTAAGAAGAGGCTTGTCTGCGACCTCTAAGAGGTTAACGACGCCGGTCTCATCTGGCGTCTAGCATTCGGGTGTGACAATCATATTGGTATCTGTACCGCCCATAAGATTTTGCAGTGTGGGTACTATTGGCCAAACATCCACCAAGATGCTAATGAGTTTGCCAAGTCATGTGATAAGTGCCAAAGAAATGGAGGTATTTCGAGGAGGCAAGAGCTCCCTTTGCATCCCATTCTAGTAATTGAGTTGTTTGATGTATGGGGCATTGATTTTATGGTCCCGTTTGTGAGTTCGCATGGGATGAAATATATTCTTGTGGCGGTGGATTATGTGTCATAATGGGTGGAAGCCATAGCACTTGCAAACAATGAAGGAAAGAGTGTCACCGCGTTCTTGAAAAAGAACATATTTTCCAGATTTGGCACTCTTAGGGCCATTATTAGTTATAGGGGATCCCACTTTTGCAACAAGTTGTTCAAAGGGTTATTGGAGAATTATGGAGTTCACCACAATGTAGCCACTCCTTACCATCCACAGACTAGTGGGCAAGTTGAGTTGTCAAACAGAGAAATTAAGAAAATTCTAGCAAAAACGGTGAATGCTAGTAGAAAGGATTGGTCAAGGAGGCTTGATGATGCTCTTTGGGCCTACCGGACAACATACAAGACTCCCATAGGTATGTCGCCATACCAACTTGTATGTGGGAAGGCTTGTCACTTGCCGATTGAGTTAGAGCACAAGGCCATGTGGGCGATGAAGAAACTGAAGATGGATTGGAATGAAGGAGCAGAAAAGAGACTGAATGGGCTAAATGAGCTTTATGAGTTTCTGTTAAAGGCATATGAAAGTTTAGCCCTCTACAAAGAAAAGATGAAGAAGTAGCATGACCAAAAGATTGAGAAGCGCGAAGTTGCAGTTGGGGACTTGGTGCTTTTGTTTAACTCTAGGCTGCGCTTGTTTCAAGGCAAACTCAATTCCAAATGGACTGGTCCATTCTTGATCACTAAAGTGTTCCCACATGGTACGGTTGAGTTGGAGAACAAGGAGGGTGCAAGGTTCACGGTAAATGGGCAAAGAATAAAGATCTACGTCGGGCATGCGGAAAATACCAATGAAGTGGTTGAGGCATATCATCTTGATGAAGTCTGAGTAATCAAGAGTCTTGCGTCGTACCGCGACGTTAAATCAAGCGCTTATTGGGAGGCAACCCAATGTGTATCCTCTATCCAACAATAGGTTTTTCTTTTCTTTGTAGGAATAGTTGCATTCTTTTGGTTTTACTCAATGTCATGTGTAAATTTTCTTTTATTTCTTGTTGTTGGCTAGAGAGTACTTTAGGGTCCGTGTCTAAAAAGTGTCTAGAAAACACAAAAAGAATGACTTATTGGGTGCTCAATGTGCAGGAACCAAACCACAATAAATTTATAGAAATTGGTCTAGTTCACCGATCTAAGGACTAACCGACGGGCCGGCGTCCCATCGACGGACCGTCGATGGTGTCCGTGGATCCTAGTTATGTTTTCCAATATCGTCTAAGTTAGGGAACAATTGACGGATCAATCGACGGACCGTCGACATACTTACGGTCCGTCGACAGTGAATCGTAAGTTCCTAAAATCCGTGACCCTACCTGGTATTTAACATAAGGCCTTTTCAGTTACCTTCCCACACCTTTTAAAATTCTCCCCAAACCGTTTCCCTCCCCTTATTCCCTTATTCCTCCATTCACTCCCACATTCAATAACTCGGAATTCCCTTCTGATTTCTTATACTCTCTACTTCTCAAAATTCCCGGAACCCTAGTTCCCCAATTCCCCACCCAATTCAAGCATTTTCCGATCGGTGTTGAAGTAGTGCACGTCGGTTATTGTTGAAAATTCACCCACGCATTCACTCCACTATAGTGTACATGTATTTCATTCTCATCTGCTCAATGAATTCACGTTTATTTGCTTGAGAAACTGAATAGATTGTATGTGGGTCTTTACTTTGGGACAACTTTACATCATTAAATTGTTAAAATTGAGTTTCATGTCCCCTTAGAATGATAGAAAGTGAATGGGTTGGGGGTGAAAACTGTCTAAATGACCTCTTCATGTTGTTTGATTTGTTGTTTTCTGACTTAGGGCTTGAGAGTCTCTTAGACTCTAGGATAGAAATTCAAAAACTCAAAGCCCTAGTAATGACAAATTTGTTTGTTGATGGTTATTGAATGTTTTGTGTGTTGGTATATGCATGATATTGTCCATTCAAGGGGTGCAACGATTGTCCGAAAAATTTTTCTCTGACCGACAGCATGATACCCCATCTACAGACCGTCGATCAATCGACGGACCGTCAATGGGATCCGTCGATAGCTGTACCCTGTATTTGCCTAACTCTAGGACGACGGAAGTGGAATACGGTCCGTCGATTGATCGACAGGCCGTTCTGCATCTTCGTCATTTTTGTCTGAAAGTGTTCTTTGTGTGATTGCCAAAAATTATTCTAAGTGTCAGAAGACGGAAGTGGACTACGGTCCGTGGATTGATCGATGGGCAGTTCTGCACGTCCGTCATTTCTAACTGAAAGTTCTAATCAATGATGTCTTCTAAAAATTATCTAAGTGTCCATCGAAGGACACTATCGACGGACCGTTAATTCATCGACGGTCCGTCGATAGTTCCCGTCTGGTGAGTCTGCAGTTCTGCACTAACATGTGTCCTGTGTTTTTCCGATTTTGTTTTGCTTCTATGGAGTGTGTAGGTTGATTCCAATGAAACTAATAACTCTCTTTTTGCAGATACCAATGGCCCCCAAGCCGGATATTGTCTATTTTAAAGGATGGTCCAAGTACGTGGCACCTTCCTGCCGGATGATTGCCTCGTCTGACGATGAGCGTGGTCCCGAATACGTGCCACCAGGCACACAGACCCCGACACCAGCGGCTAGGGCCACTCGGGGAATGTCCAAGAAGGTGGCATCTGGCTTAGTCACTGCCTCCCAATTTGATGAGGAGTGCACACTGACCGACACACCGTCTGGGTCTTCCTCAGGTTCTGAGGGAGCGTCTGGCTCTGTTGAGGCTTCTGGTTCTGAGTCAGCCCACTCTACAGGGTCAAATGTGCCACTGCCTCAGGTTCTGGATCACAGGGAGCCACTCTTCCGGATGTCCTGCACATTGTGCCTCGTCTGATGAGGCCTAGAGTTTGGAGTCTACTCCGGCACGCCGACATGAGGACCCTGCACTGGTTGCTGATCAGCCTAATCGATGGTGCGTAGAGGGGCAGTGTCAGATCTACAAGGATTCCAAGCTTCTCAATTATAAAGGGGTGATGACTCGGAGTCTGACAGTTGAGCAGCAGTTTCATACAGGGAGTGTACACAGTGTCCCTGCGATACATGATTTATTCACCTGCCACAAGCTCAAGTGGATGGCTAGGAGATGGTGCAAGAGTTCTATGCCTCTTACGTAGCAACTCTCCAAGGTTCTGTGGATAGGCGGGCTAACCCCGCCAAATAGGCACCACTCAGTGATGTTCGAGTTCATTTTTGTCGGGTGGATATCTCTTTGCCTGCCATTCTCTGTTTCTCATACGGTGAGGATATTAATACCAACAGGGTTCCCCGCACCCCCAAGTTTGACTACAGGTGGTACCTGGTCAAGCAGGGCCATTTCCAGTGAGACAAGGATCTGAGAGAGACCACCAAGAGGTGGATTGCCCAGCATATATCCGTAGACCGTGAGGGTGCAGATTGGGTGCTGAACCCAGAGGCCTTATCAAGAAGGCCAACCTCACGTTTGCGGCCAAGTTCATATGGCTTTTGGTCATGCACCACCTATCCCCCACAGCTGCGGATAACATCCTTACGTGGGATAGAAGGGTCTTGGTAGCTATTATGGTCACCGGGTTCGAGATTGATTTTTTGAGACTGTTGTTGTCTGTCATCCATGAGGGGGATTTTAAGGCCTCGACCACTTACCCTTTTGCTTGTATGATTTTTCAGTTGTGCAGGACTGCTGGAGTGACCATTTGGCACATTGATGTTCTTCGTACTCCTACTGGGATACTGGACATAGGCCTCATCAGGGATGAGGCCAATGAGGCGGCACCGAATAGAGGGCCCAGATTAGATGTGCAACCATTGGGTGAGAACCTGGTAGATACAGTAGAGAAAGCCCAAGGGGCTGATCATGCTGCTTCAGAGCGTACCGACACCGCCCTAATTAAGTCTTTGTCATGACCCGAGAGTACCCCCTAGAAGTTAGGGTGCAATCTCGGATTGCGACCGGTGTCGTCGACCTTTCGGAGGTCTAAGACAAGCCCTTTCGTACCATTCATTGCATACATGTATGAAAAGTAGTGCAGAATTAAAATTTTCATACTAAATAATAATACTCCAAAATATCTCTTTTATAGAAAAACATAATGAAAGGCTAAGTCTCAAAGTCAACATAATTAAAGGCTAAGTCTCAAGTCTATTATAATACTTTCAATAAAGAAAACTAAACATCAAGATGTCCTCGGATCTAGTGAGGACATACCAAATTTTTTGCTTGAATGAACACTAGTCCAAGCTTCAACATTGAGACTCCTTTCAAACGCCACGTACACCTTTAGAGATAGACAAAATGTATGGAATTAGTACAAACACTTGTACTAAGTATGGCGTAATGCATAAAATCATGAGAAATGGACATCCATATAAAACATGCTCTTTTTGATGAAAACATCATAGTATAAGTGTAAGAACAACATTTAACACCTTAGAAACATACAAGACATCACATAAGCATTTTATCAAATATTGAAAAACATTACAGTGAACTAAGTTCAACTTTACAGTAACCTCTTTTAACTTGCATCCTTCTCACCAAAGGTTATCCTAAGATAAGATCATTCCCTTTTTCCTTTCATTAACTCCCCACCTAATGTTACTCTAAGATTCACCTAAGTAGGACAAGAAGAGACTGCACACACACCCACTTCAAGCTTACCTAAGCAACCCTAAAAGCTACCATAGATAGAGCACATTCTATTCCTCATACGTTAGCTAAGTCGTGATCGTTCATTAAGTCAACTAGAAGAAATTTCATTCATTATAGACTTCACATAATGGTCTTGGAAAGAGCTAGGGACTCACATACTAACATCTTCAAAGTCTAGTTGTGCAATGTCTAGATAGCGTCCCATTCCACTACCTAAAGTTCCTCGAACTTATCCAACACTAGTATGTATCCCACATGATGAGAATAGGCAATAACAGACATAGACCATACTAGCTAGGCATGGAATCCGTAGTCATAAACCTACTCCGATGGAAGGTGTTCTACTTGCCAAGGGTAGAACTAAGACACATCCAATGTAGGCACATGGTTAAGGAATATCAAGGTCTTTCATGTACTCTAGTCTCATTCTCAAGTAGAGGTACATTGTACTCTAGTCTCCTTCTTAAGTAGATCTACAAACCATTACATATTGACTCGGTGCTAGACGTTGTTCTCATAGAGTAAGTTCAATATATGGGACATATGAAAAGGTACCATATCTTAGTCATTACCTAGTCATAATGCACCTACCAAAGATGGGTCCACTAGGGCTGCCATTCAATGGTCTATAAGGATAGCTCATTCTTAACATTCTTTCTATATAGAAGATTCCACATATTAGTCATGCTTAAAGGGCACCATCTTAGGTCTACCGCTCCTAGACTTTCATTAAACATTCATCCATACACATACTAGACAAAGGTGCCTAAGCCTACTAAGTCAAGATGTTCATATTCATCATATACATGTATCACGTAAGGGACATAATCTACCAAAACAAGACACATCATTAATTCACATTAGCACATATAACATATCATTCTTTGAAGCACTTAGGAATGACCCTTATCATCTTTATGTCATCCTATACGTTACTATAACATCATCTATATAACCATCATATACTCATATAGTCAAGTAGGAATAATCATGTATCAACTTTAAGACTACACAGATAAACACATAGTCGTAATCCAACATGATCACCTAATATCCATAGAAGAACACATATTTTCACTTAATCACATATAGATAGATATGATCATACTTCACAAAATAATCGAAGTCTAATTAACATATAATAAAGAGAATTAGGGCAGCGTACCACCAATCCGTTCTTACCACTTCAATCCATGTCTAAATCATCCAATTCAATACCATAAGGCCCTTACCCATGGCCATGAATATCAATTCAAAGTATAAATCATAATACTAGACGAAACTAGGTCAATTCAATATATATTTAACAAACTAAGACCAATTAGACATCAATTGAATACAATTCTTACATCATTTAGAAAGCCCATAATAAGCCACTCATTAATTAATAAGTATAGAGACATGATCACTTAACCCATAAAATATTCAAAATAGGAATTTGCATGGCTTGCATGGGTTCATAAGAATTATAGATTTAAAACATTGCATTAACATCAATTCAATTCTAAAACATTGAGTTAAAACCTTTTATATTCAAGAACCCATGGCTAGATGATGAAAAAGGTCAATTCATCTTTTGAAAACTTTAGAAAACATATTTGAAAGTTGGGATCCTTGATGAAACGAGTTTCAAGGATCAAAAGCCATACCTTAAAGATGAAGAATCCACGAAAATCTGATTGGAAACTATGAAACCTTCGTTTTCTTCCTTAAAGCTTTTCTTGTTCTTCAATCGAGTTTGGAAAAAGAGAGCGTTCTTGAGAGATTAAGAGAATTTCATTTAATTCTTATTTGGGATGTGTAATTGTGGTATAAAACTAACCTAATGTCAATATATAGAAGTCCCAAGAATTACCCTAAAGACCCTCCACTTAACTCATCAAAAGGCCCCTCCTAAATTGATTAAAAATAGGAGAGCATTTGACTTAGACTAATTCGGGTTTCACCATGATTTTTAATTAATTAATTAAGTTGCTAATTTAATTAATTAAGTGACCTAGGTTAATTACTAAAGTACCCCTAAGTCATTAGAACCATAACCAACCCTTTGGACCAATCTAGGTTAGGTACTACAATGTTTCTTTAGTTAGTTACTCGGCTAGTGTACCCGGTTAGGTCTTAGGATTTCGGGCACCGTAGTTAGTTAATTTTAGTTAGTCCTTGGTTATTTAGTAAGTTAGGGAAGTTAGTTAGGACCTAGAATTAGTTAGGGAGCTCAGCCCCACATGGTTTGATCCGACACAACCTGCCCCCCTAACCGCCCTAACCGAATTCAGTTGGGCTTGTCTCTCGGCCGTTGGTACCACATGTGCTTACACATGTGTTGCATGCATTTTCCCAACCATGATCTTCTGGAAAGTTCACTCCTCTCACTATGTCCTTGGGCACTGCTTAATCTACATGGTCATTTTAAATTGTCATGTGACATGGTACCTAGGCTTGACACTTGGATGCCTAGTAGCTAATGTGTTAAGTTGAGAATCAATAATTTTAGCTTAGGGTCTTCATTGCAGGTACAATTCCTAAACAAGCTTGGATTAGGGCATTTGAACCAAAGTGTATTTTAATTTACTTGTTAATACATAGAAATTGGCTAACACCCTTAAGCCAATATTCTCTAACATGCCCAATATTACCCAATATTGGGCATTGAATGCCTATGTATCCCAATACATATTCTTAAAACCAAATAAACTCTTCACTAGACAAGTACATTTTCTGGAATGTTACAGTCTTCCCCGGGCACTAGTAAGGCACCGAGTTCCTCCCGGTCTACACTACCATCAGCAGCACTAGTCCCGATTTCTAGGGTCCAGAAGCTAGAGGCCCAGATGGCCACATTGTTGCACAATATCCATCCTTGGATGCAGAAGTCCATTTCCGAGGTTGAGGATCGGATTGAGAAGAAGGTTCAGCAGACGGAGAGGAGGATTCAGGCGGTCCACCAGCGCCTCGATGCCTTTGAGTTGAGGGTCCTAGCACGCCCTGCCCCTACCATCGATTTGACGACTCTCTAGTCGGCTGTGGCGAGTCTGCGGGCTGATGTGGATGCGATACTTGATGTGAGGTTACACGAGCCTGAGGCCGCACCTGCAGAGCTTGCGGAGGAACGGTGCTTACTACACTGTTCCAGACCAGTACTGCACCAACGCCTCTACCACGTGAGCGTGCCAAGAGGCACCGTTCCAGCCACACCAGCGAGGGTGAGGGTGCTCGGTCTAGGAAGAGGGAGCGATCATAGATGGAGGCTGCAAGGAGAGCCTCGTTGGTTGATGAGGAGGCCCGGCAGATAAGGGCTCGTGAGTTCGCTGCTAGGGCGTCTAGCTCCAGATTGGAGGTTGTTGAGAGAAGCACCAGTGATGGTGCAGATATTGCTGCGGACACTACCGATGGTATCCCTACTACTGATGGAGCGGGTTTTGGTAAACGGCACCCGCCTGCTTGTTGATATTCGGCGCTATGCGCCTCAGGTTTGCTTCACCTACTACCTTGTTTTATATTTCTTATGCATTGGGGATAATTGCATATTTTTTTCGTTGGGGGTGGGGTAAATGGAAAGTGAGTGTTAGGGTGAAGTCTGAGTATCCCAACTCATGATCCGCTCTTGGTGGTTTTCTTGCCTTTGTTCTTTTGCCCTAAGAGACTGATTACTTAATTGTTGAACTGGCATGTGTAGTATACTGTACAAAGTATGAATTTGAAATATGATGCATGATGGCTAAGTATGAATGATATCCCGTTCTAAAAAGAATTCTTGCATGATTAGGTATAATGAATGTTGAACGTGTTGGCTCTAAGCATGACATAGAGATGCACTACTGCTTGACCCTCAAATCTGACACTCGAACTAGGTGTCTAATAATTTCAAAGGGTAATGAAATTTCAAGAGAGTTTGAGGAAATTTGATTGTTCCACTGTTCGTACCTAGCTAGAACTTGCCCGGTTAGTCCTGCAAAAAGGAATCTATGTTAGACATTTAGGAAAGGATCATAGGCTCCTGTTAAAATTAACCAATCTTTAGCCTAAATAAAAGAAAACCAAATGAAATTGATCCCCTTTTGATCCAAATATTTTGATCTTCCAATAGACCTTTCATTTCTACACCAAATTATCTTCTGTGGGCATAATGTGTTGGCCCTGGTCCCTCTTTGGACATGTGCACCTCAACTTAGGCCAAAAGCATAAGTTGAGGGTGGCGAATGCAGACACTTCCCTTGTCTTGGCCCTGACCCAACCTTGGGTATTGTGTACCTCGACTCATGGCAAAGCCATAAGTTGAGGGTCGCTATTATGAGTAATGTCCCGAAAAGTGGAGATAAAAAGAGTTATGTGGAAAAGAAAAGAAACATTGAACAAGAGAAGTTACTCAGTAAAAATTATCAATAGAGTAGAGAAAGAAAAAGAAAGAAAGATATTAAAGAGAAAAAGAGTGTTGAAGAAAAAGAAGTAAGAGTCACTTCCACAAAAGGTAAAGAAAGGAGAAAACATGGCAAAGATTATAATAAAAGAAAAGTAGGGCATAATAGGCAATGAAAGAGGTAGGACGATTAGCCGTAATGTCAAGGAGGGCAACAAGTCACTAAAATGTATCCATATGTACCATACCTGACCCTGAGCCTACGTTACAAGCCAAGAAAGTCCTATCGTGATCCTAAGAGTCTAATTTGATGAACTTAAAGCAGTGAAAATAAGGCCAAGCCTATGGCGACAAATACCAATTAGATGTGAAGTTGTTCTGAGCGTGAGTGTTGAATAATGATCATTAAACTCAAATTTGAAATCACTGTGTGAAAAAGTAGGATATTGTTTTTGAAGTGAGGGCACTAGTTGCAATATTGGAAAATTGGTACCTTGGTGAGAGATAAAAGAGGAGAGGTGTCGGTGCGTGGTGAGTCTGTGTAATGGATCCACACGAAAGAGCCTAGTGAGCCTAAGAGTAAAAGCATGCACTAAAGCAATGGAAAAAAATGGGATTGATAGAAAGATGATTGTGAAAGCTTAAATGAGATTACTTTTGTACAAAAGTATTGTGGTGAGTCATAGTGCGTCGCTTGAGGACAAACAACAAATTTAGTTGAGGGTGTTGATTTACCGTGGTTTCACGCTACTTTCAATGCTTCTTCCATAAGTTTAGTATGTGTCTATGGCCTTTTTGTAGTAATTTTAATGTGTTCTTATATGTATTTTTTAGGAAAGTTGTCCAAAATAGAAATGCAGAAGACTGTGTAGAAATCAGTGCAGACGTGACCCATGAAGCCATCGATGGCCCGTCGTCTCATCGACTGACCGTACGTGGTGACCGTCCATTGAAGGTTTGAGCATCTGGAAGCAACTCAGGGAATTCTGACAAAGTTTGGGGCTACGGAAGGATCGACGGACCGTGCTGGCAAGTGTGCGATTTGGAGGCTTTAAGAAGATACTAAGTATGGACCGATGGAGGCAGTCAAAGGTCTGTCGTTTCATCGACGTACCGTCTGTGGAGTCGTTGATTGAAGATGCATTTTGGGACAATCTTTCCTTATTTTGAACTCGTTTTAACTTAGGACATTGTTATTATAAATAGGGTTAAAACCTTCAGTTTTGGGGTTAGACTTTTTATTATTTTTCATCCTTTTGTTCTTGGAGATTTGACTTTGCAACTTGGCAATTTATACAAGTAATCGGAATAAATTTTCAAGTGAGTTTTATTGTTCCAAGTGTTATTTCTGGATTATCATCAAACTTGTCAAAGTAAGTACATGAATTATTGTTTAACAACCATGAATTGTGTTCTTCTAAGCATGGGTAACTAAATCCACAACTAGGGTTGTGGGAACCATGGGTGATTAACACGTAAAACTAGATAAATAACAATTCTAGAATATGTTCTTGCATGTATTGATAATTTTTTTGTTTAGAAGACTTCTTAACGAGTGCACGTGTTAGAACTTTCCCTATTTCTACTTGTCTGACCAAGGGGGTAGTTAATAGGAAAAGAATTATCAACATAGATTTAGTGGATACTATCTAATAGGCTAGTTTTGATTGGTGTGAAGTAGTAACTAAGAGATACATCGAATATGATGCTTAATATGAAGTAAAGGTAAGGTTTAGTAACTTAGACACACGTAGCCGGACCAAGGTACGGGGTGAAATTCTCTAAATGCTTGACCAAGGATTTAGCGATACATAACTTATCACTTTGCATGTAATATACTAGAAAATATTTTTTATAGCTAGGATTACTGCGTTATGAACCTATGGGGAACACTTACACCCTAGTTTCTCTAACCACTTAATAAACACCAATGTTTTAACCTTGCTACTTGTTTTACTTAGAATTAATTAAACACTTTTGTTTCACAAAACCCCCCCCCCCCCTTTCATTAACTGTTTTCAGAAAGGACTTGGCTAAATAGATGTAATTGTATATTGAAGTTAAGTTTAAATCATTTTCCTCGTGGGAACGACCCCAACCAACTTGTTGGGTTCTTTACTTGATACGACCACTTATACTTATGTAAAGAAGTGTAATTTGAGCGTATCAACCTCGTGTGGTCTGCACGTCGCGCATAAGCCCCTTGGTTCTTGCTCGCAGGCTGCTTTGGCAGCCTTCCTACCCATGTTGGGGTCTTCCCCTAAGACCCTTCGGGTAGTACTTGGGATAACATTACCGGTCATTTGGACCCTTTGTACTACATACTACAAATACAAAATCATTTTACTAGTTTTAGACTTCATTTGACACTTCAAAACCTTCACCAAACATAGGGACGTCAACTAGTTCAATTTAGCTAGTTTTCGAACGTCAAGGTCTTCCTTTGTCATTTTGGCTCTAACCTTTTCTAAATGAAATTCTTACATTAATATAGGTCTTGAAACATCATTTTAACTAGTATTCAATAGGTTAAGCTCTAGTCTAAGTCATGAAATTTCCGGAGTGTTACATTATCCCGCACTTAGGAACATCGCCCCTGAATGACACTAAAATCTTTTGGAGGGTAAGAATAGGCTCAATACTAGCAGCCCAACCAATAAACAACATAAAATCATTATGGGTCACAACACATTCGGGTACATCACAACTCCTTTTAACACATACCATATCATTACACAACACTCAATTCATGATGCACAACATACAAGAGCTCCATATCCATAACACATAGTGAGAAACTTCCTTCTCAACATTATCATGAGCTCAAAATACATTAAGGAGTTACCATGTTATTATTTTCTCAAGACAACAACAAAACAGAGAAATCTCAAGAAGACATCATGCATACATATTTCATATAAGTGCAAGAATAGGGTATAAATACATTTTCTTAAAACTCTAGTTGGTACAACTTTTACCAAAAACATGCACCTATTTAGAAACAAGTCAATTTCATGATTATTCTCTAATTTCCTTATTATGAGGAAATGTCAAACCTCAAGGAGTAAAAATATGAGGGAGCGGGACTTCATGTCTGCTTCAGCCTCCCATGTTGCACCCTCAACAAGATGGTTCCTCCATAGAACTTTTACAGATGCAACCTCCTTGTTTCTCAACTTATTGACTTGGCGATCTAGGATCTCAACCGGAACCTCTTCATAGGAGAGGTTCTCATCAACCCCTAAACCTTCCATAGAAAGAATAGACACCGGGTCGCGTATGCATTTCTTGAGAATAGAAACATGAAACACCAGATGAACTGAAGCTACTACACTACATAGTTTCAATTCATAGGTAACCTTTCCAACCCGTTGTAAAACCTCATAAAGACCAACATACCAGAGACTTAGCTTCCCCTTTCTAACCAATCTCATCACCTCTTTCGTATGTGAAATCTTCAAGTAGACATGATCACCTATTTCAAACTCAAGGTCTCTTCTTCTATTGTCGGCATAAGACTTTTGCCGACTATAGGCTGTCTTCAATCTATCTCTTATGATTTGAGATTTCTCTATAAAATCATATATAATCTCGAGACCAAGGAGTGAGGACTCACCAACCTCAAATAATCCAACCGGAAATCTACACCTTCTACCATAAAGATCTTTAAAGGTGCCATGGAAATGCTCGAATGATAGCTATTGTTGTAAGAGAAATTAATCAAAGGTAGATGCTCATCCCAATTTCCTTTTAAATCAGTAGCACAGGCTCTTAAAATGTCTTCAATGGTCTGAATGGTACGTTCCGCTTGAACATCCATCTGAGGATGAAAAGCGGTTCTAAGTTTCACTAGAGTACCGAAATTCTTTTTAAAAGCCTTCCAAAAATGAGAAGTGAATTGGGAACCTCTATACGAAATGATGGACAAGGGAATACAATGAAGACTCACAATCTCATTAATATAGATTCTTGCATAATCTTCGGCACTATAAGTAGACTTAACAGAATAAAACTGGCAAATTTTGTCAACCTATCCACAATAACCCATAGAGATTCATTTTGCCTCCGGGTTCGAGGCAACCCAACAACAAAGTCCATATTGATGGCTTCCCACTTACAGAAGGAACATTCATTATTTGTGTTAAACCACCCGGTTTAAGATGCTCATCTCTAACATGTTTGCAATTTGGACACTTAGAAATAAACTCTACTAGGTCCCTGTTTAAACCATCCCACCAATAGACCTCTCTAAGTTCGTTATACATTTTTGTGGCACCCCGGATGTATGAGTAGCGAGAACCATGGGCTTCTTCTAGAATTCGATTTCTCAAATCTTGAGCATCCGGTACACATAATCTCCCTTGGTACCTAAGAACACCATCCCCCTTGTAAAAATGACTCATTGAGCTTACCAAGTACCCATTCCTTAAACTCCATCAATAGAAAATGAAGGTGTTTCTTAGATTTCACTTCAACAACTAAAGATGACTCGGAATTATGATGGACCATAAAACCACCAATTGGAGAATCTTCTAACCGCACACCAAAGTGAGCCAATCTGTGAACATCTTTCACAAGTTCTTTCTTCTCTTGTTCCTGATGAGACACACTACAGATAATCATACGATACAAAGCATCCAAAACCACATTTGCCTTGTAAGGGTGGTAAATGACACTCATGTCGTAATCCTTCAAAAGTTCTAACCATTTTCTCTGTCGGAGATTCAAATCTTTTTGTGTAAACACATATGGAAGACTTTAATGGTCAGTAAACACATCGACATGCACACCATACGAATAATGTTTCCATATTTTCAAGGCAAAAACTTTAGCAGCAAACTCAAGATCATGAGTTGGATAATTTTTCTCATGAGCCTTGAGTTGCCTAGAGGCATAAGCTATCACCTTGCCATGTTGCATGAGGAAACATCCCAATCTCACTCGGGAAGCATCGCAATACACTACAATGCTTTCATTACCCTCCGGTAACGTCAACACTAGAGAGGAGGTAAGCTTATTTTGTCAACTCTTGAAAACCTTCTTCACAAGCTTCGACAACTCAAACTTCACCTTTTTTTGTGTCAAGGTTATCACGGGAAAATCAATGGACAAAAATCCATTAATAAACCTTCTATAATACCTGGGTAGACCTAAGAAACTTCTTACGTATTTGGGAGTCAAAGTTCTAGGACAATTTGTTACCACATTTGTATTCTTCGGATCAACCTCTAGACCCTTACCAGAGATAATATGGCAAAGAAAGGCAACTGACCTCAACCAAAAGTTGCACTTGCTAAATTTTGTATAAAGTTGGTGTTCTTTGAGGAATTGCAAGGCCAACCTCAAATGACTCGCATGGTCATTTTCATTCTTAGAGTATATCAAAATATCATCAATGAACACAATCTCAAATGAGTTGAGGTAATCTCTTAAAATTCTATTCATTAGGTCCATAAACACCGTCGGGGAATTTGTTAACCCAAAATACATAATTACTAATTCATAGTGACCATATCTAGTTCGGGAAGTTGTTTTGGGAATAACTTCACCTCTCACCCTTAGTTGGTGATATCCCGACCTTATGTCAATCTTGGAAAAGTAGCGATCACCTTGGAGTTGATCATAGAGATCATAAATCTGAGGGAGAGGATACTTGTTCTTTATGGTGACCTTATTGAGTTGGCGATAATCAATAGACATTCTAAGGGACCCATCCTTCTTCTTAACAAACAAGACCCGAGCACCCGATGGATAAATACTAGGCTAAATAAAACCCTTGTCTAGTAAATGTTTGATTTGGAGCTTCAACTCTTTCAATTCAAAAGGAGCTATCCGATATGGAGGAATTAAAATGGGATTCTTATAACAAGTCAATAACAAAGTAGATTTCCCGTTCGTGAGGAACTCCTGGAAGGTCATTAGGAAAAACCTATGGGAATTCTTAATAGAAGGAGTTTCACATTCAATGTCTTTAACCCTAACCGCATGGTATAAACAAACCTTGGCTATCATCCTACAAGCGTTCAAGCAAGAAATGATTTGACCCTTTGACATAGAATTTTCGCCCTTCCACTCTAAAATGTGTTCTTTAGGGAATTAGAACTTTACTACCCTTGTTCTACAATCTATGGAAGCAAAACAATCATGAAGCCAATCCATACCTAAGATGATATCAAAATCGAACATGTTAAGTACTACCAAATCAACAAGAGTAACTCTATTTGGCAGCATCACAGGACATTTCCTATAGACCCTCTTTGCAACTACAGAGTCACCCATTGGGGTACAAACCGAAAAGGGTTCAATCAAAACATCATGAAGTACATCAAACATCCTAGCTACCAAAGGTGTAACAAAAGAAAGGTTAGTACCGGGATCAAGCAAAGCATAAAAATTAATAGAGAAGACTTGTAACATACCTGTCACAACGTCAGGAGAGCTTTTTTGTTCACCTCTAGCCTTGAGTGCATAGAAACGGTTCTTTTTTGGAGCTTCAGTTTTAGGACCGCTTGATTGAGTTTCTCTATTCCCCTTAACTTGACTTCTCACATTAGGACAATATTTCACCATATGGCTGTAACATTTCAAAAATCCAAGACTTTGCTTAAAGCCTAACATAGGTGTCTTTTGGTCTAGACACTGTTTTTAGGACTATAATAAAGAATCTATGTTATTTGGGAAGTGTAGAAATCAAAACGTCTAAGAACGTCCATGCCATTTGGAGATGAGGTTTAAGGACGTACTACCGTGCCTTAGCCTATTTGACTAGCTTTTAAGAGTTTGAAATTCATGAAATTAGGTGTAAGGGTGTATAACATGTGTCTAAGATTTTTCATGGTCAAAAAGTTGGGGTACGACCCCCAAGGACAAACTAAGGGCCCTCGAGTAGGACCCTTAAAAGTTGGTGTCAACACTGCCTGGGCAGTGTGCATCGACGAGATGCAGGCTACGATTCGTGTGTGGATTGACGGGACGTCGATGCCAACCGTCATCCCACACTTAGCCAAAATGGGGAAGCCGTCGCCTGCACAAGTCTCTGACAAAAACTATGGATCTTCAAGACGGAGGGGGTCCAAGTCGTCGACTAACAGACGGCCCGTCGATTGGGGTTCCATATGTGAGGGTCAAGTTTTCCTGCACGTTTTAAATTAATTTCATTTAATTAGTTATGGGGTTATGGGGATAGTTAGGGTATTACCCATATAAATTCCACAACCCCATTAGACTAATTAGAACTCACAAAACAATTTCTCTACTTTCTCTCGTTATTGGAAGACACCATTGAAGACTAAGCTAAGAAAGGGATTTGAGGGCTTGAAAGGGATGATATCATCTCCAAATCTTTATCAAAACGTTAAGGTATGGGATCTATTAAACATTGCGACCTCTTTCCTCAAATGGTTCATTCAAAATGTTCCGAAAACATAAGTTTTCGAGTGGGTTTCATCTAATCTCCAAATTGAATTTATGAATTGAGTTGTTGCTGATTTCTTTAGGTTATATTGAATAGATTAACATGTATCTTAACTTCGTTATGATAATTGTTGATGGCTTGGTTTACATTGAAAAAGATAATCCTCAACCCCTAACCCTAGGTTGTGATCTTGACCTATATTGTATAATGTTCATTGAATTGACTTGATTATGGGTTGAATTACTACTAGATGATGTTGTTATGCTAGTCATGAACGAATTAGTATGGTGTGCAGTATTTCATGCTAGTTCTTGAGGAGTGATTTATGGTATTATGAATTGACTTAATCTTGAGCTTTGATCTAGTATTGAATTCTGATGTAGTGATTCTTCTAGTCTTGTGATTATGTTTGTTATTGAATTATGATGACTTTATGACCTATTTGAGTTGAACTAAGGGTTCATGCTAAGATATTGGTCATGAATTGTGAAGGAGACTTGATATGTATTATGATCCCTGTACTATACTTCAATTTATGGTGAATTGTGATTAAGCCATGATGTTGTATTGCAGTGTGCCTTGATTAGGTTTGATAGGGTGGTATGCTTTGTATTGAAATGTATTATCTATGGTTGTAAGGTTGATTAAGGTAAAATGTTATGAGGATGTTGATAACTACCAATGTACCTTATTATGAATTGATATGCAAATGCGTTGACCTTACTTATATGGATTGTGTTGAAAGGATTATATTCATGCAATTCCTATTGAGCTATGATGATGATGATTATACAAGGTCTAGACCCTATGGCCTAAAATAAGTTATGATTGATAAATGAAGACATTAAAGACATTTCAAGAAGAGACTTAGCTTAGCACCGAGTAATCTTGTGTGTGAGGGGCTGACACTTTCCCACATAGGAAAGGTAGGGTTCATTACGATCCTCACGGGGTGGATAGCCTCATGACCCAAATAGGGTGTAGAGTGATGTTTCCAAGACGGACCCATGTTCCTTAACTATGTTTCCACTATAGGAATACTAGATAGTGGATCCACCTAGATGCTACATTTCATCTTAGGTTCTATCTTGGCCGGTAGACCACCTTCCATCAGTGTAAGGTTTTACAACACCGGATTCCACACTTAGCTCATGTGGTCTATGTCGGTTAATGCGAATGTTCCCTAAATTAAAATAAAGAAATGGTGTATAGACTAACTATAGTGACTTGACGGGGGTTTGACTTAGCCTAGGTAGGGTTATGGGACTCTTCCTAAGCCTTGCACTAGTTTGTCTTGATAGAAGCTTTAGAAGGTTAATATTATGTATGTATATGATGTATATGTAAATGATATTATATGATGTTGATGATGCTTATGAACATGAAAATGGTCTTTATTGTTGAAGCATGAAGTTATATGTATTTAAGGTTATATAATTTGGAGTAGGTTATTAGTCATGGTCCTTTTTGGGTTACTTGATTAAGTAGTATGGGACTTTGTTTAGTCATTGCACCTGTGACTTTATGGGGATTCATGATTATTGATTTGCTTATCAAGATATGATAAACTTTTATTCTTGCTTGTGATGAATATTACTTGATAATAAAATTGTGTTAGATTATGGGTTCAAGTATGTTGGTGTGCATGTGACTTGCTCTGATTTATTGTGCATAAGACTTTTAAAGACAAAATGGCATAATATAACTAAATGTCCCATTTTCTCCCTTTTTCCAAACATTTTAGGTTCCGGTCGTTGAAGGCTCATTCGAAAAGATTTGAAGAAGACCTGGATATTCTCTACCATCTAAGTCGGTAGGTCCTCACTTTCCGAGGGCGATGCCTATATGTAGCTAATGGAGTTTCTTTACTTCTTAGACTCTTATGTTCATTCTATTTCGTTTGAGTTAGATTTGTATAATCCTATATGTGGCTTCTTGATATTGATGTAGGGCTATGCCCAAATAGAAATTATCATTCTAGATGGTTATGAGATCAAATGACTTTGAGACTCTATTTTATGTTATTTATATGTATGTGCAATAAAAGAAGGAGAGTATATGATCTTCATATACGAAGGGTCTATGTATACTCGATATAATTATATGTATGTTTATGTAGAGGTCTATGTAAATCTCAATGTAGAAGTAGTAAAAGTTTTAATTTTTCCATAACTTTTGGCCTATGAATGTTATGACGAATGCTAAGAGGTTGGTCTTAGTCCTCAAAGAGGACGATGACGTCGGTTACGTCTAGGGGGTGCTCCCCGGATGTGACAATGGCAAACTTTGCCACAACAATATTAACTATTAGTTCCAAAAGGCATTTACCCATATGTTTCTTACCACCCTTACCAGAAACACTTACCAGAAGTTGTTATTTCTCTTTGTAGATCAATATTTCTCCATTTTGAGGTTTAGGATTAGAACCTATATCATTGCGATTCATGGATAAATTTGAAGGGACTTGGTTTGAAAACCTCTTCTTGAACTTTGGCTTGTCTTGAACATCAAGCCTACTCAAAGAAGAACCACTTTCTAAAGACTTTGCCTTCTAAGCTTCCGTATTCCTCTTTCTTAGACGACTCTCCTCAACGTGTTGAGCATGAACCATCAAACTAGAAAGATCTATATTTTCATGAAGCATGGCTGCACGACATTTTTCTTCAAGCTCTTCGAACACGCCAGTTACATAACGGCTCATTTCATCCCTATCATTAGAAACCAAAGAAGAAGCATATATTGACAGCTTAATGACCTTTATGGAGTATTCCATAACACTCATAACTCCTTGATGAAAGATGATGAACTCCTCTACCTTAGGTTCCCTTTTTCCCTTGCAAAGAATTTGTCAAGAAAGGCCTTTTTGAATATCTCCCAAGTCACGGACAACCTCTTAAAGCCCTACTATTCTTCAACTCATTGTACCATGTCTGATCCACGTCATTGAGTTGATAGGCAGCAAGCTCAGCCTTTTCAGTAGTACTCACCCCCATAGCAAACAAGATCTTGTACACCTCATCAAGGAAATCTTGGGGGTCACATGGTAGGACTTATCCTTGTAAATCTCTCAAACGGCTAGCCATAGTACTATCATGTTGGTTCTCCGAGGTTCAACCTCCCGGGTAGCTTGAGCCGTGATGGCTTGAGCTTGGGTGGTGATGGCTTGGGCCATTTGGAACAGGGCTGCCCTCACCTCACCATACGTCATTGCCGGAGGATTGTCACGAACTTGTTCATTCTCAGCAACTTGCACTTGAGGAGGAGGTTAATTACCTTGGGGAATGGCTCCCACATTTGCAATCTCATCTCCAACTCTTATCGCGGTTGTTCTTCTTGTGTTCATCGCCTATAACCACAAAAAAGGTATTAGATTCTAAAAGACATATAGTGTCAAAACTCTAAAGGCACAACATATGATTACCAAGAAAATAGAAGTATCCTAATCATCACGTAGCCTCTCATCCACAATTTTGGCGCGCTTCACAACCATGAACAAGACACAAGGTAATGTGGTTTAGTGAGACATTGATCCTAAAGATATTTAACCTCATGCTCTGATACCAAGTTTGCCACATAGCATGTTCAAAGTGAACATGAGATCAAAGAAGAAGAAATGTAAGTTCAAAGTAAACTAAGTAATCAAAAGCATAAGAATATCAAATCATCAGTGTTTGATAACAATGAAGTTTTAACAGTTTTTGGTTTATGACAATAAACGGAGCAAAACATAATGACTCATCAATTGGAGTATGAATATATGCCCTAGCATCTTTATATTATGCAAATGATCAATGAATGGGCATAGCCAATAAAGATTGGCTTACAAAGACTTCATGCCCAATTTAACAAGAATGGAAAGAACAACTTGTGAGTAGGGTAGTCAAATCATTTTCTTTGTCTTTTGCATTACTTACTTGATTCATTGTAGCAATGGGAATACAATAAATGATTGCAATCGTAAGTAAAACATAGGATCAAAAGAGATCATTGAACTACACAACATAAAGAAGAAAAGACTTAAAAATAAACTAAGTTTGGGAGAGGGAGCTCTCGGCCTAAGGAGAGCAAAAATATTAAATTTTGCTTGAGTTGCTAAAATTATGTTCATGATTCCAAGGTCTTATGTTCATATAGAAAATGAGTTGTGTGCTTTAAATGCATGAAAATATGTCATATTCATAGCATGATTCATAAATAACGAATTAGGAAAGTGAAGTGACTTCACTTTCCAAAAATGGCATGTTGCTATAGGAAGAGCTTTCCTTGATCATGCATAGTCCTTATGTGTTTATGTGCATACACCCATACTTAGTACAAGTGTGTACTAACCCATATACAATTACTATTTTTATAGGTGCAGGTCCTTGAAGAAGATTGAAAATCTGTTGAAGCTGTTTGGACTAGTAACTCCAGACTTTGGTAGGTACTCTTGAGTTCGAGGATGCCTACGCTTTATTTTCTAGCTTTAGTAGATTAGACATAGCTAGTGGATGTTGTCCCAAGTGTTTCCTTTCAAACATTTGTCCAAGCTTTTGTATTAAGGCCGGTTTGGCAACTATTAATGATATTATGAATTCTTCATTTCAATTGTTCAATCTGTAAATAGATGGTTGTTTATTTTGTGCTGTTAGTATATCACTCTTATGCAAGAATTATATGATGTCTAAGTACACTCCAGTAAATTTAAAAAGTTTTAAATTTTCCGCTAAATTTAACAGCATGATTGTGATGAAAGCTAAGAAGAGGCTTGTCTGCGACTCTGAGAGGTTAATGACGCCGGTCTCATCTAGGGTCTAGGACCCGGGTGTGACAAACTTGGTAACAGAGCATGAGGTTAAATTACCTAGGAACTAAGGCTCAAAACAACCATGTCGCGTAGTTTCTAGCTTATGGTTGTGAAGTGCACCACAACCATGACTTAGAGACTTAGTGATGTTAAGAATCTTCCCTTCTTCTACTCTTTATCGTGCTGTGTAGAGTTTTGACATTTTGTGTCATTCTAGCATTAAACATCCTTCTTGTGTGTGCGTGTAGAAACATGAACACAGAAGAAATGCAGGCAGGAGAGTTGGAGAAGCAGTTGCTGGGGGAAACCAAGCTCCTCCTCAAGCCCCAGCTGCTGGAGTGCATGTGCCTGTCAACCCAGCTGCGTTGACGGATAGAGAAGTGCGAGCAGCACTGGTTCGGATGGCCCAAGCCATCACTGCTCAGGCACAGGCTATCACTGCCCAGGCCACTAGAGAGGGTGCTCCCAGGGAGAACCCACATGCTAGTACCATGGCTAGCAGACTAAGAGAGTTCACCAGGATGAATCCTCCAGTCTACTTTGGGTCGAGAACCAATGAGGATCCCCAGGAGTTTGTGGATGAGTTCAACAAGATTCTCTATGCTATTGGTGTTAATGAAGAGGAGAAGGATGAGTTGGCTACATACCAGCTCAAGGATTTGTTTCAGGTATGGTAAAAGATGTGGGTAGATGGCCGAGCACCAGGAGAAGTCCTCATCACTTGGGACATTCTCAAGACTGCATTCCTGGAGAGGTTCTTTCCCAGAGAGCAGAGAGAGGCTAAGGATGAGTAGTTTATCAACCTACGTCAGGGAGGTATGTAAGTCAAGGAATACTCCTTGAAGTTTGTTAAACTTTCCAAATATGCTTCTTCCCTGGTGTCCAGTAGCAGGGATGAGATGAGCAGGTTTGTGACTGGTGTATCACAAGATCTGGAGAAGGAATGTCCGGCAGCCATGTTGCATGATAACATGGACCTTGCTAGGTTAATGGTACATGCACAGAAGATGCAGGAGAGTCGTTGGAGGAAGAGAGGTCGAGAAGGCAAGAAGCCTAGGCCCTCTGATCAGGCTGGTTCTAGCACTGGTAGGAGTTTGTTTGGAGTCCAAGACAGGCCCAAGTTCAAGAAGGGGCACCAGACTCAGGTAATCCTACTCCTTCTAGGAACACTAATGCCAAAGGGGGCAAGTCTGGCCCCAAGAATGGCAATGATAGAAATACCTAGCGTGACAGAAAGTCGTGTGGTAAGTGTGGCCGTTTGCATGGAGGTGAGCGCATGGTAGGTTCAAATGCCTGCTATGGGTGCGGCAAGAGTGGGCATGTGATCAGGGACTTCCCACATGTGAAGAATCATGCCAAGGAAGATACTCAGCCTCGGCCTAATCCTACTGATGCAGCCGAGCCTCCCAAGAGGAATAGGTTATATGCTTTGAAAGGTAGAGAGGAGAAGAAGAAGCCAGCTGATGTGGTCACTAGTACCTTGCATGTCTTTTCTTTTCCTTTGTATGCATTTTTAGATCCATGATCCACCTTGTCCTTTGTTACTCCTTAGTAGCTAGTAAATTTGACTTGCTTCCTGAGATCTTGCATAAACCTTTTCTAGTTAGTACTCCCATAGGAGATAACATTAGAGCTGAAAGAGTACATAGAGATTGCCCAATAACTGTTCTTGATAGAGTTACCTATGCTGACCTAATAGAATTAACCATGCTTGACTTTTATATGATTTTGGGTATGGATTGGCTCCATAAATGCTATGCTACCATAGACTGTCGAAACAGGGTAGTAAGGTTTCAGTTTCCTAATGAGTTAGAGCTGGAATGGGAAGGGTGTAGTTCAAATCCAGCAAGCCAAACAGTTTCCCATCTTATAGACAATAAGATGTTATGTAAGGGGTATTTATAACACTTAGTCAGAGTCAATGACTTAGAACATGAAGTTCCTTCGATAGACTCTGTGTCCATAGTGAATGAGTTTGAAGATGTCTTTCCGGAGGATTTACTAGGAATCCCTCCTGAACACGAAATTGACTTTGGTGTTGATTTAGATCCGAACACCAAACAAATTTCCATTCCTCCCTATAGAATGGCTCCAGCTGAACTCAAAGAGTTGAAGTTGCAGTTAAAAGATCTACTTGATAAGGGCTTTATCCAACCGAGAATATCCCCATGGGGTGCTCCAATGTTGTTCGTTAAGAAAAAGGATGGAACCCTTAGAATGTGTATCGATTATCGGCAACTCAACAAAGCCACTATAAAGAACAAATACCCTTTTCCCAGAATTGATGATCTATTTGATCAGCTCCAAGGTTCAAGTTTCTTTTCTAAAATAGATCTCTGGTCAAGGTATCACCAGCTTAGAGTGAGACAAGAGGACATTCCTAAGACTGCATTCCGTACTAGGTATGGTTATTACGAGTTTCTTGTCATGTCGTTTGGTCTCACTAACAGACCAGCCGCATTTATGGACCTTATGAATAGGTTCTTCCGTGAATACCTTGATTCTTTTGTCATAATATTCATAGATCACATCCTTACATACTCTAAGACAAGAGAAGAGCATGAACAACATTTGAGAATGACATTGCAAGTACTCAGGGAACATTAGATGTATGCAAAATTCAACAAATGTGAATATTTGGCATAGATCAGTGACCTTCCTTGGTTATGTTGTGTCCGACCAGGGTGTAGAGGTTGATCCAAGAAATATTGAGTCACTAAAGAACTAGCCGAGACCACTCACTCCTACAGACATCTGGAGTTTCTTGGGTTTGGCTGGTTACTATCGCAGGTTTTTTGTGGGGATTTCCGCTATTGCTGCTCCATTGACAGCTTTAACAAAGAAGAATGTGAAGTTTGAGTGGTCTGAAACTTGTGAAAAGAGCATGCAAGATCTCAAAGACCGACTCACTTCATCCACAATTCTCAGATTGCCGAGGAGTGGTGAAGGGTATGTGGTGTACTATTATGCTTCCCGAGTAGGTTTGGGATGTGTTCTTATGCAGGATGGAAAGGTGATTGCATATGCATCAAGAAAGTTGAAAATCGACGAGAAGAATTACCTACCCATGATCTTGAGTTAGCAGATGTGGTATTTGCGTTACAACTTTGGAGACATTACTTATATGGTGTACATGTTGATGTATTTACTGACCATAAAAGTCTTCAGTATGTTTTTACACACTAAGAATTGAATCTTTGTCAGAGAAGATGGCTAGAGTTGCTCAAGGATTATGACATGAGTGTCCACTATCACCCAGGTAAGGCCAATGCAGTGGCCGATGCTTTGAGCCTATTGAGCATGGGTAGTGTGTCTCATGTTGATTATGAGAAGAAGGAGCTTGTTAAAGAGCTACACAAACTGGCTAGGTTAGGTGTACGGCTAGTAGATACACCAAGTGGGGGTGTTTCAGTTCATTCTAGTTCTGAATCCTCATTTGTTGTAGATGTTTAAGCTAAGAAGCATCTCGACCCAGTACTCATGGAGTTGAAGGACTTAGTATTGAGTAAGCTGAAAGAATCATTCTCCCTAGGGGGGATGGTGTGCTTAGATACCAGGGTAGATTGTGTGTGCCCAATATTGATAATCTGAGACTTAATATTATTGCAGAGGCTCATGGCTCCAGGTATTCCATTCATCCAGGTTCCACCAATATGTATCATGATCTCAAGGATATCTATTGGTGGGAAGCTATAAAGTGAGATATTTCCAAGTTTGTGGAGGAGTTCCCCAATTGCCAACAGGTTAAGGCCGAACACCTTAAGCCTGGAGATCTTACCCAGTCAATTGAGATCCCAACATGGAAGTGGGAGGCTATTAATATGGACTGTTTGGTTGGTCTGCCCAGGACCAGGAAACTGCATGATTCTATTTGGGTCATTGTTGACAGGATGACTAAGTCTCCTCACTTCATTCCTGTGAAGTCTACTTACAGGGGCGAAGATTATGCCAAGATGTATAGTGATGACATAGTGAGGTGGCATGGCATCTATTTATCTATTATTTCGTAGGGGAGCCCAGTTCACTTCTCACTTTGGGAGATCTTTCCAAAAGAGCTTGGGGTACACAGGTGAAGCTCAGTACTGCTTTTCATCCTCAGAGGGATGGACAAGCTGAGCGTACCATTTAGACCCTTGAAGACATGTTGAGAGCATGTTTTATTGACTTCAAGGGGAGTTCGGATGATCACTTGCCACTGATTGAGTTCTCTTATAATAATAGCTACCATTCCAGTATTGGGATGGCAACTTTTGAAGCATTGTATGGCCGAAGATGTAGGTCCTCATGCTGGTGGTTTAAGGTAGGAGAGTCTTCCATCCTTGGCCATGAGAACATACATGAGGCTATGGAAAAGGTGAGAATGATCAGGGATAAATTGGCTACTACTTACAGTTGTCAAAAATCATATGCTGATAATAGGAAGAGGGCTCTTGAATTTGAGGTAGGTGATCAATTCTACCTGAACATATCACCCATGAAAGGGGTGATGAGTAGGGAAGTTGATTCCGAGGTATATAGGTCCTTATGAGGTCTTACAACGAGTAGGGAATGTTGCCTATGAATTGAAGTTACCGAATGACTTGGCTTATGTTCATCCAGTGTTTTATGTTTTGATGCTTAAAAAGTGTCTAGGTGATCCAGCATCCATCCTGCCTCTTGAGGGGTTAGGAGTCGATAAGAACTTTTCTTATGAAGAGGTTCCAGTTGAAATTTTAGATCGCCAAGTGAAGCAGCTGAGGAACAAGGAGGTTGCCACCGTAAAGGTGTTATGGAGGAACCACCTGGTTGAGGGAGCAACATGGGGGACAAGGCCGACATGAGATCTCGTTACCCTCACTTATTCAGTTCTTGAGGTTAGATATACTCTTCCTAAGTCTGACTTTGTTTATGAAACTCTAAATTTTAGTGCATTAGTCAGTTTTGGTGTTTTAAGTCCATGACCGTTTGTGTTATACTTGCACTATGTGAGTTAATATGAGTTCATGCTTGCATTCATGTTGCTGTTTTTTTATACCGTTGACATGATTTTTCTGTCGCATGAGTTGTGATGTGCATTGAGTTAAAGTGAGATTGTGAAGAAAGTTCCTCAATCTCAGATATGAAGCTTCAGATAAGCTTTGAGTGATGTGCATCATCCAGAGTAAGTTGTGAATCAGATATTCACAAATAGTAAAGTTTCAAGTATGTTGATGTGTTTTTCGAAAATACCCTCTTTGGTTCAAAATGATGTGTAGTGTCATTCGGGGACAAATGTTCCTTGGGGGGGGGGGGGTTAATGTAACATTCCAGAAAATGTACTTGTCTAGTGAAGAGTCTATAATGTTTTAAGAATATGTATTGGGGTACATAGGCACCCCAATACCCAATATTGAGTAATATTGGGCGTGTTAGAGAATATTGTCTTAAGGGTATTAGCTAATTTGTATGTATTAACAAGTAACTTAAAATACACTTTAATCTTCAAATGCTCCAATCCAATCTTGTTTAGAAATTGTACCTGCAATGAAGACCCTAAGCTAAAATTCTTAATTTCTTCGCTTACACACATTAGGTACAAGGCATCCAAGTATCAAGCCTAGGTACCATAGCACATGATCATTTAAAATGATCATGAAGCTTAAGCAGTGCCCAAGGACATAGTGAGGATTCTTGGCACAAGAAGTGATCTTTCCAAGTGCAACTACAGAGTGAACGGTTAGGAAAGTGCACGGCAACACATGTGCAAGTACATGTGCTACCAGCCGAGAGACCAAGCGACCAAGCCCAACCGATTCATTTAGGGCGGTTAGGGGGTCGGCATGCGTCGGGTCAAGCCACGTGGGCCAAACTTCCTAACCAATGCTAGGCTCTAACTAACTTACCTAACTAGATAACTAACCTAGGACTAACTAAAATGAGCTAACTAGTGTGCCCGAAATCCTAAGACCTAACCGGGTGACACTAGCCGAGTAGCTAACTAAAGAAACATCCTAGTCCCTAACCTAGGATGGTCCAGATGGCTTGGTTATGACCCTAGTGACTTAGGGGTACTTTAGTAATTACCCTAGGTCACTTAATTAATTAAATTAGTAACTTAATTAATTAATTTAAATTCATGGTCAAACCCGAGACCCTTAGCAAATTTTCAGAATTTGGCTAAGTCAAATGCTTTCTTATTTTTAGTCAATTTAGGAGGGGCATTTTCGTAATTAGCTAATTTATTTATATAATTAAGTTAATTAGCCTAAGTTGAATTAGTCAATATTCAGTTCCTAAGACCTAGACTCACGTTTATCCAGTAGAAACTCACGACGGAAAAATAGTGAACAAACGTAAGAAAAACTGAAAAATACTCTCAGTTCTCCTGAGGCGATTTCATGGCAAATCTTCAAGATTTTCGTGCAATGTACAGGGTGATCTTCGTAGATTGAATTCTACAGTAAGGTATGGTTTTGTCTCTTGTATTCCTTTCCCCAGGAGGTTTTTCAAACGTTTTGAATTCAAGAAAATCGAAACTAGGGTTGTTCCCAATGAAATTGTCGAATGTTCATCTCTCTAGTTCTCCCATTTTCCGATTCTAGTAGTATGTATAATGAAAATCTAAAGCATGTTGTTGGTATGTGGTGCTAACTGATCATTATGTGTAGATTTTTGTGATTTGATAATGTCGAATGAGACCTATAGGTTAGATCCGTATGATTAGAGTATCATTTACATGAGATAAGAAATGTTGTAATGCCTAATTGTGTTCGAGAATATGAAATTGTTATAGGTCGTTTATGAAATTCAGTTTACTGTTGAAAGGAATGTGTAACGACTGGAATCTAGACCCCAGACGAGACCGGCGTCATAAACTCTCAGAGGTCACAGACAAGCCTACTTACGTCATTCTTATATCTAGGTTAATTTTAGCGAAAAATTTGAAACTTTTTATTCCTTATCATGCATAAAGGTAATTCTACTTACATTCATAATGTTCACAATCAACCATCTAACATTAAGATTATCAACTGAAAGAAATAGTTCCATACTACAGTAAATGTATAATTGCCAAAATGGCACCAATACAATGTCTGAAATAAAAACGGAAAGAAACACTAGTGGAACATACTCCACTAGCTAAAGCCTACATCTAATCTAGATAGTAACAGTAGATATCCTCGAAAGCATGAGGGCATACCAAGTCCGGATGAAAGCTCCACGTCCGGATAGCTGCAATGTCAACCTGTAAGCTCTAGCGTCCACCTGTGCCTGCACCTAAAAATATAGAGTTGTATGGGATTAGTACACACTTGTACTAAGTATGGGTATATGCAAGCACACACCAAGGACATGCATGAGTAAGAATACCTCTTTCCTAACAACATGATTATGGAAAGTCAAGTCAGTGGACTTGCCAAATTGGGATTAGGAAAGTTAGTGAGCCTTCCAAATTGGAATTAGGAAAGTTAGTGAGCTTTCCAAATTTAGATTACGAAAGTCATGCCATGAGAGTAACATGCATAATCATACTTATCATATTGTACACAGCACATAACATCCTATACATAGCACATATCATATTGCCTATAGCACATAACATCTTTCATATCATTCATTCATATGCCATGAGAACTTGGAATCATGGACTTGACATTAAGACTTCCCAAAAAAGAGGGCTCAACATATGGGACCTTAACTAGAGAGTCTTCATTAGAAAACACAGAGTCTGCTTCATTCATTCATACGTACTTCATTTCATTTCGTTCATAGGCTAGTGTGAACACCAGCTCTACCTAGGATGTAGTTTAAGACTTTCATTGAGTTCGCTGTGCAATGACCAAGAATGACCTAATGTCATTTCTTGAGTCTAACTCACCTCTTGATCATCCTATCCTAACACCTTTGGTATAATTCATTTCATTATGTGCATCATTTGAGGTTGGCCTCATTCATTCATTGGGTACTTTAACTTTAACCGACATAGATCATGTGAACATCATGAAATACAGTATCTCCCCCACACCAAAAAGAGGTGGAATCACCGGCCAAAGTGACCCAAAACATGCTAGCGTACATGGGAATTGAACCCCGCCAGATCCCTATATTGGCAGTATAGGTTCGAAGACTAGGAGATATAAGGAGACCCAAACCCGGCATGCCGGACAATTTCATCTCGTGAGAGTTACGTGAACCTTCGCCCTTCCCGAAAGAAGGCATCACCGCTCATAGCTAGTCTATCGGTGCTCAGTATAAAGTTCCATTTCATTCAACTCATATGTCATGGAAGCTGGCTTCTAGTATGAGGACATCATAGCTCATTAGATGATTTCTCATCTCATCATTAGTATTAAGTATACATTATTCCCAATACTTTCATTAGAGTGTTCATAGAGACTGGTCTCTTTATTAACTTTACACTCTCATAGGTGAGTACGTTTTGGTAACATTTACTTAGGCTCATTTGAGATTGCTCTCATCTTTCACATTAGCCTCTTATCATGTTTTCAACACATTCATTAACAATAGCACATTTGCTCTTCGTAATTACTCACCCCTTTTTACGTGAATGTTCATTTCATCATATGCCAATGCACTTGGCCATTTTTGTGTTTCACACTCTTACTTAACCCTTCTAGGGTTTCATCATTTTATTACATAATATTCATTTCATCGTATGCCAATAAACTTGGCCATTTAGTGTGTTTTACACTCGTACTTAACCCTTCTAGGGTTACATCATTTCATTACATACTTCTTAGGTTCACTTATTTTTAAACGCATGCTAGACTTATGGGTCTATACATACAAGTCATGAGGCTTCATTCATAGTTCGTTTAAGTGCTTCATATCTTCCTAAGATTATGAGGTACAAGACTTATGCTTCTTGTAAGTATGCCGAGATTTTGATTTCGATTTATGTAAGCAACATTATTTTTGAACATTTATTCACGTATGACTTATGTATCAATACGGGATTTGGGCAAGGGAACCTAATTTCAAATCCCTTGGACAAGACATACATTTTTAATTAATTGTATATTGGTCCACACGGCTTGGGGACCTAAGATCAAGCCCCAACACCTCCATTTCTTTTTAATTTCTGTTCTTTGAAATTTATCTTCCTTGGCTGAGAGGTTGTGGGATCGAACCCCACAGCCCCTTTTTATTTAAATTCCTTTTCCCTTGACTTTTTCGAGTTGACCATGAGGGTGTGGGATCGAACCCCACAGCCTCACTTTATTTTTCTTTTAATTATCTTTTTCCGCCTAGAGGTCGTGGGTTCGATTCCCACGCCTCACATTTCTTTTCTTTTCATTTTCCCTTAAGATTGACCGAGAGGTTGTGGGTTCGAATCCCACTTCTCTCATTTTTTTTTATTTTCATACATTATTTTCTAGCCAGGAGCACCCATGTTCGAATCCCCTTAACCCCATTTCTTCATTTACGTTTTATAGTGTTCTACACGGGTGAGGTCTCGGGTTCGATCCCTAATGACCTCACCTAATTTACACTAATTTAAAATTTCAGATTTGTTCATCCATGTTCAGCCAAAACCAATCTAACAAGTTGCTGGAATTTTTATCACGTTTTCATCTCACATTCTTCAACAATTATACGTAAATTCATAGGGTAATTCATAGATCATTTAATACGTTCTTAGGTGCATTTTTCATAGAATCGTTTAGACAAGAGATTAACATTCAAATCAGCCACATTTCAAGTCATATGAACATCACGATTTACATAAATATTTGTACATGAAATATAACCACAACATCACATTTTAGAACCTTAAACCCGAGGCACATAGTCACTGTTCACATTGCACACACGTACACATAGTTTCGGATCACAAAGGTGATCCTTCATACGATTTCAAACACACATTCATGAACATATTTATCACAAAAACACAATACACGCCTAATATCTCCCAGCAAACATACCCAACTTACGAATCATTGGGAGCTAGTGATAGGGACAGGCAACGGGGAACAACCCTAGTTTACGGATTCATTATATTGAACCTTAAGGGGTCTCTTAGGAAAGGGACCAAGAGAGAAGAGAACCCATACCTTTTTGACGTTAAAACCTCGACTTGCTGCCCAAAGAACTCCTCCAAACACACGTCCAACACAAAAAGTTCAACACCATTGTCGACGGACAACCTTCTCTTTGCCTACGTGATTGATTTCGTTGTTTGTTTTTATCTTTCGTGGTGAGTTCTTCAAGTGTGAAGAATTTGGTTTATCTTTCTGTTCTTGAAGTTATTTTGGCAGAGAGAATGTGAAAGAGAAGAGAGAATGATTGTGAATGTTGAGGAAATAGACGTGAGAGAGTTAGAGTTTTCTTAGGCTTAGGAGTCTAGTTTAGGACTTAGTCAAATAAGGTTTTTATTAAATAATAAAAATCTGATTTCCCTTTTATTTTAAATCAGCTAATAAATAATAAATATTAATTAATTACATTAATTTACCAACATAAGTTAAAAACAAATTTAATTCATTGCTTCTAACTAGGTTCGAACCCGGGTGGAGCAAGACTTCACTCTAAGAGCCAATTTTCGGCCCTCTCTCCCCAAAATGCCCCTCCACCTTATTAATTAAATAATTAATTATATATTTAGGGTAATTATGATACTACCTTAGCCTGGAAAAAGTCCATTTTACCCCTAGACACTCCAAACCTAAGATTTTCCCTTTTTAAGTACGGTAAAGACTCATTCGAGTAAATCTTTGCATTCGAGATCCCTACATGGCTGGACCCAACCTTTCCTAGCTCAACTAACTCCCCAAGTTAGTTGGCTTGGCTGTAGCAAGGTTCAGAGGTCTGGTTTTACGCGCATCAATCCGTGTGAACCCGGTCTAATCGTAGGCATTCTAGACACATTAAGCATTACTTATCATATCCATTTTTAGGGTTGTTACATTATCCCCCCCTTAGGAACATTCGTCCCCGAATGACACTACTACTATCTAGCGTAATGCCAGTAAGATCATAACATAGTCACTATACACAATCAAGCAATAGCAACAAAAAAATAGACAGATAAGGAAACTTAGACTTAAGAGTAAGAAGTCTAACCTCAAGAGCTGAAAAGATGAGGGTAGCGGGATCTCATATCGGCCTCGGCCTCGGCCTCCCACGTAGCACCCTCAGCCAGATGATTCCTCCACAATACCTTCACTGTGGCAATCTCCTTGTTCCTCAGCCGCTTGACCTATCTGTCTAAGATCTCAACAGGCACCTCCTCATAGGACAAGTCTTCATCAACCCCCAAACCTTCCACAGGTAGAATCGATGTTGGATCACCTAGGCACTTCTTTAACATGGATACATGAAAGACTGAATGGACATAAGCTAGCTCTGCAGGCAATGCCAACTCATAGGCCACCTCACCCACACGCTGTAGGATCTCATATGGCCCAACATACCTGGGACTCAACATCCCCTTCCTGCCAAAACCTCATCACCCCCTTCATAGGTGATATCTTCAAATAGACCTGGTCACCAACATCAAACTCTAAGGGCCGGTTTTTGTTGTTTGCATAAGACTTCTGTTGACTATAAGCAGTAGACAACCTGTCCCTAATTACTCTGACCTTCTCTAAGGCCTCATGAATGATCTCTGGAACCAAAATGGATGACTCTCCAATCTCGAACCACCCAACTGGAGATGTACATCTCCTACCATACAGTGCCTCAAATGGTGACATCCCAATGCTGGAGTGATAGATGTTATTATACGAGAACTCTATCAAAGGCAGGTGGTCATCCCAACTACCTCTGAAGTCAATCACACACGCTCTCAACATGTCCTCCAATGTCTGAATGGTGCACTCTATCTGCCCATCAGTCTGAGGATGAAAGGCAGTACTAAGCTATACCTCCGTGCCTAAGCTCTTCTGGAAGGATCTCCAGAAATGTGTAGTGAACTGAGCTCCTATATCTGAAATGATCGACAAAGAAATCCCATGCCATATCAAAATCTCATCAATGTAGAGTCTCGCATAATCCTCAGCTCTGTAGGTAGACTTCATAAGGATAAAGTGGGCTGACTTAGTCATCCTGTCCACAATAACCCATATGGAGTCATGCTATCTCCTAGTCCTCGGAAGACCAACCACGAAGTCCATATTAATGGCCTCCCATTTCCAAGTCGAAACCTCAATAATCTGAGTAAGACCACCAGGATTAAGATGTTCTGCCTTAACCTACTGACAATTAGGATACTTGACCACATATTCTGCAATGTCCTTCTTCATACCATCCCACCAATAAATCTGCTTAAGATCATGATACATCTTGGTGGAACCTGGATGTATGGAATATCTGGAACCACGGGCCTCTGCAATGATCTTAGTCTGCAAATCATCCACATCTGGTACACACAACCTGTCCTGGTACCTAAGTACGCTGTCACCTCCCAAATCAAAAGACTCATTCATCTTTACCAACACTGAGTCCTTCAGCACCATCAACACAGGATTCATATGCTGACCCTGCTTGACTTCAACTACCAAAGATGATTCAAAACTAGGATGAACTAAAACACCCCCACTAGTAGAGTCAATTAACCGCACACCCAGTCTATCCAGTGTGTTCAGATCTTTCACCAACTCCTTCTTCTCATCCTCAACGTGGGTTGTACTTCCCATGCTCATCCTGCTCAAAGCATCAGCTACAACATTAGCCTTACCTGAATGGTAGTGAACATTTATGTCATAGTCCTTCAACAGCTCCAACCATCTCCGATGATGTAGATTCAACTCTATCTACGTGAACACATACTAGAGACTCTTGTGGTCTGTGAACACATCCACATGCACTCTATACAAGTATTGACTCCACAGATTCAGTGCAAACACCATAGCTGCAAACTCCAAGTCATGAGTGGGATAATTCATCTCATGAACCTTGAGCTGTCTGGACGTATAAGCTATCACCTTACCAACCTGCATAAGAACACAACCCAAAAAAAAACTAGATGCATCACAATAAATAGTGTAATTCTCACCACACTTAGGCAAAGTAAGCATCGGGGCTGAAGTGTGTCTGTCCTTGAGCTCCTGGAAACTCTTCTCACAAGTCTCCGTCCATTCAAACTTGGCCTTCTTCTTAGTCAAAGCTGTCAGTGGGGCAGCAATGAAAGAAAAGCCCTCCACGAACCTTCAGTATTAACCAGCCAATCCCAGAAAGCTACGAATATCAGTGAGAGTAAGAGTTTTTGGCCAGTTCTTAACAGCCTCAGTCTTCCTGGGGTCCACCTTCACACCCTGATCGGACACAACATGTACCAGGAAGGTTACTGATCTAAGCCAGAGTTCACACTTGCTGAATTTGGCATACAGCTGATGTTGTCTAAGTACCTGCAAGGTTAGTCTCAAATGCTGTTCATGCTCTTCATTGGTCCTAGAGTAGATGAGAATGTCATCAATGAATACTATGACGAAAGAGTCAAAGTATTCACGAAAGACCCTGTTCATGATATCCATTAATGCAGCAGGTGCATTTGTGAGACCAAATGACATAACTAAGAACTCATAATGACCATAACGGGTACGAAAGGTTGTCTTTGGGATATCTCCATCCCTAACCTTAAGTTGATGATACCCTGAACGAAGATCAATCTTAGAGAAGAAACTAGACCCTTGGAATTGATCGAACAAATAATATATTCTGGGAAGTGGATACTTATTCTTTATAGTGACTTTGTTGAGATGTTGATAATCGATACACATTCCAAGGGTTCCATCCTTCTTTAACACAAACAACACTGGAGCGCCCCAAGGGGATATGCTCGACTGAATGAAACCCTTATCAGTGAGATTTTGTAACTGCAGCTTCAACTCTTTGAGTTCAGCTGGATACATTCGGTAGGGAGGAATTGAAGTTGGTTTAGTATCGGGTTCTAAGTCGATACCAAAGTCAATCCCTCGAGGGGGAGGGACTCCAGGCAAATCATCAGGAAATACATCTAGGAACTCATTCACTACAGGCACTGAGTCTATGGAAGGAATGTCATGATCTAAATCATTAAAACTCACAAGGTGACACAATAACCCCTTGGACATCATTTTATTGGCCTTAAAGTTCGAAATCAAAGGATTAGGATGACTCGAGTTGTACCCCTCCCAGACCAAAACAAAATCTCACAACCGTACTACGGAAATCCATACAAGCATAAAAACTATGAAGCCAGTCCATGCCATGAATGATGTCAAAATCGTTCATATGTAACTCAACCAAGTCTGCACACATAGTCCTACCACATACAACTATTGGGTAATCCTTGTACACTCTATCAGCTCTTACATTTTCTCTTAAGGGTGTACTAACCACTATAGGATCATGCAAAACTTCAGGCAATATCTCAAAAGTGAGAGCAAGCAAAGGAGTTACAAAGGAAAGCGTAGACCCTGGATCAAGTAAAGCATAAACATAAGTTGAGAATACTTGCAGCATACCTGTGACCACATCAGCAGACTTCTCCTGGTCATCCCTTCCCTTCAGGGCATAGAACCTGTTCCTCTAAGGAGGCTCGGTTGTTGCTCCACCCTGTGGATTAGGCCTAGGCTGAGCATTACCTCCAGCCTGACCTCTGTTTTGTGGGCAGTCTATAACCATGTGCCGACTCTTATCGCAACCGAAATAGGCATTAGTGCCCTATCTGCACTCTCCATTATGAGCACGGCCACACTTAGCACAGTCCTTTCTGGGATGCTGCATCTCACCTCCATTGCCCTTCTTGGTCTCAGGTCGGCCTACTCTAGGTGCTGTACTCCTCTCAGAATTAGAGTTCCCAGAACTGTGTTGCCCTTTTTTGAACCTGGGCTGCTCACGGACGCCAAAATTGTTTCTGTGGCCTCCATGGCTGGGACCTGCCTAATCTTGAGGAATAGGCCTCCTAGCATCACGAACGCCCCTCTTCTTGAGGCTGTACTCTACCTGGTGGACATGCACCATCAACTTGGAGAGGTCCATGTTATCATGGAATATCGCAGACCGACACTCCTTCTCTAGATCTCCGTTTATTCCTGTGAGGAACCTGCTCATCTCATCCCTGCTGTTAGATAAAAGGGAAGTAGCATATCTGGATAGTTTAACAAACTTCAGTACTCATCTCATCCTTGCTGTTAGATACAAGGGAAAGTAGCATACCTGGATAGTTTAACAAACTTCAGGGAATACGCCCTGACTGTCATTGATCCCTGCTTAATGTTGATAAACTTCTAAACCTTTGCCTCCCTCATCTCCCTGGGAAAGAATCTCTTCAGGAAGGCTGTCTTAAACAGCTCCCAAGTGACCAGAACTCCGCCCAAAGCTCAGCTATCCTGCCACATCTTGCACCAAGTCTGTACTACATCATTGAGCTGATAGGAAGCCAGTTCAGCCTTCTTAGTATCTGTGGCCCCCAAAGCCACCAAAATATTATGCACCTCATCCACAAACTCAGGGGGATCCTCTGAAGTCTTAGACCCCGTGAAAATAGGAGGATTCATCCTCGTGAAGTCTCTTAGCTTGTCAGCCATGCTACGAACCGGTGGATTCTCCCTCTGAACATTCTGTCGGTTGACCTGGCCAGTCATGGCCTGGGCCTGCATAGTGATGGCCTGTACCATTTGGTCCAGAGATGCCCGCACCTCCGCATCAGTCAACCCAGCTGGGTTAACAAGCATAGCCACTCCTTTAGCTAGAGCCTGGGGTGGAACCTGATTGCCCCCAGCAGCTGCTCCTCCTCTCCTTTGACCAACGTTCCTCCTAGTATTCATTCTCTGAAAACAATAAGAATTGATGTTAGACACGCTCATAACTCCAAGAAATCAGACATTAGGAAAAGCACGATAAGATCAAAAGAAGGGAAATTTTCCTACGCATCATGCAGTCTCTAATTCAGGATAGTGGTGAACTTCACTACCATGACTTAGAAACTACTCAATGTGGTTGATGTGAACTTATTATTCTAGAAATTTAACCTAGTGCTCTGATACCAACGTTTTCACAACTGGAATCTAGACCCTAGACGATACCGGCGTCATTGACCTCTTAGAGGTCGCAGACAAGCCTACTTACGTCATTCTTACTTCATCTAGGTTAATTTTAGAGGAAAATTTGAAACTTTTTGTTCCTTATCATGCATAAAGGTCATTCTACTTACATTCATAATGTTCACAATCAACCATCTAACATTAAGATTATCAACTGAAAGAAATAGTTCAATACTGCATTAAATGTATAATTGCCAAAATGACACCAATACAATGTATGAAATAAAAATGGAAAGAAACACTAGTGGAACATACTCCACTAGCTAAAGCCTACATCTAAGCTAGATAGTAATGGTAGTCATCCTCGAAAGCATGAGGGCCTACCAAGTCCGGATGAAAGCTCCACGTCCGGATAGCTGCAACGTCAACCTGTAAGCTCTAGCGTCCACCTGTGCCTGCACCTAAAAATATAGAGTTGTATGGGATTAGTACACACTTGTACTAAGCATGGGTATATGCAAACAGACACCAAGGACATGCATGAGTAAGAATAGCTCTTTCCTAACAACATGATTATGGAAAGTCAAGTCAGTAACTTGCCAAATTGTGATTAGGAACGTTAGTGAGCCTTCCAAATTTGGATTAGGAAAGTTAGTGAGCTTTCCAAATTTGGATTAGGAAAGTCATGCCATGAGATTAACATGCACTATCATACTTATCATATTGCACACAGCACATAACATCTTACACATAGCACATATCATATTGCCTATAGCACATAACATCTTTCATATCATTCCTTCATATGCCATGAGACCTTGAAATCATGGACTTGACATTAAGACTTAGAAAAAAGGAGGGCTCAGCATATGGGACCTCAACTAGGGAGTCTTCATTAGCAAACACAGAGTCTGCTTCATTCATTCATCCGTACTTCATTTCATTTCGTTCATAGGTAGTGTGAACACCAGCTATACCTAGTATGTAGTTTAAGACTTTCATCAGGTTCGTTGTGCAATGACCAAGAATGACCTAATATCATTGCTTGAGTCTAACTCACATCTTGATCATCCTATCCTAACACCTTTGGTATCATTCATTTTATTATGTGCATCATTTGAGGCTGGCCTCATTCATTCATTGGGAACATTACTTTAACCGACATAGATCATGTGAGAATCATGAAATCTAGTGTCTCCCCCACACCAAAAAGAGGTGGAATAATCGGCCAAAGTGACCCAAAACATGCTAGCGTACATGGTAATTGAACCCCGCCAGATCCCTATATTGGCAGTATAGGTTCGAAGACTAGGAGATATAAGGAGACCCATACCCGGCATGCCGGACAGTCTCATCTCATGAGAGTTACGTGAACCTCCGCCCTTCCCGAAAGAAGGCATCACCGCTCATAGCTAGTCTATCGGTGCTCAGTATAAAGTTCCATTTCATTCAACTCATACTCATGGAAGCTGGCTTCTAGTATGAGGATATTATAGCTCATTATATTATTTCTCATCTCATCATTAGTATTAAGTATACATTATTACCAATACTTTCATTAGAGTGTTCATAGAGACTGGTCTCTTCATTAACTTTACACTCTCATAGGTGAGTACGTTTTGGTAACATTTACTTAGGCTCATTTGAGATTGCTCTCATCTTTCACATTAGCCTCTTATCATGTTGTCACCACATTCATTAACATTAGCACATTTGCTCTTCATAATTACTCACCCCTTTTTACGTGAATGTTTATTTCATCATATGACAATGCACATGGACATTTGTGTGTTTCACACTCTTACTTAACCCTTCTAGGATTTCATCATTTCATTACATAATATTCATTTCATAGTATGCCAATACACTTGGCCATTTAGTGTGTTTTACACTCGTACTTAACCCTTCTAGGGTTACATCATTTCATTACATACTTCTTAGGTTCACTTATTTTTAAATGTATGCTAGACTTATGGGTCTATGCATACAAGCCATGAGGCTTCATTCATAGTTCGTTTAAGTGCTTGATATCTTCCTAAGATTATGTGGTACAAGACTTATGCATCTTGTAAGTATGCCAAGATTTCGATTTCGATCTATGTAGGCAACATTATTTTTGAACATTTCTTCACGTATGACTTATGTATCAATACGGGCTTTGGGCAAGGGAACCCGATTTAGAATCCCTTGGACAACACATACATTTTTCATTTATTTTATATTGGTCCACACGGCTTGGGGACCTAAGATCGAGCCCCAACACCTTCATTTCATTTTAATTTCTTTTCTTTGAAATTTATCTTCCTTGGCCGAGGGGTTGTGGGATCGAACCCCCATAGCCCCTTTTTATTTAAATTCCTTTTTCCTTGACTTTTTCGAGTTGACCATGATGGTGTGGGATCGAACCCCCACAACCTCACTTTATTATTCTTTTAATTCTCCTTTTCTGCCTAGAGGTCGTGGGTTCGATTCCCACGCCTCACATTTCTTTTCTTTTCATTCTTCTTTAAGCTTGACCGAGAGGTTGTGGGTTCGAATCCCACTCCTCTCATTTTTTTTATTTTCATACATTATTTTCCAGCCAGGAGCACCCAAGTTTGAATCCCCTTAACCCCATTTCTTCATTTACGTTTTATAGTTTTTTTCACGGGTGAGGTCTCGGGTTCGATCCCTAACTACCTCACCTAATTTACACTAATTTAAAATTTCAGATTTGTTCATCCATGTTCAGCCGAAACCAATCTTACAAGTTGTTGGAATTTTTATCACATTTTCAGCTCACATTCTTCAACATTTATACGTAAATTGATAGGGTAATTCGTAGATCATTTAATACGTTCTTAGGTGCATTTTTCATGGATTCGTTTAGCCAAGAGATTATCATTCAAATCAGCCACATTTCAACTCATATGAACATCACGATTTACATAAACATTTGTACATGAAATACAACCACAACATCACATTTTAGAGCCTTAAACCCGAGGCACATAGTCACTGTTCACATTGCACACACGTACACATAGTTTCAGATCACATAGGTGATCCTTCGTACAATTTCAAACACACATTCATGAACATAATTATCACAAAAACACAATACTCACCTAATATCTACCAGCAAACATACTCAACCTACGAATCATTGGGAGCTAGTGACAGGGACATGCAATGGGGAACAACCCTAGTTTACGGATTGAATATACTGAACCTTAAGGCGTCTCTTGGGAAAGGGACCAAGAGAGAAGAGAACCCATACCTTTTTGACGTTCAAACCTCGACTTGCTGCCCAAAGAAATCCTCCAAACACATGTCCAACACCGAAAGTTCAACACCAAACTCGACGGACAACCTTCTATTTTCCTACGTGATTGATTTTGTTGTTTGTTTTTATCTTTTGTTGTGAGTTCTTCAAGTGTGAAGAACTTGGTTTATCTTTCTGTTCTTGAAGTTATTTTGGCAAAGAGAACGTGAAAGAGAAGAGAGAATGATCCTGAATGTTGAGGAGATAGACGTGCGAGAATGAGAGTTTTATTAGGCTTAGGAGTCTAGTTTAGGACTTAGTCAAATAAGGTTTTATTAAATGATAAAAATCTAATTTCCCTTTTATTTTAAATCAGCTAATAAATAATAAATATTAATTAATTACATTAATTTACCAACTTAAATTAAAAACAAATTTAATTCATTGCTTCCACCTAGGTTCGAACCCAGGTGGAGCAAGACTTCACTCTAAGAGCCAATTTTCGGCCCTCTCTCCCCAAAATTCCCCTCCACATTATTAATTAAATAATTAATTATATATTTAGGTTAATTACGATACTACCTTATCCTGGAAAGAGACCATTTTACCCCTAGACCCTCCAAACCTAAGATTTTCCCTTTTTAAGTCTAATAAAGACTCATTCGAGTAAATCTTCGTATTCGAGATCCCTACATGGCTGGACCCAACCTTTCCTAACTCAACTAACTCCCCAAGTTAGTTGGATTGTCTGTAGCAAGGGTTCAGAGGTCTTAGTCGTCCCTTGACGTTTGACTTCCAATTCCCCTAAATCTTTAGACACTGCCTCATTACAACCGTAGAACCCATTTTAGGATTTCAAAACATCAAGCCACATACATTAGTCTCTAGACACCTTAACTCATTTTAGGGGTCTAACAATTGTGTTGTTCATGATAGCGTAGATGGTTTTTTCACAAGTCGGGGAATATGGTGCATAGTTGGGTTGAAGGATCTTATTTATTCTCTCCTATTCTATTAAAGGTTGAGAGTTAGAACATTCTATTAGCATGTGCATTAATTGTGGATTTTCTTGTGACAAAATGAGTTTGATGGTTCATTTACAATTTTGGTATGTTTCCATAAATTTATGTTTATATGGTAAAAATGAGCTCTATTGACTTTATATTTCATGTTGTTATGGCTCTATAATGAAATGCCTAAATGTTGCATGAGTGAACTTGTAAGCATGTTTAACAATGAACTTTTGGGAAATGTTGCATAATTGTGTTTTATGAGAAATAGGCAAAATGTTCTTGGAAATATTATAGTGAGCATGATGATATGTGGATATGGAAGTTCTTCCTATGTCAATAAGAAATGTAGTCTTATTACATGATAAGTTTTAGACGTTGTTGCTACTCTCTTGTTGTGTTTTGAGTCTCTTGATTATGTGGAGTTGATATTCCTCTTAGCTATATGTGTTGAGTATGATGTGGTTTTATCGTTATCTGCTAGTCATGAGTCTGTAAACGTTGAAAATGTTTAATGTATTTTAGTGTCATTTGAGGACGAGTGTGTTCCAAGAGGGGGAGAATATTACACACCTAAAAATGAACTAGTATAAACTATAGATCACATGTGTTTTATGAGTTAATAATTGTTAAAATAATGAATATTAGAATTAGAAGTTAGTTTTAACAAGTTTGGAAGTCAAACGTCAAAGAATGACCAAGATGTTCAGAAACTAGTCTTATGTGTCCTAGAGTGCCTTTCTGTGCTTTATGTGTTGTTTGGTGTCTAAAATGTTAAGAGGGGGCCCTAGAATTTAGACTCTCATGTTTAGGATCGAAATTTCATAGTACGACTCCCCAAGGACAACCCTAAGGGTCCTTAAGAAGGACCTAAACGTTTGAAAAGAAGATGTCAAGACAACCTCATTCACAGATGCAAATGACGTCCCATCAACAAAATGACGCCCCATTAAAAAGGGGCGCGGCTCCACACATGGGAGATTGTCCCCCAATTTAGGGGTCTCTAACAAAAACGATAGGGCACCATGACGGCTTATCGTTCAGTCGATGCCCCATCAACAGGGGTCGTCGATTGGCTCCTACAACTTTTCTGCAGTGTCTAGGCAAGCTAGAGGTGACTTTACGACCTAATTAGGTGTTAGACAGTTATTTTAGGTGTTTTAATGTATATTACGTTAGTTTAAATAGATTTACCTATAATTAGACTTCAGTTTTCAAAATCAAAATCCCTCTTCCAAATAAAGTTCTCTCAAGACTCCATGAGAGCTTGAAGCAAAGTTGAAGCTAGGATTGAAGAATTTCAGTTATTCCTCCATCAATTTCGTGGGATTTCTGCTAGTAAGGTATGATTATTTCATCCTTTGCTCTACTTTTATTCAAGGAGCCAGTTCCCAAGGATATACAAAGAGCACCAAAAACCTTGAAACTCTATTTTTAATTCTAAGCATGGGTTCTTACATAGAAAGGTTTAAATTGATGATTTATGAAGTATTCAGTGTTTATTGACGCTTTTAAGATAAAAAAACTCCATGAACCCATGTATTTCCTTCAATTCCTAATTTTGTATCTAAAGTTAAAGTATTGATCATGATCTAATTGGGCTATTGAATTATATGTGGATTATTGTTGAAATTGTTCATAGTTTGCCTTATAGTATTGATATATATATATATGGGTTTTGTTGGATTATAGAAATAGATGAATTTTTTTCCTAGTCTTATGGACATTGTCATTGGTAAGATCTTTTGTTGTGTGAATTTGTTGGAAAGAATAAGGAATGGTGATTGTGGCTATTGGAAGGTGGGGAGTTGACCTAATTCCTTTATTTAATGTCAAATTGATATCGAATTGCTATTGATTTGTATAGTCCACTTATAGTGGCAGTGATTAATTGTTATAAATGTTATGAACATGTCCTTGTCGGTATTGTTGCGTGAATTTTGGTATTGTCATGTTACAGTACATGTGAATGTATAAGATGAAGCTGCTCATGTGATGTCCATATGATATTGTATGGGTTCTATAGTGATATTATTCAATGTAGTTCCTCGTTAGTTGTTGATATATGATAATGAAGGACTAAAGTGAGTATTTATATAATGATGTTGTATCTTGTGTTGGTAGACTTAGTTGTACCAACATGGTATTTGAATGGAATTGAATGAGTGTATGAACGAAAATCTAGGATCGGTAGACATAAGTACATACCCTTGTATTAAGACTAATGTTCAACCTTTAATATGAAAAGAAGGTTAATGAAGAAGCCTTGAAGGGGTACACCTAAATGGTGCCTTGTTCTTGAGTTGAATGATGGACTTAGAGGTAGGATCGCCGGAACGACATGAAACCATATTTCAGGACATCATAAGAGCTATCCCAATGGACATTCGGTGGCAGTCCTACTGGACCAATCCTCGAAAATGGTAATATGAGTTTATAGGACTTGGTGACTGTACCTTCTCTTATACACTTATGTGAATGAACTACTCTATGAAAACTAAGGTAAAGCACCGAGTGGATAATCTTAAGGGAGTAGATCTAGGTTAGTATGAGGCTATAGTAAAAAGAATCCTTTCAAAATCCCCCAAACCATGTGCCTACATGGGATGTGTCCTATTTTTACCTCTGGAATGTAGACCACCTCCACGATGTGCGGTTTTGATTACACCGGATTCCATACCTAGTTAATGTGGTCTATGTCGGTTAAAGTCTATTCTCATCATGTGGGATATGCATTCTAGTATTCAATCTGTTTTACAACGTGTAGGTAGTGGAATGAGACGCTATCTACACACGGCACGAGAAGGCTTTTAAGATGCTAGAATGTGTTCCCTAGGTCTCCCAAGACCACTATGTGAAGTCCCATAATGGATTAGTCATCTTTTAAAATGGCTTTAATGAATTATGTTCACATATTAAAAGTATGTTTACTAGAAACTTTCTTATCTAGGGTAGCTTTGAAGATCACTTAGGTGTGCTTAAAGAGGGTGTTGGGCGGTCTCTTCATGTCTTACTTAAGTGATTCTTAGAGTAACCTTAGGTAGAGGGTCTAAAGTGATTAAAAAGTCTGACTTCTGGAATATGAAATATGTCTTATATAGATTGTTGACTTGAATCATGACTCTTAAACTCTTATGGTTAAGGTTATTATCAAAATAGCATGAAATCATATCTTTAAGTAAATGTCCCTTTTTGCATGGTTTTCTTGCATGTTCACAATACTTTTAAAAATGCAAAGTACACCTCAGTCGTTACCGGCATTGTCGTCCTCGAATAGGACTAAGACAAGCCCTTAGCGTACATCATAGCACACAATAGGTGAAAAATGCAGAAAAATTTAATACTTTTCATCTACATCTACTTCATGAAGTTTACATAGACCTCTCGCTTACACATAATATATATACACAGGGAGTTTACGCAGACTCCTCACGTATGAAGTTTACTTAGGCTTCTCGCATAGGCAACATAACCAACATATAGGAATTTAGTCTAATACTTTGTCTCACATTGTACAATCTATAGAGTACAAATGTTTGCACATATCAATTACAAAACAATACGCCATTATAGGCTTACAATAATTGTCTCAAGGATAAGCGAAAGAATAACGTTTCTAAACGTAAACAACACCATAGCTAGAGTGGAACTTGGCAACATCCCTGACAGGCCCTATAAAGAACTAAGGTAGATAGAGCCTCACATACACCTAAAAAGTTTAATAATAGGTTAATTAAGTGTTTTATAGTGCGCATACTTGATTTGAAGTCATTTGGAGGTCAAATGTCCAAGAATGTCCATGACGTCCGTAAGTTAGTCTTTAAACGTGCTAGTGAGTCCTTGTATGTTTGGATTCATTTTATGTGTTTTTTGGTGTTGAGAAACAGTGTAGTTGACCCTAGTACCTTAATATACATGTTAAGGGTGAAAATGTCCGGGTACGACTCCCCGAGGACCACCCGAAGGGCACCCAAGGAGGATCCAAACCTTTGACAAGAGGCTGCCCAAGGCAGCGTGCAGGAGCAAGAATGAGACCTTGACCTCATGACACGCGCCTAGTACGCACCTCACTATCCCAAAATTATTTGGGTCAGAATTGGGAGGCTGCCCCGCGACGCGCAGACCACTCCCACATCCGATTACGTCGTTTGTAAGTCAATTTTGACATATCTAAGAGCCCCAATACGTGTGGGGGTGTTTTGGTAACTTGGGGGACATTTTATTAACTGTTTTAGGACCATTATAAACCCTTCCCAAACAAAAACCCTAACACCCAACAAGAAATCTAATTCCCAAAGTTCTCTTCTCTTCCAAAAACCCCCAAAATCTCAATTGAATACCAAGCTCAAGAACAAGCTATGTAGTTGGACTCTTGGAGATTTTTTCTCATATATTCATGGTATTTTTAACGTTTAAGGTATGGTGATCCTTAATCCATAGATGACCATTCATCTATGGAGTCCTTTCAAAGGTTTTCAAAACATGAATTCTAAGTCAAAAATCCTATCTTTCAGTCTAGTCATGGGTTCATTCTCAAATTGATTTCAAAAGCATTCTAATGATGAATATATGTTGATGTACTTATTTTATGATGAATTTCTATCCAATTTTATGAATAACCCATGATCCTCCTAATTTCTCAAATTAACCTATATGCGGGTCTTGTGATTTTGACTTGATGCTTATAAAATTGTGATTAGATTGTATTTAATTGATTATTGCTATTACTTTCTATATCAATTTAATATGAATTGTGGAGGAATGATAAAATATTACCATTAGGTTGGAGATTTGGTAAGTTGACTTACTTCTTCCTATTAGCCTAGAATGTATATTGAATTGTGTTAATTGGTATGACCCACTTATGGTGGCGGTGTTTACATTATTCTACATATTTATGTGTTATGATAATGGTCTTGAAGGCATTAGATGCAAGATGAATTGATATGATGATTTCTATGTTATGAAGTTGAAGGATTTAACCTTTATTCTAATATCATGTCTAAGTGAATTGATACTACGGTGTGGGGATGATGTTATATGTATATGTGCGATGATCATGTTAGGGTTAGATGGTCTATATGGTTAGTGATAAAGAATATCCTTGTATCATAACCCCTACCCATATGAATCCCATATGAATGTGTGATCAAAGTATGCTAGGAGTCTTATATTCTATTGTTGAATATATACTTGCCTCTTATGATTAATGTGAGTGTGTGTAGTCTATAGTCCTCAATACTCTATATGTTTGTATGACTTGAGACTTGAAGAATGTTGTACATGTGTTGTGGTCTTTAGCGGGTGGCTTCGTCAATACTATATGATAGCCACTATGTGATCATATTGACCAATGTACACACACACACACTTCATGCATATCTATGAGTAGGATAGTATCATGATGACTAAGGAAAGGATAGTTCTCCTGTGAATCATTACCTATTTATATGCATGTAAAGTATATGATTTATGAAGTTATGAACATGTGTGCCTAAAGGTGTTCATGTGAAGGTAGATCTCACATATATGTATGCACACACCCATGTATGTATGAATAATATATGATTATGTGAAAGGACATTCTCACATAAGGTAGGTTCTATGGTGAATGTAGAATTCTCACCCTAGATACCTTTTGAGCTATATGATATATGAGGGAGTAAGTCCTTAAGGCCTATTCTTTATGAAATAATGTTATCTAGAGTTTAAATGATGTTTCGAAAGAGAGTATTTCTTAGCAACAAGTGAGCATGAAAAATGAGAGTGGGAGCTTGACGTCTAGTAAGTCCGAATTTCCACAAGAGAACATTCACGTTAGTAAGTCCGGGTTCCCAACCTAGATTTTGTCTCATGAGATGGAAACCTTCACGCTTAGTAAGTCAAGGTTTCTAGAACCAATCTCCGTGTTCCTTTACTATGTACCCACATAGGACTCTAGCTTAGTGGATCCACCTAGACTAGCTATGTACAAATTGTTGCACCTTCGACAAGTGTTAACCCTCTCTTTTCGATGTGTGAGTAGAACACCGGATTCCATGTAGATCACATGGTCTATTTCGGTTATGGCTATGTTTACCGAAGTTTAATAATTAAATAAGATAGAATATGAACTCTAATATAAATTCCTTGAGAAGTGTACTTGGTATGGGAGGACTATGGACCCTACTTATACATTGCACCAGATGACATTAAGAAAGGATAGGATTGGAGACCCTTTATGAGTAAAGACTTATGTTGTGTATGACTATTATGAATGTATGTTAAGTGACCTTGTTATGTTAAGATATGAATTGTGACTATGCATATGAGTTACACTTATGGCTTCTAAATGAGTTTACTTAGTATATGTAGGGGTATGGGACTCCATGTGTACATTGCACAAGTAAGCTTGTGAAGGGGTTATGAGGGTAGTTTGCCTATAATATAAACTAAATGATTTATGACTAAGGTTGTAGTAAAGGAAAGAGTCATTATATTATGATATGAAGTATGTGGCCTTATTCGTACTTGTTGAATATGTTATGACTTGTTGAGTTTGTTATGCCTAGTCTAGAGTGACTTCTTAGGTACACTTGGTGGAATTAGCATTATGGTATGTTACCTACACATTGCACTAATGTGACTTAGGAATCGTCTTAGGTGATGGTCCTTATGTGAAGTTGAAATCTTTGATGTGCTTATGGCTTGTGAATATATGTGGTTTGTTTATGAATCATGTTATGAAAGACTATTGAAAGGTTACCTCAAGGTGATACATTGCACTAGGTACACTTGAGGGTTACTTGAGAAAAGAAGTAAAATAAAAGAGAGGTAATGTATGATGTGTATTGAATATGCTTATAAGTATGATAAATGGTTTTATGTGCTATTATGAGTATTATCCATGTCTATATGATGTACGTGAACTTTATTGAGCTTATATGTGCTTATGTTCATGAAATTTATTAAAAAAACATGTTCCATTATTTCAATGGAAATGTCCTCTTTAAATGCATGTTTTCGCATGGATGCCATACTTTGTGCATGTTGTACTAATACAATTCTTCTTCATCTTTTTACACAAAGTGTAGGTTTCGATGGCTAGAGGATGTCTCCTAAGTGAAGATCTTGGTTAGATCTCCCAAGTTCAAGTAACGGGGCCGTTATGATTCAGGGGTTGCCTATGTCAAGATGTTCTTAACGTTAATGTAATAGGTTAGACCTATATTTTATGTTGTTAAGGGTTGTGTCCCTATTCTATTTTATGAAGTTGTGTTTTAAGATGGAAAAGAGACATTAGAGTCTTATTTTGACTCTTATTATATATTTATATATATATATATATGAAGTGATGTTCTAGCATATGATATGCTATGAAAAGTTTTTAAAATTTCCGCTATTTTTACGATAATGCAATGAAAAATGTCTATGGGCTTGTCTTAGACCTTCGAAAGGTGGACGAAGCCATGTTAACATTCGAGAATACCATAGCTTCTATGGTATACCCTCGGTTTGTAATAGCCCCCGAACATGAGGTCATACCAATGACTCGAGAAAATATCAAAGTCTTCCTTGCAATTGACCACAAATTTCTCAACGGCCCTAACCTAATAATTTTGGGAAAAAGGGAGAAATATGGGTTAGTACAAACAACAAGTACTAAGTATGACTTCCACGCAGAAAAATCATCAATAAATAAGAAAAGGACAATTTTGTCACGACTGGAATCTAGACCCCAGACGAGCCCGGCGTCGTTGACCTCTCAGAGGTCGCATACAAGCCTACTTATGTCATTCTTACTTCATCGATGTTAATTTTAGCGAAAAATTTAAAACTTTTTGTTTCTAAACATGCATAAAGGTCATTCTACTTAGATTCATAATGTTCACAATCAACCATCTAACATTAAGATTATCAACTGAAAGAAATAGTTCAATAATGCATTAAATGTATAATTGCCAAAATGCCACCAATACAATGTCTGAAATAAAAATGGAAAGAAACACTAGTGGAACATACTGTACTAGCTAAAGCCTGCATCTAAGCTAGATAGTAACGGTAGACATCCTCGAAAGCATGAGGGCCTACCAATTCTGGATGAAAGCTCCACGTCCAGATAGCTGCAACGTCAACCTGTAAGCTCTAGCGTCCACCTGTGCCTGCACCTAAAAATATAGAGTTGTATGGGATTAGTACACACTTGTACTAAGTATGGGTATATGCAAGCACACACCAAGGACATGCATGAGTAAGAATAGCTCTTTCCTAACAACATGATTATGGAAAGTCAAGTCAGTGGACTTGCCAAATTGGGATTAGGAAAGTGAGTGAGCTTTCCAAATTTGGATTAGAAAAGTTAGTCACGTTTCCAAATTTGGATTAGGAATGTCATGCCATGAGAGTAACATGCATCATCATACTTATCATATTGCACACATCACATAACATCTTACACATAGCACATATCATATTGCATATAGCACATAACATCTTTCAAATCATTCCTTCATATGCCATGAGACCTTGAAATCATGGACTTGACATTAAGACTTACCAAAAAGGAGGGCTCAGCATATGGGACCTCAACTAGGGAGTCTTCATAAGCAAACACAGAGTCTGCTTCATTCATTCATCCGCACTTCATTTCATTTCGTTCATAGGCTAGTGTAAACACCAGCTATACCTAGGATGTAGTTTAAGACTCTCATCGGGTTTGTTGTGCAATGATAAAAAATAACCTAGTGTTATTACTTGAGTCTAGCTCACCTCTTGATTATCCTATCATAAAACCTTTGGTATCGTTCATTTCATTATGTGTATCATTTGAGGCTGGCCTCATTCATTCATTGGGAACTTTAACTTTAACCGACAAAGATCATGTGAGCATCATGAAATTCAGTGTCTCCCCCACACCAAAAAGAGGTGGAATCACCGGCCAAAGTGACCCAAAACATGTTAGCGTACATGGGAATGGAACCCCGCCAGATCCCTATATTGGCAGTATAGGTTCGAAGACTAGGAGATATAAGGAGACTCATACCCGGCATGCCGGACAGTCTCATCTCATGAGAGCTACGTGAACCTCCGCCTTTCCCGAAAGAAGGCATCACCGCTCATAGCTAGTCTTTCAATGCTCAGTATAAAGTTCCATTTTATTCAACTCATATGTCATGGAAGCTGGCTTCTAGTATGAGGACATCATAGCTCATTAGATGATTTCTCATCTCATCATTAGTATTATGTATACATTATTGTCACTGCTTTCATTAGAGTATAGAGACTGGTCTCTTCATTAACTTTACACTCTCATAGGTGATTACATTTTGGTAACATTTACTTAGGCTCATTTGAGATTGCTCTCATCTTTCACATTAGCCTCTTATCATGTTGTCACCACATTCATTAACATTAGCACAATTGCTCTTCATAGTTACTCACCCCTTTTTACGTGAATGTTCATTTCATCATATGCCAATGCACTTGGCCATTTAGTGTGTTTCACATTCTTACTTAACACTTCTAGGATTTCATCATTTCAAAACATACATCTTAGGTTCACTTACTTTAAACGCATGCTAGAATTATGGATCTATACATACAAGCCTTGAGGCTTCATTCATAGTCCGTTTAAGTGATTCATATCTTCCTAAGATGATGTGGTACAAGACTTATGCATCTTGTAAGTATGCCAAGATCTCAATTTCGATCTATGTAGGCAACATTATTTTTGAACATTTATTCACGTATGACTTATGTATTAATACAAAATTTGGGCAAGGGAACCCGATTACGAATCCCTTGGACAACACTTACATTTTTTTTATTCATTTTGGTTTGATCCATACGGCTTGGGGACCCAAGATTGATCCCCAACTCCTTCATTTTATCTTCCCCTTAATTTCTCTTTTCATTTTTCGCTCAATGGAACTAAGAGGATGTGGGATCGAACCCCACAACCTCATTTACTTTTATTTTTATTGCTTTTAATTTCTCTCCTTTGGCCGAGGGGTTGTGGGTTCGAACCCCCACAGCCTCTCTTTAATTTATTCTCTTTAACTCCCCTTGGTTCTGCCTAGAGGTCGTGGGTTCGATTCCCACACGCCTCCACATTTATTTTTCTTTTAATTTTCCTCCATAAATCTGCCTAAGAGGTTGTGGGTTCGATTCCCACACGCCTCCCCCTTTATTTTTCTTTTAATTTTCTCCTTAAATCTGCCTAAGAGGTCGTGGGTTCGATTCCCACACGCCTCCCCCTTTATTTTTCTTTTACTCTTCCTTAAATCTGATTGAGAGGTGGTGGGTTCGAATCCCACTCCTCTCATTTCTTATTTTTTTTAAGTTACATTTTCCAGCCAATACCATGGTTCGATTCCCCCTTACCACATTGTTTTTCACTTCATTATTTTCACAACTTTAATGTGGTGAGGTCACGGGTTCGACCCTCAGTGACCTCACTTGTTTTTCTTCACTTTTCATGACATTTTAAACCACTTAACTTGGCTGAAATTAATCAACAAGCTGCTAGAAATTTGAGTTATATTTTCAGCTTCTTTTTCATTACATTGCACGTTAGTTCTTAGGGGAATTTCATAGTGCATTTAGAACCTTTTAGGTGCATTTTCATGGATTCGTTTAGCCAAGAGATTATCAATCAAATCAGACACATTTCATCTCATATGAACTTCACAATTTACATAAACATGTGTACATGAAATACAAAGAACTAACATGCCATTTCAAGTCCTAAACCGTGACCAATAGCCACGGCAACACACCCAAACACACGTAGTTACATTTCAAAAAACATCAACATAAGTCACATAATTCCGAACATACATATAAACACATAATCATCACGAAAACACGTTTCATCCCTAGTTTTCTACCAGCAAACATGACCAACCTATGATTAAATGGGAGCTAGTGACAGGGACATGCAATCGGGAACAACCCTAGTTTTCGGAATAGATTCGTCTGAACCTTAGGGGTCTCTTGGGAAAGGAACCAAGATAGAAGAGAACCCATACTTTTTGATGTTCAAACCTTGACTTGCTGCCCAAAGAACTTCTCCAAACACACGTCCAACTCCATGTTTCAACACCAAACTTTCGACGGAAAAACCCTCTCTTTGCCTAACGTATTTTGCTTAGCGTTTGATTTTATTTTTCGTTGTGAGTTCTTCAAGTGTGAAGAACTTTGGTTTATCTTCTGTTCTTGTAAGTTATTTGGCAGAGAGAACGTGAATAATAATGATAGAGACGTGAGAGAGAGATGAGCATGAGAGATGAGACTTTTCTTAGGCTTAGGAGTCTAGTTTAGGACTTAGTCAAATAAGGTTTTTATTAAATGATAAAAATCTGATTTCCCTTTTATTTTAAATCAGATAATACATAATAAATCTTAATTAATTACATTAATTTACCAACTTAATTAAAAACAATTTAAGTCATCGCTTCCACCTAGGTTCGAACCTGGGTGGAGCAAGACTTCAGTCTAAGAGCCAATTTTTGTCCCTCTCCCCAAAATACCCCTCCACCTTATTAATTAAATAATTAATTATATATTTAGGGTAGTTATGATACTACCCTTAACTTGGAAAAAGACCATTTTACCCCTAGACCCTCCAAACCCAAGATTTTCCCTTTTTAAGTCCGCTAAAGACTCATTCGAGTAAATCTTCGTATTCGAGAGCCCTACATGGCTGGACCCAACCTTTCCTAGATCAACTAACTCCCCAAGTTAGTTGGCTTGGCTGTAACAAGGGTTCAAAGGTCTGGTTCTACGCGCAGCAATCCGTGTGAACCCGGTCTAATCGTAGTCATTCTAGACACATTACGCATTACTTATCATATCCATTTTTAGGGTTGTTACAAATTTATTCAAAATAATGCTTTCTATCAACTTAACTCAACATTGAAATTATAATAAGCATAGTAAGTCAATTTAATATAATATCAACCAAACACATAAGCAATTCAAGCAACACTTGTCCAATGCCAAGAATAGAACCCCATAATCCCATTCAAGCGAAGTATCACATTAATCCACCCACTTTATACTTACAACATATTATCATACTTTATCATAACATGCTTAATACATCAATACCACTCATAGAATATCAACATTATCATAATCATAATCATAAAGAACACTACTAGAACCATCCCTTAGGATCCCACATGTGCAATGTGTAAGAGAAGTCCCATACCCTCCCTCAAAATATGTAGTAGCCTTTAAGATAACCCTAATATGAGCACACTTACTTAACTTGTTCATTTACATTTATATTAGGGAAAGAAGTGCAATAACCGAGATGAGACCATTTGAGCTACATGGAATCCGCTGTTCTACTCCCACACCGAAAAGAGAGGGTTAACATTTGCCTAAGGAATTGAGTTTCCTCCTTTCCACTCAAATATGGGTTAATTTGGGAATTGAAGTTTTACTATCCTTGTCCTACAATCAATAGAGGGAAAGCAAGCATGCAACCAATCCATCCCCAATATGACATCAAAATCTAGCATATAAAGTTCAATCAAGTCAACTAATGTAACTCTATTTGGCAAGGAAATAGGACAACCCTTATAGACTGTTTTAACCACCACTAAATCACCCACCATAATAGAAACCGATAAAGGTTCTTTTAATATGTCGGGTAGTATCTCAAACTTCATCGCTACAAGAGGGCTCAAAAATCACAATATAGCCCCCGGATCTAACAAAGCATATACATCAAAGGAAAATAATTGTAACATACCGGTAATCACATCCGGTGGGCTCTTTTGATCACCTCGAGATTAGAGAGCATAAAAGCGATTCTTCTTAGGAGCATCCGGATTTGGGGCACTTGCCTGAGGTTGAGAATTTTCCCTTCCTTGAGCTTTCATCATAGGGCAATCTCTCTTCAATGTGACCACACTTGCCACAACCATAGCAATTTCCTGTGCCAACTAGGCCCTTACCATCATGTTTTCTATAAAATTTTGAACAAAAAGGTTTATCAACACAAGATCCACCACCTTTCCCCTCCTGGGGCCTAGAAGTAGACATCTTACTCTTTTTGACCCTTGGAGCATTAGGAGGGTCGTGGTTGGAAAAACTCATTTTGAACCTTGGTTTGTCTTATACCTCAAATTTAATCTTGGAAGAATTCCCATCTTCTATTCTTACCTTCTTCAACTCCCTACCAACTTGCTTATGCTTTTGCCATTCAATTTGTTCGGCATGAACCATAAGACGAGAGATGTCCAATATAGGAATCAATATAGCCGACCTACACTCATTAGCCACAAGGTCGGATATACCCGTAAAAGATTTATTCATCCTAGCTCTAGAATCCAAACGCATAGTAGGAGCATGCTTTGATAGTTTAGTAAACTTGAGGCAATACTCCTTCACACTCATACCCCCTTGACGAAGGTTGATGAATTCTTGCATTTTCATCTACCTTAAATCAGAGGCAAAGGACTTATCAAGAAAATTCATCTTGAAAGATCCCCATGTAATCCAGCCTTCTCTAACCGGTCTCTCATCCTTCCATTAGTCAAACCAAACTTGAGCCACATCTTTGAGTTAGTAGGTAGCTAGTTCCGCCTTTTCTTAAGAAGACAAACCCATATCATTAAGAACTTTAAACACCTCATCAATGAACCCTTGTGGGTCCTCCTCCACCTTAGAACCATAGGAAGTAGGGGGATTTATCCTTGTGAAATGCCCAATCCTTGAAGCGGTAGTGTTAGCATTGGGGTTCACTTGCACCCTTTCATCCCTAGCAACTTCGGTAGACAACACTTGAGTCAAGCTATGAATGGCCGTCCTTATCTCAACTTTAGTCATAGCCCCTTCTTAAATAGGAACTTGAGGGTTTTGAGTAGCTTGAGGGGGAACTGCCTCATTAAAATTCTCCTCCTAGGCACTTTGAGCATTGTTCTTACTTGTATTCAGTGCCTATAATCACAATTGAAGGAATATAAGAAAGGAATAGATAGATTTAAGACGTTTTGGCACGACTAAGAAATCAGAAGAGAGTCAAAGTTCCTAAGCATCACATAGTCTCTCATTCATAAGTGTGGTGCGCTTCACAATTATGAATAATACCCTACGTAGACGTGGTTTGGTGAGACATCAATCCTAAGATTACTCAACCTTATTATATGATACCACGTTTATAACGACCCAAAGTACATCCTAGTCATTACCGGCATCGGCGTCCTCGAAGAGGACTAAGACAAGCCCTCAGTATACATCATAGAACATCAAAGGTGAAAAATGCGGAAAAATTTAAATCTATTCATCTATATGTACTTCATGAGGTTTACATATACCTCTCGCTTACACGTAATATATATACATAGGGTGTTTACATAGACTCATCACATATGAAGATTACTTGGGCTTCTCGCATAGACAAAATAACCAACGTATAGGAATTAAGTCTAATACTTTTTCTCACATTGAACCATCTATAGAGTACAAAAGCTTGGACTAGACAATACAAAACAATACACAATTATAGGCTTTCAATAATTGTCTCAATAATAAGAAAAAGAATAATGTTTCTAAATGTAAAAAACCACCATAGCTAGAGTGGAACTTGGCAACGTCCCCAAAATGAAGACTCAACAATGACTCACGAAAAGATCCAAATCTTCCTTGCAATCGACCACGAACTTCTCAATGACCTAAACCTAAAATGTTTGGGAAAAAGGGGAGAAATATGGGTTAGTACAAACCACAAGTACTAAGCATGGCTTCTCTACACAAAATTATAAATGCATGAGAAAAGGACAATTTAGTCAAAATCATGTTTTCTATCAACTTAACTGAACATGCAATTATAATAAGCATAGTAAGTCACTTTAACATAATATCAACCCAACACATAATTAACTAAAGCAAAACTTGTGTAATGTCAAGAATAGAACCCCAAAATCCCATTCCAAACTAAGTATCACATTAAGCCACACACTTCATACTTACAACATATTCTCATACTTTATCATAACATGTTTAGTATATCAATACTCCTCATAACATATCAACATAATCATAGAGAACACTATTAGAACCATCCCTTAGGATCCCACATGTGCAATGTGTAGGAGAAGTCTCATACCCTCCCTCACACTATGTAGTAGCCTTTAAGACAACCCTAATAAGATTCCACTTATTTAACTTGTTCATTTACATTTACATTTGGCAAAGATGTACAATAACCGAAATGAGACCATGTGAGCTACATGGAATATTGTGTTCTACTCTCACACGAAAAAGAGAGGGTTAAAATCTACCTAAGGTGTAACCATTCTTACGTAGCTATCTAGATGGATCCATTAAGCTAGAGTCCTATGTGGTCACATAGTTAAAGGTCAAGAAGATTGTTGCTATAAACCTTGACTTACTAGACGTGGAGGTTTTGATCTCATAAGACAACACATATCTTGGAAATCCGGACTTAAAAACGTGTGGGAGGCCGGACATACTAAACGTGAGACCTTCATCTCATTTACATACCTTTTTGGTTCTAAGAATTTATTCCCTTTTGTAAATATCATACTCATCATACAAGATCACATTAGTCTTTTCTAGACCCCTATGTGAAAATCTTATCAGAATAAATCATAGGAATTCATGAGTGAGAATTATCCTTTCTTTATAGAAACCGCATACAACTGAGTAAACCTCTCACTCAACACTTTATTATAATCATAAGAAACTACTTTCAATCATATAATAATCATACGATATCATACATACATAATTCATACAATTTCAATAGTCTAGGGTTAGGGATGAGGAATACTTAACATCAACATCACAACCACATATTAGACCTAGAAGCATTACTATCTAAGTAAGTCATAATTCAAAATTGAATCCAAGAAGAACCAATCAACATATCTCATTGCCCTTCCATGAAACTTCATACTTCCATTACTAAGAATACATAACCAATTACATAAACAAGGTAAATTCAAGAACAAATAACATAATTAACAACAATGTAGTCAATCTACACGTTGAAGATCTTCACAAGTCACCATATTTGTTCAAGTTTTTCATGAAACTGGGGGAAGGAAATGGGTATAGGAAAATCTCAAAGGAAATCATAAATTAACCATCAATATTTACTTAAACAACATTAATTTATCATAATTCATCACAACTGATTCATATTTTCGTTTCAAAGAAGATCCATTTGTAGAAGAAAAACCTAGATTTGGGGGATTTAGAAATAATCTTTTGGAGGAACCTCTTGGAGGAAAGAATCCAATGAGTGAAAGAAATCATACCTTAATAAATCTTAATCAATGAAACTCAAGTGAAACCCTAGAGAAATTGGTCTTCTTCTTCAAGCTTTCTTGCTTCTTCAATGGAGGATTTAGGGAGAGAGAAAGTAGAGAGAGATGAGAGATTTTGGGTATTTGTTAGGATTTGATTGGAGTGGGTTAAAATGACTTAAAACTGACCCTTAATAAATATATAATAAACCCCTAAATTACTCAAAAGACCCCTCACTTAATTGGGTCTTTTTGTGAAATCAAATTGACTAAAATACAACACTGACAAATCTCGGAAGTGGTTGCGCGTTGCGGGGTCAATTTAACATTTTATTTTTGAATGCGGGTTGAATCATTGAGCCTCGTTTATAAACCTCGTCTCAAGGCCACTTTTTGACCTCCACATGTTTGCTGAGTGTCGCACAGCAGCCTCCCATTTCTTGGATGCACGCAGGCTGCTTTGGCAGCCTACTCGCCGATGTTTTGGTCCTCCTCAAGGACCCTTCCGGTGGTTTTTGGGGATTCATGAATGTATGTTTTGACCCTATACACTATATTTTACCTATATAAAGTCTTTTTACAAGATTTAAACTCAATATGACCCTCTTAAAGCTTCACCAAACATAGGGACATCTACTAGTTCAATTTCGCTAGTTTTCGGACGTTAAGACCTTTGTTTTATGCTTTGGCTCTAATAATTCTCAAACAATATATTTACACCTATTTAGGTCTAAACTATCATTATTGAACATATGAGGATCTAGTATAGGTCATGGAAGTTACGGGCTGTTACAATACTTAGTGCATAAATTGTGCTAATTCCATATGTTCTCTATGTCTACAAGTGTAGTTGTGGCAAGTGTGTATTTCTAGAAGTTGAAGATGGGGAAGTAGATTTCTCTCAAGATTGGTATGTCCTCATATGATCGAGGGCATGGATCTTAGATATAGTTATCCTTTTCTAAAGACATTTAATAGACTATGAGTTTCTTTTTAAATTTATGAAAGTGTTGTGACCCTATGATATTTACTTCTGTCTAAGATGGTTGATGATGAGACTTAGTTTCTATCTTACATTTTATAAAAGAGTTTCCTTATTGACTTTTACTGTGAAAGTTTTAATTACTCACTACTTTTCATATATATATATATATGTGTGTATGTGTGTTTTTGTGTGTGTGTGATGAATGAATGCCAAAAAGGCTTGCACAAGAACTCCGAGAGGTCAAGTACGCCGTTTTACTTTTAAGAGGTCCTTCCTGATCATAACAGATAATACGCACTAGGTTGGTAAAATTTAATATATTTCTATGAGATTAATATTTTAAAAAAGTGGATGTTGGATTTGCAGTCATACAAGATTATATAAGATTAAACAATAAAAACTTTCACCATAAGGTACTAGTAGCACGCTTTGCATAAAAATTAATTAAAATGTGAAATTCATTTTATATTATATCAACAAAATATTATTATGTTATAAAAATATATGGTGTTGTTGTGATGAAACAAAATATGAAATAAAAATAATAAACTCAAATCACTATAATCAAATTACTTTATTATATATTTGTTTGATGTGAAATCACTTGTTAATGTTTTAAACTTTAAGTTATGAAACATAGTTACTAATTCTGTCAATTTGTCATGAATTAAGATTTATGTTGTTTTGTAACTTGAATATTTTAAATGTATTCTAGGTTATAAATGGCAGAACTCAAGTTTCATACTGACGAGAGGGAGTAGGTTCGATTGTAACAACCCCTCACTTCCAACCAAACGGTTGCAAGTTGAAGTCGCCAAGGGAACAAAAGGGGTAGGAGTTGCTTTGCGAGTTTGAGTCACCATTGGAGAAAAAGGGTTAGGAGCTCCTAGGAAGGGTAAAAAAAATAAAATATGGTAAAACCCTTTCAAAAGAATTCAATAAGATATTGAAACTATATTATGTGGGTTATATATACCCTTGCGAAGTGTAATTTAAAGTTCTAAAATCATATTTAAGGTGTACAAATTACCACAAATTGCAAATTCATTTTGTGGCGGACCTAATGGGGGTTCTATAAGACCGTCACAAATATGTTCGTGGGAGAGGTAATTGTGGCAGTTTCTAAAACAGCCTCAATTAATTTTTTGTGGGTCAAAAACTCCAACAAATGGGTAAAATCTCCTCCACAAAATGACCCTTTTTTGTAGTGAAAAAGGGTGAATAAGTTTGTTGCGTTTTTTCCCCCAACACAACACCCTATGTCATGCCACTTGCATCATACATTATTTCGAAGAAATATAACCAATCGGGGCTAGTGATGACCGGGGTGGAGAACAAAGTTTTTTGAAGCACTTTAAATCCACCATGCAAGAGTCATTAATGTGGAATTTCATATTTTTCTCTAAGAGTTTGCATAGAGGATGTGAACTCATTGAGAATTCCTTGATGAACCTTTATTAAAAACCAATTGTCCCAACAAACTACCAACACATTTAGCTCAACTTGGCGGTGGTAATTTCTCAATCACCTCAACCTTCACTTTATCAACCTCTATCCCCTTTTGTGACACATTGTTACCAAGAACTATACCATTCTTAACCATGAAGTGGAATTTTCTCTAATTTAGGACAAAGTTTGTGTCTACACATCTTTGGAGTACTTGTCCCAAGTTTGCAAAACATGTGTTAAATGTGTCACCCACAACCGAGAAGTAATCCATAAATACCTCCATTGAATCCTCCACCATGTCCACAAAATTGGACATCGTGAAACTTAAAATTTTGAAGGAGCATTGCGTAACCCGAACGACATCCTTTCAAAGTCAAACGTTCTACAACAGGTGAAGGTAGCTTCCTCTTGTTCTTCCGGTGCAATGGAGATTTTGTTGTTACCTGAATACCCATCAAAAAAGTAGTAACAGCCTCTCATGGAGAGTCGATCCAGAATTTGACCAATGAAAGGCATGGAAAAGTGATACTTTTCAGTCAACAAATTTAAAATTCGGTAATCCATGCATACACTCCATCCGGTCACTGGCCTCATAGATACAAACTCCCTCTTCTCATTTGGGATTATTGTGATACCTCTCCTTTTCGGTACACATTGTACCGGACTTACCCACTAGCTATCTGTAATAGGATAGATGACACCTGCGTCCAACAACCTTATTATCTTCTTTTTCACCACCTCTTGCATCGGTGGGTTCAATCTCTGCTAGTGTTTATCACTCAGCTTACAATCGTTATCAAGATGAATTTTGTGAGTACAAATACCAAGAGGAATGCCCACTATTTAAGCTATTGTACAACCAATACCTTTGATATTCCCTCCCAACACCTCAAGGAGGAATATTTCCTTCCATTTAAGCAGGTCAGCTACAATGATCACCAGTAAAGTGTTATTTGCCCCAAATAAAGCATATTGGAGATGGGAGGGGAGTACTTTCAACTCCATATTTTGTGGTTCCATTATTGATGGCTGTGCGAGAAGACTATATAGATTTTTTAGATCAATGTCAAACTTCAATGAAGTCTTTGAATACCCACTCAAGGCTGAAAGAGCAGGTACTACCTCTTCATAGCCATGAATTTCGAATTCATCATAGTTAACAAGCACATCTTCAAGTGGTTCACTCATACACATCAAATGTCTCACACTAGCCACCACTTCATAAATAACATAAACGGTGGATACTACATGAATATAACTTGGTTTTTTCATTGACATACAAACATTAATGGTTTCTTCATCTTGGTTCACCCAAAAATTCAATTCTCCACTTTCAACATCCACCAATGCTCTTCTGGTTGCCAAAAGTAGTCATCCCAAAATAATGGGAGTTTTAGCATCTATTTCACAATTGAGAATGACCAAATCAGCAAGAAAAATGAATTGTTCAACCTTTACCAAGATAGCATATAGTATCCCACACGATGTTATCAGTCAACCATAACGAGTCTCATTGTTGTGGCTTTAGATTCCCCCAACCTAAGTGTTTTATAGATCGCATATGGAATTATGTCTATGATTTCTCCCCAATTGCATATAGCTCAACAAAATTGAAGCATTTCGATGGTCCAAGGGATGCTTCAGGATCTTCACTCATTTCAGTCAGCTCCTTAGTCAGAATTACACTACAACTATGGGAAACTTCGATTGTCTCAAAATCCATTATCCTTTTCTTTTTTCACTAACTCCTTCATGAACATGGCATATCCTAACATTTTTAACAGTGCTTCCGCAAGAGGGAAAATAATTGATAATGTCTTGAACCTCGATAATAACTTCGTGAACTTCACATCATAATTCTTCTTCTTTATACGTTGGTAAAATGGTGGATATATTTTTTGTAAAGCTGCATAACTTTTGAGATTTGATTATATTTCTCCATTTCCTTTTTGGGTCATGTGGCAATGCTTTGATTGATAGGTGTTTCTTGTACCTCCATGTCTTAGTCTTCTTCATGCGTTTTAGCTTATTTATTACCCGTCAAATCACTCATTTCTACTTTTCCACAAAGAGTAACTACAACAAACTCTCTATACTCATCTTCCATTGTCATCTTTGTTTTTAATTATGCTAAACGTAAACTCGACTGACCTTCTAGTATATATATTGCATCTGCATAAGAGTTCACTTTACCGTTCAATGATGAGAATTTGGCTTTCGTCCCCTTAAACATATACTCTGAACCTTCAACTTTATCAAGTATGTGTGACAACAAATCATTCACTTGGGGACTATTTGCACTACCTTTTGATTTCTTGCTTTCAATCGATTGAGTGTGATTCTCTTCATGGTCACCCTCTCTTCTCCAATAATTACTTTGCTCAGCCCAATGTTTATAGTATATCATTTGCTCTTTCCCCTTGTTATAGTTCCAATGATTCCCACCTCGCAGTAAATAGCGTGGGTGTAAATTCTACTCGTATCTACTTTAGTTCCAACCTTGATTCTTGCCCGGATTTCAATAACTTGAGGAAGAAACCTCCTCAACTATAAACACTCTACTTATCCCCTTTGGTTTTCCCGAATTTTCCATCCTATACTCCTGTAAAAGCTCAATTTGGGTCAATGTTTTCTTGATGTTTGGATCCCTTTCTTTGTCCTTATCATGTTGTTCTTGTGTTATTCTAAAACAAAAAGGAGCCACTTGATCCTCTCGAGTTTACCAAGATTGATTTTTTTTAGTCATGTCATAAAGAAGAAATTATACCACCTCATATGATTGTAACTTTATTCTACGTCGTACCAATTAATCATCAACTCCTTTATTAACTGATTCAAGACTCCGGTAAAATATTGGCGTGAAAAATCATTGTGTAGCCCATGAGTTGGGCGTTTAAGTTAGAGTTTATTAAACCTCACCCACATTTTATGGATGGGTTCACCCTCTCATCAATTAAACCTTGAATATCATCTCAAAGTTTTATCATTATTGATGGACAAAAATATTATGTATTGATCGCAAGTTAGTATAATTACCTAAGTGAATGAGTTGGGGTCGAGCCCACAGAGAGTAGCTTTCCCTTTGAACTCAATTATGAGAATATGATAACAATATCTTCAAATGAACACTTAATGCACCTTTTTGGTTTAAGTTTACAATTTCAGGTTGAACTTATCAATCCAATTCACCAGTTAACACGAAATGATCAAATAGTGCGGTGATAGTTGGGGAATTGACCAATAAATTATTGAATTTAACTTAGTGGATGAACATTTATGCTCACAATGAGATAAATCGTCGTGGTTAGGTCGGACTATATGTAAAGTAGTTTTCTCTAGAAAAATTACCTTATGCATGTGGAATTCTCTCAAACTTCAACTCTAGTAAGAAGATGCCCAGTCCTCGTCCTCATGAAATCCACTCTCTCGAGCTAGATACAAAGGATAGATCTATTGTTTGTCTTTCTCAAGCTGAAATCATAGTGATCCACTCCTGAGGATGCTAAATTTGCTACTTTTTCTCATCACTTCTCTCTAATGAAAGCACAAAACATTGAACTTATTACACCAATCAAGCAAGACGTCCTCAAAAGGCAGCAACAATTCAGTTCTACATAAAATTAACACTATTATCTGCAAATCAATGACACTCACCTAGTAAAACTCAATAATTGGTCATATATCAAAAAACCCAAGGAGAGGGTTTTATCCAATCATAACACAGAGAGAGGAAAATCAACATCTACCATGTTTTCCATAACTAGAAAACACGAAAATTGAAAGTTAAAATTTACTTAAAATCTCTTCTACTACAAAACCTCTATGAAAATATCTCTAAAATTACTAGGAAATCCCCTCCTGTACCATTCTTTCTCTTAGTCTTTTGTTGCTCATGTTTATGAATGAATTCTCTCTCTTCGAAAATCAATTTATGGAAGAATGATTTGTGGCTATTTGGGACCAATCAACGAGTTAATTCGTCCTTCGCCGATTGTTCGGTGACTCTCCAATTTCCCATTATTTGTGACGTCTTCTTTATGCAACCACTTTAATTTAGGAGAGAAAGATTGGGATGGCCGATATGTTCCGTGATGCATCCCTTTCCCTTTCCTATCTTTCATCAACACTTATCTTTATGTCCATATGTAGTTTTGGCGACATGTTCATTCCTGGCCGAAAAGATCGGCAACACACCGAGTGGAACTGCTGCTTGCTGAAGCTACCCCTAATTCAGCCCCATCATTCAGTAACTATAGGTACTGTATCAATTTGGTGGATTGCCAAATGATATTGGTGATCACAAGGTCATTATTTCTTCATTCGTTTGTCTCACCTCATTTCTTTTTGCACATTAGTGTCCATGCTTGGTTCCTAAATCCAAATACCTGGAATTCAAGGATTTAATATTAGTTATTGGCATAAAATAAAGCATTTTAGGACACTAAATCTATCCAAATGAAGCCCTAAATGAGTCCAAACATACAACTCATTTCCTATAAATACAATGTTGAAGTCGAAGGAGGTTGACATAGAAAGATATTTTTAAGCTGCATTTTAGGAGACTTGCATTGAAGGAAAAGGCAAAATCTTGATGATTCGTGACATATTTTTGACATTCAAAGTATGTTATGACTTTCAAACTTCGTTGAGGGATATTTTTCTTATGGAAGATTAAAAATAGAATAGACCATTGATTAGGGTGAAATATGGGGGGTCCCGTACCAATGGTGTGACGCGTGTTGGTTCAAGTACTAGTATTATATAGGGAATGTTTAGTGTTATATAATGTGGATTCTAATCTAAGAATGACAAAGTATATGGGCATTAGTTGATGTATTATTAACTCAAACACTTTCATGTGATTGTGTCTCTTTATTAAAAAACTATATTTGTGTTATTTGAGGTTATTTTAAATCAAAAATATAATTGATTGGTTGAGATGCATCGGCATCCCATATTAATGAAATTATATTGTGCATCTGAGATTGAATATAAGTTGGGCATGTGATGTTTATTCGTGCTGGGGATTGTGAAATTCATAGATTAATTTGGGCATGAGAAGTTCATTCGTGGGAAAATCCTTTGATTATTTGATAGTGCATTGAGATCGTCTATATAGACACATAGAGATCGTCTGTGTCGGTATATAAAACTCGTGAGTCTCTCATTGTTCATGTACTCTCGGTGTATTAAAAAGAAGTATCATGTATATACACTTGAAAGACTACTTGGAATCTGAAGCATATCAATTTATGAAGTCAGATTGCATTATATCTCATTACATCCTTCATACTAGATAATCATGTTTTCTATTGGTGGTTGGACATTACGTGAAATTTCATTATCCCTATTTAATGAAACTTGTTTTATAAGTAATGTCACGACCCGAGCTTCCACCCGGGTCATGGCCGGCACTCGAGAACCATTGTTGGCCCTCAAGTGAACGCTCATCCTGAGCTTACTACAAGAGGAAGAGTAACTCAAGTATACAGAAGCATCTAATTAGAAGAAGTGTTTAAAATCAATTTACTAAATCTCAAAATTTAACTTGATATACTGAGTATGATACAAGGTAAATTGGGATAAGCATTTGCCTTTGGTGGAGTTTGTTTACAATAATAGTTTCCATTCATCCATATCCATGGCTCCTTATGAAGCCTTGTATTATAGGAGGTGTAGATCTCCTATTAGGTGGTTTGAAGTTGGGGAGTCTTTGATTCTTGGTCCCAATTTGATTTATAATACTTTGGAGAAAGTTCATATCATAAGGAATCGGTTGCAAACAACATATAGTCGGCAAAAGGCTTATACCGATCATAGGAGAAGGGATCTAGTGTTGGAAGAAGGTGATAAAGTGTACTTTGAAATTTTACCTATGAAGGGGGTGGTTATATTTGGCCAGAAAGGTAAGTCGATTCCTAGTTATGTGGGTCTATATGAAATATTGCAAAGGGTTGGTATGGTTTCTTATGAGCTGAAACTCCCAAATGAATTGGCTTCGGTTCATCCGATTTTCCATGTTTCTATGCTTAAGAAATGTATCGGTGATCCCGAGTCTATTCTTCCAATTTAGGGTCTTGGTATGAAGGATAACCTCTCCTATGAGGAGGTTCTGGTTCAAATCCTTGAAACATAAGTAAAGAAGTTCATGAACAAAGAGGTGGCTTCCGTAAAAGTGTTAAGGAAGAACCACCTAGTTGAGGGTGCGACATGGGAGGACGAGGCCGACATGATGTCCTGTTACCCTTATCTATATGATAACTAAGGTTAGTCATTCCTATTTTTATTGATTTTTAGTGAAGTTTTAAAAAAATGTGCATTTTTGGGTGGCATTACAGTAAGTTAAAGTGAAATGTACTTTTGACTTGAAAATGTTGGTCTTTGGCTTTTTTTGAGCTATGTTGTGCATTTCGATATGATGTGTCTTCATGAAATGATATTGAGCATGTTGTGAAGTTGAGTGTTGGCATAATTGACTCATATATGGTATGTTGAGCTCATGTTGTTGTTGTCAGAAGGAAATTCTACATAATGTGATGTTTGAGCTTTATAAGTGGTAATTAAAGTTTTGAATTTCCTTGGGTAAATGTTATGATTGATGTTGTAATTCATGTTGTTATGTATTGTTGATTGGTTGGGCTGCTAGTATTGAGTCTATTCCTTCCTTACAAAAGATTATAGTGTCATTCGGGAACGAATGTTCCTAAGTGGGGGATAATGTAACACTTCGGAAATCTAAGATGTGTTCTAGAGCATAACATAGGGGTAAAAAGGTATACACACTGTTTTAAGGTCTATTTAATGTATATAAGTCATTTAGGAGGTTTAAAAACCAAAACGTCAAAGAACGTCCATGACGTCTGGAAAATAGTTGAAGAAGGTACTAGCGTGCCTTAGCCTATTGACTAGCTTTTAGGAGTCAGAAAATGATGATAATAGGTGGAAGGGTGTCTAACATGTATTAGATTTAGTTCATGTTCGAAACGTATGGTCAAGACTCCCCAAGGACCAACCAAGGTCCCTTGAGAAAGACCCTTGCATTTTGGCATGAGGCTGCCAAAAGGCAGTATGCACAGACGAGTGCAATCGACGGGAGTGTGTCAATCGATGGGGCGTCGATGGCCACCGTAGATGAACACTTAGTAAAATTAAAGAAGGGCCTGATTTTCACACTCTCTGAACTTAGAGAAGGATTTACAGCACGAAAGGGATAGTGCACATTGATGGACCCATGATCCATCGATCGTGTTGTCGTCTATGAGGGTCCTGTTTTGCTGCACGTTTTTAATTAAGTCATTTAATTAGTTGTCTTAGTTAGGAGTTTAATTAGGGGTTAGGGGAGGTCTAATAAAGTTAATTAACAACCTATATAAATCCCCTAAGCTAATTAGACTAACCTAAGCTCTCATAACTCACAAACCCAAAACTCTCTTCCTTCTCTCTTCTTTCTCTCTCTATTTGAAGAACTCCATTGAAGACCAAGCTAGGGGTGGGTTCAAGGGCTGTAAAGGGTCGAATTTCTCCATAAATATTCATCAAACATTAAGGTATGACCTTTCTTTCACCTTTGGGACCTCTTTCCCCAAAGGGTTCCATCAAATTGGTTTCAAAATTAGGAAATTCAAATGGGTCTTTTCCAATCTCGAAATTTATCTTGTGAATTACTTTGTTTATGATCTCTTTTGGATATTATGGATAGATTAACATGTATTTCTTACTTAATTATGTTATCTCTTGATGGATTTGTCTAAATTGTAGAAGATGACCTATTCCCCTTAACCCTAGGTTGTGATCTTAATATGAATTGTGTAATGTTTGTTCAATTGACTTGTTTATAGGTTGAATTACTATTCTATGATGTTATCGTATCAATTATAAATATATTAAGATGAATTATAGACATATCATGCTAGTTCTTGAGTAGTTGATCTAGGTTATGAGGTATGTTATGAATTTGACCTAAGTCTATTATCTAAAGCTATGAAATAGTGATGAATTGTGATATAGTGATTCAATTGGCCTTGTTATCCTATTGGTTATTGTTGTGTGATGATATTACTCCCCTATTTGGCTGAGTTAATGGTTGATGGTATGACCTTGAAGATGGATTATAAAGGAGACTTGATAAGTCTTATGTTCCCTATTCTTTACTTCAATTGTGCTTTCTTGAGATTAAGTGATGATGTTGCAATGAAGTATATCTTTTATTAGGATTGATAGGGTTGGTATGATATTGGATTGAAATGTACTGACTATGGTTGTGAGGTTGACTAAGATGTAAATGTTATAAGGATGGTGATGACTACCAATGTGCCTTATCATGAATGATTATGTAAATGTGCTAACCTCACTTATATGATTTGTAATGAAAGGATTCATACTCATTCAATTCTTATTGCGCTATGATGATAATAATTATATAAAGGTTATACCCTATGACCTACATTAAGTTATGATGATTAATAAAGACATTAAAGACATTTCAAAAGTTACTCTAGCTTAGCACCGAGAGAACTTGACATTGAGAGGTGTTGACTTTCCATAGAGGAAGATTAACCCTATAGTTCATTATGAGGTGTTGACTCCCCCATGAGGGACACTCACCCTATGATTTCTTATAAGAGGAGGCTCCAATTACCAAGTGAAATGTAGAAAGAAGTACCTATCTCCTTGTTCCTTAAACTAGGTTTCCCCCATAGGAAGACTAGCTAGTGGATCCACCTACAAAGCTACGTTTATGTTTGGTTCTACTTTGGCCGGTAGACCACCTTCCATCATTGTAAGGTTTTGCAACACCGGATTCCACACTTGGCTCTTGTGGTATTTTTCGGTTAAGGCAAGTGTTCCCTAAACTAAAATAAATTAATGAAGTACAAACCAACTAGGGTGACTTGAAAGGTTTGAATTAGCCTAGGTAGCGGTATGAGACTCTACCTATGCCTTGCACTAGTTTGCCTTGAGGGAAGCCTTAGAAGGTTGATCTTATGTAGTATATGATAATAAATGCAAATGATGATAATATGATGATCTTACATGTAAATGATATTATGTAATGATGGTTATTCTTATGAACGTGTATTTGATCTCTATTACTAAAGTATGATGTTATGTACTATTCTTAATATTTTATGTGGAGTTGTACATTGATTATGGTTCTTGATATGTTGACTTGATTAAGTAAGGTTATGGGACTTTGCTTAGTTATTACATAAGTGGATTTAATAAGGTTCCAGTAATGGTCTTGCTTTATTATAATATGATGAACTCTTATTCATGCTTGTGATGTTGTTACTTGATGATAGGGTTGTATTTGATTATGGGTTCAAGTATGTTGATATGCATGCTACTTTACTTGACTTAATGAATATACTTTATTGATTGGTAAGGTTATCTTGAATATGCACAAGGTTTTCTAAAGGTAAAATAGCATGTTTTAATGAAATTTCCCTTTTTAGCATGATTTGATATTATATGTGCATATGGTCTCATATTTAGTACAAGTGGTGTACTAACCCCTTTCTCCCATTTTCCCCAACATTTTAGGTTTCGATCGTTGATGGATTTTGAGACGACTTTGAAGGAGACTGAAAATTCTCAATCATCCAAGTGGGAAAGCCCTCACGTTCCGAGGGAGATGCCAATATCAAGCTTATGAAGTTGTTTTAGTTTAAGACTCTTATGTTCTTTCCCTCTATCATTTGAGTACGAATTGTATAGACTATATATGGCTTTATTACATTGATGTATGGGCTAGGCCCAAATTCATATAATCTTGTTAGATAGTTATGAGATGAGACAGTCTTTTAAGACTATGTTATATCTTATATATACTTATGTGCAATAAAATTAGAAGACTAAGTAATCTTCTTATAATAAGGGTCTATGTATACTCGATATGAACATATTATGTGTGTATTTATAGGTCTATGTAAACCTCAACCGATAAATAATGAAAAGTTTTTAATTTTCCGCATTTTTAACCTATGAATATAATGATGTATGATAAGAGGTTAGTCTTAGTCCTCAAAGAGGAGGATGACACCAGTTATGTGTAGGGGTTCTCCCCGGATGTGATAGCGACATGGGAATCCGAGGCCGACATGAAGTCCCATTAACCTCATCTATTTGATAATTAACGTTAGTTGTTCATATTTATAGTAAAAATAATTACTTTATTTGAAGTTCCCTTGATTTTTGGTAAAATGTTGAATTATGTGCCTTGTTACAGTAAGTTACAGTGAATTATGCCCATTGAAACAGAAAGTTTTCAACAAAATGCTCTTTTACTTGATTTGAAATTATTTGGTGCATTTTTGTATATTGTGCCCTCATGAGTTGTATTGAGCATATTAATATGTGATGAAGGAAGTTTTGGCATAAGGTAATAAGCATGTGATGAAGGTTGAACTCTTATGAGTTGAAAATGATGTTTTGAGTTGCATTGTGTGAAAGGTCATGTGTTATGATAATTTAGATTGTTACTCATATTTTGATATTTTTTTGCTGGTTGGGCTGCTAGTCTTGATTCTATTCCTTCCTTTTAATGAATTTTAGTGTTATTCGTGGACGAATGTTCCTAAGGGGGGGGATAATGTAATACTTTGAAAGTCTAAAACCTAATCTAGCGACTAAACTGATAGTGTAAGAGTTGTAAAACTATTTTAAAGTCAATTATAATGTATATAAGTCATTTAGGAAGTTTTAGAAGCTTTCATCAAATGATGCATGTGGGCTGAGCCATTCCCATCCCAAGTGGTGCCCCGATTTGGCATGGCCGGTTGGGAAGAGATTCACATAGAGACTGCTGCTATCCGGGAATCTCTTTCTATGTTAGCTAGCGGGGGCGGGCTTTCCTATGGTAGTCCCGCTGCGGCCTCTGAACGGCAGTCCCATATCATCTTGATTTGGCTATACTTGTATGTAGCCAGCCATGTTAGCTCCACATGAGAGCCTTTTAAATAAAGGCTAAAAGGGCACTCATCAGTCAGCTCAAAACGGCAAGGACTGTCCATGACGTCCGGAAACTAGTTTAGGAGGTGCTAGTGTGCATTAGCCTATTTGACTAAGTTTTAGGAGTCAGAATTCAATGAAATTTGGTGGTAAGGTGTATAACATGTATTAGAGTTGGTTTAAAGTCAAAACGTCCGGGTACGACTCCCCGAGTACCAACCAAAGGGTCCTTGAAGAGGACCCTTGCAATTTTGTAAAAAGTTATTTAAAACAGCAGCCATCGACGAGCACAGGCGACAAGGGGTGGTTTGATCGATGGGGCGTCGATGCCTCTGTCGACCAAAAATTATCCATTTTTTATAAGGGTCCATTTGTACCAGTCTCTGACACCAACGATGGATGTGCAGGACGAAGGGGGCAAAAGGCGTCGACTGACCTACAACCTTTCAGTTGGGGTCTCGTAGGTCAGGTCCCTGATTTGGCTGCCATATTTTAATTGATTCATTTAATTATTTAATTGGTTAGTTAGTTTATTAAGGGTTCGGTGAAGTTCAATTATGTTAATTAATGACCTCTATATAAAGGCCTAGCCTAATTAAACTAAACCTAACTCTCATAATCCCCAAAACCCAATTGCTCTTTCTTCTCTCTTCTTTCTCTCTCCCAAAGAAACTCCATAGAAAACCAAGCAATGGAGGTTTCTAGGTCTGCAAGTAAGGGGATTTTCTCCATCAAATTTCATCAATTAGTAAGGTATGGTATTCCTTTCACCTTTGGAATCTCTTTCCCCAAAGGTGTTGCTCCAAATCAATTTCAAAAAGAAGATTTTTCAAGTGGGTTTTCTTCTATTATGAATTTGATTATCTACATTGCTTTGTTTTTTATTTCTTTAGATATTTATGAATAGATTATGGTGTATTGTAATCCAATTATGCTACTTCTTGATTAATTAACCTAGGTTGTGAAGTAGATCATGAATTTGACCTAAGTCCCTAACCCTAGGCTATGAACTAGTGATGAATTGTTGTGTTGTGATTCAATTGACTTTATTATTGTGTTGATTACTATTTTGTGATGATATTACCCCCATTGTTAGGTTGAATTGAATGATTTATGGTAAAACCTTGATGATGGCTTTTGAAGGAGATTGGGTTAAGTCTTGTGATATCAATTATTTTCTTCAATTATGATTACTTGTGTTTAGTTATGAAGTTGTATTGATGTATACCTTATGTTAAGATTGATTAGGGTTGGTATTATCTTGAATTGGAATGTCTTGAATTATGGTTTGTGAGTTCTTGGCGAAGATGTAAATGTTATAAGTATAGTGATAACTTACCAATGTGCCTTATTATAATATGATATGTAAAGGTGCTAACCTCACATGTGTGGATTGTAATGAAAGGAAAATACTCATGCAATTCCTTTTAGATATGATGATGATTATATAAGGACAGACCGTATGACCTAACCTAAGTTATGATCATTAATAAAGGCTTAAAGACATTTCAAAAAGGGACTCTAACTTAGCACCTAGAATAAGGAGTGTCCCTTGCAACATAGTGAAGGTAGAATCACTAACGTACTCATCAGATTGGAGACGATAATGCATGTATCATAAATAAGGTCCCAACTACATTTCCTTGTTCTTGAACAATGTTTCCCCCATAGGAATACTTGCTAGTGGATCCTCATAGATGCTACGTTCATGTTTTGGTACTACCATGGCAAGTAGTCCGCCTTATTTTGGTGTAGGGTTCCATGACACCGGATTCCACATTAGCTCATGTGGTCTATGTCGGTTAAGGTAAAATGTTCCCAAAAATTAAAATTAAGTAATGAAGTGAACTCTAACTAGGATGACCTAAGGGGTTTAGCTTAGTCTAGGTAGGGTTATGGGACTCTACCTATACATTGCACTAGTTAGCCTTGAGGGAAGTCTTAGAAGGATGTTCTTATGCATGTATGTGCTTATAAATGTAAATGATATGTATATGATGATCTTACATGTTAATGACATTTTATGATGATGGTTTGACTTATGAACATATGGTTGGTCTCTATTGTTAAAGTATGATGTTGTTTACTCTTACTGATATAGTATGTGAAGTTAGACATCGTTTATCATTCTTTTTATGTTTAATTGATTGAGTGAGGTTATGAGGCTTTGCTTAGTCATTGCACTAATGGACTTGATGAGGGTTCATGAGTAATGATCTTGGTTTGATTATTATGTTAGGAACTCTTAAACGTGTTTGTTAATTTTATAACTTCATGATAGATTTGTCTTGATTATGTGCTGTATTATGTTGATATGCATGTTGACTTGTGTAGACTTAGTATTGTTGGTCTTGTGATGTACATGGTTTTGACTTAAAGAATATCTATCATTTGACTTGTATTGGTTCTTAAATGTGAATAAGCCTTTTCAAAGTAAATTAGCATGCTTTAATGAAATGTCCCTTTTTAGCATGATTTCTATGTTGTATGTGCATATGCTCCTATACTTTGTACAAGTGATGTTCTAACCCCGTTTCTCCCTTTTACCCCTACATTTATGTTCCGGTCGTTGAAGGGTTTGTGTCGACTTCTGAAGGAAGACTTGGATTCTCATTCTCCAAATCGGGTAGGTCCTCAACACTTCGAGGACAATGCCACTTTCTAGTATTAGATGTTTATTAGTCCTAAAGACACTTTGTTCATTAATTTGACTACTAAGATTGTATAGCCTATATGTGGCTTTTATTGTATTGATGTATGGGCTATGCCCAATTGTTATACTCTTGTTTAGATTGTTATGAGATGAGACATCCGTTCTAAGACTAAATTATATCTCATATATATATATATTGGATGTTTATTAGTCCTAAAGACACTTTCTTCATTAATTTGAGTACTATTGTATAGCCTATATGTGGCATTTATTGTATTGATGTATGGGCTATGCCCAATTGTTATACTCTTGTTTAGATTGTTATGAGATGAGACTTCCGATCTAAGACTAAATTATATCTCATATCTCATATATATATATATATATATATATATATATATATATATATATATATATATATATATATATATATATATATATATATATATATATATATATATATATATATATATATATGTGTGTGTGTGTGTGTGTGTGTGTGTGTGTCCGCGTTCCATAAAAGCAAAAAACTATGAAATCTTCTTATACAAAGGGTCTATGTATAATCGATATGAATATATTATGTTTATCCAAAGAGGTCTATGTAAACCTCTTGATAGAGTTAGAAGAAAAGTTTTAAAATTTCTGCATTTTTAACCTATGAACGTAATGATGAATGCTAAGAGGATAGTCCTAGTTGTCACATACCAAGAGCACACCCTAGAAGATATGGCACTCTCGGAGTGCAACGGCGTACTTGACCTCTCGGAGGTCTTGTACAAGCCCTTTCACATCATTCTTCACATATACATATATGAAAAGTAGTGCGAAATTAAAACTTTTCACAAACATATGAATAGTGTTTCAAAGTATCTTTCATATAAACCAAAGTATTTACTATTTCTCATGTCATTAAATTTTAGACTCGAAATATACTTGGAACACGGCTCTAACAATCTAACTATAGTACTATTTAGTGTATTACAATTCTTTAATAAAAGAACTCTAAACACATCTATACCCTCGTCAAATGAGGACATACTTCAAACTTACTTGAAAGATGCTATAATCCAAGCTTTGCTCCCAATATGCCCTTCACCTATGAATCACTTTAGCGATAGATAAAAGAATGGAATTAGTACAAATATGTGTACTAAGTGTGACTTAATGCATAAAAATAATGATAACGGACATTTAATGGAAATTTGCTCTTTTTGATTAAAACATCATAGTATAAGTATAAGAATAACATTTAACACCTTAGAAACACATAAGACATCACATAAGCATTTTATCACTTTTTAAGGAACATTACAGTGAACTAAGTCAATGTTACACTGAACTACTTCAATGTTACAGCGAATCCAATTAACATGCAACCCTCTCACTAAAGGTTATCCTAAGACTCACTTAAGTAAGACAAAGAGAGAACGCCCATACACTCTCTCTAAGAACAACTAAATGAGCCTTGGCACTACCTATAATGAGATAAATACACTTACAATACACCAAAACACATAAGATATAATATGAAATTCTCATTACGACGGTTGTCAAAAGACTTACTTAAGTAATTCTAGAAGAGAACGTCCATACACCCTCTCAATGATTACCTAAATAATCCTTACGACTTTCTAAGTTTAGATCATGTCTAATTTATCAACCAAATTTCCTACCTAGAGTCATTCTTAAGATTTCCCTAGGTAAGACATGAAGAGACCATCCTTTATGCCCCCTTGACACTTTAACAAGGCAATCCTTAAGGTTACTCTAGATTAGGTACTCATTCATTTAAAAGCTTTCTAATTATAAGTCATTACTTGTTTAGTTCATCAAGAGACATTCTTCAAATAAGGACATTCAAGTAATGGTCTTGGAGATGACATAGGGACTCACTCACTAACATCTTTAAAGCATAAGGGTGCAATGTCTAGGTAGCGTCTCATACAACCACCTAAACCTCATAGAACTTCTCCACCACTACTAGGTATCCCATATGATGAGAATAGGCAATAACCGACAAAGACCAGGGTAGATAAACATGGAATCCGAAGTTGTACCTACTCCGATGAGGGTGTTCTACTTGTCAACGGTAGAACATGTACACATCTCATGTAGGCATATGGTTAAGGAATATGAAGGGTTTCTTTGCACTCTGGCCTCATACTTAACTAGAGTTAATTCCCAAACCATACTGACTCGGTGCTAGCCTCTGTTCTCATAGAGTAATTCACATAAAGGATCACATGAAGAGGCTCCCTATCTAGTTCATAATCCAATCACATTCACCTTACGAAGAGGTCCCCTAGGGTTGCCTTTGAATAATTTAGAGGATAGATTAATGACTTTCCTAATGATGATTTCAAGCCGTTCCAGCCAACCAACCTTAAGTCTACCATTCACTCAAGAAGGATACCATTATGGCTTTCGACTACATGGATATCATAACCTCTCAACTAGGTTAAGGGCTCCACATAATTTGACCTTTTCACGATGTTCAAGGCCACGTGTCATTCATAAATACAAGACTAGGAGGCTTTATCATCCTAAGTCAAGAATCTCTTTTTTGCAATGTACATGTATCAAGTAAGGGACACAAGTCAACAAAAATAAGACTTATCAATACTTCACTTTGTCACGTATAGCATATCACTAAAGAAGCATATAGGCACAACCAAGTCAACCATAGGTCATCCTATATACTACTATAGAATCATAAATATAACCATCATAAGACTCATGTAACCAATTAGGAAGAATCATGCATCAACTCTAATACTACACACATAAGGACATAGTTATAGTCTAACATGATCACCTAACAACATCAATAGAAGAACACATACTATCACCTTAATCAAAAGAAGATAGATATTATCATACTTCCCATAAGTCAACTACACCAATAATCATAATATATCAAGTATCTTTGTCGACAAGGTCATGATAATCATAATACATAAAGTAATGCTGACGAGGCCACATAATTCACAATTATAACACATAACACCGCCACCATAAGTGTACCATATCAATCAAAACATAATTCAAGACCTATATTAAATAAAATAAAGAGAATTAGGGCAGCGTACTACCAACCCATTCTCACCACTTCAATCCATAGCTAAATCATCCAGTACAATACAAAAAGTCCCTTACCCATGGCCATGATCATCAATTCAATAAAAAAAAACATAACACTCAATGAATCTAAGTTAATTCCATATAATTAATAAATCTAAAACAGCATATACACCAATCCCATACAATTCTTACATCATTCAATATCCCAAAGAAAACTACACTAGAATTCATAAGCATTGATCATAACATTCATAATATAGCCAATTTGAAGAGTTTATGTTTTGCATGGGTTTATGAACATTTTAGGTTAAAATCATCTAATGTTATAACATCAATTAGATGCATATTCAATGATCCAAAATGTTTTATGCAATAACTCATGGCTAGATCACAAAATTGGACAAGTTCATCTTTAGAAGACTTTAAAAACCACTTTGAATTTTGGATCCTTGATGAATAGAGTTTAAAGCATGAAGAAACCATACCTTATTGATGTTAATCAACTAAAATTGATGGAGAATCACCAACCAAAATCCAATCCGAGCTCTTCCTTGAGTTTTGGCTCCAATGTAGTTCTAGTGAATTTCTTAGAGATTTTGGGTTTTGATTTGGAAGAATGAATTCATCTAGGTGTTTAGGACTTATAAACCCACTTAAAATACCTAGAATAACCTTAATTAATTGCCCAAACAATTATTTGGACGTGGGGTGAATTTACCACTTTACCCTTGCATTTAACACTGAAGCTGCGAAATTGAAGACTTCACATACGCCTGACCATCGACGGGGCGTCTCCCAACCAGTGGACCATCCTGTTGGTCCATATTTTTTTCCAGAGATTGGTAATTGGAAGATCAGGTTCCCACGCCTATGTATTGACCAACGTCCTCCACCTAAGGGGCGTCAACCAGGCTACTGGCCGTCGATTGTCATCCGTAGGTGGGACTGCTTTTGGAAGTTTTGGCCACAAACATGGTCCTTCCTCAAGGACCCTTGATTGGTCCTTAAGGATGTTTGCCCATATGTTTCCAACCCTAATATGTTCCTATACGAGTTTAGGACCTCTCATATCTATTTCATCAAAAACCAACACATAAAACCCAACGAAACATGCTAAGACATACAAGGTCGTTTCAAGGCAAACCTTTCGAACGTCATGGACGTTCTTTGATGTTTGACCTCCAAACTTCATGAAACTTGACAAACTTCCTACAAATACTATTATTACTCATATAAGGACCTCATAAGCTCATGACACACATATATAAGCTGATAAAGACACATGAGGCACATAGGTGACTAGTCATCGAACGTCTTAGTCGTCCCTTGACGTTTGACTTCCAATTCACCTAAATCTTTAGGCACTGCCTCATTACCACATTATAAACCATTTCAGGACCTCACACCCTCATTACAAACATGTTAGGTTGTAGTTTCACCTAAGTCATTTTAGAGGTGTCATACTAGTCCTCTTCGAGGACGATGACACCGGTTACGTTTAGGGGGTACTTTTGGGATGTGACATCACAGTTCTCTTATTGAGTTTGCCTACAAAAATATCTACCATTCCAGCATTAATATGTCCCCTTATGAGGCACTATATGGTCATAGATATAGATCTCATGTTTGTTGGTTTGATGTAGGTGAAACAACTTTGATAGGACAAGATTCAATCGATTATGACATGGAGAAAGTGCAACTCATTAAAGATAGACTTATGACAAACCAGAGTCATCAGAAGTCTTATGCGGATGTGAGGAGAAGGGAACTAGAGTTTCAAGTTGATGATTGGGTTTTCTTTAATGTTTAACCTTTGAAGGGGGTGATGACATTTAGCAAGAAAAAAAGCTCAGTACTATATATGTAGGCCCTTACAATATCTTGAAAAGGGTTGACAAGTTGGCATATGAGTTAGAGTGGCCTACAAAACTAGCAGCAGTGCATCCACTTTTCCACATTTCTCTCTTGAAGAAGTATGTGAGCGATTCAACATCCGTAGTGCCATTAGAGAGTATGGCTATGAAAAATACTCTTTCTTATGACGATTTACCAATTAAGATTCTTGACTGTCAGGTTAGATGGTTGAGAAACAATGAAGTCGCTTTAGTTAAGGTTTTGTGGAGAAGTCAGTTCGTAGAGGGAGCTACATGGGAAGTAGAAGCAGTCATGAAAGTCAAGTATCCTCACCTCTTTCTTTATGATTCCACTCCAGCTTGAGGTAATAGTTCATCTTATGTTTTTCACTTATTCATGCGCAAATTCATTCTTAGAATCATGTTCCTTCAGTTTGTACTTGAATTTGAAGTGTATTCCATATTTTTGAAACTCAGTTTAGTGAGAAATTAACTTCTCAGTGCTTAGTAGTAGGGATTTCAGTAGCTTCCTTCCATACTCAGTTATTTTAGTCTTCATTCGAGGACTAATGGTCCCAAGGGTAGATAATGTAACACCCTGTATCAAAAACAGACCAAAAATGTAGATTTTCAGAAGTTGTAGGTGCCAGCGGCGGAGACAACTACGGACCGTTAGTCGACTTATGGTCCATCAGTCGATTCCATTGATGGACTAATCAACTTTAAGTCATTAGTCGTGACCAACGGTCGACCAGTATAAACGGTCAGTCGACTAACATTCTGGCAGTCGACTCCATTGATGGTTGAGTTAACTTTAAGACCTCAATCACGAATAACGGTCAATCATTACAGACCGTCAGTAGACTTACAGTCCGTCAGGTGACTCCATCACTGACTCTAACAGCTTCTGAGTTAGGGATGTTTTGGTATTTTCCTTGTTCATTTGGCCTCTGAGTTTCGTTGTTTAGACCCTCAATCATGATGTTTTAGTCAGTTTAAGACAAGAAACATAACTAGAACTTACCTAAGTCAAATAATTAATCAAGACATAGAAAATTTGAAGCAAGAGGGGAGAAAAAGGTCAAGAACCCTAGTTCAAAAATGCAACAAGTTTCCATTAGTTCCTTCCCCGAAATCAAAATATTTCTCCGTGGAATTCGTCACGAGGTATATGGAATTTCACAGAAAATCACTATCAAGATAAGAAATAGCAATACTCTCCTCCATCATTAAACAACTACCATCAACAATATCCTTCTCCTAAACTAAAAAGTATTACTGAAAGGACTTTAGGGCGACAGCTCATAGGCACGATTCATTCGAGAATTTTGATATAAGAATATGCATGAAATAACATAATATTTCTAGCCATAGAGAGTAGATCAAGGACCTGTGAGACTTAACATACTATGAGACATGAATACCTATATGAATATGTTTAAATCATGAGGCTGATATCCACAACTTTATTGATTAAGTTCGAGGTTTATAGGCTAAAGTCTTGGCCACTCATTCAGGAAATTAAGAATAGATGTGAATCACTCTTAAGTGTATGATCATATGTCATAGAAAAAATTATGACAATAGTAATATCCACAAGATATTGTAATAACTTCTCTTGAGGAATCTGAAAGATTATGAATGGTTTGATACATCTCTAAAACTCTTTCTGAAGACATCACTATCTTATCCTCAACATCTGACTGGATTTCTCATCTTAACTTCTCCATCTTAGGTTTAAAGTTGACACTGTAACGTCATGGCTCTATTTTCATCATCTAAAAATTGGTCTACATTCCCTTTAATACTCGGAAAGACGTATCTCATGGCTTCAGAATTCCCCATAAAGAGGTACTAAGACTCTTCTTAGAACAACTTTCTATGATGTTTCTATAAACCTCTTCTCATTTGCTTATAATTCCACTTTATCTAACTCTTTAAGAGAAAAAAGTTCTTACCTTAACCTATTCCATATTGACAACACAAAATATACTATCTAGACACACATGGAGAGTCAGTAACTTAATTGGAACCTCATCTACTTACATATAATCTCGGGTAAACCTCTTAATGATTCTAGTTACTCTCACGTCATAGGCACACCTCAATGCCCTTATATAAAACATAGGATCTCTCATTTTTTCCACCAATCTTCATAGTAGCTAACATCTCAATTCATCACCTACTCTATGTCAAGTCTACCAGATCAGGTCAGAAGACTAACATCATCACCCTCATGTTTCCATTCTTTGATCACGATGATAATCTTTAATTCAAGCTTAATATTTATTAATAAACTCGGATATTAATATGATTTCTCGATTAGTATACTAACTTACAACTACTAGATAAAATAAGAAACAATAGCCCACTATGACCTCATGAAAAGTAGTCAATCTTTTATCTCTCAGTTTACATCCTTACATGTTACTGTCACATTCCACTTCATCACTTAAGTATTATTTACTCACTCTCTATACATAATTGCCTATGTAACACCATAAAACGAACTAAGGAGAACTAGAGCTTCGTGAATGTTTCATGAGTTAATTTTGTGTTAAAATGAGTTACGATGATGTTCTTAGGTACTGTGTGAAGTATGGTGACGTTTGGAGGTCAAACATCCAAGAACGTCCATGACGTTTGGAAGGTGTGTCTTAGAAAGTGTTTGTGTGTCGTAAGGTGTTTTAGTGAGTTTTATTTGTTTGTTTTAATCGAAATTGATGTGGGATGTTCCTAAGACCTAGATGATTTAGTATAGGGGTTTAACGTCTGGGTAAGACCCCACCTAAGACTCATGAGGGACCCTAGAAGACGACCCTATAAAATTTGCACGAGGCTGCCAAGCAGTGACCAACGACGGCCACAAGGGACGAGTTGTTGGTCAACCAACGGCCCATCGACTGGCCCTGCAAGGCTTTCCAATCCTGCACATGTTAGAGCTTTAGTCCCAATCGACGTACCCCATCTAAGGGGCATCGATTGGGAAACGATCTGTTTGTGGGTGGGTGTAGGCGGTGCCTGCCAAAAGCTGCTATTTTTTGTCTTGGCCTGGGGTGTTTGTTAAATTCACCCTATGAATTATATGAACCTGGAATGATATTTTTAGGGAATGTTAGGTATATTAAGAGTGTTCAAACACTAAGACCTAATTTTAGACTTCATTTCCTAAAACCCAAAACCCTCTCTCTAGAAAGACTCTCTCAAAACCAAATAGAAGCTTGGACTCAAGGATGGGCTTGGAGGGGCTGTTGGTATTCGTTTCTTCATAAACAATTCATTGGTTTTCTTCTCATTGAGGTATGGTAGTAATCTTGAACTCTCTTCCATTCAAGGAGCCATTTGAAGTAATTTCAAAAGAGGTTTTCAAACGCTAACTTTTTCTATCTTGTACTCTAAGTATGGGTCTTGCATAAAAATGGTTTAAATGATTCAAATATGCTATTTCTAATGTTAGTTTGTGATTTAATGCTAAAACTTCAATGAAACCATGTTATTGTTTTTTTATCAACTTTTGACTTATGAAATGGGTGTAATGAGCATGATTTTATAATGTTAGAGTTAGAGTTTTTTTATGGTTATATTGTGAGTTAGCTACTACCCTAAGGTCTATTTTATGTAGTATTAGTGAGGAAGTGATTATAGGTGGTTAATGCTTGGATTAATGGTAAGTTGGTTACTTTGCTTTAGCTCTTATTATAAAATGCTCTTGAGTGGTATGGTCCACCTTTGGTGGCGGTGTTTACTTGAAATATATGAATTTTAATCTACTTGTGAATTGTGAATGAGACCATGAAGGCATATTATGTAAAGTAAGATGATAATGATGTTGTTCTTGTTAATGTGCTTTATGAAGCTTGTTATGTGAAGTATGATGAAAATGATGTTGTTCTTGTTGATGTGCTTTATGAATCTTGTTATGTGAAGTATGCTAGAGATAATGTCTAAAGGAACTTTATGATTATGTGAAGCATGTTCAAGTGTGTAATATGATGAATGAAGATGTAAGCATGTTTAGAAGCCAATGTTAATGAAAGTGATGATTTATGTGAAAGGTGTGCTCACATGTACACACTATTCCCAAGAGCATTCTAAGATAAGTTGGAGGTTGGATACACTTCGTGATTTAAGATGTGATATTCAAATGTAACCTCTAGGGATAAGTACCCTTCGTGAGTTAAGATGTGGTGCTAAGTCATTATCCCTTAGTCTATAGAAAAGAATGTTTAAGACTCCGTGGGGGAGTTATGCTTGCACTAAGAGGATATGAAGAAGGAGTGGTTACACTTCGTGAGTTGAGATGTTGTATACCAATGTGCTTCTTGAGACGAGTACTACTGGTTAGTAGAGAATGAGTTACTTAGTAGCAATCTCCTTATCCCTAACCTATGTGCCCACATGGGTGTAGCTATTGGAAAAGTCATGTAAAAGTTAAAAGAAAGACCCTACCCTAGTCAAGTGGGGAACCCTTCTCCGATCAGTGTAGTATCGGGAGTCCACGTCTAGATCTCATGGTCTATGTCTGTTAAAGCTATTCCCCAACAAAAGATTGAAAGAACTAAGTCTCCTAAAAGAACGTACTACTTAGGGTAGGTGGTGATATGGGACGCTATCTATCAATTGCACTAAGTAGTCCTTCCGAAAAGGGGAGTCTTTGTGTGTTTTGTATGAAGTGTATCAACTAAGTCTCCTAAAAGAACATACTACTTAGGGTATCCATTGCACTAAGTAGACCTTATGAAAGGAGACTCTTGGTGTGTTCTATATGAATGAGTTATCATGTGTTGAAAATGAAGTTAGATGACTTAAGGTCTAGCTTTAAAGAAGCAAGTTAAAGTTAAATGTTATGTGATGAATTTATGAATGACTAATGTAGAGTGCTTAATCCAAGGGAATCCTCAAGGAACACTAAGTGGGAGTAGTAGTATGGGATGCTACTCTCACATTGCAATTAGTGTGACTTATAAGTCCTATTGGAGAGGGTACTTACATTATGTCCTTAATGTATGAATGTCCTTCAAATGTCTAGCAAAGAGTGTGGATTTGTTTCCCATGCGAGGTAAGCCTATGGTTGGTAGTCTTATGGATCGCTTTGGTGTGTCTTGAAGGGGGTGTATGGGCGGTCCCTTCATTTCTTACCTTAGGGATTCTTAGGATAACTTGGTTAGGGAAACCTCAAAGGAAATGAGTTCACTATGCTTGGCATGAATAGCTCACTGTAAGGTTTCATGATGTTCACTATAATGTCTTCACTGTAATACTATAAGGTTGTTGAGTTTACTGTAAAGTACCTTTTTGTTAAAAATTTATGAGAATTCTATTTTATTTGATAAATTATGATTCTTATACTATTTCAACTCTATAATCATGAAGGTTTTACTTATTTGGCATGGAAGATTATTTTACTAAAATATCCCTTTTTGCATGATTTTGCATATGTCGTACTTCTTACATTGTAATAACCCCATACTTTTCTATACTTAATAAGTTTTTGTTGGAGGCACGTTTGAAGACCAGAAGAAAAGCTTGGGAAAGACTCTCTCATGACTAAGTATGTCCTCATATATTCGAAGCATAGACATATTTCTTCGTTTCTTGTATTAAGACTTAATATGTATTTTATTTCACTGTAAAGGGCCGTGTCCCTAAGATTAATATGTCCTGTCTTTAAGATGGCTTGTGATGATAAGACTTCTCCTTAACTTTTATGAAAGATGTTTCTATTATTATTTTATTCGTGAAATGTTTTATATTTGCACTACTTTTCATGTCTTATGTAATGAATGATAGCTAAGGCGTGTACAAGACCTCCGAAAGGTCAAGTATGCAATTGCTCCGACCTAAGGGTGCTCCCTTCTTCAAGGGGGTACTTTCGGGTCGTTACATCCTAATTATTCTTATAACACTTTGAAATTATGATATTTTCCTAAAAAATCATAAGCCTAGCTTAGATATATCACCTCGTGAGTACTCCTATTTTTCTATCTAGCGCCTACACTTGGTTGTTACAAACATAATGACACATCATCATTACCTCCTTTCTACTAAAAATTTATTCTATCTCATCCAAACTAGTAACTCTTACTCTACCTCCTATGATGAACTCTATACAAAATTATTGATTCTTAGTCTACCAATAAGGGAAAACTCCTCTTTAATAACTTTCTGGGCGCATGACTATAATAACATGGCTTGCCTCTTCACTGTCTCTCTTTCTTATATTACTATACTTGGCATGCTTTCCTCTAAGCTTGGGAAGTTTTACTACTAATTCTTAGAACCTTGTACTCATGCAATCTTTTTGGGTGCAAATATTACTCAAGCTCTGGAACAGACCTCTCAAAAAGGTCTCAATTGAAACAAGATTTAGAGAAGAGAGAACATCTTGATTTTTTCTTAAACGCACAATTCATATGGATAAGAATTTTTTCTTTTGAATCTCTATATTTAAAAACACTAAAAGGCTTTCTCAAGCCCTTCTACACTCTCATGAATTTCTAAAGATTTTCGCTAAGAGTAACTCATAAATATTTAACGATGTTTGCTTTTCAACTACCTTGAGCATTGGATATAGTCGAATGAATTTGAGAAATGCACGATTTTTGAATAAGTACTTTATGACACAAATTCACTACACGATTTAGAGTATGAAAGAAGGGAAACTTTTCCAATGTTTCTAGTCCTTCGTTTATAGAAGTGAGGCCCTTAAAACCATGAATAAGATCCTACTTGACACGACTTCATAAACACCCTAGGAAACTTGATCTTTCTGCTCTGATACCAATATTGTCATGACTCGAGCCTACACCCTAGAGGTGATAAAAACTCAAGATCCATTGTTTGCAGTCAAAAGAACCCTCATCCTTGCTGACTACATGTGGAAGACTAACTCAAGGATACATAGGCATGAAATTTGAAGAAAATGTGATTAAAAACAACTTAGTGATTCTCAAAACTGAAAAGGTTATACTAAGCATGAAATATAAGTTTAACATTAAATATCGAAAACTAAAAGACTCTCTAAAACCAACTACCTATGAAACCTCTACTTCATAAAGATATTGTCGGGACAAGACCCACAAATCCTTAATTGTTATTAACTCACCAAATAGAGTGCTCTGAAAGTAAAGAGGTCATACACATAAGGTAACGAGCGGATGAAGTGATTTCATCATTATCTTTTTGAGTATCCTATGAACTTGTATCTACATTATTAAAAGATGTAGGTCAAATGACATCAGTACATTGAATATACGTGTGTTAACACCCAATTTTGGCTCCGCGCATAATAATAATAATAATAATAATAATAATAATAATATATGTTGCGAGATTTTATACGAATACGAAAAGATTTTTAATCATCTATTTTCAGCTGATAAATTCATTTTATAGACGTCGTTTCTTATAAAAAATAAATAATTATATTATATATATTACTACTCATTTTTTTAAAAAAAAATGATGTTCTTAAAAAATGGATCTATTTTTTTGTTCAAATATAATTTCTTTTGTCGCAATAGATATATTTTCGTACAATTTGAAATCTTAATTAATTAATGAGTTACTAATTTCTATTAGTTTAATTTTTCAGAGTGACTAATTTTATCAAAAAAGGCTAAAATAGTCATGTTTAATTTAATAAATTATGACTATTTAATAAAGAAGATGTTATAATTTAAATGATTTTAATTTAAGTCATCTTGGCAATCCATGTCTCTTTTAACCGGCCAATCCATGTATGCCATGTAGGCGAGCACATGGATTGTGCTTCTTTAGATTAAATCTCGACCCTATAATTCAATCTAACAGTCCTAGTTAATTCAACTTTTACCATTATTAAATATATATATATATATATATATATATATATATATATATATATATATATATATACATATAAACTTTTATTTTTTTTAACTCCTCATTTATCTTAACCGTCCGATCAAATGATCGGATGACCCAAATTAATCAAGACTTTTCCATCTTTCCCGATAGAGAAAGAAAAGAAAGCCAACGTTCGTCTTCTCTTTTGATTTTCAGAAGAAGGACACTTCTGTTTCCCCAAAATTCTCATCTTCCCCATACGCCTCTTCCCCGTACTCCTCTTCCCCATTTCGTCCAATCCCATCAATCTCTCTCTACCCTCCCATCAAGAGCGGCCATGGACCGCCGGAAAATTACAATATTCGGCGGTATCCAACATCAATCAACTCCCCTATCGCCTCATAACTTCTCCTCCTTCCCCAGGCGTTCCTCCCTCCTAATACCCGTCACTTCTTCGTCCCATCAAAGAACGGTTGTGAACTGCCGGAAAACAACAATATCCGGCAGTCTCTTGTTTTCCCCATCACCTTTTTCTGATGACAAAAAGACCCGTACGCTGCTACAGATCTGCGTTGGCCGAATTTTGTTTAAGATGTTTTCAAATTTGTTGTCTAAAGAGGGTCTACCTGATCAAAATCTGAAAAGTGATTTTGATATCAAATTGCAACTCTTTGTTTTTCTGCATTATTTTAATTTTCAAATTTGAATTTTGGACTCTATTTTTCACCTATAAAAGGATGGCATTTTCCTATCCAAGAAAAGGAGAATCGAAGAACGAAAAAAAAAAGAATGAGAGAGGAAATCCAGACTAAGATCCTAAACTTCCAAACATATTAATCCAGGGAGAAAAAGAAGTAAGACAATCAAAGAATCGACTAAAAGTTTGTAAACAAGTTATTCTCTTTTGTTCTCTATTTTCGTTCTTCTTCTTCCAATCGAGTTTGAAGTTGGAATCTTGACGTCGAGGCTTTAGTTTGCTGCCCCAAAAGAGGTACATTTTGTTACTCTTTCTCCGTTATCTTGTTTGTTACAAATCAAAAAATGATTTGAGTTGTATGTGAAAAAGTGAATTGTTAATTGGAATCAATGTCTTATTTTCGCCATGACTTATTTTATTCTGAAAATTAACTGAATCATTGTTTCGTTTTATTCAAAATAGTTTAAATGTTCATTCGAACCTCATTATGTTAGACAAATCTTTGTCCTATTATTCTTGCGCTTATTTATTTTTTGAGTACAAATCAATAGTTGTTGCCTGGATTAGTATAGTTTAATTTGTTGTGATCATCTTGCAGAATGAATGATTATTTTCATTTATATTGCTTTGATTTTCCCTTTTGTTGTTAGAGGTTGTCCAGGTTTAGTTCGATTATGTGTTTTTTCCTGAATTGTCGGTATTGTTTTGTTGTTTGCTGCCAGGTAGTATTATGACATGAACATGAACATGCCTTGCCTAAATTATATTTTTCCAAACACATACAGTTAAGACCATTAAAGTCTTCCTAATTTGTCTTGTTACGTCAATTTTAAGCTTTCATCAATTGGTTCACCTTTTAGCTAAAAACATTAAGTCAAAACAGTGTGGAATGTGTTCACTGCCCAGATGTCTGTTGAACATTTTTGTCATGGCGTGATGAATATTTAAATGTTAAAAGCTTTCTCACTGAACCAACTAAGTTTTGAGACGGGTAAATATTACCGTTGTTTTAGTTTTAAAATGACAGCATGTTACTTGTGTTATCGTTTTGCTTTGAATCTATCATATTGATCTTAATAAGAAGTAGTTTCTAAATAACTAAGTTGGTTGTTCGACTCTCTCTTGTTGTTTTGTTCTGGGATTTCTGGTTCTAATGTTGAGGATAAAGAAAAGAATGTTAATTTTCTCAACACATGTGAAATAGCTCATTGCCAGTGATTTTTCTCTGCCTCTCTTATGCATTTTCAGTAGTATTTACTTTTCTCCGTTATCTAGTGACGCTTTCTCGATGACATTGAACATGGGCATGTCTAAATTAAGCGAGTTACAAACTGTTTGGATATCTTGAATATAGACTAAAACATGAACAAACTCATGGATGTGATTGTCTTTTCCTCTATTTTTGGGCTAAAGATGTACCATTCACATTTACTGAAATTTTCCAGATTTGAACTTGTACATAGCTGCTGCTTTACCTTGTTAATAAGATGGATTAAGTCTGCTTTAACTCTACTTACTAACCGACATAAGTATTTATAGCAACCACTCTTTATCCCTTATAGACCTGGTATAAATATTAATTATGTTTTCTTCCGTAACTAACATGTTATATTGTTTGTTTCCTTTGTTGGACTCAAGGAATAAATTTGTAGTCTCATGCTTCCGTAGTTAGTTGTAGACATGATTAAACTCGCTTGGTGGCATAAAATATGTATGCCTAAACATTGAGCTCCTAAATTACAGTACATAAATATGGAGGGATATTATTATGTAAAAATTGTGTTTTCCAAGAATTTGATCGCTGGAATAAGTAATCCTGAATTTTGCTTGACAGTTGACTAGACAGAATCTATTTCTGATGTGCTTCTCCTCAAGTTTCAAAGATGATTAGCTAATTCTTATCTTATCTTTTTGCACATGTACACTTGGGAGCGCGTCTGGAGTTGTAACACGACTCAGGCCTGGCTCAATTCATAAAAGCATTAGTAGCTATGTTTTCGCATGAGATTAGCATCCACATTTTGTCATTGGTTCCGTCATAGAGCCGGGCTTGCAATCAGCCCATAAGGAATATGAGTCTAAGATCTTCAATTCATCATCTTCCTTTTACTTTAAGTACATCGACTTGTGTATATATACATAAATTGATATTGTTTCTTTTTCTTTTCTTGAGTAACTCATTTACCTATTCATCATATACTTTTATTGGATTATTGCTCTATGTGAGTGTTCGTAGAAATCAACTAGTAACAAGAAGTTGGATCAATCACCTTCTTTTAGATATTTGTGGCTTATGTGTGCTTAAGATGGGTCTAGCCTGAAGATTTTGAGAATTGCAGCTTTACAACAGCTTAAGTGCAGGTTTTAATGTGCATTTTTTTAGAACAAAAGTGTTGTGTTATGAGAATTTTTATGGTGAGCTAGTTTGAGTTCAAAATGATGTATTCGTAGTTTAAGGAGGGGCAGATTTTGACAACTTTGAGGGGCAGCAATTTGAACTTAAGAATGCATATTTTTGGGGTTAAAAAGTGCAGATTTTTAGCTTTAGAATTGCAGACTTTAGCGCGAAAAAGCAGTTTCAGCATGCTTTATTAAGCAGTTTTTTTAAAACATAAAAACGAAGATTTTCAGGTTTAAAAGTGCAGATTTTTAGCTTAAATATAGTAGACCCTTTAGTGCGAAAATGTAGATTTAACATGTTCAACAAAGCAGTTTTTAAGTGTATAAAGGTGCAAATTTTAAGTGGAAAAATTGTAGATTTTAGGCGATCAAAGTTGCAGATTTTAGCAGTCGTACGGGCAGATTTTTGTGCAAAAAATTGCAGATTTCAACAGCCTTATGAGCAGATTTTTAGTACAAAAAAATGTGTAGTTTTGGAACAGAATCGCCTTATCAAAATTCCAGATTTCAGAAGGTTCAAAGTTGCCGATTTCTTGCTTGAAAATGTTGATTTTGTAAGTTAAAACATTGCACCTCTAAACAGCTTTATTGAGCAGTTTAGTGTAAAATATAGTTCTTTAAAACATCAATTTTTGGGATATAGATTTTATCTGACCAATATACTTTAAGTGCGGGAATAAATATTATTTTGAAGGAACCAAAATATTTAATAAGTTTTACTTATTAACACTCATTCAAGCTTTTGAGTTAAGGTTAATTTATCATTTAAAAGTTCCAAATGAATTGAAACTAATTTAAAGGTTAAAATGACCACCCTTTAGAAAAACAAGAGGCTAAAGTTATTACTTTCTAGATTTTTTTCCCCAAGGAAGTAAGTAGGGAAGTAGACTTTTATATCTACCAAATAAATTTAATTATAGAATAAGTCCCAATGATTATGCCTACTTTATATTCTTTGACATCACTCATTTATAAAGAAATTATATTTACTATCTCTATTTTATAAATCACATATTGTAAAAATATATTTTTATTTCTTAACATGCTATTTTAAAGGATATTATATATGTCAACGGGTTCAAAATACAGGTACATACATATATATGTCCTACGAAAAAAGGTACAAATTCTATATTTTAGATTTCTCTATACATAACTTTTACTTCACATTATTTTTTCTCATATCTACTATCACTTTTACAAATAAAACTTAATTTAATTTATAAATTTCTATATTATAATATACACATTATTTTATTATATATTCGCACACGACAATTATCTTATTTGTTTTATTTTCCTTCACATCTCAATTCTATAAATAAATAAAACGACAAATTTTCATATCTTTAAAACTCAACATTTATTTTGCACGTTTATATATGACAACTCTATCTTTTTCAACATATAAAATTATCATACATTTTAGTGCGTTTATATAGTTATTTATTTATTACCATATAATAAACATACTACTATTAATTTTATTGACATATATATGTCGTATCTTGTGTTTTACTTTTTTTCTTAAAACTAATAAAATTTATTCACCATTAATTTTAAAGAAAATAAATAAACAAGTTTTTTTTAAATATATTTTCCTAAATTGAGTTTAAGGACTATATTCGGATAGGCTAAAAGGGGTGCTTAACACCTTCCCCTCGAGTAACCAAAACCCTTACTTAGGATCTCACTGGTTTCGCAAATCAAAACACAGTTTACATTTTACATATTAAAAAATGGTTTTCCTAATATTTTCCTTATTATTTAGGTAGCGACTCTAAGTCGAAACAATTTTTCAAATAGTCAGAGTGTCAATCATATTATGTTGTGAACTGTTTTCGGCCGGTTCGAAAATAGGGTGCGATAGCTTGGCGACTCTGCTGGGGACCTAATCTAGATTTTAACCATAGAAAAACTCATTTTAGGAATAACTTTTATGATTATGTGTTTATTTTAATCTTGTTATTTGATAGATTGCTTTGATTGAAAGGTCGCAAGTGAAATCCAAATTTGTGTTCCTTATTTGTTTTAAAACACTACTTGTTATCGCTTTCTATACACTTTCATTTGCACATTCTATCGAGTCTTGGCCGTACACTCACACACTCTACACGCGAGGGGTGTTCCTGCACTCCTCCGAAACTCTCTTTGGATTCCTTGGTTTCAGAGTTGGTGGATTAAGATAGTGCACCTTTTCATAATTACTCAGTCCCACTCTCAATCATTTAGGAAAATAATCTTACTCTTAGAATAGGTAATGTTGCATAGCCTTAGGCAAGACAGTATACGGTATTGTCGTTGCGCTTAGGAAACCACCCAAATGTCAAAGAGTTTCTTCATTAAAACTCGCCAACATAAACTTTGTGTGAAATTGATATAAATTATCCAAACTTAAACTCTTAACGGATTTGGAGAAAATAAACTCATTGCACCCTTTACCCTATTTTCAGATGAACCTCGACCAAGACATACCGGATATACAAATGGTCGTTGCCGCACCTAATATTTTACAAGATTGGTGGCAAGATATCCGAAGGATACACGACATTGAGATTCAAGGGCACTTAGGATCATTATTGTCACTTTTGGAGAAAGAATGTAATAAGGTCTTTGTCAGTCAACTGATGGTGTTTTAGAAACAAAGAACCGTGACTTTCAAATTCCTGGATTTGAGATCTCCCCCACACTGGAAGAGTTCAGTAGTCTTACCAAACTGCCGATTAGAGAGAGGTTGCCGGTGATCCCGTCATCTATTTGTACATGTGATTTTCTGAGCCTCATGTATCTGCACATGTTTCGGTCATTAATATGTGTGGACAACAGACACGTCGAGTTAGATTATCTCTTTCAGAGGTTTGGGCATTCAAAAGGTTACTATGAGTATCAACGTGAATTTGATTGTACTCGCGGAGCATGGGAGCACATGAGGCCAATAGTTTTTGTTATGGCTTTCTGGCGAGTTATGGTGTTCCCGATAAAGTCCAATTCTATAGACATCAACATATTCTCGATGGTTATAAGCATCTTCAACGATCCACAAAGATTTACTTTGGTGCCTATGATACTCCCGAGGTCCTCCGTTCAATGACAACGTGCATCAGGGACATATTTTTTTTGGAGGATGATGTATATTGTTGCAGATTTGGGAAAAGGAACATTTCTATTGACGTAACCCACAAATTGATTACTCCATGGGTGCTCCAAACAAGATCGAGAGCCACGACGATCGTCTCCAGAATTGGGAGGGTGCGCCGGCAAGAAGGGAAGAATGGCGCACTTTTTAAAATAACCTCACGGGAGATGCCGTCCAATGGAAAATCCCTTGGTTAACAACATTGGCGTATGCGAGGACTCGACACCTTTTCTTTATCGAGTTGGTTGGGCTCAGGGGTATTCAACCATATGCACCTCTCCGGGTTATACGGCAATTTGAAGTTATCCAAGAAATTCCGCTATGGACAATGATGGGGTTTAACGAAGATGTATTCACTTCAGTATCTGTGGATCAAATAATAAATATACAAGCCAAGTGGGAGTATACAATCGATTTGGCAATAGGCAGAGAAACTTGGTGTACGCCAGAGTATTACGCTTGGAGAAATCCTTTGAGTCACATGTCTCATCCAAGCGCACACGGGCATAGGGGGTTTGTAGACAGATAACAAATTTATTGGATTAGAGAATCAGTGCTTCCTCGCATCGCGTTCACTACAACCATGCTCATCCAGATAGTCCTGGGATCTGTCAATTATTTGATCCAACAATAAGAGCAAGAAGAGGATCCTAAAAAGGACCCAGAGGAGGACTCGGAGGAGGATCCTGAGGAGGACCCAGAAGAGGATCCTGAAGAAAACCTGGAAGAAGACCCTGAAGAAGATCCAAAAGAGATACCTGACGATGACCTGGAAGACGAAGTGTGGGAAGATCACATGGAGGTTTCTGAGGCAAGTTCTAAGATCTATGACCTAATAGATGGAGAAGTTATAGACATATCATCCGAGCGCGGCCTTGACGAGTCTCCTAAATACCACCCAGGGGTATATTATAATGGGGATGACGACGATGATGAAGCTCCAACATGGACGTAGATTCATCTTTGTTCTTTGAACTGTTTTTTTCATAAGCTCTTCAAAGTGCCATGTGATCTATTTCTCTTGTATGCCTTATGGCCCCCCGTACTTTCATTTCTTAGGTTTTTGATTTCCTACCTCAATGTAACATCCAAGACTACCTTAATAAATGAAGTTATGTTTGCTCCAAAATATAATATGTGTTTAAATGGATAATTTAGTATCAAACTGATTGCAACGTAGGCCTACCTCAGGCAAAAAGAGGTTCTACATTTGGACATGTTTTGAATGTCGCTAATTTGGCGTATATATGTGTTACATTTGATTGTTTGTTACATCTTTCAATATTTCCCAAACTAACATAGTTTCCTTTTTGTTTAGTTTTCTTTATTTATCCCCAAAGAACGCTGATTTGTGTCGACTTGCAAACTGGCTGACTCACGATACAACCTTCGATCAAAAGGAAAAATGACTGAGAAAGACGAGATCAACGCTGCCGCAAATACAATAGTACCTATTGAGAACCCCAAAAGTTTTCGAAGTGTAGCTGACATCCGAAATGAGTAAAAGATGGCTCACATGGAACAAGAACTCGAGATGTTGAGCGAAGAATTACGTCAAGTGCGACTCTTGGCCAAACTATCGGGGACCACTTTTCCTACTTTCAAGATACCTATCTACTTCCCAATGGCTGACTTGCCTTCTGCCGACTTACCAAATCAACCGGAACCAGCTCAATATGCTCTTGTTCATGGTCGAATTCCGCCAGCTTTACCAACTGCGGTCAAAACCATTCCCGACCATTCTAATCGCGACCCTACAAACATATAGTACAACAGCTACTTGGGGCACATGTCGCCTCTCCCTATGAGCCACATGTTCCTGCTGTATATTCCGCTGGAACTCCTACCTTCACAATTGCAGCAGTTGTTAATGTCCTGTACGAGGCACACAATATGTATAAATGGAGAAAGATGCCCAGCTAAAAGAAGAAGCATCAATAAATGCCAAGCTTCAGGGTCTAAGAAAGGCATTGAAAAGCTTGCAAGTTACTAGAGGAACAGAGAGTTTGGATTATGATGACTTGTGCATCCACCCAGACATTGACATGTCGGTAGGGTACAAACCACCAACGTTTGACATGTTTGATGGAAAAGGTGACCCTCACGCGCATTAAGAGCATACTGTGACAAGTTAGTTGGTGTGGGAAGAAATGAAAAGCTGAGGATGAAGTTGTTCATCCGGAGTCTGTTTGGAGAAACATTGACTTGGTATACCCGCCAAGACCCTCGCAGGTGGCGTGACTTGCAGGAAATGGACGAGGACTTTATAACTCGTTTTAGATTCAATACTGAAATTAGTGCTGACAGATTCTCATTGGCTAATATATAGAAGAAGCCATCCGAGAATTTCCAGGAATATGCGCGATGTTGGAGAACTGAGGCCGCAAGGGTGCAACCACCACTAGAAGAGAGTGAGCTATCAAAGTAGTTTATTCGAGCCCAAAAATGTGTCTACTTTGACAAGATAATGTCAATGATGGGCCAGAAGTTTGCAGAACTTGTAAAGATAGGGGACTTTATAGAAGAGGGTGTTAAATATGGAAGACTCAATCTATGGTCGCATTGCAGGCTGCAAGTATATCCATCCAATTAGGCGCCATTATAGGCATTAAGAAGAAATAGGAGGATGTTTCAGCTATCACCTACCAACAAGGAGGATCATCCCATCGATACCCTAAGAATCCCCAGATTGTTGCACATACTTCCTACACCCCACACCCAGTATATAATTCCCAACCAGACTATAGTCCACCTTGAGCACCAGCATACCAAAATCCTACTACACCATATGTGCCTGTCCAAGCACCAATCAACCAAAATAGACTAGCATATGCACCACGACCGTGTCCAAATCCTGTAGCTAGAAATACTCGCGCTTACACACCCATTGCTGAACCTTATGCCCAGTTGTTTGAAAGGTTGAGGACAACGGAATTGATGCAACCAGTTGAAGGGAAACTTCCTAATCCAATCCCTCATAATTTTGATGGAAACAAACGATGCGCTTACCACTCAAGAGTACAAGGGCACGACACTTAAGATTGTTATGGTTTGAAGAACCAGTTCGAGTATTTGATCAGGAGAGGAGTAATCAAATGCACTCCAGCACCTCCGAATGTGAACAACAATCCCTTTCCAAACCATGAGAATTGGGAAGTCAACATGGTTACTTTGGAGGAAGAATACGAGGGCCCTGACTATCTAGACGTGGTTAGAGCAAACGCCATGTCATCTACGGCACAGCCTATTATCACTATTAAACTAAGGTAACCCCTTACTGTCCAAACATGTCTCCCGACAGTTGTAGTAACTACTCTAATTGCCAGAAAGGTTGAGTATGACACGAAAGAAGTCCCTTGGGACTATCAAACAGGCGTCAAGGGCAAGATGATCGAGACTGTCGTGGCTCAAAAAATGACTAGGTCGGGGAGATGTTATGACCCAAAGGATCTAAATCAAAGAGTTCTCGAAAAAGAACAAAATCCAAAAAAGAATGTTACTGATGCTGAAGCCGCAGAGTTTTGGAAGAAGATGCAGTCTAATGACTATTCAGTCAAAGAATAGCTGAAGAAGACGCCAGCCCACATATCCATTTGGTCTCTGCTTATGAGTTCTGAATCTCACAGGAATGCTTTGATGGAGGTTTTAAGTGGAGTAATCATTCCAAAAGAGACTACAAGTGAAACCTTATCTGCATCGATTGTAAGAATAGTGGAAGCTAACAAGATCTCTTTCCACAATGATGAGTTTCATGCAGAAGGGGATGTTCACAGTAAAGCGCTTCATATTGCAGTCAAATGTTGTGATAAGATTGTGACTCGAGTCTTAATTGATGGTGGTTATAGATGCAACATCTGTCCTTTCACCACTCTAAGAGATTTAGGTGTTAGTATGGGAGAAATAAAGGAAAGCCGTGTGAAAGTTAGATCTTTTGATGGAGCGCAAAGAAGTGTCATTGGAGAAATCTATCTCACATTGCAATTAGGGACGGCCGAATTCCCCATTCTATTTCAAGTGATGGATGTATCATCCAACTACAACCTGTTGTTGGGAAGACCATGGGTTCATATGGCAAGAGTTGTTCCTTCCACTCTCCATCGGTGTGTGAAGTTTGAATGGGGTCACACAGAAGTTACCATCCATGGAGAGCTCTGTCATCCCATTCATTCTGTTAATTCTATCCCAATCACCGATGAGTGAGAAGGAGACACTTTCCATTGAGATTATGCAAGCCATAAGGGTCATAGAGGAAGCAGAGTCAACCGATGCAAAATTGTCAAGTGCAGCAAAAATGGTTGCGTCGGAGATGTTGAAGTATGGTTATCAGCCGAAGAGCGGACTTGGACCCAAGTCCAATGGCATAGTTGAGCCAATCCATCTAAAGCATCAGAGAGGCAAGCCTGCCTCGGGAAAAGACCACTAGGGGAAAAGAGATAAAATCTTCGTACCAGAACAATCTTTGATTCCAGATCAAGATAACATTGATGACATCGTGGAAGGAATAGGCAATCTTTTCGTGGCCATGACTGGAGGAGAGAAAGAAATAAATCTCAGCAAATTGACCATTCGTGATGCCAAACCTGGAGAAGTCTTGCAGAACTGGACCATCAACCCGTCCTTGTTTCAACCAGAGGTCTGGTAGTGTGGAGAAGTAGTTTTAATTTCTAAGACTTTCATGATCAAATTCAGGCTTGAATCATGTCTAACCTTTTGTTGCTTGCCTCTTCTAAAAGCTAGAATGCTTTGAAATAAAAAGTTTTTTATTAAATTTTCAAGCTAATTTAAATATCTATTTATTTTTACTTACTTTTTGCACTTTTCAGCACTTATATTAATAAAAAACCACGTTCAACGGTTATGACATGTAACGAATCCACCAAGCAGGGTGAAAACGATGAACAAGATCACCAAGAGTATGATGAAAGCATGATGTATGAAAATCTACCACATGAGATTGAGCAAGTTGAAAGTCAGAAGAAGCCCAATATGGATGAAACAGAGGTTGTCAACTTAGGAGATGAGGAAATCGTGAAGGAAACACGAGTCAGCATACATTTGGAGGCTGAAAGAAAGCAAGAATTAATAGATTAGCTTAAGCAGTATGTTGACATATTTGCTTGGTCTTATGACGACATGCCGAGATTAAGCACTGATATTGTCTCGCACAAATTACCTATTGATCCCACTTGTCTACCAGTTAAGCAAAAGACAAGAAAATTCAAGCCGAATTTGAGTTTAAGGATCAAGGAGGAGGTCACAAAATAGATTGAGGCGAACGTTGTGAGGGTTACAAATTACCCCACGTGGTTAGCCAACATTGTGCCTGTGCCAAAAAAGGATGGAAATATCAGAATATGTGTGGACTATCGAGACCTTAATAGAGCCAGTCCCAAGGATGATTTCCCCCTTCCAAATATTCATATACTCATCGATAATTGTGCAAAACATGAGTTGCAATCATTTGTCGATTGCTTTGCAGGATATCACCAAATCCTGATCGATGAAGATGATGCATAGAAGACAACATTTATCACTCCATGGGGAGTGTATTGCTACATAGTAATGCCATTTGGTCTAAAAAATGCCGGCGCAACTTACATGAGGGCCATGACTACCATTTTTCATGATATGATCCACAAGGAAATTGAAGTGTGTATGGACGATGTCGTTATCAAATCAAAAAGAAGTTCAGACCACTTGGGTGAATTACGGAAGTTCTTTGAAAGGTTGTGGAAGTATAATCTAAAGTTGAATACAACAAAGTGCGCATTTGGGGTACCCGCGGGAAAGCTACTGGGATTCATCCTTAGCAGAAAGGGCATAGAGTTGGGTCCATCGAAGATAAAGGAAATCCAAGAGCTACCTCCACCTAAGACCAGGAAGGACGTGATGAATTTCTTCGGAAGATCGAATTACATCAGTCGATTCATAGCTCAATCCACAGTGATTTGTGAACACATATTGAAATTACTGAAGAAAGATGCTGCCACGAAATGGACAGAAGAATGCCAAAGGGCTTTTGATAAAATCAAAGAGTACTTGTCCAACCCGCCAGTATTGGTCCCATCAGAGCCTAGAAAGCCTTTGTTATTGTATCTTTCTATCATGGATCACACATTTGGATGTGTATTGGGTCATCATGATGAGACATGTAGAAGAGAGCAAGCCATTTACTATCTGAGCAAGAAGTTCACACCATACGAGGCGAGATACACCTTGTTGGAACGAACATGTTGCGTTTTAACTTGGATCGCGCAAAAGTTTAGGCATTACCTGTCTGCATACACCACGTACTTGATCTCAAGAATGGATCCATTAAAGTACATCTTTCAGAAACCAATGCCTACAGATAAGCTCGCAAACTGCAAATTTTGTTGCGCGAGTTCGATATTGTGTACGTGACACAGAAGGCCATCAAAGGACAAGCCCTGGCTGATCACCTCGCAGAAAACCCGGTGGACCAGGATTACAAGCCGGTCACGACCTACTTCCCCGATGAAGAGGTTTTGTTTGTAGGGGAAGACATATCAGAATCGTATGATGGATGGAGGTTGTTCTTCGATGGAGCGTCAAACTCTATTGGAGTTGGAGTAGGAGTTGTCTTTGTTTTGAAAACAGGTCTGTATTATCCAATCTCAGCAAAGATTAGGTTCTATTGTACCAACAACATGGAGGAATATGAAGCTTGTATTGTCGGACTCAGGATGGCCATAGACATGAACATCAAAGAACTCTTGGTGATAGGAGATTCTGACGTGTTGGTTCACCAAGTGGAAGGACAATGGACCACTAAAAATGTCAAGATCCTGCCTTATTTTAATTACATAAAGGAGTTAAGTAGGAGGTTTGAAAGGATCGAGTTCAAGCACGTCCCTCGAACTCAAAATAAATTTGCCGATACTTTGGCAACATTGTCCTCGATGATTTAACATCCAAACAAGATTTATATCGACCCTATCAACGTAGAGATACATGATCAACATGCATATTGTTTTCATGTATATGAGGAATCGGATGGGAAACCCTGGTACTATGACATCAAAAGGTTGATAAGAACATAAGAATATCCTAAAAATGCCACAAGTAAGCAGAACGGACTTTAAGGAGGATGGCCAATCATTTCTTCCTTAATGGAGAAATCCTATATACAAGAACTTCAGATTTAGGATTGTTGCGGTGTGTCGATGCCGCAGAAGCAACAAGTCTTTTGGAAGAAATACATGCAGGAACATATGGACCACACATGAATGGGTTCACTTTGGCAAAGAAGATTTTAAGAGATGGATATTTTTGGATGACCATGGAGAGAGATAGCATCTGGTATGTGCAAAAGTGTCATTAGTGTCAAGTGCATGGAGATTTTATCGGGTTCAACCAAATGAGCTTAATGTAATGGGTTCACCTTGGCCGTTTGATACTTGGGGCATGGATGTTATCGGACCTATACATCATCCTACATCAAATGGACATCGTTTCATCCTGGTGCCTATCTATTATTTGACAAAATGGGTCGAAGCTTTGACATACAAGGCAGTGACTAAGAATGTAGTGGCAGATTTTGTTCGCAATAACATAGTTTATCGGTTTGCAGAATCAATCATAACAGATAACACGGTCAACCTCAACAACAATCTTATGAAGGAAACTTGTGAAAGGTTCAAGATTGCCTATCGCAATTCCACAGTTTACCGACCACAGGTGAATGGAGCAGTTGAGGCTGCAAATAAGAATATCAAGAAGATCCTAAGGAAAATAGTAGACAGTCACAGGCAATGGCATGAAAAGCTACCATATGCTTTACTTGGTTATCGCACCACAATTCGAACATCAATTGGGGCAACCCCTTATATGTTGGTTTATGGTTCGGAAGCAGTTATACCTGCTGAGGTAGAAATACCATCTTTAAGGATTATCCAAGAGGTTAGTCTAGACGATGCAGAATGGATACGTACCAAGCATGAAAAACTGATGCTCATCGATGAAAAGAGGATGGATGCAGTTTTTCATGGTCAACTCTATCAAAACAGAATGACCAAAACATTCAACAAGAAAGTCAAACCTTGACAGTTCACACCGGGGCAATTAGTACTGAAAAAGATCTTTCCTCACCAAGAAGAAGCCAAAGAAAATTTGCACCAAATTTGAAAGGACCCTACATAGTTCATAGGGTACTCTCTAGAGAAGCATTAATCTTAGCAGAAATGGACGGCAGAATCAGCACAAAGCCGATCAATTCAGACGCCATCAAGAAAGACTACATCTAAAGAGCTCATGATTAGCGCTTATTTTTGTACTTTTGCATTTTGATGTAACAGAACTACGTCTAGACTTGACTTCCCACGTTGGGATACGTAGGCAACCCACATCGGATTCGGTCTCCCTTATAAAACCCAAAATCATCATTTCGATGTATTTAGAACTACGCTCGACCTGAATTCCCTCTGTGGGATACGTGGGCAATCCTTGTTGGATTCGGTCCCTTGTATTGCGTATTTTTCACTTTCTTTTTGTATCTGAACTACGTCCTAACCTGATTCCACTTGGATACGTAGGCAGCCTGAGTCAGGCCTGGTCATTGCATTCCTTTTTTTTTCCTAACTCTTCCCTGTTGTACTTGAACTATGTCCTGACCTGATTCCACCTGGATACGTAGGCATCTTCAGTTAAGCTCGGTCATTGAATTGCATAATTCTATATCTCCCATTTGTATTCGAACTACGTTATGATCTGATTCCTATTTTTTGGGATACGTAGGCAGCCTGAGTCAAGCTCGATCAATGCATTGCATAATTTTCATTTTTTCTTACCCTTAGGAAACACTACCTCATAGTTAGCGTAACCTCAGAATCTGAAGAATCTTGATCATCGCAGTGTCTGCAAAAGAGCTTGGGAAGCTTCGTCTAAAAAGTAAAAGCTACAACAAAACTATGTTGGATAGTCAACAAAATAGAAAGATCGATGGACTTCGGAACATGTCATAATCTAAAAAGCTAGATAATTACTATATATATACATACACCTAATATATATGTAATATACTTATTTTTCTAGAAAAATAAGCGAATTGTTTTATTAAAAAACGAATATTTTTCAATCCATCCACCTACCAAGTCTCTATGTTATGAAACTATGTGTGGGACTGACAAGGTGTCGAAGGATTCTAGTGACGAGGCTTCAATCCGCGAGTTGATACAAATCAACACCCCTTTAAAACTAAAATTTTCTTTGAGTTCAGGAACACAGGAATCAAGGAAAATAACATGCAGTTTTGGGGCATGACAAGAAACGACTTCGACTTCTGACAATCATGAGCCAAAATACTCTTTCCCTACTTTTTTTATTCGGAAGTACATAAATTTGAAAACTTATGTCTAAGAGTATTTCATTTAGACTTTTGCAGGTACGCTCAAGATCCGGATCAGAATTCTAAAGAAAGAGGGCCCTCGTAGCAAAATAGGATAGTTAGCTTTTTGTCAAATAACTCCACCAATTGGAGCTTGTAAACTAAACTCATCAACAACTCCACGAACCGTAGAACACCGTCTAACAACGCCAAACTCCACAAGGCTGGGGTTGTACATAGGAAATGTCACTCAAACTCCACTGATTGGAGGTTGTATATAGCAAACTTCGTCAAGCTCCACCGATCGGGGGATGTACATAGAAATGTAACCAAAGCTCCACCAAACGGGGTCTGTGTATAACAAAGTTCATACTACTAACATCGTAACGACGTCACCGAAGCTCCACCGGCCGAGGGCATGCAAGCGTAGCAACGCTGTTATACACTAACAATTAAGTGTTATATTATCGGTTATTTTTCGCAGTCATATGCGGATTTTACATTACAATAGCCCGCCAGTCGAGGGCCTCTACATTTCAAGTTATTTTACGCAGTCAGATGCGGATTTTATATTACAACAGCCCCTCCAGTCGAGGACCTCTACATTTCAAGTTATTTTACGCAGTCAGATGCGGACTTTACATTACAACAGCCCCGCCAGTCGAGGGCCTCAACATTTCAAGTTACGCAGTCAGATGCGGCCTTTACTTTACAATAGCCATGCAGGTCGATGGACTCTACATTTCAAGTTATTTTTACGCAGTCAGATGCAGCCTTTACATTACTATAGCCCTTCCACTCGAGGGCCTCTAACATTACAAGTTACTTTACCTACAACACAAAACACACCAACAATCGTTTGAATATCTACACTCTACTCTTTACATTGCTATTTCAATTTATAATTTTTTTAAAACTGCAATAGGTACTTTTAACCATTTTACATCCTTTGCAGGATAACACATTACAACGAGGAACTCTCTCTCAGCAGCAAACTAGGGCAAGTTAGTGCAATGTCAAGCATCACTAGCTACGTCAAGAATTAACTTTCAAAACTCAACTCGACTCGATTTTCAAAAGTCCAAATTTCAACTTACTTATAGCTCTCTCAGGTCTCAGTTCATTACAACTCAACACTGGGGCATTTTAGAAAATACATCCCCCTACCATAAGTCTTCAGTAGAAGTTTCTACAGAGCATTTATCATTCACGTCCTTTAAGAACTATATCTCGTCGCTCTATTCGTGCTAATCTCTGCACACCTCACCACCTAAACATTTCAGTATTACCATAATTTGATACTAGGGCAAATTTTGTTTGAACAAAATTTGCTATGTTCCTGCACTCTCGAACTACATATGACCTAATTTCTCATGAAACCTGAGATATGTAGGCAACTCGAAAGGCAGAGTTTGGTCATAACTCTATAAATATTCTTGCCAAGTTATTATTCAGTTAAATTTTGTGGATCGCCTAAAATTGGATTGTGTCAATATTTCTTTGTCCATGTCTTCTTTACTCTCTTCCATGGACAAAGAAAGTGGCAAGTTGTTGACACCCAATTTTGGCTCCCCGCATTATAATAATAATAATAATAATAATATATGTTGCGAGATTTTATACGAATAAGAAAAGATTTTTAATCATCTATTTTTAGCTGATAAATTCATTTTATAGATGTCGTTCTAATAAAAAATAAATAATTATATTATATATATATTACTACTCATTTTTAAAAAATAAATGATGTTCTTAAAAAACGGATCTATTTTTTTGTTCAAATATAATTTCTTTTGACACAATAGATATTTTTCGTACAATTTGGAATCTTAATTAATTAATGAGTTACTAATTTCTATTAATTTAATATTTAAGAGTGACTAATTTTATCAAAAAGGCTAAAATAGTCATGTTTAATTTAATAAATTATGACTATTTAATAAAGAAGATGTTATAATTTAAATGATTTTAATTTAAGTCATCTTGGCAATCCATGTCTCTTTTAACCGTCCAATCCATGTATGCCACGTAGGCGAGCACATGGATTGTGCTTCTTTACATTAAATCTCGACCCTATAATTCAATCTAATAGTCCTAGTTAATTCAACTTTACCATTATTTAATATATATATATATATAAAAACTTTTATTTTTTACTCCTCATTTATCTTAACCGTCCGATCAAATGATCGGGCGACCCAAATTAATCAAGAATTTTCCATCTTTCGCAATAGAGGAAGAAATTAAAGCCAACGTTCATCTTCTCTTTTGTTTTTCAGAAGAAGGACACTTCCGTTTCCCAAAAATTATCATCTTTCCCATACGCCTCTTTCCCATTTCGTCCAATCCCATCAATCTCTCTCTCCCCTCACATCAAGAGCGGCCATGGACCGCCGGAAAATAACAATATCCGGCGGTCTCCAACATGAATAAACTCCCCTATAGCCTCACAACTTCTCCTCCTTCCCCAGGCGTTCCTCATTCCCCATACCCGTCACTCCTTCGTCCCATCAAAGAACGGTTGTGAGCCGCCGAAAAACAACAATATCCGGTGGTCTCTTGTTTTCTCCATCACCTTTTTTTATGAGAAATAGACCCCTACACTGCTACAGGTCTTCTTTGGCCGAATTTTGTTTAAAATGTTTTCAAATTCGTTGTCTAAAAAGGGTCTACCTGATCAATATCTGAAAAGTGATTTTGATATCAAGTTGCAACTCTTTGTTTTTCTGCATTATTTTAATTTTCATATTTGAACTTTGGACTCTATTTTTCACCTATAAAAGGATGGCCTTTTCCCATCCAAGAAAAAGGTGAAGCGAAGAACGAAAAAAATAGTATGAGAGATGAAATCCATATTAAGATCCTAAACTTCCAAACATATTAATCCAGGGATAAAAGGAAGTAAGACAATCCAAGAATCGACTAAAAGTTCGTGAACAAGTTATTCTCTTTTGTTCTTTGTTTTCGTTCTTCTTCTTCACGTCAAGTTTGAAGTTGGAATCTTGACGTCAAGGCTTTAGTTTGCTTCCCCAAAAGAGGTACATTTTGTTACTCTTTCTTCGTTATCTTGTTTGTTACAAATCAAAATCATTTCAGTTGTAGTATGTGAAAAAGTGAATTGTTAATTGGAATCAATGTCTTATTTTAGCCATGCCTTATCTTATTCTGAAATTAATTGAATCATTGTTTCGTTTTATTCTAAATAAGTTGAATGTTCGTTAGAACCTCATTATGTTTTACAAATGTTTGTCCTATTATTCTTACGCTTATTTATTTTTTGACTACAAATCAATAGTTGCTGCCTGGATTAGTATAGTTCAATTTTTTGTGATCATCTTGCAGAATGAATGATTCTTTTCATTTATATTCCTTTGATTTTCCCTTTTGTTATTAGGGGTTGTCCAGGTTTAGTTCGATTATGTGGTTTTCTCTGAATTGTCCGTATTGTTTTGTAGTTTGCTTCCAGGTAGTATTATGACATGAACATGAACTTGCCTTGTCTAAATTATATTTGTCCAAACACATACAGTTAATACCATTAGAGTCTTCCTAATTTGTCTTGTTACATCGATTTTAAGCTTTCGTCAATTGGTTCACCTTTTAGTTAAAAACTTTAAGTCAAAACAGTGTGGAATGTGTTCGTTGCCCAGATGTCTGTTGAACATTTTTGTCATGGCGTGATGAATATTTATATGTTAAAAGCTTTCTCACTGAACCAACTAAGTTTTGAGACGGGTAAATATTACCGCTGTTTTAGTTTTAAAATGACAGCATGTTACTTATGTTATCGTTTTGCTCTGAATCTATCATATTGATCTTAATAAGAAGTAGTTCCTAAATAAGTAAGTTGGTTGCTCGTCTCTCTGTTGTTGTTTTATTCTGGGATTTCTGGTTCTAATCTTGTGGATAAAGAAAAGAATGTTAATTTGCTCAACACATGTGAAATAGCTCATTGCCAGTGATTTTTCTCTGCCTCTCTGGTGCATTTTCAGTAGTATTTACTTTTGTCCGTTATCTAGCGACGCTTTCTCGATGACATTAAACATGGGCATGTCTGAATTAAGCGAGTTAAGAACTGTTTGGATATCTTGAATATAGACTAAAACATGAACAAACTCATGGATGTGAGTGCCTTTTCCTCTATTTTTGGGCTAAAGATGTACCATTCACATTTACTAAAATGATGCAGATTTCAATTTGTACATAGTTGTTACATTGCTTTGTGAATAAGATGGATTAAGTCTACTTTAAATCTACTTACTAACCGACATAAGTATTTATAGCAACCACTCTTTATCCCTTATAGACTAGGTATAAATATTTTTTATGTTTTCTTCCATAACTAACGTGTTATATTGTTTGTTTCCTTTGTTGGACTCAAGGAATAAATATATAGTCTCATGCTTCCGTAGTTAGTTGTAGACATGATTAAACTCGCTTGGTGGCATAAAATATGTATGCCTAAACATTGAGCTCCTAAATTACAGTACATAAATATGGAGGTATATTATTATGTAAAAATTGTGTTTTCCAAGAATTTGATCGCTGGAATAAGTAAGCCTGAATTTTTCTTGACAGATGACTAGACATAATCTATTTCTGATGTGTTTCTCCTCAAATTTTGAAGCTCATTTGCTAATTCTCATCTTATCTTTTTGAACATGTACACTTGGGAGCTCGTCCGGAGTTGTAACACGACTCAGGCCTGGCTCAATTCATAAAAGCATTAGTAGCTATGTTTTCGCTCGAGATTAGCTTCCACATTTTGTCATGGGTTCCGTCATAGAGCCGCGCTTGCAATCGGCCCATAAGGAATAGGAGTCTAAGATCTTCAATTCATCATCTTCCTTTTACTTTAAGTAATTCGACTTGTGTATATATACATAAATTGATATTGTTTCTTTTTCTTTACTTGACTAACTCATTTACGTATTCATAATATACTTTTCTCAGATTATAGCTCTATGTGCGTGTTCCTAGAAACCAACTAGTAACAACAAGTTTGATCAATCTCCTTATTTTATATATTTGTGGCTTATGTGTGCTTAAGATGGGTCTAGCCTGCAGATTTTGAGAATTGCAGCTTTACAACAGCTTAAGTGCAGGTTTTAATGTGCATTTTTTAGAACAAAAGTGTTGTGTTATGAGAGTTTTTATGGTGAGATAGTTTGAGTTCAAAATGATGTATTCCTAGTTTAAGGATGGGCAAATTTTGAGAACTTTGAGGGGCAGCAGTTTGAACTTAAGAATGCATATTTTTGGGGTTAAAAAGTGCAGATTTTTAGCTTTAGAATTGCAGAATTTAGCGCGAAAAAGCAGTTTCAGCATGCTTTATTAAGATTATTTTTTTTTACCTTAAAAACAAAGATTTTCAGGTTCAAAAGTGCAGATTATTAGCTTTAAAATAGTAGATCCTTTAGTGCGAAAATGCAGAATTAACATATTCAACAAAGCTGTTTTTAAGTGTATAAAGGTGCAAATTTTAAGTGGAAAAATTGTAGATTTTAGAAGGTCAAAATTGCAGATTTCAGCAGTCTTACAGGCATATTGTTGTGCAAAAAATTGCAGATTTCAACAGCCTTATGAGCAGATTTTTAGTACAAAAAAAAAATGTGTAGTTTTGGAAAAAAATCGCTTTATCAAAATTCCAAATTTTAGAAGGTTCAAAGTTGCCGATTTCTTGAAATTGTTGCTTTTGTAAGCTAAAACAGTGCACCTCTTCACAACCTTATTGAGCAGTTTAGTGTAAAATGTAGTTCTTTAAAACATCAATTTTTGGGATATAGATTTTTATTTGACCACTATACTTTAAGTGCGGGAATAAATATTATTTTGTGGAAGCAAAATATTTAATAAGTTTTACTTATCAACACTCATTCAAGCCTTTGAGTTAAGGTTAATTTATCATTTAAAACTTCCAAATGAATTGAAACTAATTTAAAGGTTAAAATGACCACCCTTTAAAAAAACATGAGGCTAAAGTTATTACTTTCTAGATATTTTTCCTTAAGGAAGTAAGTAGGGAAGTAGACTTTTATATCTTCCAAATAAATTTAATTATAGAATAAGTCTCAATGATTATGCCTACTTTGTATTCTTTGACATAACTCATGTCTAAAGAAATTATATTTACTATCTCTATTTTATAAAGCACATATTGTCAATAAATATTTTAATTTCTTAACATGCTATTTTAAAGGATATTAGATGTGTCAACGGGTTCAAAATACAAGGCACATACATATATATGTCCTACGCAAAAAGGTACAAATTCTATATTTTAGATTTCTCTATACATAACTTATTTTTTTCACATTATTTTTTCTCATATCTACTATCACTTTTACAAATAAAATTTATTTTAATTTATAAATTTCTACACTCTAATATAAACATTATTTTACTATATATTTGCACCCGACAATTATCTTATTTGTTTTATTTTCCTTTACATTTTAATTATATAAGTTAATAAAACGATAAATTTTCATATCTTTTAAACTCAACATTTATTTTTTACGTTTATATATGACAACTCTATACTTTTCAACATATAAAATTATCATACATTTTAGTGCATTTATTTAGTTTTTTATTTATTACCATATAATAAACATACTACTATTGATTTTATAGACATATATATGTCGTACCTTGTGTTTTACTATTTTTCTTAAAACTAATAAAATTTATTCACCATTGATTTTAAAGAAAATAAATAAACTAGTTTTTTTTATTTATATTTTCCTAAATTGAGTTTAAGGACTATCTTCGCATAGTCTCTGAGGGGTGCTTAACACCTTCCCCTCGATTAACTAAAACCCTTAATCAGGATCTTACTGGTTTAAATCAAATCAGAGTTTATATTTTACATATTAAAAAATGTTTTTCCTAATATTTTTCTTAAAATTTAGGTGGCAACTCTAAGACGAAACAATTTTTCAAATAGTCAGAGTGTCAGCTATATTATGTTGTGAATTGTTTTCGGCTGGTTCGAAAATAGGGTGCGACAACGAGTATATAATATAGTTGCATAACAAACAACTGAAAGAAAGGACTACAATAGATTACAATGTAATAAATCTAAATCTAAAGAAACAAAGGAATTGAATCTTTTAAAGCTCTTCAAAATACATTCTCATCTCTCAACTCAACATTATCGGTTACATATAAAAATACACTTGTACTCTATTTTAACATTTTCTATCTGACAACCATTAATATGAGCTACGTGATGATACATCGTCTCTCCCATGCTGCCAGAATTTTCTTATACCTTAACGGGGCATAGAAAACCTCAACTAAGTGTATCCACTAAGTTATGCTTAAAATCAATAAGAAATCATTTAAAATATATGACCCTTTAACCATGATGGCAGACATCGTTTATGGGGTATGTGAGTTTTTTGAACTCTCCCCCATATCGGTGCTCAATACTACTCCCAATAATATACACTCTTGCTAATATTTTTAAAAACAAACACTTTCTCTAGTTTGCGATAATTTCTCAAACTACCCTTTGAAAAGAGATAATTGTTCTTGAAATAACTTTTGAACTCATAACTCATTTAGAAATCTTAGTTTTTCTCTTATCAATGTAAATATTGATGCCTCTAGAATACATTATCCCCGTATACTCATACCTTAAAACTCTTTCTCAAAAACATTTAAAAATCATATTATAATATTATCATTGATTACTCGGGAAGTCATACAACATAAACATTGATTGTATACCTAGATGTCATACTTCTTAAACATTGATAGAATACACGATTGTCATACAAATCATGTTTTAGATACGCTTTACTCAAAACTCATCTTTACTTTGTAAAAACATAGCTTCAGAACTCAAGTTCGCCTTTAAACAGGCTTTTCAATATTTATAACTCAAAATAGGAATCATGCTAAAATATTTACGTGAATAAATATACTCAAGGATCTCAATGAAAATATAGAAACTCAATATATAGGAATACAATTTTTAAAAGCAAAATGAACTCAAGAACTCAAAAAATTAACTAACGTCAAGAATACTCAAATCTAGGGAAAGAGTCCTAGATCACTCTTTTACTGATATGAAAGTAGATGTAGGGCAAGAGGATGAACTAGTCCAACAGTATGGTAGTCTTACATGGCTAAAAGAAAAAGGTTCCTGAATACTTGTAACACTCCGAAAGCCTAAGGCGTGTTCTAGAGCCTAAAATTGGTGTAAAAAGGTTTAGACACTGTTTTAGAGTAATAAATAATTAATATAGGTCATTTAGAAAGTTTGGAAATCAAAACGTCAAAGAACGTCCATGACATCCGGAAACTAGTTCAATGAGGTGCTAGTGTGCCTTAGCCTATTTGACTAAGTTTTAAGTGTCGGAAAATGATGAAATTTAGTGTAAGGGTGTCTAACATGTATTAGAGTTAGTTCATAGTTGAAACATCTGTGTACGACTCCCCAAGGACCAACCAAGGGCCCTTGACGAAGATACTTGTGTTTGGGTCGAAGGTTGCCCAAGGTAGTGTGGACCAACGACTTGCCATCAATGTATCATGTTCCAATCGACGGGGAGTCGATTGCCTCCATCGATGGACACTTAGAATATTTGGTCATGACTGGTATTTAACTAGTCTTTGACCAAAACGACGGACCAACAGGACATAGGTTCCTGTGGTCATCGATTGAAAAACGGGGCGTGGACGGGGAGTCGTCTGTGAGGGTCTGTTTTGGCTGCTCAATTTTATGTGACTCGAGTTAATTAATTTAGGGGTTAGTAAATTAGTTAGTTGTTAAGAGAAGTATAATTAAGTTAATTAACAACCTATATAAAGACCCTAACCTAATTAGACTAACATATCTATACTTCCCCAAACACAAACTCTCTTCCTTCTATGTTGAGTCTCTATCCCAAGTTGAAGAGCACCATAGGAGTCAAGGTTAAGGTGGGTTATAGGTCTGTAATCACCAAAGTTTCTCCAATCTTCATCAATCAACAATGTATGGGATTTCTTTCACCTTTGGGATCGCTTTCCCCAAAGGGTTCCTTCAAATTGATTTCAAAAGATGAGTTTTCATGTGGGTTTCTTCCAATCTCGAAATTAATCTTTAAAAATTATTTTTTTATGGTTCTTTTGATTGTATTGATTATATTATGATGAATTATTATTACATTACACTAGTTATTGATGGATTAGTTTAGTTTGTAGAAGATGACCTTTTCCCATTAACACTAGGTTGTGATCTTGGGTTTAATTGTGTAGTGTTGGTTCAATTGACTTGGTTATTGGTTGAATTATTATAATATTATGTTATTGTATCAATTTATAAATAGATTGAGATAAATTGTAATCCTGTCATGCTAGTTCTTGAGTAATTGATCTAGGTTGTGAAGTAGATTATGAATTTGACCTACGTCTCCAATGTTATGCTATGAACTAGTGATGGATTGTCGTATAGTGTTTCAATTCACTTCATTATTATGTTTATTATAATCGTGTGATGATATTACACCCATTGTTGGGGTGAGTTTTAGGGTTGTAAGACCTTGATGTTGGTTTATGAAGGAGACTTGGTAAGTCTTGTAATCTCAACTTTTTACTTCAATTATGGTTACTTGTGATTAAGTGATGATGTTGTATTGAAGCATATCTTATATTAAGATTGATAGGGTTTTTATGATGTTGAATTGAAATGTCTTGACTATGGTTTGTGGGGTGGTTTCTAAGATTTAAATGTTATAAGGATTGTGATAACTTACCAATGTGCCTTGTCATGAATTATGCTAACCTCAAATGTATGAATTGTAATGAAAGGAAAGTACTCATGCAATTCTTATTGATCTATGATGATGATAATTAAATAAGGGATAGACCCAATGACCTATACTAAGGTATGATTGCTTATAAAGTCTTAAAGATACTTCAAAACAAGACTCTAGCTTAGCACGGAGTGAACTAGAGTGAGGAGTTTCCCTTCCTACATAGGGAAGGTAGGATCACTAATGTACTCTTGAGATTGGAGACTATAATGCATGTAGCATAAAAAGGGTCCCAATTATATTTCCTATTTCTTGGTCTATGTTTCCCCATAGGAATACTAGCTAGTGGATCCACGTAGTTGCTATGTTCATATTTTGGTACTACCTTGGCAAGTAGTCTGCCTTCTTTTGGTGTAGGGTTCCATGACACCGGATTTCCACATAAGGTCATGTGGTCTATGTCGGTTAAGGCAAGATGTTCCCAAAGGTAAAATGAAGTAATGAATGAATTCTAACTAGGATTACATAAAGGGTTTAACTTAGTCTAGAAAGGGGTTTGGGACTCTACCTATACATTGCACTAGTTAGCCTTGAAGGGAATCTTGGGAGATTGTTCTTATGTGTGTATATGCTTATAAATGTAAATAAAGGTAATATTATGATCTATGTTGCTTACTCTAATGAACATGTATTTGGTCTCTACTGCAAAAATATGATATTATGTACTCTTAATGATATGTTATGTGGAGTTGGACATTGGTTATGGTTCTTTCTAGGTTTGCTTGATTAAGTAAGGTTATGGAGCTTTGCTTAGTTATTGAACAAGAGGACTTAATGAGGGTCATGAGTACTGGTCTTACTTTTTTATAATGTGATGAACTCTTATTCATGTTTGTGATGTTATGACTTGATGATAGAGTTATACTCGATTATGGATTCAAGTATGTTGATATGCATGTGACTTGATTTGACATAAGGTGGTTTGGTCTTGTATAGTACATGGTATTGACTTTATGAATATGCATTTATAAGTTGTATTGGTTCTTGAATGTGCATAAGGCTTTCCAAATGAAAAATAGCATGTTTTAATAAAATATCCCTTGTTAGCATGATTTGATGTTATCTGTGCATATGGTCTCATACTTAGTATATGTGAAATGTCCCTTTTCCCCAACATTTTAGGTTCCGGTCGTTAAAGGGATTTTAAGACGACTTTGAAGAAGTCTTGGAATTTCTCAATCATCAAAGTTGGGTAGGTCCTCACTTACCGACGACAATGCCAATATCGAGCTTCTGAATGTTGTTTTAGTTTTAAGACTTTGATGTTCTTTCCTTTTAATTTGTACGAATTGTATTGCCTATATGTGGCTTATTACATTGATGTATAGGATATTCCCAATTGATATACTCTTGTTTTAGAAGGTTATGAGATGAGACACTCTTTTAAGACTATGTTAAGTATCTTATATATCTATGTGCAATACAAGTAGAAGACTATATAATCTTATTATACGAAGGGTCTATGTATACTCGATATGAATATATATTATGTGTATGCATGAGGTCTATGTAAACCTCAAGATAGTTATTGAAAAAGTTTAAAATTTTCCCATTTTTTAATCTATGAATGTAATGATGTAAACTAAGAGGCTAGTCTTAGTCCTCTCTGAGGACGACGACGCCGGTTGCCTCTAGGGAGTGCTCCCTGGATGTGACAAACTTGGTATCAGAGCATGAGGTTTAATATCTTACAATCGATGTCTCTCTCAACCCTATCTATGTAGATTCTTACTCATAATTGTGAAGCGCGCCACACTTATGAATAGGAAACGATATGATGCTTAGAAAACTGTCACTTTCTTTGAAATTCAATATCATGCCTCTAGAGTCTTGGCTCTATGTGAATTTAGCATCTAATCCTTTCGTTGTGATTATAGGCAATGAATACTCGAAGGAACGCGACATAAAGACTTGATGAAGATATTGCCAATGCGGGAGTTCCTCCCCGTAGTGATCAAGTCCCTGCTCTTGAAGAAGTTGCTAATGATGACCAAGCTCCGTTCAATCCTCCACCCATGACGGATGGTGACATAAGGGCTGCCTTTCTCAAAATGGCCCAATCCATTACTACACAAACAGAAGCCGTCACTACTCAAGCATAAGATATGACGGCCCAAGCTAATCGGGAGGTGGCACCCCGAGCTATCCAACATGTTGGAACCATGGCCTCCTGTTTGAGAGATTTCACTAGAATGAATCCTCCTACATTCTATGGGTACAAAGTTGAGGAAGACCCCCAAGAGTTCATTGATAAAATCTACAAGATTTTCATGCTATGGGGTTGACTACTAGTGAGAAAGCCGAGGTAGCCACTTACCAACTCAATGACGTGGCCCAAACTTGGTATGTTCAATGGAGAGACAATACGCCTTTAAGGGGTGGACCGGTGATATGGGAGATCTTCAAGAAGGCTTTTCTTGATCGGTTCTTTCCAAGAGAAGAGGGAAGCCAAAGTGTAATAATTCATCAACCTTCGTCAAGGAGGTATGAGTGTACTTTACTACTCTTTGAAATTTACTAAATTGTCAAAGTATGCTCCTTCTTTAGTTTCTGATCCTAGAGATGAAATGAGCCTCTTTGTGAAGGGATTGTCGGATTACATGAAAGAAGAATGTCATTCGGATATGCTACATGACAATATGAACATTTCTCGTCTCATGGTTCATGATCAACAAGTGGAATAGACAAGGGTTAAGAGAAAGAGTAGGGATGCTCAAAGAGCAAGGTCTTTTGATGGTGGTTCTTCAAAGGGTAGGCTTGATATCCAAGACAAGCCTAGGTTGAAGAAGAGGTTCTCTAATCAAGTACCTTCCAAGTTCCCTACGGCTCGTGATGATAGGGTGTTTAAACCTAAGCCACAAAAGGGAAGAAGCACTAGTTCACCAACTAAGAAGCCAACTTGTGGAAGGTGTGGCAAGAAGCATTATGGTGATTGCCATAAAAGAATGGATAATTGTTTTGGTTGTGGTAAAAGTGGGCATAAAGTTAGAGATTGACCAAATATGAAGGGGCAAGACAAGGAGAGTGGACAAGCAAGTGGTTCAAATGTTGATACTCCGAAGAAGAATCACTTTTATGCTCTCTGCTCTAGGGGTGAGCAACAGACTTATCCCGATGTTGTGACCAATATGTTGAAAGTCTTTTCTATTGAAGTATATGCTTTACCTGATATCCCTGTTCTACCTTGTCATTTTTTACTCCTCTAGTAGCTAAAAGGTTTGACATTTTGCCCGATATCTTGAATGAACCTTTTATGGTATCTACCGCGGTAGGTGAGTCGGTGGTTGCAAAAAGAGTGTATAGAAATTGTCCTATAATATTGCACAATAGAGTTACTCATGTTGAACTAGTAGAACTTCATATCTATGATTTTGATGTCATTTTGGGTATGGATTGGTTGCATGCCTTCTTTGCTTCTATAGATTGTAGAACGAGGGTGGTGAAGTTTAACTTTCCAAATGATTCCGTCTTAGAGTTGAAGGGGGGAGATTCTATTCCTAGAGGTCTTAGAATTTCTTGTTTGAAATCTTGTAAGATGATCTCTAAAGGGTGCTTATATATTTAGTAAGAGTCAAAGATTTAAACTCCGAAATTCCTCCCATTGAGTCGGTCCCCGTAGTGAGAGAATTTCCAGAGTTCTTTCCTAATTATCTTCCCGGTATTCCTCCCGAACGGGAAATTGATTTTGGCATCGACTTGCTACCGGATACAAATATCATTTCAATTCCTCCTTATGAGATGGCTCCGGCCAAATTGAAAGAGCTGAAGTCTCAACTCAAGGATTTTCTAGACAAGGGCTTTATTCGGCCTCGTATTTCTCCATGGGGTTCTCTGGTATTGTTTGTGAAGAAGAAGGATGGGTCCCTTAGAATGTGTATCGATTACCGTCAACTCAACAAAGTCAGAATCAAGAACAAGTATACTCTCCCTCGGATTCATGATTAATTTGATAAACTCCTAGGTGCGAGTTACTTTTCCAAGATTGACTTGAGATCTGGATATCACCAACTTAGGGTGATAGGTGAAGATATTCCCTAGACGGCATTTCGAACAAGATATGGTCACTATGAGTTCTTAGTAATGTACATTTGTCTCATTAATGCTCCGGCGGCATTTATGGACCTTATGAATAGGGTGTTTCAAAGTTACGTAGATTCATTTGTAATTGTCTTCATTGACGACATCTTGGTATATTCGAAGAATGAGGGTGAACACATGGACCATTTGAGCTTGGTGTTGCAAGTGCTTAAGGAACACTAATTGTTTGCCAAGTATAGCAAATGCAAGTTTTGGTTGAAGTCGGTAGCGTTTCTTGGTCATATCATCTCTAGTGAAGGGGTAGAGGTGGATCCAAAGAAGACCAAAGTTGTGAAAACATTATCCTAAGCCTTTGGCTTCTACGCATATTAGGAGCTTCTTAGGTCTAGCTGGTTATTATAGAAGGTTTGTTGACATATTTGCGTCTCTTGCATCTCCCTTGACAACCTTGAGCGAAAAGAATGTGAAATTTTAGTGGTCGGAGGCATGTGAAAAGAGCTTCCAAATGTTGAAGGATAGGCTTACTTCCGCTCCAGTTTTCACCCTACCGGATGGTACTAAGGGTTTCGTGGTATATTGTGATGCTTCCCGAGTCGGGTTGGGGTGTATTCTTATGCAACATGGCCAAGTTATAGCATATGCGTCTAGGCAACTCAAAGTTCATGAGAAGAATTATCCGACTCATGAGCTTGAGTTAGCGATCATGGTATTCGCCTTGAAAATTTGGAGGAATTATCTCTATGGGGTTCATGTTGATGTGTATACGGACCATAAAAGTATCCAATATGTATTCACTCAAAAGGAGTTGAATCTCCGGCAGTGGAGATGAGTTGTTGAAAGATTATTACATGAGTGTTCTCTATCACCCCGACAAGGATAATGTGGTAGTGGATGCTCTAAGCCGGTTGCCCATGGGGAGTGTGTCCCATGTGGAAGAATCCAAGCGAAACCTAGTGAAAGATGTTCATAGGTTGGCTCGTTTAGGGGTTCGAAATGAAGATTCTCCAAATGGTGGTATGGTGGTACATCATAAATCCAAGTCGTCTTTGGTGGTTGAGGTGAAGTCTAAGCAACACCTTGATCCATTATTGATGAAGTTGAAAGAATCAGTTCTTTGAAAGATGAATGAGTCATTCTCCCAAGGGGGGATGGTGTTTTTAGGTATCAAGGAAGATTGTGTGTGCCTAATATGGATGATTTGACGAGTAGGATCCTTGAGGAAGCTCATGGAGCCCGTTAGTCTATTCATCCGAGTTCTACAAAGATGTAAAATGATCTTAAAGAGATTTTTTGGTGGGATGGCCTAAAAGGGGATATAACGGTGTTTTTTACAAAGTGTCCCAATTGTCAACAAGTGAAGGCTGAGCACCAAAAGATGAGTGGTCTTCTACAAGAAATCCAAATTCCTACTTGGAAGTGGGAAGATGTCAATATTGAATTTGTGGTAGGGTTGCCTTGAAATCGAAAGCAAAATGTCTCTATATGGGTAATAGTGGATAGGATGACCAGATCCGCTCACTTTATTCTCGTTAAGTATACTTATTTTGTGGAAGATTATGCTAAAATCTATATTGACAAGATAGTGAGTCTTCATGGGGTTCCTTTGTCCATCATATCGTATAGTGGTGATCAATTTACATCTAGATTTTGGAGATCTTTTCAAAAGAGGTTTGGGTACTTAAGTGAAGTTAAGAACCTCTTTTAATCCCCAAATTGATGTTCAAGCGGCGCGAACTATAAAACTCTTGAAGATATTCTTAGAGCTTGTATCATTAACTTTAAGGGAAATTTGGATGAGCATTTCCCTTTTGTGGAGTTCGCGTATTATAATAGTTGTCATTCATCCATCTCTATGGCTCCTTATGAAGCCTTATATGGTAGGAGGTGTAGGTCTCCTATTGGGTGGTTTGAGGTTGTCGAGTTTTCTCTTCTTTGTCCCGATTTGATTTATAAGACTTTGGAGAAAATTCATATCATAAGGAACCGGTTGCAAAGAGCCTATAGTCTACAAATGTCTTATGCCGATCATAGGAGAAGAGATTTAGAGTTCGAAGAAGGTGATAAAGTGTACTTGAAAATTTCGCCTATGAAAGGGATGGTTACATATGGAAATAAAGGGACGTTGAGTCCTTGTTATGTGGGTCCCTATGAAATCTTGCAAAGGGTTGGTAAGGTTGCTTATGAGTTGAAGCTCCCAGGTGAACTATTTTCGGTTCATCCGGTTTTCCATGTTTCTATGCTTAAGAAGTTTATCGGTGATCCCGAGTCTATTCTTCCTATTGAGGTTCTTGGTGTGAAGGATAACCACTCCTATGAGGAGGTTCCGACTGAAATCATTGATTGTCAAGTGAAGAGGTTGAGGAACAAAAAAGTATCCTCCGTAAAAGTGTTATGGAGAAACCACCTAGTTGATGGAGCAACATGGGAGGCCGAGGCCGACATGAAGTCCCGTTATCCTCATCTCTTTCCTAATGAAGGTTAGTTGTTCTTGATAATGAAAATAATGACTAAATTTGAAGTTGCTTTGATTTTTGGTGAAGTTTTACAAAAATGTGCATTTTATGGTGTCATTAGAGTGAAGTTACAGTGAAGTGTGCTTTTGACTTGAAAATTTGCAATTCACCTTGTTTTGAGCTATGTTGTGAATTTTCATATAGTTCGTCTTTATGTAATGATATTGAGAATGTTTGTAGGTTGATTTTTGGCATAATGGACTCATATATGGTATGTTGAGCTCATGTTTTTGTGAGAAAGATAATCCTCATAATGTGATGTTGAGCCTTATGAGTGGTAAGTGAAGTTTTTTGAATTTTTATGTGTAAAAATGTCATGATTGATGTTGTAACTTATGTTGTTATGTATTGTTGTTTGTTGGGCTACTAGTCTTGAGCTTGTTCCTTCCTTTCAAAAGATTTTAGTATCATTCTGGACTGTTCCTAAGGGGGGGGGGTCTTGTAACACTCCGAAAGTCTAAGACGTGTTCTAGAGACTAACATAGGTGTAAAAATGGTTTAGACACTGTTTTATGGTCATAAATAATGAATATAGGTAATTTAGGATGTTTGGAAATCAATCCGTCAAAGAACGTCCATGTTGTCCGAAAACTAGTTCAATGAGGTGCTACTGTGCCTTAGCCTATTTGACTATGTTTTAAGAGTCGGAAAATTATGAAATTTAGTGGAAGGGTGTCTAACATGTATTAGAGTTAGTTCATAGTCGAAAAGTCCGGTTACGACTCCCCAAGGACAAACCAAGGGCCCTTGAGGAGGACCCTTGCGTTTGGGTCGAAGGTTGCCCAAGGCAATGTGCACCAATGACTTGCCATCAACGGATCGTGTTCCAATCGACGAGGTGTCGATTGCCTCCGTCGATGGACACTTAGAATATTTGGCCAAGACTGGTCTTAAACCAGTCTCTGACCAAAACGAGGGACCAATAGGACGGAGGATCCTGTGGTCATCGACTGCCAAACGGGGCGTGGACGGGGAGTCGTCTGTGAGGGTCTATTTTGGCTGCTCAATTTTAAGTGACTTGAGTTAATAAATTTAGGGGTTAGTTAATTATTTAGGGTTTAAGGGAGGTCTAATTAAGTTAATTATCAACCTATATAAATACCCTCACCTAATTAGACTCACCTAACTCTCGTAATTCCCAAAACACAAACTCTCTTCCTTTTCTCTTCCTTTTCTATTCCTTTCTCTCTCCCAAGTTGAAGAACACCATAGGAGTCAAGTTAAAGGTGGGTTCTAGGGCTGAAATCACCAAAGTTTCTCCATCAATATTCATCAATCAACAAGGTATGGGATTCCTTTCACCTTTGGGGTCTCTTTTCCCAAAGGGTTCCTTCAAATTGATTTCCAAAGATGAGTTTTCATGAGGGTTTCTTCAAATATCGAAATTGATCTTTCAAATTGATTTGTTTATGGTTTCTTTTGATTGTATTGATTATATTATGATGAATTATGACTACATTACACTTATTGATTGATTGGTCTAGTTTGTAAAAGATGATTGTTTCCCCTTAACACTAGGTTGTGATCTAAGGTTGAATTCTGTAGTGTTGGTTCAATTTACATGGTTATTGGTTTAATTACTATCCTATTATGTTATTATATCAATTTATGAATATATTGAGATAAATTGTAATCTTATCATGCTAGTTCTTGAGTAATTGATCTAGGTTGTGAAGTAGATTATGAATTTGACAGACGTCTCTAATCTTAAGCTATGAAGTAGTGATGGATTGTTATACAGTGTTTCAATTGACTTCATTATTATGTTGGTTATCATCGTCTGATGATATTACACCCTTTGTTGGGTTGAGTTTGAGGGTTGATGGTAAGACCTTGATGTTGGCTTATGGAGGAGACTTGGTAAGTCTTGTGATCTCAACTCTTTACTTCAATTATGGTTACTTGTGATTATGTGATGATGTTGTATTGAAGTATACCTTATAGTAGGATTGATAGGGGTGGTATGATGTTGAATGTAAATGTCTTGACTATGTTTTGTGGGGTGTTGGCTAAGATATAAATGTTACAAGGATGGTGATAACTTACCAATGTGCCTTGTCATGAATGATGCTAACCTCACACGTATGAATTGTATTATTGAGATATGATTATTATTATTATATAAGGGATAGAACCTATGACCTAAACTAAGAGATGATTGTTTTATAAAGGCTTAAAGACATTTCAAAACGGTACTCTATTTTAGCACCGAATGAACTAGGGTGAGAAGTGTCCCTTCCTACATAGGGAATGTAGGATCACTAGTGTACTCTTAAGATTGGATACTATAATTCATGTAGCATAAAGAGGGTCCCAATTATATCTCCTAGTTCTTGAACTATGTTGGCCCCCATAAGAATACTAGCTAGTTGATCCACGTAGTTGCTATGTTCATATTTTTGTACTACCTTGGCAAGTAGTCCGCCTTCTTTCGATGTAGGGTTACATGACACCGGATTTCCACATTAGCTCATGTGGTCTATGTCGTTTAAGGAAAGATGTTCCCAAAAGGTAAAATAAAGTAATGAATGAATTATAATTAGGATGACCTAAAGGGTTTAGCTTAGTCTAAGTAGGGGTGTGGGACTCTACCTATACATTATAGTTATCCTTAAATGAAGTATTGGGAGGATGTTCTTATGTGTGTCTATGCATATAAATGTGAATGATAGTAATATGATGATCTTACATGTAAATGACACTATGTGATGTTGGTTACTCTTATGAACATGTATTTGGTCTCTATTTCTAAAATATGATATTATGTACTCTTAATGATATGTTATGTGGAGTTGGACATTGGTTACAGTTCTTGCTAGGTTTGCTTTATTAAGTAAGGTTAAGGGGCTTTGCTTAGTTATTGCACAAGTGGACTTAATGTGAATCATGAGTAATTGTCTTACTTTGTTATAATGTGATGAACTCTTGTTCATGCTTGTGATGTTATGACTTGATGATATAGTTGTATTCGATTACAGGTTCAAGTATTTTGATATGCATATGACTTGATTTGACTTAAGGTGGTTTGGTCTTGTATAGTACATTGTATTAACTTGATGAATATGCATTAATCACTTGTATTGGTTCTTGAATGTGCATAAGACTTTCCAAATGAAAAATAGCATGTTTTAATGAAATATCCCTTTTTAGCATGATTTGATATATGTGCATATGGTCTGATACTTAGTACATGTGATGTGCTAACCCCATTTTCTCGCTTTTCCCCAACATTTTAGGTTCCGCTCGTTGAAGGGTTTTTGGTACGACTTTGATGAAGACTTGGAATTTCTCAATCATCCAAGTTGGGTAGGTCCTCACTTTCCGAGGGAAATGCCAATAATGAGCTTATGAATGTTGTTTAAGTTTTATGACTTCTATGTTCTTTCCTTTTCATTTGAGTATGAATTGTATATCCTATATGTGGCTTATTACATTGATGTATGGGATATGCCCAATTGATATACTCTTGTTTTAGATGGTTATGAGATGAGACACTCTTTTAAGACTATGTTAAGTATCTTATATATCGATGTGCAATAAAAATAAAAGACTGTAATCTTTTTATACGAAGGGTCTATGTATACTCGATATGAATATATATTATGTGTATGTGATAGGTCTACGTAAACCACAAGATAGTTATAGAAATCTTTTTAAATATTCCGCATTTTTAACCTATGAATGTAATGATGTAAACTAAGAGGCTAGTCTTAGTCCTCTTCGAGGACGACGACGCCGGTTACGTCTAGGGGGTGCTCCCGTATGTGACAATACTCTTGAAGATGAAGTTGATTGGAAGCCTTCAAAACCTATCTTAAAGGTAAACAATCAAGAAAACATTTCTTGAGATTGTTAAATTTTTTCTTGAAATATCTATGGCAAAGATTTATTATTTCATTAGTGATTCATAATTGTATGGAGGAATTTGAGTTGGAAAGAATGGACTTATTGGAGAAAAACATGCCTTGAGAAAATTCTTGAAAGAATCTTGAATGGAGTCTTCTACTTTTATATTTTCTTAGGGTATTGTTTTAGGTGTGAGAGAGAATAGAATGATGGATTAAGAGAAGAAAATCTGATTGTTTTGGATCTTTAATTAGTCCAAAAATTCATTTAGGAATTACTCAAAGGTAAAAAGATGAAAAAAAACACTTTTTAATAGTTTCCCATCGGCTAATTCGTCACAATAATGTGTTACGTTATTAAAATGGTCATGACTTTTTACTTAGAAATTGGATTGACGGGAAATTATGGCGTTTAAAATAAGATTCAAAGACCTTCAATTTTTGGATTATGGGGAAAATAACTCTTTATATTCTAAGAGATATAGTCGTATGAAGTTGAACCAATTTGAATCTTACAACAATACTTAATCGATAAGGAAACTTTCAACTCTACTTTTTGCTAGGAGTTTGTAGTGACCTTAGATGATATCCAAAATCTTTAACATACTAAATAATTTACCTTTGCACATACGGGAAATTAAAGACTCACCCGATGTGACCCTACAAGTAAATAAAGAACGGTTCGAGTTTTGAATTAGAAATTTGAAAGGTGTTACTAGTATAATATGGTCCTGTACAAGTAAAATGATCATTTTATTAGTTGGACTCCTGTCACAATCTCTTAATTGTCGTTTTATGAGATATATTAGGTACACATGGTTTCATAATCATACTACACTTGTGATGAGCACGAGATTTGGACCCATTTAGGGCTTTAATTATAATTATTTAGTGTCCTCAAATGGTTAATTTGTGCCAATAATTGATGTAAAACCCATGGTTTCAAGGTATATTGATTGATGAACAAATCAGTGACACTTATTTACAAAAAGGAACAAAGCGAGTGGAAAGAATGAAGAAATGCAAACATGGTGGTCGCCTAGTCCATTGGGTGGGTCTCTGAATAACTATTTGACCGCCTAAAGTTACAGTGTGTCAAGTCGTGAAGGAAAAAACCATGTTTGTGAGAGAAAGCAGAAGTCGGTGGATCGCCGAGTGGTTCTGCGATACAATATTGAATCACCCAATGTAATCGATCTTGAGGATGCTGAAGGCCAAGGCAAAAAAGGCGATTGAAATGACCAAAGGGTGGCTCCCCGAATTGATCGACGAGCCCAACTTACCGATTCAAGTTGCTTTTTTAGAAAAAATTTGGCGACTATAAATACACTTTTGAACATTTAGTTTAAAAATGAATCTAATAGTTTTTGATTTAATGTTATTAATTTTGGAGAGTTTTGAACTGTTATACAAGTTTTTTCTAGTTTTTCCTTATCTTTGAAGAATTGAAGTTTTTCACTTTCGAGAAATTGGAAGTGGGTCTTGAGATTATTCGAATTGGAAAACTGTAAAGATAAAATTAATTTTACCCACATGATTGAAACTCAGTTTGGTAACAACTTAAATCTTTGTATAATGTCAAGCTAAAACCCCAATTGTTGGGGTGTTATTCTATGATTATGGGATGATTTAGTTTATGGGTAATGCTAATTGTTAGGTTAAATGTTGTTTAGAAGTGAGTTAATTAGTATTGTGGTTTTATTTGAGAATTGTAGTTGCAAATGCATTTCTGTTTTGGTATGTTACGCTTGCTAGAGAGAGAGAGAGAGGTGTTGAAACTAAGCTTATTGATAGATGGTCACTGGTATTGAATTTACATGGGTTCAACTCAAGAGAGTTACCCTAAACCCAATCCTACACATTAAGCTCGAGAATGTATGGACTAAGGTGTGGGTTGTTCTTAGTATGCTTTCTTTTTATGCTCGAGAGAAATCAACTTGATTCAGGGTAAATTGTTGTAGACAAAGTTTATCTCCTCTATAGCCTAGTTTACTCACTACTATCTAGATATTTTCTAATATTTGCAATAACCCATTTGTCTATATTAGCCTATCATAAAATCGCATCCCAAGAACTCATTTCATTATTGTTACTTCGTATTGATTTCCATTATTTGTAGTTGATAATCTGAATCAAACTTCCCTATTTGATATTGGTCTCACCCCTTAATTTAAATTATGTTTTTATTCAAAAAGTTTTATTCATATGACTTATTTAATATTATTTGTACTTCCCAATTTATTCTTAAACACGTAATGCTCATTGTGGAATTCGACCCCAACTCATTTAGTTCGGTTTAATAATGACTAGAGATAGGTCAAACATAAAATTTGATTGACTGTCCTTGAAACGTTAATAATCTTGTTGCACTCTTTGTGGTGAAGATTCATTTACGAATAAGAACGCATCCCGTGGAGTTTTTGAGTCCGAGCTTGGAATATTTTTGAGTTGTGGTGAGCTACTTGTCTTTCCCCTAGCCTACACCTCCCTCTAGTTTATTATCTTTTATGTCCCTTTTGTACTTAGACATGATATATCCTATGTTTTATCTTGTCATTTTAGTTTCACACTTGCCCCATATTTTTGAAGCTCTTGTAATGAGGACCTAATTCTAGGATGGTATTTTAGCTTCCTGCAATTCTTCCTTATGAAATATTTAGTTCTTGAGATATTCCGCTTGTTGTTTATATTTCACCTTAATTATTTAGTTAAACTTGTAAAACTAATGAGTTGTCTTACCTATCAAGTTGGAACATAGGTGCCATCATGACATGCAAAACATTTTATCGTGACTGAGACTATTGAATTATTTATGTATTTCAATCTTCATTATGCTTGATTTAGACTTCCGCTAAATTATCATCCATGCCAATCTTCTCTTGGGGATCAAAAATGGTTCTCGTGTGTCGGCAACGTCCATGGTGTAAGCACAGGGCGTAACATGTGGACTCTTCTTTATTGCAAACTATAACTAGTCTAGAATGTCAGAAAACAATCATTCACCATAAAGATCAAAACCTTATACAGAAATCAAACCCCAAACAATCAGATAAAAGAACCTTACAAATAAAAAAATAAAAAAAAAGGATCACTCTTTGATTGATGGTAACAAACAACCTTGATTTTTATTTTGTTACAAAGAAAACACAGAGTTCATGAATAAACATAGAGTGAAGTTGATAACTTGTTTGTTTGAGAATGCAAATGAAAGAGGATTGGAAGAAAGGGAGAGTGAAGAATTTTTTTATATATAAGAAAATTCTCAAGATTATGGTAATACATTATATCTTGATGTGTAATGACCCTAAAAGTCATTTTTGGAAATTTTGAATATTCGTTTAACTCGAGTTAATTAATTATAGTTAATTGACTAAAGTAATCACTTAATAATATTCTATACCACTTGACCAATGGGTTAAAGTGAATTAAATTATTTGGGGCTTAATATATGGGGGGGGGGGGGGTTATTTTGATTTTTCTGGCCTGAAGGCCATTTTATTAATAAAGATCTTTTAAGACATCAGTCTGGCCAAAGGCCCAATAAGAAAAATCCGCCCAATCTCAACTTTACATAACTTTGCTTCCTAATTAGGAAATTGGAAAAAATCACCGCCCCTTTCGATCTTTCCGTGTTTTTTTTTCTCCAATCTCCAAGATATTTGTTGTTGTTCCTCGCCTGCGCTTTTGACTCTTCTCTTTTGGATGCAGCTCAGCTCCAGGTTCTTACATATCCTCCATTCTTCTTTCCTTATAGATTTCTGATTTCTTCTTATTCAGTGTCAGCTGATATTTTGCTGCATTTTCATGTCTGCTTGGACACTGTATTGATCTCCTTGCTTGAGTGTTCTCCATGATACTGTTTTCATGCTTTGTTGGCAACCATTTATTTGTGCTACTGTAGATTAGCAAAACAACCATTTTAGTAGTTGTAATAATTCCCTTTTGAGGTTTGCTTCTCCGGAATACGCTTTGTTGCTCCCCTCACCTACTAGTCTATATATCTGATCTTGTGTCATTATGTTGCCTGATTTGCTTGTTTCTTATTTTGATGGATGGAATGTTTGTTTTATCCATGTTTGTGATGTGTTTGCCTGCTGTTGGTAGCTCTGAGAAACCATTGAACTCTTGTATTTCGGTTTGATTAATAGCTAGGTTAGCTAATTAATATATCGGACATAACTGAATAAGCAAAAGAAAAAAAAAAGAGGCGGAGGGTTTCGGCATTGCAAATCTCGAACTGTTTCAGGTACTGTATCAAGTGCTCAATGTATTTTGTTAATTTTTGCATATGAATGTGTGTGAAAAATATTATAATAAGAAGTAAGGGAAGGATTTGCTTGGTATGTTTGTTGATCAGATAGGCAAATGTATTCTTTTTCATTTATTTTTTTTACCTTTAATTCTTTATCAATTGTAGATTTTTATCAAGGGAGTGAAGTGATGATTGGTCAATGATTCCTTTTCTTTTAGAAGTTACAATTTAGGAATTTCGAATGGGTGTACAACATATCACTATAAGTGGATCAGGTTGTGTGATACCGTGTAATTTTATTTTATTTTATTTTCTTTATGATGGTAAACTGGATCAAAGTTTTAATATATTGGTTGGGTGATTTTAGCATAGACAATTTGATGGGTATTGATGAACATTGAAAAAGAGAAAGGACAAAATATTTGTCATAAATGAACGAATGAAGGGAATGGAAATTGGTAGATGTTAAACGTGGGTTCTACAAAATTATTGTGAATAATTTTTTTAGGAATATTTTAATACGTAATGATTGTTGTACATTGGTGGATGTCAATTAAGAATTAGAATGAGTATATCAGTGGCGTATTAGGGTTTAAATGTTGTGCTCTTTCCATGGATGATTGGTCATTTGGCTTAAATTCTTATTATTATCACATTATGAGTTAAGTTTTTATATATTGAGATAGGTAGTTAAATACTAGATCTATAGTATCATATAAATACCATTCAAAATACGATATTGGAAAAGAATTTGGACATAACCTAAACTTGAAACTTAGGAACTTGATTATAGATTTGAGTGATCTTTTTAGTCTAGGCTAAACCTATAGTACTATGGATGTTGCTAGTTTCAAAACATTGTTGTGAATATGTACTTGAGTAGATTGCATTGGTTTGGAAGCTCAACGAAAAGGGAAGGCTCAAGTCCCAGAGTGATTGGTCGGTTAATTGAGGTAAGTGAATTTCTGAACCCTTGTTAAGCGTATGAAATTTGTGTATTTCCTTGTGTGATGTTTGAGAATGATATTGAGGCTTATTTCTTATTTTTTGGAGTTGTATCAGAGTTTCATTGTTGTAAATTGTGTCTTGTTATCAAAATGGTTATCATCTCATTTTTATTTGAGCATGTCATCTGCATTGATCTAAGACATGGTTGTGATAAGTGTTATGTAATAATAGGATGTACCATTTCGAGGGTCGTATCGCGCGCCGCGATGGATATTATATTTCAAGGGACGTATCGCACTCCGCGATGGTTACTATTATCGAGGGTCGTATCGCACGACGCGATGGATGAATGGACAGATTTTTCACCCTTGGGTCGCAGAATGAGAGACATCGGGTGTGTATCACTGGGTTAGACATGCATCATAGTATTTGACATTGCACATCACGGCATTGCACAATTTAATCATTGATGAACTTGAACTTGTGTTTTGCTTATCTTGTGAGTGATTTTGTGTGAAATTTGTGACTAACGAATATCGAATTGTTATTGAGAGTTGTAATCTGTTAGAGTGTTCTTATTGATATGGGTGCTTGTGAACTGTTAGGTCGGACATATTTTATGCATGTTGTGTTATGGAGGTTCGGATAGGGTCTAAGGGGTACTCGTATTTTGTTCTCTTACCTTGTGTTTAGAGGTTTGATCGTTGGGTACTGTGTAGTTTGGTACTTACCCCATGATTCTAAAAAAATTTGTAGGTTACAAGCCAAGATCTTCGTGATATCTTCAATTTTCTTCGTTTCTGAGGCATCCTGTGGAGAACTGTGAGGTAGTTGTTTGTCATCTCAGTGAACCTTCCTACTACCATTTTTGACTTTGTTTATACGTGAAAGGAAACATCATTTTAGACTGTAAATTTTATTTCAATTGTAGTATTTATATTAGAGGTTTGTGCACGTGACAAATAGATTTTAGGGATTGAATAAAATTGAATTATTGTTGGACTTTTGATTTATTACCGCAATTAATAAGGTGATTGGGTTTTAGGCTGACTTGTCTAGGTGGGAAAATACGAGTGCCACCACGCCTATTTTTGGGTCGTGACGAAATGGTACCAGAGCCCCAGGTTCATAGGTCTCACCTGTATACAAGCTGAATCTACGTAGAGTCTAAAGGATCGGTACGGACACGTCTGTACTTATCTCTGAGAGACTATAAAGACTATGAGAGAACTTTCATTTGTTCACTCTTTCTCATCGTATGTGGTTAACTTCTTTAGAACTGAGTTATTGTATACTCTTTTGACAGATAACGAGGACTAAATCTAATGTTACTAGTGGTAGAGGAAAGGTATTTCCCGAGACAATTATTGAGGCCACAGCTAGGGTAGGGGTAGAACCCGGTCTAGAGGTCGTGCTCGTGAAATAACACTAGCCAGAGTTCGTGGCCGTGAAGCCGCACCCGTGAGAGGTCTTGCTAGAGAGGTCTCTCCAGAGCCTCAGAATGATGCCAGAGAGGACCAGGTTCCTCCACAGCCTGCAGTCACACCTTTGCTTTAGTATACATTATTGAGGGTGTTAAGTGTGCTTGAGAGCTTTACTCAGGGTGGTGGTGCAACCGCCATACCACATGACTCTCAGACTAGAAAGAGGGCTCAGACCCAAGACAAGCAACAAGCTCCAGTTGTTCATGATGCGGTGGGGCAGCTACCAGTGAATACCGCGGTTGAGAATGATGTTGCACCAACAGTTGGGGGTCAAGGTGCAACATTGTTTGTTCTTACAGAGGTTGAGCAGCGTAGGTATGAGAGATTTCGAAAGATGGACCCACCTCAGTTTCAGGGTGGGAAGAGTGAGGACGCTCATGAGTTTCAGACTATATGCTGAAAGTTGCTAGAGGTGGTTGGATTAGCTCAGTCACATGGGGTTTATATGCTACGCTCCAGCTTCGTGGGCCAGCAAGAGAGTGGTGGAGGACTTATTCAGGGGCTTTGCTAGTTGTATCTCCTCAAGTTACTTGGGAGAAGTTTTCTAGTTTCTTCCACGATAGTTTTATCCCTTGGAGCGTGAGAGAGGAGAGTCGTTTGAGGTTTGAGAATCTGAGATAGGATGAATTATCTGTTACATAGTGAGAGGCATGTTTTTGCCACTTTTTTAGTCATGCTTTGGACATTATCCCAGATAAGACATAGAGGATTCGTAGATTTGTTAGGGGACTGACTTTCTCTATCAGATCGGCTGTGTTTTGGGAATCTCGAGAGGGGGATTCTTTTCAGTCCATTCTGAGTGTTGCCAAAGAGACAGAATTGATTGAAAGAGATGAGTTTGGGGACCCTAAAAGCTCATGTATATTAGGTAAATTTCATGGTGCCTCATCTGGACGCAGGGGATTACACAGAGGGAGTGGTTCCTTTCAGCATCGAGGACCCATTCACGTATCTATGCCGATATCGGAGGGTGGTCAAACTTCTATGTGTTCTTATAGTCCAGTTTAGGGCTTGTATAGTTCAAAACAGAGACCTGCATGGTGAGGCAATTATAGTGGGTTTTAAGGTTCCGTATAGCAGTTCCCGGGTAAGAGATTTTACTTTACTTGTGGAGCTCCATAACACCTGATGCGGAAATGTACTTCCTATAGGGGTCGTGGAGGGCCCCAACATAATTCTTCATTTCAAACTAGACCACCGACACCACAGGGTAGAGGCCGTGGAAGAGTTCAGTCAGGTAGAGGTAGTAGAGTTCCTAGTAGTTGTGTTGTAGCTCAGCAGAGTGGGGGTAGAGGTACCACCCAAGATGGAGGGGGACGAGAAGGCCACAGTTATGCTTTCCCGGGGAGACCTGATGCGGTTATTACAGTATCATCCTAGTATGCCATCAATCTGCGTTTGTTTTATTTGATCTAGGTATACATTCTCTTATGTGTCTACCTATTTTGCAGCTGGATTTAATATGATATGTGATAGCATGACTGGACCTATTCGTGTTTCTACACACGTGGGTGAGCCCTTAGTGGTGGATCGAGTGTCTCAATCCTGTCTTGTTTCTTTGGCTGGGTATTACACTTGGGTCGACTTACTCTGTCTAGGGATGGTAGACTTTGATGTTATCTTGGGTATGATTTGGCTTTATCCTTATAATGTTTTCCTTGATTGTAATGTTAAGACTGTGACCTTAGCGATGCCTGGTGTTCCAGGGGTTGAGTGGAAGGGTGGTAGTGGCTATTATCCTAGCAAGGTAATCTCTTTTATTCGTCCTCATAGATTGGTGGAGAGAGGGTGTTTGTCTTACTTAGCTTTTATTCGGGATACTAGAGTTGAACCACCTCCCATAGACTTTTTTCCCGTGTTTTTGGAGTTTCCCGATGTACTCCCTTCTAATCTTCCTGGTGTTCCTCCCGATAGGGATATTTATTTTGCTATTTATTTGGAGTCAGGTGCTAAGCCTATTTCTATCTGTCCCTACCGTATGGATCCAGCAGAGTTGAAGAAGGATTTGTTGAGTACGGGTTTTATTCACCCTAGTGTTTCATCATTCGGTGCCCCTGTATTGTTTGTGAAAAAGAAGATGGGACTATGAGGATGTGTATTTATTACTAAAACTTGAACAAGGTAACAGTTAAGTATAAGTATCCTCTTCCGCGTATTGATGACTTATTTGATCAGCTACATGGAGCATCATTGTTCTCTAAGATTGATTTGAGGTCCGGTTATAATCAGTTGAAGATTAGGGCATCAGATATCCCTAAGACAGCCTTCCGTACCCGGTATGGGAATTATGATTTCCCAGTGATGTCCTTCTGGTTGACTAATGCCCTTGCATCTTTCATAGAGTTGATGAACGCGTTGTTTCGACCATACATTGATTCTTTTGTGATTGTTTTCATCGATGACATCTTGGTTTACTCCTAGACTGAGGAGGACTATGTCCGACTTTTGAGGATTGTTCTTCAGAGGTTGAAAGAAGAAAATTTATATGCCAAGTTCTCAAAGTGTGAGTTCTGGCTTAGTTGTATGGCATTCTTGGTACACATGGTGTCCAAGGAGGGTATTAGAGTAGATACGACAAAGATTGAGGATGTTAGAGGATGGACGCGACCTACTTCTCCTATCGAGATTCAGTGTTTGGTGGGATTTGCGAGTTATTACCAAAGATTTGTTCAAATTTTCTCTACTATTATAGCTCCATCGACTAGATTCACTCGCCATGGTGTAGGTTTTCAGTGGTCTAATGAGTGTGAGGAGAGCTTTCAAAAGATCAAGACTTTGTTGACTTCAGCCCCTGTGTTGACTCTACCTGATAATGGAGTAGACTTTAGAGTGTATTGTGATGCTTCAGGAGTCGTTTTAGGTGGTGTATTGATGCAGAAGGGGAAGTTGATTGCTTATGCTTCTAGGCTGTTGATTTCCCATGAGAAGAACTACCCTACTCATGATTTGGAGTTATAGGTTGTTCTATTTGTACTTAAGTTATGGCGTCAATTATTTATATGGGGTGCGTTGTGAGATATTCATTGATCATCGGAGTCTTAAATATATCTTTAGTTAGAGGGATCTAAACTTAAGGTAGCGTAGATGGCTTGAGTTGCTGAAGGACTATGATGTAACCATTCTATGTCATCCGCGGAAGGCCAATGTTGTGGTCGATGCTTTGACTTGCAGCACTTAGTATTGAGGAGAGACCATTAAATAGAGACGTTCACATATTAACTAATAGTCCTGTCCGGTTTAAGATTTTAGAGGAGAGTGATGGGATGCTTGCTTTTATTGAGGCTCAGTCTTCTTTAGTCAAGCAGATCCATGCACACTAGTTTGATGGTGAGAAGTTATGTCTCATTCGATACAAAATATTGAGGTGAATCAAAGGAGGTTGTCCTTGATTCTTATGGTGTCTTGAGGATCGGAGGCAGGATTTGTTTGCCATAGACGGGCGAGTTGATTAGATTTATTCTTAAGGAGTCCCATTGTTCGCGATATTCAATCCATCCGGGAAAGGCGAAGATGTATCATGATCTGACTCAACATTACTGGTGGTGTGGGATGAAGCGGGATATTTCAGACATTGTTTCCAGGTGTTTGACTTGCCAGCAGGTCAAGTGTGAGCACCAACGGCTCGGGGGTGTATCTTAGAGGATGCCTATTATGACTTGGAAGTGGGAGCGAATTACTATGGATTTTGTTGTGGGTTTGCCTACCTTAATGAGTGGTTACGACTCTATTTGGGTGGTTGTTGACACGCTGACCAAGTTTGCCCACTTCATTGGGGTTCGGGTGAAATATACGACAAAGAATTTAGTCGAGCTATATATTAGTCAGATTGTGCGACGACATGGGGTTAATGATTCTATTATATCAGATCGAGGTTCACTATTTACTTTATACTTCTAGAAGGCATTACAGCATGGTCTGGGTACTCAGTTACATATGAGTACAAATTTTCAACCTAAGATAGATGGTCAGTCCGAGCAGAAGATTCAGGTATTGGAGGACATGCTCCGGGAATGTGTGATCGATTTTGATGCTAGATGGGATCAACATTTACCCTTAGAAAAGTTTGCCTAAAATAACATTGATCACTCTAGTATCCATATGGCCCCATTTGAGGCGTTGTATGGTAGACACTATAGATCTCCAATTGGCTAGTTTGATTCAGCGAAGATTGACTCTTTGGATACAGACTTGCTAAGAGATGCTATGGAGCAAGTCCGTATGATTCAGTATAGATTGTTGACAACTCAGAGTTAACAAAAGATTTATGTAGACCGGAGAGTTAGAGACTTAGTGTTTATGGAGGGTAATCATGTTTGACTCCGAGTATCACCCATGAAGTGTGATGTGGTTCGAAAAGAAGGGCAAGGTTAACCCTAGATTCATTGGACCTTTTGAGATTGTAAGCCGAGTCGGAGAGGTGGCCTATAAGTTGGTGTTGCCACCTAGTTTATTGGCCAGTTCATCCTGTTATTCATGTCTCTAAGCTTCTGAAGTATATTCTGGATGAATCTCATGTGCTTTCACTTGATTATGTGGAGTTGGGTCCAGTCTTGACATTTGAGGAGGAGCCTATAGTTATTTTAGATAGGCAGGTTCGAAATCTTAGGACCAAGGAGATTTCTTCAGTGAAGGTGCAGTGGAAGCACCGATTGTTGGGAGAGGCAACTTGGGAGACTCAGTCTGACATGCGTTCCAAATATCCTCAGCTTTTTGAAGCTTCAGGTACTTACTTTTACCTTATGTTCGAGGACGAAAATAATTTTTAGTAGTGGATAATGTAATGACCCGAAAGGTCATTTTTAGAAATTTTGAATATTCGTTTAACTCGAGTTAATTAATCGATAGTTAATGGAATAAAGTGATCACTTAATAATATTCTATACCACTTGACCAATGGGTTAAAATGAATTAAATTTTTTGGGGTTTAATATATGGGTCATAACTGAATAACGAAAAGAAAACAAAAAAAAAATGAGGCGGAAGGTTTCGGCATTGCGAATCTCGAACTTCTTCAGGTTATGCATCAAGTTCTCTATGTATTTTCGTTAACTTCTACATATGAATGTGTGTGAAAATAATATTATAAATTAGTAGGAAGGGAAGGATTTGCTTCGTATGTTTGTGGATCCAATAGGACTTTACCCTTAATTCTTTATCAATTGTAGATTTCTAATAAGAGAGTGAAGTGATGATTGGTCAATGATTCCTCTTTCTTTAGAAGTTACCATTTAGGAATTTAGAATATGTGTACAGCATATCACTGTAAGTGGATTAGGTTGTGTGATATCGTGTAATTTTTGTTCTATTTTATTTTCTTTAGTATGGTAAATTGGATCAATGTTTTAATATATTGGTTAGGTGATTTGAGCATAGATAATTTGTTGGGTACTACTGGACATTGAAAAAGAGAAAGGACAAAATATTTTTCATAAATGAAAGAATAAGGGGAATGGAAATTGGTAGATGTTCAACGTGGGTTCTGGAAAATTATTTTGAATAGTTTTTAGGAATATTTTACTGTGTAATAATTGTTGTACATCGGTGGATGGCAATTAGGAATTAGAATGAGTATATCCAGTGGCGTGTTGGGGTTTGAATGTTATGCTCTTTTCGTGGATGATTGGTTATTTGGCTTAAATTCTTATTATCACATTATGAATTAAAATTTTATATATTGGTATAGGTAATTAAATATCAGATCTATCATATCATATAAATATCATTAAAATTATGATATTGGAAAAGAATTCGGACGTAACCCTTAGCTTGAAACTTAGGAAATTGATTATAGATTTGGGTGATTGTATGCGTCTAGGCTAAACCTATAGTAATATGGATGTTGTTACTTTTGAAACCTTATTGTGAATATGTACTTTAATAGATTGCATTGGTTTGGAAGCTCAACGAATAGGGAAGGCTCAAGTTCGGAGTGATTGGTCGGTTATTTGAGGCAAGTGAATTTCTAAACCCTTGTTAAGCGTATGAAATTCGTGTATTTCCTTGTGTGATGTTTGAGAATGATTTGGAGGCTTATTGCTTATTTGTTGGTGTTGTATCACAGTTGCATTGTCTTTAATTGTGTCTTATTATCAACATTGTTATCTCCTCATTTTTATTTGAGCATGACATTTGCATTTATCTGAGTCATGGTTGTGATAAGTGTTATGTCATAAGAGGATGTACCATTTCGAGGGTCGTATCGCGTGCTACGATTGATATTATATTTCGAGGGAAGTATTGCGCGTCGTGATGGTTACTATTATCGAGGGTCGTATCGCACTCCGCGATGGATGCATAGATGGATATGTCCCCCATGAGTCCCAAACTGAGAGACAGAGAGTGTGTATCATTAGGTCAGACATCCATCACTGTATCTGACATTGCGCTTCATGGCGTTACACAACTTGATCATTGATGAACTTGAACTTGTGTTATGTTGTTCTTGTGAGTGATTTTCTATGAAATTTGTGATTGACGAATATTAAATTATTATTGAGAATTGTAATCTGTTAGAGTGTTGTTATTGAGTTGGGTGCTGTTGAACTGTTAGGTTGAACTTGTTTTATGCAGGTTGTAGTGTGGAGGTATGGATAGGGTGTAAGGAGTGCCCGTATTTTGTTCTCTTATCTTATGTTTAGAAGTTTTATTGTTGGGTACCATGTGGTTTGGTACTCACCCTTTGTTTCTACAAATTTTTGTATGTTATGAGCTTTGATCATCGTGATACCTTCCATTCTCTTCATTTACGAGGCATCATGTGGAGAATTGTGAGGTAGATGTTTGTCATCTCAGCGGACCTTCCTACTCCTGTTTATGACTTTGTTTTTACTTGAAAAACAACGTCATTTGAGACTGTGTACTTTATTTCAATTCTAGTATTTATAATAGAGGTTTCTGCACGTGACAATCAAGTTTTGGGGATTGAATAAAATTGAATTATTATTGGACCTTTGTTTTATGTTCGCACTTAATTAGGTGATTGGATTTTACGCTGACTTGTCTAGGTGAGATAAGATGAGTGTCATCACGGCAATATTTGGGTCGTGACATGATGTGCATGTTCTGAAAGGATTTAGTAGTTTCTCCTAATTCTCTACGATATTTGATTTGATTTAAATTGATGAATAGGAGTAAGGATAAATTTTAAACATTATTTGATTTAATTGATGAGTAGGAGTTAGAAGGATAATTTAAAATTTTGGTTCTTGTTATATTTTCTTAAGCATTTTGTTTGATGAGCTAAGAGGGTAAAATTGAAATTTAATTTAATTTAATATAGACAAGTAGAAGCCAAAAGGGTAGATGTTGAATTTTAGTTTTAGTGATATTTCCATTATAGATCCTTTGTAGAAGTGACATAGCATAATTGTTTTTAGTTCTTGAAATATCAATAACTCGTGATATTAATTATTATAATATATTATTAAGCACCTTCAGTTTTTAATTAAATGAAATACTCATTTGTTATATTTTGCACGTGAAATTTCACAAATTTTAGAAGCTATTAATTGTTAAATCATATAATTTTGTATGTACTATATTAAATTTATATTGATAATCCATATTTAATAATAATGTAATTTCTATAAATAGTCGAGATGTAGCATACATTCAATATAAAATGATTAAGAAAATATCAAAATAATTATAATTTTAAATTTATGTGGTTACTACTCATCAAATTAAATTAATTTGAATTAAAATTACCCTCTTGAATCCTAGTTATCAAATTAAATGCTTAAAATAATATTACAAGAACTATAATTAAAATTTACCCTTTTTGTTGTTACTCATAAAATTAAATTAAATTAAAAGTGTGTTTGGGATGAAGGAACACATTTTCTGGTTTTCTCATGTTTGGTTGGGACAAAAGTTTGGAAAATATTTTTCAAACCACTTTTTTCTCAAAATTAAGGAAAAAATGACTTCCTTTCAAAAATTAAGTAAAACAATTTCCAAAACTCTCCTCCAATTTCAAATTATATTTTTTTTTTGGGAAAAACATAAATTTTAAAAAAATATTTTCAATTTCAAAATTTTAATTTTTCATCCGATCCCAGACCCCTCCCCCCCCTCCAACCCAACCCCCTCCCCAAAAAATTAATTTTGCTTCTTAAAAATATTTTCAACTTCAATATTTTTTAAACTCATACCCCCCTCCCACCCCCCACCCCAGGCCAGCCCTCCTCCCCCCCTCCTCCCCCCCACCCACCTTCAACCCCCCAAAAAATTAATTTTGTTTTTTAGAAATACTTTCAGATATTTATTTTTTCACTCCTATCCCTCCCCCCTCCCCCCACCCCACCTGGTCACCACCCCCAAAAAAATTATTTTTAAAAAATATTTTCAATTTCATAAATTATTTTTTACTCTAATAAAAATAAAAGATGTCTCTCAAAAACATTTTTCATTCATAAATCAAACACTAAAAATTATTTCCGAAACATATTTTCTACCCACCAACCAAACATGAGAAAATAAGTTCAAAATCTACTTGTTTTCCAGGAAAACATTTTCTAAGAAAACATTTCCTCCATACCAAACACACCCTAAATTCAAAATTTACCCTCTTTGGTCCTGCCTCCTTATCAAATGAAATATTTGAGAAAATACCACTTAAATTAAAAGTTAAAATCTACCCTCTTTATTCCTACTCATTAAATTAAATTAAATTACAAATTTACTCCTTTAGCTCATTAAATTAAATTCTTAAGAAAATATCACAAGAACAGAAATTTAAATTTTATCCTTCTGATTCTTACTTATCAAATTAAATCAAATAAAGCTTAAAATTTACCCTCATCATTCCTACTCATAAAATTACATAAAATAGAATGTTGTAAAGAATAAGAGAAAATACTAATCCTCCCTAGATCCTAATCATGAAGACATAATATATTACCCTGATCTTTAAAATTTTTCTATATACAAATTTTTTCACTCTCCCTTTTCTTCCAATACTCTTTTATTTGCATTATCAAACAAACAAGATATAGAGTGGTTATTTTGATATTTTCATGAGAATACTGGCGGAGAAAGGGAAATGTGGGACTGGTCAGTTTCCGTCAGATAATAAGATTGACAAATTTGATGGATTTGTGATCACTAAAAGTTGCAACGACACTTATGATAATGTCAAGTTTATAGATATTCCAAAAATAGAGAGAACAAGGACCATCTTTACTAAAATAAATCTTTTAAGAATCTTAGCAATTTTACTCAAAGCATCATTTAAAGCCTAAGCAATATTTTTTATGTCTTATCCCTAAATTTTGGAATGTTATAAATTTTATACTTATTCAACAAGTGTAATACTATATATAAAGTTAATATCAAAATCATTTCAATTGTATTGAGACCTTTCGAAAAGATTTAATGGTCTGTACCAGACTAGTTTCTTGAAAGCTCATCGTACTTGTGACAATTTTATCCTTGTTCAAGAAGATTATTAGATCAACTATTGCAAAAGAAAGAAAGGGAAGTTGATGCTTAAAATGAATTGAGAAAAAAGTAAACTTTTTTTCGAATTGAATGGTCCTTTGCGTATTTGAAGTTGGTGAGATCATTATCGTAAATATCATCCTAATGCACACATAGTGTAAGGAAAGCTTGAGTAAACTAAGAGTTCGATTAAGATGATAAAAAACAATAATTAAATTATGAGTTATATATATAACATAAGTTTAAAGTGTGAATGCAACATCATTCAGGATATTTTAGCTATATTATTTAAAATAAAAAATAGTAGTCATGTGAATATTATTTGCAATTTATAAGAGAAAACCCAAAATTGTTGTGTGAAATTTACTACAAATATTGAATTAATTATCAAAATTGTCTCCTATCCCGACATTGTTTTATGGGCGCATGAGGGTCATTAGCAGGTTTCGACATACTATGGAAGTCTATCGATTTCCCATTGTTTTGCTAAACATTCCTCAAATTTCGTCTTGTTTGATTAAAATTTCTTTATATCATTGACATTTGTATTTCTTTGAGAAATCGAGAGCGTAGTAGGTGTCATAACATGTCACATAATCATTCAGGCATCATAAAATTAATATTTTTCTAGGTGATATGATATGTTATATTATGATTTCAGGATTCATGTTGACAAACTTATGCTATTATAAGTATTTGTAAACATGCATAAGTTAATTGTGTTAAAAATGCTTAAATAAACAACTTCTTATTGTAATAATAAATACACAATCATCAAGTCTTTTGTAGAATGGCCTATGATATGGTTTTTCGCTTTAGGGAATGAAAATGTTTTCAATTACTGTAAATGAAATTTAAATATAATTGTTTTTATCTTCTAAAATATCGATAAATTGTGATAATTATCCATATAATATTCTATTAAGCACCTTTAATTTTTAATTAATTGAAATATTCATTTTTTAATCTTTTGGATCTGAAAGTTTCAAAAAATTTAAAAGATATTGATTATTGACTTATATAAATATTCTTGTACTATATTGAATATATATTGCTAATTCATATTTAAGAGTAATATTTTTTGTAAAATAATGTACATGTAACATATTTTCTTCATTAAATGATTGATAAAATATCGTAAAAATTAAAATTTGAATCTAACGTGATTTGTACACATCAACTTAAATTAAATTAAATAGAAATTGCACTTTTCTGGCTTCTACACATCAAATTAAATTCAAAATATTACAATCTTGACTCCTACATATAAAATTAAACATTTAAGAATATATTGCAACAACTATAATTCAAAATATACCCTCTATGCTCACTAAAATTAAAAAAATTACCTCTTTGTCTTTCTTATCAAATAAAATAAAATAAAATTAAAAATATACCCTCCTAGATCCTGACATCTACTCATCAAGCTAAATGCTTAAAAAAAGTATCACTAAAACTAAAATTTAAAAATTACCCTCTTGACTCATACTAATTATATTAAATTAAATTAAATCCCAAATTCTCTCCTTCATCCTACTTATCAAACGAAATGCTTAAGAAATTACAAGAAATAAAAATAAAATTTACCCTCTTTACTCCGACTGATCAAAGTAAATTAGATAAAATTATACTTTTTACTCTCGTATTTTCTACTCATCAAATAAAATATTCTAAAGGATGAGAGAAACTACGCATTTCCTCTTGAAGACATAATGTATTACCATAATCTGGATAATTTTCATGTATACACAAATTACTTCACTATCACTTTACCTCCTATCCTCTCTCATTTGTATTCTCACAAAACACAAGATATCAACTTCTGTAAGTTTCTTGATCAACTCTCTGTTTTTTGGTAAAGAAATAAAAGTCAATTTCTTGTTTGTTTCCATCAATCAAAGAGTGATCTTTTATTTGTTTGTCGGGTTCTTTAATATGATTTTTTGGGGTTTGATTTACGCATAATGTTTTTAACTTTATGTTTAATAATACATTATTTTTAATTCTAGGCTAGTCATGGACTGTAACAAATATGATACCATAATTGTTTAAGAGATGATGAGAAATAAAAAGAAGACATCATTAAAATCAAGTGAATATTGAGAATCAAGTATTTATCTATAATATCTCACAATTTGAAATGGCTAAGAATAAATCTAAGAAACTAAAACTATTCATCTTTGGAAAGAAAAGGAAAAATTTGGAAAATTGCCTATGTTAAGAAAGTGAGTTTTGGTCATTTTCACACGGTCATAACTTCTAGCTTAGGATGTGTTAGACTTAGTTCTTAATATGGTTCTAAAGCCCATGGATATATCTTTCGAACGCCGCTGAGTTTGTGCATTTTCTATATCGTATGAGTGAGATATTTCCATCGGATGTTGGGTTGTTGAAGTGAGAAAAAGTCCGAATCCGGATTTAAGGAAGGGTAAACTAGTTGTTTCATCAACAAATTTCCTATTTTGTTTTTGGGGTTCATTGGGGTAAGACCAAGTCTTAATTAAGTTTTGGAAAATCAAAACTACACATGTCTTGCAGAACACAGAAAAGAAGAAAGAAAAGGAGAAATTAAAGAATTCGTCAAGAATGTCAATTTTTCAGAGTGGATTTCGTCGGAGGTGATCCCTGTCAAGGAATGTCAGATCTTTTAGCGTTGGGTTAGTTCACCCACACACCGAACTTGTTTAAATTCATTGATTTTGAGTTGGTTGCATGATCAAAGGTGAAATTCTTGAAGAACATTGTTGAATTCTTGTTGATTGAGTTTTTGAATGCCTACTGTTAATTTGGTTCGTGTTTCTGGGTTATTTTTCGAGTTAAATCTTTTGGGTATTGAGGGTTCTAATGATCCTAAGTGTTTGGGAAAAGAATCATGGAAGTTTAAAGGGTGTAGAGATGAAAACGGAGTAGAAAAGTCGAGAACGCATGTCCGTAGGGCCTTGGGGCGCCGCGCCTCCTATTGCCGCACAGGACAATTTATGTCCGTAGGGACTTGTGGTGCCATGCCAGCCAGAGCGCCACAACTTTGCCTCTGATGTTTGGGGCCTGGCGTCCCATGCCTCTCAGAGCTCCAAGGACGCCAATTCACCCATTCTTTACCAACTTTTTCGTACTAGTTCCGATGTTATTTACCCATGTTTCATAGTTGATTCCAACACTATGAAACATAATCTAGGTTCTGAGGGGTCATGAGGGTCTTGACCTATAGATGGATCGATGGTCCATCGACTAATCCACGGTCTGTCTTGTCTAATTGTAGATCGACATCAGGGACCAGGTTTTGAAGGGTCCTGAGGGTCTTGGCCTACTAAAGAATTGATGATCTACGGACTGATCCATGATCTGTCCTTTTCAACCGTGGGTAATGCCTTAGGTTTTTTTTTTTTGAGTTTCTGCTGAGTGATGCTAATGTTTATCCAAGGACCACCACAATGGGTCGTAGGTCACCCTACGGTCCGTGGGTAGCACCTGAACCTTCTGGAAACTTGTTGGTTTGGTCTGTTTCGGGTACCGGGTACTGATGCACTTTAAAATGACTTAGACTAGGCAAATTACGGAAAAGAGGTGGGGGCAGTTAACCCTGGCACACTGTTGGCTCGGGGCGCCAACCCTTTGACTTCAAAGATTGGTTTTTAGCGTAATGTTGGCGCACCACACTAGAATTCCTGGCGCATCAGGGGCATGCCATTTAAGAACTTTTGGAGCTTAAGGGCCCCTCCTCTTTTGACCTTTTAGTGCATTAGGGGCACACTACCTAATCCTCTCTCAAGAACTTCCCGAAGAACTTTTCTTCTCACTTTCTGACCCTAATTAATCTAGGATAGATTTCTTTTCTCAGTGTTTTCCTTAGATTAAAAACCCCAATACAAGTACACGATAATTTACTAAATAACAAGCCTCAAACTCATACGTTTATCTAAAAATTTATCAAAACCATTCTAATTCAAGAACGAAATGAGTACTTCAAGAATACTTATCAAGATTTTATATTCATCAATCTTCAAGGGTGAATTTGAACATGTGAATCATGATTGGAGTGTGGACGGATGAACCCAACACTATGAAAACTTACATACCTCGATATGACGAAACAAATCATTTATTCGCAAAAAACCTCTATCGTTTTTCCTTTTCTCCTTTCTTCTCTCTTCTTGTACTCCTCTCAAATACCGTAAGCGTGAATTACGATTGTAAAAGTAACCAATTAATATTTTACCCCAAAATATTAACTAAATTCTTTTTAATATTATGGGATAAGGAAATGACCAATATACCCCTCGCTAATTTGTGTAACTTTCCTTAATTAGATAGGTTAACTTCAAACAGGCTTATCTCCCTCATACGAGCTCGAAATAAAGCAAACTCGGTGGCGTTGATAAGAATATTCAAAGAAAATTTATTTGGTATCTTATGGGACACATAACTCATCATGTAGTGAAAGTTATGATAAATTTAAGCAGACTAAAGATTCACAACTTGAAAAATTTCCGACTTAGCTTTTTCAAAATTATTTATTTCTAAATATATCTCTTTCAAATACCGAGGTGTAAAATGAAATTTGTACAAGGCATTGGTCGCTCCTATACGTAATTTTTTTGCTCGATTCTGCAATTACAGAGATTTTTATGTCAACTTTGAACTTCAAGCGATGTTGGATATCATCTGAAGTTGACTATCGAAATTTTGACGAAACTTGATTTAAATTTTGAGGTCTTTCTCAAAAAAAATTATCCTAGTAATATCCCAGTAAATTCTGTCCTAATTTTTAATATTAGGATAAAATAAAATCACAATGGGTGTATGACCGAGCCGTCATGACACGTACATATTTTATTTATCTAAGAATTAGGCCAAATGGAGGCTCAATCCTTTAGATTATTAATACTACAAAGAACCTTAGAGAAGATCATATGTATAAGATGTACAATATGAACATGATGAAATAGAAAAATGGTGTTTCTTGTGATAATCAAAGCCTAAAGAAAAAAATATGCCACATTTTTTAGAAGAATGACCCGATAAATTAAAATAAGTTTATCACATTTATGGGATGAGCCTATTGTCACATTTTACAATGGACAACCCAAAAAGGAAATGCAAATTATTGTTTCTAAAGGAAAGAATATTAAAAAAAAGCTTCAAAAAATATTAAGAAGTGGACGCTTGCTCACCTTTTATTTTGAAGAAAAATGTGGGAAAATAGTCTAGCCTTGACTACAAATTGTACAACGATTTAGGATCGCATGTCAATCTCTCTTTTTTTTCGCTTTTTATAATGAAGATTGATGTTAAGGTAATACCTACAGTGTCAAGTAGTACCTCAACATACTTAAGTTTCAACAAGATTTGTCCACCTTGCTTGAAACAAAGGTTTTAATTGTACCAATCCTTATGTTTCAACTGTAATGTCAGCTTCATGCTCTGTGTTCTGCAAGATCTCTTCAGAGAAAAAACTGTTTCACCTTAGAAACCTTAAATCTGTTACAAATATCTTCTTCTTCATCACTTAGATAGTTGAAACATTTTCTAGGCCGCCTGTTTTCCTCATTGAGATACTCAAAATCAAGTCCATGCATATAATGTCACTCCCCAATTGTACACCCTGGAAGTGGCCGACACTCGAAGACAATTTCTGGCCTCGAGCGGACCCTTGGCCTAGCTTACTTACTCAGAAAAATACTTAAACACAAGAGATAACTCATGTGAATAACTTAAAAGTAAATAACTTAGACAAAATTGCAACTCAAGTCTTAATCATTTACAAGTGAAATGAAAAGACTATAGAGATAATACTATCTGTCTCTGCAACCTCTAATATAAAGAGGGATGTTCTGATAGGACCCCCAATCATCCTAACCAGTAAAAACAAAAATTAGTAATTGAATGATAATGATGTCCTCCGGAATGAAGGGTGGCTCATCAACTGACTCTCAGTTGCTCACGTGATCAACATTGTGTCGAATGCCACTCCTAGTTACCATGATACGATGCCGGCAAACTTGCATCGGTACATTGAATATACGAAATACGAGTTGGAATGCTAAAATAACAACTTATGCTTGTAAAGGATTAAGAAGGAACATTTACCTTGGTTCTGCTCAACTCATGACTATCATAACTAATATAACTAACTCATTTAAATATAAAGCAATTTAAAAGCAAGTGTAATATAAAGAAAAGTTGTTTGAAAACATGTTGTAAGCTCTAAATGTATACAAAAATACAATTAACTATGAGATGTATATAAAAATCCAAATAAAGTGATGTGTATATATAAATACATTTAACTTCTATGGGAGTTTCTCTAACTGACTATATTCAGTTAAGAGCAATAGTGATGATACAGTGATGTACCTCACGCTGCCAGCGCATCCTATACCCAGACAAAAGTATTGGACCTCAACTGCCTAATGAATCTACTAGTCTACTATGAAAAGGGTTCATCTAGAAAGTAGGACCCTTTTCTACGCATGGTGGCTACATGGTTTTATGAAAATGTGATTTATCTGAACTCATGCTTGTCCCCAATTGAGTGCTTAATACTACTCGCAAAATATACTGGCTCTTACGTTTTTATAACATGCATTCTTCTGTGATTTGAGATTAGTGCTAAAGAATATAGCTCAAAGGCTATATTGGAAATATCAGTTTCCCTTCTTGCTTCGTTTTATAAAGATATATTTCCTTTCTGAAAACTAGCCCGAAGGCTCTTTGGAAAACTCAGTTTTCGGTCTTGTTCAAATGTGAGAAGCATTTCTTTTAAACTTCTTTGGAAATACATAGTCCTCACATATTTCTTTGAAGGAAGAACTTCAACTCTTTACACTTTACTTATCTTGAAAAAGGAGTATTTAAACAAAGTTAAAACTTTGTTAAAGACCCTTGAGAACTTTTAAGAACTTCACCTTGACTTGCTTTTTAACTTCTAGATTTGACTCTTAACTTCTTTGACTTAGATCTTCAATTTACTTGAATTGGATTATGGATTCAAGATTCATGATCTCATGTTTATGGATGATTTCATGATTTTTAGATGTACCTTAGAGTGTTGGAATCAACTAGGAAACAAGGGTACATTACTTAGGAGCTAGTACGAAAAAGTGGGGCAAGAATGGGGTGAACTAACATCCTTGGTGCTCTGAGAGGTGTGGGTCGCCAGGACCCAAACTTCAGAGGCCAAGTTGTGGCGCTCTGGCTTGCGCGGTGCCCCAAGGCCCTACGGACATAGATTATCATGTGGGGCTGTGGGAGGCGCGCCGCTCCAAGGCCTGACGGATACGCGTTTGCGACTTTTCTCCTCCATTTTCATCTCTAAACCCTCCAAAATTCCATGTCTCTTATCCCAAACACTTAGGTTAATTAGTACCCTTAATACCCAAAAGATTTAACTCAAAAAAGATACAGGAAATACGAATCAAATTAACACTAGGCATTAGATAACTCAATCAACAAGAATTCAACAATGTTCTTCAATAACTTAACGTTTTATCATTCGACCAACACGAAATCAATGAATTGAAACAGTTTTGGTGTGTGGGTGAAGTGACCCAACACTAAAAGATCTCACATACCTTGATAAGGATCACCCCCGATGAAATCCACTCGTTAATCTTGACATTCTTGAAGAATTCTTGAGTTTCTCATTTTCCTTCTTCTTTTCTCTCTTCTGTAAGCCATAATCACAATTTTACTTTACCAAAACTGAATTAATTCTTTTTTTTACCAGAAAAAAACCTAAAAACGAAATTGGAAATTAGTTGGCGAAAAGACTAGTTAGCCCTTCCTTAAATCCGGGTTTTGACTTTCCTCACTTTAACAACCCAACATCCGATAAGTATATCCCACTCAGACGGTATCGAAAATGCAAACTAGGTGGCGTTGGTGTCACGACCCGAGAGTACACCCTAGGAGATATGGTGTTCTCGGATTGCAACACGGCGTACTTGACCTCTCGGAGTTCTTGTACAAGACCTTTGACATCATTCATTGCATACATGTATGAAAAGTAGTGCGGAATTAAAACTTTTTATACAAAAACATCTTAAAATATCTTTCATATTAAAAACAATAGAAAACTCTAAGTCTCATTATATGCCATCCTTAGACTAATGAAATATTTTGGACACGGCCCATACAATCGAAATATAACAATCTAATATCTATTACAATATTTTGAAATAAGAAAGTTTAAATATGATTATGCCCTCGATTAAAGTGAGGACATACTTCAACTATGATTGAACGATAACTAGATTCCAAGCTTGCTTCAACGACACCTCTCACCTGTTAACCACACCTTTCGAGATAAACAAAAGTATGGAATTAGTACAAACACATGTACTAAGTAAGAAATAATGCATAAAATCATGAGAAATGGACATTTATTAGATATATGCACTTTTTGATTAAAACATCATATTATAAAAATAAGAACCACATTTAAACACCAAACATTACCATTAGAACATATTAACAATTATATTAAATATCTAAGAAAATTATAGTAAACCTACAGTAAGTTTACAACGACTTCACTGTAAGTTCACTGTAACTTCCAATGAAATTCACACTTCTTATCATAGCATCAAATTATATCCAAAACACATAAATATGAGATCGGATTCTAAGACTTAGTTGAGTGAGTTATGAAGCCACCGCCCATACAATCCCTTCACACACACCTAAGAGATCCTTTAGACAATCTAAAATATGATCATTCTCACTTCATACATTAACATATATATAATATGACATTCTCCTCTCCAAGGTTATCAAAAGACGTACTTAAGTAACTCAAGAAAAGAACGCTCATACACCCTCTCCAAGATTACCTAAATAATCCTTAAGACTTCCTAAGATTGGATCATATCTACTTTATCAACCAACTTTCCTATCTAGAGTCATTCTTAAGTCATCCCTAAGTAAGACATGAAGAGACCATCCTTTATCTCCCCTTCACACCTTAACTAGAAAACCCTTAAACTACTCTAGATAAGTACTTATGTATTAACATGCTTTCTAACTTAATTAATTATGTTCATTAGTTCTTTTATGAGATATTCTACATATAAGGACATTCAAGTAATGGTCTTGGAGAAGACCTAGGGACTCACTTACTAACGTCTTCAAAGCCTAATAGTGCAATCTCTAGATAGTGTCCCATACCGCCAACTAAACTTCATAGAACTTCTCCAACACTAGTGGGTGTCCCATATGATGAGAATAGACAATAACCGACATAGACCATACTAGCTATACATGGAATCCGGAGTCATGAATCTACTCCGATGGAGGTTTGTTCTACGGGCCAATGGTATAATTAGGACACATTCCATGTAGGCACATGGTTAAGGAGTATCGAGGGTTTCTTTGTTCTCTAAAGTCATCTTAGTTAGAGAAACTTCCCAAGCATACTCACTCGGTGCTAGCCTTTATTGTCATAGTGTATTTTAATAAAGGATAACATAAAGAGGTTCCATATCTAGTTCATAACCCAATCACATTTCACTTTACCAAAGAGGGTCCACTAAGGCTACCTACAATGGCTAAGAGGATAGCTCCATCACTTTCCTGAGGATGATTTCACGCGGTTCCACCCAATCAACCTTAAGTCCGCCATTCACACAAGTAGGATACCATTACAACTTTCAACTTCAAGAATATCATAACCTCTCAACTAGGTTGACGGTTCAATATAATTTGACCTTCTCACATGTTCAAGGCCACATGTCAATCACATATACAAGATTCAGGAGCTTTAGATACTAAGTCAAGAATTCCATATTTACATTCCTTAGGTATCAAGTAAGAGACATAAGTCTACCACAACAAGACACATCAATACTTCACTTTATCAAATATAGCAGATCACTTAAGAAACACATAGGCACAACCAAGTCACCAATAGGTCACCCTATACACTACTATAAAAACTTCAATATAACCATCATAAGAATCATATGACCAAGTAGGAAGAATCATAAATCAACCCTAAGACTACACACATAAGGACATAGTCATTGTCTAACATGATCACCTTATGTCAATAGAAGAACACATACTTTCACCTTAGTCACAAATAGATAGATATGATCACAATTCACATAAATCAACTACACAAACCATCATAATACATCAAGGAAGGCCGACAAGGTCATGTTCATCATAATTCATAAAGTAACGCCTACGAGGCCACATAATTCACAAGTAAAGCACATAGCACCGCCACCATAAGAGGACCATAGCAATCACAAAATAATTTAAGACTAAATTACATAATATAAAGAGAATTAGGGCAGCGTACCACCAATCCACTCTCACCACTTCAATCCATAGCAAAATCATCCAACACAATACCCAAATGCCCTTACCCATGGACATGATCACCAATTCAATTCAATACTTACAATAGACAATGAATCAAAGATCATACAACATGTATATATGAATTTAGGGCGGCATACTAACAATTCTAACATGATTCTAGCATAATTCAATAGCCCTAATCAAACTACATCAGAATTCAATAGCGTTAAGACATAATCAAGTCACCCAAAAAGTAGTCAAAAACTAGGGTTCATGAATTACATGGGTCCATTGAAATTTTGATGTAAAATAATTCAATTAACACTAATTCAATCATAAATCATTGATCTAAAACGTTTTATGCAAGAACGCATGGCTAGAATTCAATTTAGAAAATTTCATGGTTTGGATCATATTTGAAATTCATTGGATATGACTTCTTGAAGAAATAGATCTCAAGGAAGAATAACCATACCTTTATTGTAAAAAAAATCCCACAAGATTGATGGACAAAAACTTGGAAAATCTATCTTCGTCCTTGGAGCTTGAAGGCTTCATCAATGGAGGTGTTTGGAGAGAAACAATGGATAGGTTTTGTTTTGGACTTGAGGGTTTTCATTATAGGGTGAATTGGGGTTTAAATAGGTCAAGTAAACGCCAATAACTATACCCTAAAATACCAAAAAGATCCCTTAACTTATAGGACCTTTAACCAAGTCAAACTCAGCTTAAATTTCCGGAATTATCATCGCGAAACAAGTCCGCGACGCGGAGCCGTTCCCACTTGATTTTTGGAATTAATTCTTGGGGTGCAGTAGAGTACGCCTTGTGCCCTCAACACGAAGAAACCATTGGAACTTTGGTGGACCAAGTCCACAAAGGGACTGGCTCTATCCATGTCTAAGTTGTTGCTGTCTTGGGCAGCTTGCTCGCTCAAGGCTTTGTCCTCTTCGAGGACCCTTTGGTTGGTCCTTGGGAAGTTTTGCTCGGACGTTTCCACCTCAAATACTATCGTATACATGTTAGGAACCTCTCACATCAATTTGAACTCCAAAAAAATACATAAAACTTGATGAAACACGTTAAGACACACAAGCACATTTTGAGGCAAAACTTTCGAACGTCTTGGACGTTCTTGAACGTTTGACCTTCAAACTTCTCCAAACATTATAAACTGCATATAAACATTATAATTATTCATTTTAGGACTTAATAAACTCATAACAAACATATTAGACTCTAATTCCACCTAGCTCATTTTGAGGGTGTAACAATACTCCCCCACTTGGAAACATTCGTCCTCGAATGACACTTGCTACTCTTTAGGCACTATCAGGAGATAAGAAACTAAAGACTAGAAGAACATAACCATACCACACCATAATCAATACAAAATTAGGATGAACACAACTTTCACATACTTTAGAGACTCAAAACACAACAAGAAGTTAGAAACTAGTCTACAACTCATTATGAAACCAAGACTCACATTCTTCATTTCAAATAGCAAGAACTCTTTTTATATTCATTATCATGCTCATATACATCAATTATATACAAAGTATAACAATTTTCAACAAAAACACAATTTCGTCAAAATTTGAAAATTCGTACAGTGAACTGTTAAACAACACTGTTAAACATGCGAAAATTTTCAAAAATGCAATTCTTAGGCAATTGATGATAAACACATGACAATATGATAGATAAAATCCTATAAACTCAATTTACAACATAAATATAACTTCATGAAATGCACAATTTATGGAATCAATGAAATTCAATTCCAACAACACTCCTAAACACAATGCAACATGCTACATGCTATTATGACTTTCTAACTCTGAAGCTAGAATTGAATAGAAGAGATGAGACAGCAAATCTCCATTCTACTACTCACCATACTCCCCCATATAGAAGGAACTCATAACACTGAAGAGACAAAAAATAAGAACTTACCATCATCATCATCATCATCCGGCTTTGATCCCGTAGCACGGAGTGCATAGAAGCAATTCTTCTTTGGAACATCATCACCCGGAACACTTGGAGGATCTTGCGTACCTTCTCTCCCTCAAGCCGTAATAGAAGGACAATATCTCACCTTATGTCCTTCCTTACCACAACCAAAGCAATTCCCGGTACCAACTAGCCATTTCTCATAGTGCTTCTTCCCACACGTAGAACAAGTAGGCTTACCATTTTGAGAACCATTATCCTTCTCAAGTTTGAACTTAGGATCACTAGGTCCATTTTGCTGGAGCTCTCTTCTTGAACCTAGATTGTTTTTCTCACTATATCCACCCCTCTTCAAGTTTCTAGCAATCCTACGAAGTTTAGACTCCTCAATGGATTGAGCATACACCATAAGACTACAAAAGTTCATTTCACTATGGAGCATGGCCGTAGGTCACTCTTCTTTCACAAGGTTGGAAACCCCGGTCACAAACCTGCTCATCTCATCCCTAGTTTTAGAAACCAAGGATGGATCATACCTAGACAACATAGTGAACTTCAAGGAATACTCGTCAACACTCATATTTCCTTGCTTTAGATTAATGAACTCTTCAACCTTCACCTCCCTCCTCTCACGAGGAAAGTACTTCCCTAAGAAAGCCTCCTTAAACTCTTCCCACTCTATGGGACCCGACTCAACCGACCTATTGTCTTTCCATTGAGTGTACCACACTTTAGCAACCTCCCTCAATTGGTCCAAATCTAACTCCGCCTTCTCCCTAGAATTCACTCCCATGGAACTCAACACCTTATAAACACCATCTAGAAAATCTTGCGGATCCTCTCCCACCTTAGAGCAAAGAAATATAGGAGGACTCATACTCACAAAATCTCTCAATCTAGTTTTCATAGTGCTCTCCATAGAATTCACTCTAGGCTAAACACCCCTATTCACATGAGTAATCATGGCTCGGGCTAAAGCAAGTAGAGCCTCATAATATCCCAATTAATCATTTTCGGGGGAACCACCGGAACATCATTACCTCCTTCCACAATAGGTACTTGAGCATTCCTAGAACCATGAGCCTCTTGAGAACATTATACACCTTGAAGAACTTTCTCAATTTGTTCAACTTGAGGAGGAATCTCCTAATTCACCCTCCCTTCTTCGGCCCTCTTTGCAGCCATCCTCCTAGAATTCATCTCCCTAGAAACACAAGGAAAACCATTAAGAGGGACACTCATAATTTTTAACTACACGGCATGACAAAAGAGTAGAGAAATAAAGGAAACTATATAGTCCTATAGCCTCTCGCCCATAGACGTGTCGCGACTCACACCTATGAACGGGACTCTACTAGATGTGGCTTTATGAGAATTTTTTATTACTAAGACCACTTTCATAACCTATGCTCTGGTAAAATGGTTGTCATGGACCGAGAGTACACCCTAGGAGATATGGTGTTCTGGGGTTGCAACACGGCGTACTTGACATCTCGGAGGTCTTGTACAAGCCCTTTGATATCATTCATTGCATACATGTATGAAAAGTAGTGCGGAATTAAAACTTTTCATACAAAAACATCTTAAAATATCTTTCATATTAAAAACAATAGAAAACTCTAAGTCTCATTATATGTAATCCTTAGACTAAAGAAATACTTGGGACACGGCCCATACAATCGAAATATAACAATCTAATATCTATTACAATAGTTTGAAATAAGAAAGTCTAAAGATGATTATGCCCTCGATTCAAGTGTGGACATACTTCAACTATGCTTGAACGATAACTACATTCCAAGCTTGCTTCAACGACACCTCTCACCTGTTAACCACGCCTTTAGAGATAAACAAAAATATGGAATTAGTAGAAACACATGTAATAAGTATGGAATAATGAATAAAATATGAGAAATTGACATTTATGAAAAATATGCACTTTTTGATTAAAACATCATATTATAAAAATAAGAACCACATTTAAACACCAAACAATACCATTAGAACACATTAACAATTATATTCAATATCTAAGAAAATTACAGTAAACCTACAGTAAGTTTACAATGACTTCACTGTAAGTTCACTGTAACTTCCAATGAAATTCACACTTCATACCATAGCATCAAAGTATATCCAAAACACATAAATATGAGATTGGATTCTAAGGCTTAGTTGAGTGAGTTATGAAGCGACCGCCCATACAATCCCTTCACACACACCTAAGAGATCCTTTAGACAATCTAGAATATGATCATTCTCACTTCATACATTAACATGTATATAATATGACATTCTCGTCTCCAAGGTTATCAAAAGACATAGGAAGGGCTGCCAGTGTTTAGCAATTTAGTTTCAAGTTAGGTTTTGTAAGATCAAGTTAGTAATTAACTAGGGGCTGAGGGAGGCCAGTTAGTTAGATAATTATACATATTTATAAGTCTAATATATTCCTAATAGTAAGTCATTAACTCATTCACTAAGACCCCAAATTACTCTCTCTAGAAGTGAAGAAGAAGACCAAGAAGAAAGAGGAAAGAAGAGAAGTAGGCAGTGTTTGTTCATTGATTCAAGCTTTATTTAGGGCCTTGAAAAGAGGTATTTGAATCTTAATCATCTATGGGTTCCTCAACTCATACATCCATCATTTTTTCCCCACATGAGAAATCAAAAACCCCATTCTAGCTAGAGTTGTGCTTGCATTGTGGGTAGGGTGAGGGTGTGATTCAAATCAAGTGGATAGCACCCAATTATGATTTATTTATCATTGTTTTATGATATTATGGTGATTTAGTGTGATTTATATTGTAAAACCTAATCCTAATTGATGAATGTGATATTTGTGGTTTTATTCCATTAGATGCAAACTTGTTAAGTGAGCAAGATAGGGAGGAGAATGTATTCATGAGTCTATACTATCAACAAGACCCTTCATATCAGGATTCACAACTCTTGAATTCATAAATCTAATTCAAGAACGAGTGAAAAGTAGAGTTGAAGAAAGTCTTTGTGTTCAATTGTGTATACTTTGACATCAATTATCAATTTGAGCTATGTTTTGAGAAATTAAATATGAGAATGAGAAAATTCGTATACACGAGTTCCACATTGTTATGTGGACCCTTTAGTCGAGTAGTTCATGCCCATAAATTTCGCATGGACTCGATAAATTGAGTTTCTTTGAGAGGAGTAGTATCTTCAAGTTCTAAGTCTTGAGTTTTGAGTTCCTAATACTTTTTGAGAGTTTAACTTTAGTCATAGGACTATTACATATTACCCATGAAGTCATTGAGTTCTGTTTTTCATTCCAATCATTCCACATGAACCCTCTGAGTCGAACATTCTTAAACGAGTATTACCATTAAAGTTCTTGAGTTCTCCCTTGTTGAGTCTCAAGCATTAAGTTCTTGTTACGGTTATTAAAACCTTGAATTGAGTTGTTCACGTCCATAATTCGTCATGAACATTTTTCTTATAAATCATTTACAATTTCATTCTAAAATTAATTTTAAGACCGGAGCATTTGAGTTGAGAAAGAGTAGATACGAGTTCATTATTTTTAAAATGATATATGGGAACTAAGTATTCCTAAGAGTAAATCTTTTCACATTTAAAAGAGATGGAAATACTGATTTTCAAGATTTTAATCTACTTTTTCAGCAATATTTTCAAATGATCAAATATGAGCTAGTTACGTTTTTGGAGTAGTATTAAGCACCGATTTCGGGACGAGTTTGAATTCATATAATTCAAAGTCTCCATAAACAATGTAGCCAATATGGGTAGAAAATGGTCATAATTTTAGAAGATTCCATAATGCTTTTAGTAGAGACTAGTGAATCTACTTAGTGAGTAGGTTCTATACCTTGACAAAGTATACGATTCCTTTGGTAGCATTAGGTAAGACGTTGTATCATCACATAACTCATAGTGATTGTTGTCGGTTAAAGAAAATCCCACAATGATAATTTTTATTCTTATATACACATAGTTTACATTCTATTTTCATATAAAAAGAAGATTTTATCCGATCCTTGCGTACAAATTGAGTTGCTTTCTACAATTTTAAAAGCTTTCTATGTATTACATATGTATTATTATTTTATATTGTGTTCAGTATCTTGAGTTGCGTATCTAAAGATGAGTACTTAGAGTTGAGTATCTTATTGTTGAGTTGAGTCTTATTTCACCGATTTGAATATTTTATTATTGAGTAGAATTGAATAATGTTTCTTTGAGTTGAGTTGAGCTGATTTGAGTGAGTTTAGAAGAGGTAAGTATGTTTCTATTGCACCGGTTCAATCTTGTGTTTATGCTTTATAATTCCTCTTACATGCTTGTACATTCCACATACTGAGCCAATTGGACTACATCATTTCATGATTATGAAATAAGTATTCAGGATCATCAACATGAGCTCCGTTGATATCACAGGGAGTTCGAGTTAGGTATGGTGAGCCTTCTTGCTTCCAAATGATTCCATCTTCCTTTTATGATTGTCAAGATATCATGGGTCTTGTACAGACTTCCATCTTCGTCATCTAGAGGCCTTATAGACAGAAATTAGAGTTTCAGAAGTCTATTCATTTATATTTGTTGAATCTTTTAAGGAATTAAGTTACCTATTTTCTGGAGAGTTGAATATTCTATTTATATTCAGAGTAAATTATTTGAGTTAAACTTGTATTTGAATTTCATGAATTTTTATTCACCTTTTAAACTTTTGTATGATTAAGTTAGTCTTAGGTTTATAGTTAGCCATGATGAGGGTTTAATTGGGGACCAACAATGCTTGTCGAGTTCCGTCCACATCTACGGCGTAGACTTGGGTCATAAATCCTCTTCTGTATCATCACACAACTAAAATCATCAACAAAATTCTCAAAACTAAAAAGTATTACTGACATGACTTTAAGGTGAAATATGATAAGAATGACTAATTCATGAATTCTGATATAAGAATATACATGACATAATATTATGTTGCTAGCCATTTAGAGTAAATCATAAATTTGTGAAATTTAACATATTGTCATCATGATTTCTTCTATGAATAGGTTCCTAGCAGGGGACGGATATCCACAACTTTATTGATTAAGTTCAAGGTTAATGGGGTAATGTCTTTTCCCCTCATTCTAGACAATGAGCGTTTATGTGAAAATCTCAGAAATGTATAAGGAAAGGTCTTAAACACAATACTGATATTCGAAACGTCAAAAAGTTATGGTAATAATTGAAATTTGAGGGATACACTGGAGTATGAATGGATTGATATATCTCTATAACTCTTTTTAATGACATCACTATCTCAACCTCTACACTTTACTTGATTTCTAATATTATCATCACCCCCTAAGGTTTGGAGTTTACACTCTAAAGTCACGGATCTATTCTCAACATCTCTAAACTGGTCAAAATTTGATTTACTCTAATACTCGGGAAAGATGTATCTCATGTCTATTAAACTCTTTATAAGCAGGTACTAAGACTCCTTCTAAGACCTCTTTCTTAGATTCTTCTCTTAAACTCTTCCCAATGGCTTATAAGGATACTTCCTCTAGCTCTTAAGGGAAGAAAATCAATGCTTACCTCAGCCTATTACACATTAATATCTCAATAATACAATCAAGGCACACATGAAAAATAATCATTAACTCAATTAGAACCTCATCTAACTACATTTGATCTCGAGTACACCTCTAAGTTATCTTCTTAATCTAATGACTACCCCACACTTCATTGCTCTCATCTAAAATTTAGAATCTTATACTTGTACCACTCACACTTGTAAAATTTAACACCTTAATTTCGTACCTACTCTATGTCAAATCTACCAAATTAGATCTCGAACTAATATTATCACCCTCATCTTTCAATTATTTTTTATCACATTGCTCATTTAAATTGAAGCTTAATGTTTATTTCTAAACCTTGATATCAATATGATTGCTCGCTTACTATACTAACTTAAAAGAACTAAATTAAAATTAAGAAACACCCGCGTAATAAAAACTCATGACAAGTAGTCAATCATTATATCTCCTTCTTCATATTTTCAATTTACGAGTCACCCTTACTTTCACAACTTAAGTACTATAGACCCATTCTCTATCAATCAATGCCTAATTAGTTTGTAACCCTCTGAATATTATGGGCTTCCCCTTAGAAACATAAGCCTAGTATGAACACTGTAATATTTTATTCCACACATCTACTTGGCCAATACAAATGCATTGATACCTCATCATAAACTTCTTTCTGATTAAAGTATACCCTAACTCATCCTTACTTGTAACACTTACGCTACCTTCTATAATGAAATCTTCATACACGTATTTCTTTATAATCTACCTATAAGAAAAAATACATCTTTAATAACTTACTTGGTGCCTGACAATCATAACTTACTTTCCCTCATAACTATCTCCCTTTCTTAGATTACTAAACTTGTGCATGCATTCTTCTAATTTTTGGAAATTTTTCTACTACTGCTTATAACCTAATAACTCATACTATCTTTTCGGGTGCAATCACTACCCAAGATCTAAAATATGTTTCCTCACATGGGTCACAATTAAAATAAAGTTTAGAGAAAAGAGTACTTCTCTTTTTTTGCTTGAACGCATGATTTATATGAAAATGAGTGCATTCTTTCGAAACTCAACAGTTACTCACTCAGAGGCTTCACTCAAGACCCTCTACAAGACTTTTGTTGAGAGAAAATCATCGGTAAAGAACTAAATTTTCTTTTATTATCTTCAGAATGAGGGTAGTTAACTGGATGTAAGAAGCACACAAGTATGAATAAGTTTCTTATTACATAGTTCAATTGCACGCTTTAGAGTATGAAAGAAGGGAAAAATTTATTATATGTTTGTAGTCACTCATTTATAGAAGTGGGGCCCTAAACGCCATAATAAGATCCTACTTGACATAGTTTCATAGAATCCCAAGGACACTTGAACATTTTGCTCTTACACCAAGTTTATTAGGACATGAGCCTACACCCTTCATGTGGTTGGCACTCAACAACCCTTGTTTGTTGCGAAGCAAACTCTCAACCTAGCGGACTATAAGAGCAAGGCTTACTTGAGCATACATAATGATCAAATTCAATGAAACGTTTAAAAACAGTTTACTGAATCTCAAAACATAGCTCAATATACTTAGTATGAAACATAAGTTTTAAATAAAATATTTAGAACAGGAAGACTATTTAAAAACCTCTATCTATGAAACCTCTATGTATAACAATGACTGTCTGAAAAAGACCGATCACTCCTCAAAATTAATACTATTATTTCACAAAACTAGAGGCCTCTGGAAGCAAGGAGGTCTTAGTCAAAAGATGATGAAATAATCTCAACGGACACTTGTTGTAACACTCCGAAAAAGTCTAAAGCCTAATAGAGAGCCTAACATGAGGGTCTAAGAGTTGTAACACTATTTTAATGTCACATATAATGTATAAAATTAATTTAAGAAGTTTTAGAATCAAAACATCAAGTAACGTCCATGACGTCCCGAAACTAGTTCAAGAAGCTCTAGTGTGCCTTAGCCTATTTGACTAGGGTTTAGGAGTCAAAATTCAATGGAATTTTGTAGTAAGATGTGTATTACGTATTAAAGTTTGTTTAGCGTTGAAACGTCCTGGTATGACTCCCCAAGGACAAACCAATGGGTCCTTGAGGAGGACCCTTCCTGTTTGTCTAAAAGCAGTCAAAAGGTAGTGCGTTCGACGGGGCGTCGATGGTCACTTAACCATTTTGGCAAAGGTTCCATTTTGGAGACTCTCTGACAAAAATAACGGATGTGCAGCACGGAAGGGACACATACTACGGCCCGTAGGTCGGGGTCTCATAGATCAGGTCATTATTTTTGCTGCCATGCTATAATTAGTCCAATTAATTAATTAGGTGGTTAGTTATTTAGTTAGGGGTTAAGGGAGGTCTAATTATGTTAGTCAAGGACTTATATAAAGCACCTAACCTAATTAAACTAACCCAACTCTCATAATTTCTAAAACCCAATTGATCTTCCTTCTCTCTTCTTTCTCTCTCCAAAATAGAAGAATTCCAATGAAGTCTAGGTCAAGGTCTAAGGGCAGAAAGAATGGGCTTTTTCTTCATTATTATCCATCAATTAACAAGGTATGGGATTGCAACACCCCCAAAATGAGTTAAGGTTTCTAGAGCCTAACATATTTGTATTAAGGTTCTAAGGTCCTAAAATGGCTTAAAATATGGTATTGAGGCAGTGTGGAAGGTTTGAAGTGATTTGGAAGTCAAACGTCAAGGGACGACCAAGACGTTCGACGACTAGTCACCTATGTGCCGCATGTGTCTATACGTGTTTATAATTGTATGACATGAGCTTATGAAGTCTTAAAATGATGTTATAGGCAGTATATAGAGTTTCATTAAGATTGGAGGTCAAACGTCCAAGAACGCCCAAGTCGATCAAAAATTAGCCCTCGAGACGCTCATGTGTGTCTTGATGTGGCCTTGCATGTTTGGAGGTATTTTACGTGTGCATTTTGGGTGAAACTTGCCTGTAAGGTCCTTTACTTTTTAAGGTTTGTATATACGTAGGAAACGCCCGGGTACAACTTACCAAGGGCCCCGCAAAAGGGCCCACAAGAAGGACCCAAGGGCTGTCGAGACACTGCCTTGGCAGTGTCAATCGACTGAACCAAACGACGCCCAGTTGGTTGACCAACGGCCCGTAAATGGAGGTCTCGTCGATGTAAACTTATCTTGACAAGGCTCAGACAAAGAACAGGCCAAGTTCCAATCGACTAAAGCCACAGACAGCCCGTCGATGGACCTACAGGCCGTCGATGGTGGCCTGCAACTGCTGCCTTGCGCACTGTTTCATTAAAGGGGTGAATGGGAAATTCACCCCACGTACTAACCTGTACCTAATTGATTTATTTAGCTATTTTTGTGTGTATATAAGTGATCTAAAACATGACAAACCCATTCCCAATCCCATTCACACAAAATAAACTTTCCCTCCAAAACCAATTCTCCCTAGAAACCTCCATTGTTGGTGAAGCTCAAGAACAGCTTGGAGATTTGATTTCCATGGATGATTCATCAATTTTTAGAGGTTTTCAAGTATAAAAAGGTATGGTAATCCTTCATCTCCAAGTAACCTTTCACTTGGAGAGTTAATCTCAAACTTTTCAAAGGAGTTTCATGATCAAATCTCTTCTTCTTCAATCTAGCCATGGGTTCTTTCTAAAAAAGTTTTAAATGGTTAAATCATGATGAATTGATGTTAATGTAATGGTTTTAATGTGATTTTAATCCAATTGCATGATGAACCCATGTGCCTTCCCAAAATTGATTTAGCCCTTGCGTGGGCGTTGTGATCATGGCTTGTTATTGGTAGATTTGTGATTCTATTTCGTTGAATTGGTTATATATACTATTGTTTACGTGAATTGATGATGAATTGATGATGAAGGATCCATGTGGATCAATGTTTAAAGAATTGAACATGCCTAGTTTAGAATTCAAGGAGTTCAGTGCATCGTTGGTCCTTAATTGTATGAATATGGAATCCAATTGTTGTAGGCTTGCGTTTAGGTTATGTTATCCTTAAATACTGCCTTAAATTGATGTTAATGGTGAATTGTGGGTATGAACCCTTGGTGATCAAATTAAAGGCATCTTGATAAGGATTGACATATATGTTATAACCTATAGATTGATGATTCTAGCATGTTTATGGTGAGATTAAATTATGTTAAAATAATAGTTAGATACTACCTATGATGTAATGTTATTATGAATTATATTAATGGATCCAATATGGATCAATGCATGATAGTATGAATAGGATTAACTTAAGTAAGTTCATCTTCCATGAATTCCTAATATGAAGCATGCTTACAGTGATCTCGAGCTTATTGGAAATTGTAGTAGGATCTCATCTTGGCTATGATTTCTTTAGCTACTGCCTTGAACTTATACTAATGATACAATATGATTGATGAACCAAACTAGGGAAGTTAGTTGATGATCTATAACTCCCTATTTTCTAGTATGTACGTGATGCCTTGTATTAAGTTATAGTATGATCTTGTGGTAGCTTATACATGACTTCATGTTTGGTTAAATATACATATAGCTACTGCCCTACATATGTATTGATGATGGAAAATATGTATTGATTAATGATGATCAAAGGATAATGAAGTGGTAAGAATATCTCTTTCTCTCTACTTTCCTTATAGTATTGTAGTTGATGAAGCCTCGTATGACATTGAGTTGTATGGTCCACTTATGGTGGCGGTGTTTACTTCTTGTCAATCTATATATGTGTTGATTATGGCCTTGAAGTAAAATTGATGAATATATTGTATAAGCATGCGTATATCCATGTTACGACAAAATGTAGGTGCTAACATTGATGAACTAAAATGGTTAATAATCCCTTACCTATGTACCCCTATGTTAATGCATGGATAGCCAAAGTGAGGAGTCTTAAGTGTAATATGAAGTGGACTTGTATCCTATGCTATTGGGTATTGTGTGGTCTATACTTGAAAGTGTGATATGGTCTTAAGAGGGTGGCTGCCTCAATGTGTTGTTGATAGCCATTATGTGATCATGTTGACCAATGTACACATACTCACATTTCATGCATTCTTACAAGTAGTATAGGATCATAGTGTTTAATGAAAGGTTGTTCTCATATTCACTAGTATCTACTACTATGCATACAAAGTATATATATGTGAAGTATGTTATCTATTCCTTAACTAGGATGACTTGATAGGTGTACTAGTATGGTAAAGGGCATTGTACCTTTTCTATGCATTGCACATGTGTACCTTGATAGGACAGTTCCTAGGTTTGGTTTCTATGTATATGAATTGAGTGTATGGGCATATTATGAATATGACTTATGAAGTATGAATGTGCATAGTGTTTTAGTGTGTTTATATGAAAGGATTGCTGATATAGTTATACCTATAGACTTATGCATTGATATATGAACATGTGTGACCTTTATGTGTTATGTGAAAGGTTTGCTCACATATAAGTACACACAAATGAATGATGATCTAGTAAATAGAGGGGCCTTGAAAGGTGTGCCCAAAATACTCTAAAACTAGATAGGTGATTGAATATTCTATAAGCATATGAGGAATAAATATCCTAAGCCTATGTTTTATGAAAAATGTAATAAAGGCTTTTAAATAAAGGAAACTTAGCTTAGCACCGAGTGAACTTCACAATTAGAGGTGTTGACTTCCCTTGGAGGAAGATTCACCATTTGTTCCTTATAGAGTGTTGACTTCCCTTAGAGGAATACTCACCTATGGAATCACAAGAGGTGGTGAATTCTCTTTGAGGAAGGTTCACCCATGTTTTCTCATGAGAGGAGGCCCCAATTGCGCAATGGCATGTAGAGGGATTATTCCTATCTCTTAGTTCCATAAACTATTCTTTTCACATAGGATCTAGCAAAATGAATTCACTTAGGATTCTAGGATGTGTGTTAATGTTTTACCTTGGATAGGTAGGAACACTTTCCATTGGTGTAAGGCTCTACAACACCAAATTCCATGTTTAGCACCCATGGTCTTAGTGACGGTTAAGGATATAGTTTCCCTAAAGTAAAATGGGAAATAGAAGTAAATAACTAGGATCCTAACTAGGATGACTTAAGGGAGGTTACTTAGGATAGGTTGAAGTAATGAACCCATCTAGACCTTCCACAAGTAGCTCATTTGGAAGTCCTAGGAAGGTGACCTAATGTGTATGATTACGGGTATGTCTTTATGCATGACATGGTAGTATTTGTCTACTAGTTATGAAGATGTGCATGGTATGAGTCTATGTGATATGACATTATCCTTGTATGCACTATGTTGGTCTAAATGACTATTTGATGAAGGTTTTGTATTTACATGAATGAATTTGTGTTCACTTACTTGTTGATGTATGAATTGGGTGATAAGGCTTGTGGTCTCATGATAGGTCTACTAAGTATGTGAGAGGTTATGGGGCTTCACATTTACAGGGCTTCACATTTACATTGCACTAGTAGATTTAGATTGGGATTGTGAGTAAGGTCTCATAAGGTTCTATGTGAAGTAAAATAAGTACATGTGCATAACGACTAAGAGTTTACTGTAATGCCCTTATAATCTTGGTTTAAATAAGTCTATGTTATACTATACTTCTATGATGGTATGTGTTGCCTTCTGTAGATTGTATGTATGGTTTCCTTGTGCACTTAAGGTTATGCATTGCACCATGTATCACTAGAGGGTTACTTGGAGGTTGATGAGTTAAAAGGAAAAGGGTTCACTGTTAAGGGAAATTAGCTCACTGTAAAGTGACCTCAATTATGACTTAAAATCTATATGTGATTTTATATGATATTTGGCATTTGAACATGTATATATGAAGTATGTCATGAAATAAATGCTATTGTATAAAGGTATTGTGAAGATTTACTCAAAAAGGCATGAAGTATGATTTCAAAGAATATTGTCCCTTTTAAATGCATGTTTTTGCATGGTTGCCATAATTAGTTCATTCTTGTACTAATCCCATTCTTCTCTACTCTTTGCACAAAGTGTAGGTTGTGGATGCTTGAAGGATGTCTATATGATTGAGGAGCTTGATATTTGATTCCCAAGCTCAAGGAAAGGAATCCTTAAATCCAAGGATGTCCCTAATATGTAGTTTACGGTAAAGTTCTTAATTATTATAATTATGTAATATGTTGTAAGGGTCGTGTACCTAATGTACTCTTATGATGTTGAGTCTAGGATGGCAAAGATACTTAAGGTCTAAATATGTATTATGACTTATATTTTATATATATATGAAGTGATGTTTCTAGCATATGTTGCGCTATGAAATTTTTAAAATTTTTCCGCTAAATTTACTATGACAATGCAATGAATGATAACTATGGGCTTGTATAAGACCTCCGAGAGGTCAAGTACGCGATGTAAATTCTCGGGGGTGCTGATGTGACATGGATTCATTTCACCTTTGGGATTCCTTTCCACAAAGGGTTCTTCAAAAATTAGTCTCAAAACGATGAGTTTCAAGTGGGTTTTCTTCTATTACAAATTTGATCTTCTAAAATCTTTGTTTATGATTCCTTTTGATTATCATTCTTAGATTGTGATGTATTATGATTCAATCATGCTAGCTTTTGGTGAATTAACCTAGGTTGTGAAGTAGATCCTGAATTTGACCCAAATACCTAACCTTGGGTTATGAAGTAGTGATGAATTGTTGTGTAGTTATTCAATTGACTTCCTTATTGTGTTTATTACTATAGTGTGATGATATTACACCCACTGTTGGGTTGAATTCGATGGTTGATGGTAAACCCTTGATAATGGCTTGTGAAGGATATTGTGGTAAGTCTTGTGATCTCAATCCTTTACTTGAATTATGATTACTTGTGTTTAGTCATGAAGTTATATTGAAGTATACCTTATGAAGAGATTGATTAGGGTTGGTATGATGTTGAATTGGAATGTCTTGAATTATTACTTGTGAGTTGTTGTCTAGGATGTAATGTCATAAGGGTGGTGATGAATTTGCCTATGTGCCTTGTAATAATGTGATTATGTGCTAACCTCACATGTGTGAATTGCAATGAAGGAAAATACTCATGCAATTCCTGTTGAGATATGTTTATGAATATATAAGGGGTAGACCCTATGACTAAACTAAGTGATGATTATTAATGAAAGACATTTCAAAAAGGGACTCTAGCTTAGCACCGAGTGAACTAGAAGTGAGGAGTGTCTCTTCCCACATAGGGAAGGTAGGATCACTAATGTACTCATGAGATTGGAGACTATAATTCATGTAGAATAAAGAGGGTCCCAAATACATCTCCTAGTTCTTGAACTATGTTTACCCATAGGAATACTAGCTAGGATCCACATAGATGTTATATTCATGTTTTGGTACTACCTTGGCAAGTAGTCCACCTTCTTTCGATGTAGGGTTCCATGACGCCGAATTCCACATTAGCTCATGTGGTCTATGTCTACTAAGGCAAGATGTTCCCAAAAGGTAAAATGAATTAATTAAATGAACTCTAACTAGGTTGACCTAAGGGGTTTAGCTTAGTCTTGGTAGGGGTATGTGACTCTACCTATACATTGCACTAGTTATCCTTGAGGGAAGTCTTAGAAGGATGTTCTTATGTGTTTATGTGCTTATAAATGTAAATGATATGTATATGATGATCTTACATGTTATTGATACTATGTGATGTTGGTTTCACTTATGAACATGTATTTGGTCTCTATTACTTAAGTATGATGATGTTTACTCTTAGTGATATGGTATGTGAAGTTGGGCATTGCTTATGGTTCTTCTTTGGGTTTACTTGGTCGAGTGAGGTTATGGGGCCTTACTTTGTAATTGAACTAGTGGACTTAATAAGGGTTTACGAGTAATGATCTTGCTTTGGTTATGATTTTATGAACTATATTGCATGTTTGTTGATATTATAACTTGATGATAGAGTTGTCATGATTATGTGCTCAATTATGTTGATATGCATATTAACTTGACTAGACTTTGTATTGTTGGTCTTGTGATGTACATGGTCTCGACTTAATGAATATGTATTATTGACTTGTATTGCTTCTTGAATGTGCAGAAGGCTTTTCAAAGTAAATTAGCATGCTTTTATGAAATGTCCCTTTTTAGCATTATTTTCTATGATGGATGTGCATATGATTCCATACTTAGTACAAGTGATGTGATAACCCTATTTCTCCCTTTCCCCCAAACATTTTAAGTTCCGGTTGTTGAAGGGTTTGTGACCACTTTTTGAAGGAAAGCTTGGAATCATTCACCAAGTGTGGGTATGTCCTCAAGTCTGAGGATGATGCCTTGTTATTACTCTAGCTATGGTTCTTTGTTATAGTCTAAAGACAATCATTTCATTCATGTTATTTCGAGATATTATTGTATACCATAAGTGGAATTTCTACATTTGTGTAAGGGCTTGTGCCCATATGTTTGACTCCGTTTAGATGGTTTAATATGAGACATCCCTTTTAAGACTATATTGTGTATGTTACCTATATGTGGCATGAAAGTAGAAGATTATGTAATATTCTTATAAGAAGGGTTTATGTATATTCGATATAAATATATTATGTGTAAGCGAGAGGTCTAAGTAAACCTCATGAAGTAGTGTAGATGAAAAGTTTTAAATTTTCCATATTTTTAAATTATGAATGTAATGATGAATGCTAAGAGGGTAGTCCTAGTCCTCTCCGAGGACGACGACACCGGTTACATCTAGGGGGTACTTTTGGATGTGACAAACTTGGTATCAGAGCATGTGGTTGTATATCCCTAGAAATGATGTCTCATTAAACCACGTCTATGTAGATTGTTAATCATAATTGTGAAGTGCGCCACTTATGAAGGACTGACTATGTGATGCTTAGAAACTCTCATCTTCTTGTAATCCTATGTCGTGCTTCTAGAGTAATAATATGTGCTTTCACCTAAACCTTGTATCGTGGTTATAGGTATGAATACTCGAAGAGCACTAACAAGAAATGGCCAAAGAAGGCATTACTAGTTTTGGAGTTAATGACAACCAATCTCCTCCACAAGACAATCAATTGCCTCCACTTGAATAAGTTTCTATGGGTGATCAAGTTCCGGTTGTTCCTCCACCTATGACGGATGGAGAGATCAGGGCGGATTTTCTCAATTTGGCCCAAGCCATGACTTCTCAAGCTAATGTCGTCACTTCTTAAGTTCAAGACATGACTACTCAAGTGAATAGTGAGGTTGGACCTCGAGTGTCCCGATATGCTAACACTACGGCTTCTCGTTTGAGTGACTTTACTAGGATGAGTCCACCTATGTTCTTTGGGTCGATGGCGGATGAGGACCCTAAAGATTTCCTCGATCAGGTTTACAAGATTCTCTATGCTATGGGTGTGACTTCAATTGAGACGGCCGAGTTAGTGGCCTATCAACTCAAAGATGTGGCCCAAACTTGGAATGTACAATGGAGGGATAATAGGGTACTAAGGGTTGGTCAAGTGGAATGGGATATCTTCAACAGGGCTTTCCTTGATCGATTTTTTCCTAGAGAGTTGAGGGAAGATAAGGTTGAAGAATTCATCAACTTCATCAAGGATGTATGAGTGTACTTGAATATTCCTTGAAATTCACTAAATTGTCCAAGTATGCTTCATCCTTAGTGTCTAACCCAAGGGATGAGATGAGTCATTTTCTTACAAGGGTGTCCGAAGACTTGGTTGAGGAATGTTGTTCGGCTATGCTTTGTGATAATATGAATATTTCTCATCTCATGGTTCATTATCAACAAGTTGAAGAAACTAAGTTAAGGAGGAAGAACAGGGAGGCGAAGAAGGCAAGGTCTTATGAAAGTGGTTCTTCTAAGGGTAGGCTTGATATACAAGACAAGCCTAGGTTCAAGAAGAGGCTTTCTAAACAAGCTCCTACAAAATTTCCCAAGGCTCGTGATGAAATGGTGTCTAACCCTAAGTCTCTAAAGGGAAGAGGTACTAATTCACCAACTAAGAAGCCAACTTGTGGAAAGTGTGATAAGAAGCATTATGGTGATTGCCTTATTGGGATGGGCAATTGTTTTGGGTGTGGCAAGAGTGGCCACAAGGTTAAGGATTGCCCTAATATGAAGGGGCAAGACAAAGGAAGCGGGCAAGCTCAACCTAGTTGTTCTAATGTTAACGCTGCCAAAGAAGAATAACTTTTATGCACTTTGCTCGTGAACAAGAGAGTTCTCCCGATGTGGTGAAAGGTATGTTACAAGTCTTCTCTATTGATGTTTATGCTTTACTTGATCCGGGTGCTACATTATCTTTGGTCACTCCCTTGATAGCTATAATGTTTGATATTTTGCCCGATATTCTAAATGAACCTTTTATGGTAACTACCCTGGTAGGTGAGTCGGTGGTTGCAAAGAGGGTACATATAAATTATCCTATAATGTTGCACAATAGAGTTACTCATGTTGAATTAGTATAACTTTATATGGTTGATTTTGATGTCATTTTGGGATGGATTGGTTGCATGATTGTTTTGCTTCCATTGATTGTAGAACAAGAGTTATCAATTTCAATTTTCCAAATGAACCTGTCTTAGAGTGGAAGGGGGGAATTCTATTCCTACAGGTCCTATTATCTTTTGTATTAAGGTTTGTATAATGATCTTAAAAGTGTGTTTATATCATATAGTAAGAGTGAAAGATTTAGACTCCGAAAATACTCCTATTGAGTCGGTCCCCGTAGTAAGGCAATTTCCGAAGGTCTTTCCTAGTGATCGTCCCGAAATCCCTCTTGAACGGGAAATTGATTTTTGTATTGAATTGTTACCGGATACCAACACCATTTTAATTCCTCCTTATCGGATGGCTCCGACCGAATCAAAACAGTTGAAGGCTCAACTCAAGGACTTACTAGACAAGGGCTTCATTAGACCTAGTATTTCTCTATGGGGTGCTCCGATATTGTTTGTGAGTAAGAAGGATGGTCCCTTAGAATGTGCATTAATTATCACCAACTAAATAAAGTCACTATAAAGAATAAGTATCCTGTCCCTTGGATTGACGACTTATTTGATCAACTCAAGGGGCAAGCTATTTTTCTAATATTGACTTGAGATCGAGGTATCACCAACTTAGGGTGAGAGGTGAGGATATACAAAAAATGGTATTTCGAATAAGATATGGTCACTATGAGTTCTTAGTAAGGTCCTTTGGTCTCACTAATACCCTGGCGACATTAATGGACCTCATGAATAGGGTGTTTTGAAGATACCTAGATTCATTTGTCATTGTTTTCATTGACGACATCTATGTAGATTCGAAAAATGAGAGTGAACCCATGGACCACTTGAGGGTGGTGTTGAAAGTGCTTGAGGAAAACGAAATATTTTTCAAGTATAACAAATTTGAGTTTTGGTGACATTAGGAGTTTCTTGGGTCTAGCGGGTTATTATAGGAGATTTGTGGATGGTTTTGCATCCATTGCATCTCTTTTGACTACCTTGACCGAAAAGAGTATGAAATTTGAGTGGTCGGAGGGATGTGAAATAAGCTTCCAAATCTTGAAAGAGAGGCTTACCTCCGCTCCGCTATTGACTTTACCGGAGTGTACCAAGGGTTTCATTGTATATTGTAATGCATCCCGAGAGGGTTTGGGGTGTGTTCTTATGCAACATGGGAAAGAAGTAGTTTATGCTTCTAGACAACTTATGTTGCATGAGATAATTATCCAACTCATGATCTTGAGTTAGGGGCCATGGTTTTTTGCCTTGATGATATCGAGGCATTATTTTTAAGGTGTTCATGTTGATGTGTATACCCACCATAAGAGTCTTCAATACATGTTTACTCAAAAGGAGTTAAATCTCCGACAATAAAGGTGGTTGGAATTGTTGAATGATTATGACTTGAGTGTTCTCTACCACCCCGACAAGGCCAATATGGTTGCAGATACTCTAAGTCGTATGACAATGGGTAGTGTGTCTCAAGTCGAAGGATCCAAGAAAGACATAGTGAAAGATTTCCATAGGTTGGCTCGTTTGGGTGTTAGATTAGAAGATTCTCCAAATGGTGGTTTCATGGTCCATCATAACTCTGAATCATCTTTGGTGGTTGAGGTGAAGTCTAAACATACCTTGATCAACCATTGATTGAGTTGAATGAGTCTGTTCTTGATAATCTTAATGAGTTATTCTATTTAGGTAGGGATGGTGTCTTGACATATCAAGAAAGGTTGTGTGTTCCCAATGTCGATGATTTGAGAAACAGCATTCTTGAGAAATCTCATGGTTCCCGTTATTCAATTCATTCGGGTTCTACAAAGATGTATCATGACCTTAGAGAAGTGTTTTGGTGGGAAGGCTTTAAAAGGGACATAGCGGAATTTGTTGCAAATTTCCCTAATTGACAACAAGTCAAAGCCGAGCACCAAAAGCCAAGTGTTTTACTTCAAGAAATCCAAGTTCCCGCTTGGAAGTGGGAAGACATTAATATGGACTTCGTGGTAGGTTTGCCTCGGACACAAAAGCAACCTGACTCTATATGGGTGGTTGTGGATAAGTTGACCAAATCTGCTCATTTTATTCCCGTCAAGTCCACCTATACGGCGGAGGATTATGCAAGGATCTTCATAGATTAGATTTTGTGTAGCCATGGTATTCTGTTATCTATTATATCGCAAAGGGGTGCACAATTCACATCTAGGTTTTGGAGGTCATTCCAAAAAGGGTTGGGTACCGAGTTGAAGCTAAGCACCACTTTTCATCTCCAAATGGATGGTCAAGTGGAGAGTACTATTCAAACCATTGAGGATATGCTTAGGGCTTGTATAATTGACTTCAAGGGAAATTGGGATAAACACTTGCCTATGGTTTAGTTTTCATATATCATTCATATATATTTGTGGCTCTTTTGAGGCCTAGTATGGTAGGAGATATAGATCTCCAATTGGATTGTTTGAAGTGAGCGAGTCTTCACTCTTGGGTACCGAATTGATCTATAAGACTTTGGAGAAAATTCATATAATAAGGAACCGGTTACAAACAACCTATAGCCGGCAAAAGTCTTATGCCGACCATAGGAGGAGGAACTTAGAATTTGAAGAGGGCGATAAAGTGTATCTAAAAATTTCACCAATGAAGGGAGTGGTGATATTTGGAAATAAAGTGAATTTGAGTCCTCGTTATGTGGGTCCCTATGAAATTTTGAAAACTTTTGGTAAGGTTTCATATGAGTTGAGATTACCTAGTGAATTGGCTTCGGTTCATACGGTATTCCATGTTTCCATGCTTAAGAAGTGTATCAGTGATCCCAAGTCCATTCTTCCTATTGAGGGTTAAGGTGTACATGAAAATCTCTCCTATGAAGAGGTTTCGGTTGAAATCCTTGATAGACAAGTAAAGAAGTTAAGGAACAAAGAGGTGGCATCCGTAATGGTGTTATGGAAGAACCACCTAGTTGAGGGTGCAACATGGGAGGCCGAGGCCTACATGAAGTCCCGTTACCCTCAAATATTTCATAACTAAGGTTAGTTGTTCCTATTTATAGTAGAGATAATGAGTTTTTTTGATGTTGCCTTGACTTTTTGGAAAAAATATTGAAATATATGCATTGTTACATTGAATAAGGATGCCTAAGAATGAAACTTATTCGAAAAAGGATATTTGTTTTGTTTTGCACTTAGTTTGTGTGTTTGGTATGTTGTTGCCTTAATGAAAAGATATTGAGCATGTTGATAGATTGAGTTTTCGCATAATTGACTCTTTGATAATATGTTGAGCTCATGTTGTTGTGAGAAAGAAATTCTTCATGTTGTGATTTTGAGCCCTTATGTGTAGTAATTGAAGTTTTGAATTGCTATGTGTAAATGCCATGATGAATCTGTAACTCATGTTGGTATTGTATATTGTTGTTTTGGATGCTATTATTGAGTATATCATTTCCCTTCAAAAGATTTTTAGTGTCATTGGGGGACGAGTGTTCCTAAGGGGTGGGGATATTGTAACACTCAAGAAAAGTCTAAATCCTAATATAGAGCCTAACATGAGGTTCTAAAAGTTGTAACACTGTTTTAAGGGCACATATAATGTGTATATATAATTTAAGAAGTTCTATAATCAAACCGTCAACTAGGTTTTAGGAGTCGGAATTCGATGGAATTTGGTAGTAGGTGTCTAATACGTATTAAAGTTTGTTAAGGGTCGAAACATCCGTGTACGACTCACAAAGGACCATCCAAAGGGTCCTTGAGGAGGACCCTTCCTCTTTGGCTAAAAGTCGTCAAAAGACAGTGCCATCGACGGTTGCCAACCAATGGGGTGTAGGCCAATTGACGGGGAGTCGATGGACACCATCGATGGTCACTTAGACATTTTGGAAAAGGGTCCATTTTGGACACTCTCTAACCAAAATGACAGATTTGGATCACGGAAGGGACACTGACCGTCGAATGACCTACGACCCGTAGATCGGGGTCTCGTAGGTCAGGTCACTGTTTTGGCTGCCATATTTTAATTAGTCCAATTAATTAATTAGGTCATTAGTAAATTAGTTAGGGGTTAAGGTAGGTCTTTTTAAGTTAGTTAGTAACTTATATAAAGCCCCTAACCTAATTAAACAAACCCAACTCTCCTAATTCTCAAAACCCAATTGCTTTTCCTTCTCTCTTCTTTCTCTCTCCCAAATAGAAAAACTCCATTAAAGGCTAGGTCAAGGTATAAGGGCATCAATACGGGATTTTTATTCATTATTTCCATCAAGTAACAAGGTATGCGATTCCTTTCCCCAAAGGGTTCACCGAAATTGATTTAGAAAAGATTAGTTTCAAGTAGGCTTTCTTCTATTACGAATTTGATCTTCTAAATTGCTTTGTTTATGGTTCCTTTTGACTATTATACTTATATTGTGATGTATTATGATTGAATCATTCTAGTTTTTGGTGAATTACCTAGGTTGTGAAGTAGATCATGAATATGACTTAAATCCCTAACCCTAGGTTATGAACTAGTGATGAATTATTGTGTAGTGATTCAATTGACTTCTTTATTGTGTTGATTAATGTTGTGTGGTGATATGACATCCATTGTTGGGTTGAATTGGATGGTTGATGGTAAAAACTTGATGATGGCTTGTGAAGGAGATTGGGGTAAGTCTTTTGATCTCAATCCTTTACTTCAATTATGATGACTTGTGTTTAGTGATGAAGTTATATTGAAGTATACCTTATCATGAGATTGATTAGGGTTGGTATGATGTTTAATTTGAATGTCTTGAATTATGACTTGTGAGTTGTTGGCTAGGATTTAATATGACATAAGGGTGGTGATGAATTTGCTTATGTGTCTTGTCATAATGTGATTATGTAAATGTGCTAACCTCACATGTGTGAATTGTAATGAACGGACAACACTCATGACATTCCTATTTAGCTATGTTCATGACTATACAAGGGGTAGACCCTATAACCTAAACTAAGTACCCTATAACCTAAACTAAGTGATTATTATTAATGAAATACATTTCAAAAAGGGACTCTAGCTTAGCACCGAGTTAACTAGAAGTTAGAAGTGTCTCTTCCTACATAGGGAAGGTAGGATTACTAATGTACTCATAATATTGGAGACTATAATGCATGTAGCATACAGAGGGTCCCAACTACATCTCCTAGTTCTTGAACTATGTTGGCCCCATAGGAATACTAGCTAGTGCATTCACATAGTTGCAATGTTCATATTTTGGTATAGTTGTCCACCTTCTTTCGATGTAGGGTTCCATGAAACCGGATTCCACATTAGCTCATGTGGTCTATGTCTACTAAGGCAAGATGTTACCAAAAGGTAAAATTAAGTAATGAAGTGAACTCTAACTAGGATGACCTAAGGGGTTTAACTAAGTCTTGTTAGGGGTATGGGACTCTACGTATACATTGCACTAGTTAGCCTTGAGGGAAGGCTTAGAAGGATGTTCTTTGTGTTTATGTGCTTATAAATGTAAATGATATGTATATGATAATCTTACATGTTAATGACGCTATGTGATGTTGGTTTCACTCATGAAAATGTGTTTGGTCTCTATTGCTAAAGTATGATGATGTTTACTCTTAACGATATCGTATGTGAAGTTAGGCATTGCTATGGTTATTTTTTAGGCTTACTTGGTCGAGTGAGGTTATGAGGCATGACTTAGTCATTGCACTAGTGGACTTAATTAGGGTTTATGAGTAATGGTCTTGCTTTGGTTATGATATTATGAACTGTATTGCATGCTTGTTGATATTATAACTTGATGGTAGTGTTGTCTTGAATATGTGCTCAATTATGTTGATATGCATGTTAACTTGACTAGACTTGGTATTGTTGGCCTTGTGATGTACATGTTCTAGACTTAATGAATATGTATTATTAACTTCTATTGGTTCTTGAATGTGCATAAGGTTTTTCAAAATAAATTAACATGCTTAAATGAAATGTCCCTTTTTAGCATGATTTCTATGTTGGATGTGCATATGATTCCATACTTAGTACAACTGATGTGCTAACCCTATTTCTCTCTTTTTCCTCAACATTTTAGGTTCTGGTCGTTGAAGGGTTCATGACCACTTTTTGAAGGAAGGCTTGGAATCATTCACCAAGTGTGGGTATGTCCTCAAGTCCGAGGATTATGCCTTGCTATTACTCTAGCTATGGTTGTTTGTTATAGTCTAAAGACGGTCATTTAATTCATATTATTTCGAGATAATGTTGTAAGCCCTAAGTGGCATTTATACATTTGTGTAAGGGCTTGTGCCTATATATTGACTCTGTTTAGATGGTTTAATATAAGACATCCCTTTTAAGAATATATTTTGTATATTTCCTATATGTGGCATAAAAGTAGAAGACTATGTAATCTTCCTATACGAAGGGTCTATGTATACTCGATATAAATATATTATGTGTAAGCGAGAGGTCTAAGTAAACCTCATGAAGTAGTGTAGATAAAAAAATTTAAATTTTCCGCATTTTTAACCTATGAATATAATGATGAATGCTAAGAGGCTAGTCTTAGTCCTATCCGAGGACGATGACGCCGGTTACGTCTAGGGGGTAGTTCCCGGATGTGACATTTGTTGAAGATCGTAATGACATATATCTACATCATTAAGAGATGCAGGTTGAATGACATCAGTAAGTTGAGTATACAAGTATGTAATATAGCTTAATATAATAATAACAGAATAAAAGGACTACAATAGTTATTGATATATACTAAATTGGATGTAAATAAATGAGCTCATTAAAATTTACCAAATGCTAACTTATCTCTAGACTCAACATATGATGTGACAAAATAAAATGTACTTTTAACTCTAGCTATTTTCAGAGATTTTTGAACCAACAACTATCACGATGAGCTACATAATGATACAACGTCTCGCCCACGCTCAGAGAACTGTCATATCTCTTGTCGGGGTATAGAACTCCTCAACTAAGTTGATCCACTAAGCTATATTTAAAAAGCAACAAAGAATCATCTAAAAGTATGATCCTTTACATATGTTTTCTTACATGGCTTATGAAGATTTTGAGTTTTCATAACTCATCCCAATATCGGTGTTTAATACTACTCCCAAAAATATATATAACTGATGCTCATATGTTTAAAAACATAAATCTTCCTTTGGTTTGAGATAATTTCTCAAACTTACCCCTTAAGTGGCAACTACTCTAGAGATATCTTTTGAACTCATAACTCATTTAGAAATACAAGTTTCTCTTTTATCAATATCAAACTGATCCACTTGGGAATAAATAGTCCCTTTATACTATTGCTCAATTCATACTTGAAAACTCTTTGTCGATTTTTTTTTAATATGATCATTGATGACTCAGGATGTCATACTACATAATCATTGATTGTATATCAAGATACCATACTAATTAAACATTTATGTCATACTAGATATCATACTTCTTGAACATTTATGACATAACTAGATACCATACTACTTTAAAATTTATACATACTCGATTGTAAGACTAGTTATATTGTAGAAACTCTTTCTCAAAAATCATCTTAACTTTCTCAAACACTCCGTTTAAAACTCAAGTGTTGGGTTGAATAAGTTTCTCAAGATTTATAAATCACTATATGGTTCATGCTGAAATATAGACATGAACAAATCAACTGAAAGATATCAATAAGAATAATTATTAGAAATATAATTTTTGAAAGAATCAAGAATTTAAGAACTCAAAATCAGCTTTTGAATATTCAAATCTAGAGGTATACTTCTAGATTTATCTTTTATTAATTTGAAAGTAGATGTAGGTCATGACGATGAACTATTCAAATACTAGAAGAAAAATGTTCTCAAATAATTTGAAAAGTATTAAAGAATAACTTCATTACATGTCTTGAAACCCTAGCTTAAAGGTGAACAATCAAGAAAACCTTTCATGAGATTATTAAATTAGTTTCTTCAAATCTCTTTGACTAGGAATTATAATTTTCATTAGTGATTCATATTTGTATGGAGGAATTTGAGTTTGAAAGAATGAAATTCTTTTCAGAGACTTAACTTGAAGTAAAATCTTGAAAATGATTGAAAGAATCTTGAATGGAGTCTTCTCCTTTGATTTTTCCTTGGGATTTTGTCTTAACGTTTGAGAATGATTGTTTTAAATATAAAACTAGAATTATTTAGGGATTTATAGGATGTAATAAATCCTTTTTATGTTCTTTCTAGTGTTATAGGTAGACGAAAATTACTGCATTTAGTAATTTCCCGCGGATAAAAATGAATTGCATTACAACAATTACTAAAATGGTCAAAACTTTTTACATAGAAATTGTATTGACGCAAAATTAGTGCCATTGAAAAAAAAGATTCAAATATGTATTATTTGATAGGTTATGGGCCACCTAACTCTTTATATTCTATGAGATATGGTCATTTGAAGTTGAAGCAAGTAGAATTTTTACATCAAAACTTAATCGATAAGGAAACTTTCAACTCTACTTTGTTCCATGTGATTCTAGTAAACTTAATTCATATCCAAATCATTCCCACACTAAAAATTTACCTTTACACATATGGGTAATTTATTAATCACCCGATATGACCCTAAAAATAAATGAAGAATGGCTCGCGTCTTAGCTTAGTAATTTTCAAGGTGTTACATTTAATATGCTTCTCATACTAAGGAGTTTGTGGTGCAACATTTTTCCTTCGAAAAGAGCTTGCAGAGCACATATGATTAAGAGAAAATGAAGTGTTGATCTTAGTTCAGATACGGGGATTTATGCTATGATCGAGTTGAAAACATTTTAATAGGCATATAAAGATTTTAGCAATTTTGACAAGACAAGTAGGAGTCCTGGTTTAGGGTTGGGAAAGTATGAGTTGTCTATGATACCCTGGATGCCATGCCAAGATTCTATGCACTCATATGGAAGAATTTGTCTCCTGCATTTGCATTGGCCATAACATGGTTTGAGCGAGAGCAGTTGAATAAAGATTAAACCAAATTGCTACATGAGGGTTTTCTAGCTTCTTGTGCTAGGTTCAAACAAGGAAACTCAAAAGATATTGAAGATCAAGTTATGTTCTACATTTAATATGTGAGATAAATTGAAACACCTATGATGCAGTTAAGATTATTTAAAATGGAAGGAGACACTTGGGCCCTCTTTAAAGAGTGGGATATGAATTGGTGTCCTCATCTAGGGAGCAATACAAATTTCAATACGAGTTTGTTGAGATCATGTCATACTATGTTTTTGCAATTGATGTGCATGGTGCATACTTGGATAAAGTAAAAGGCATTACATGTCTTTTCCGTTGAGTAGGAGATCCATTTCTAGTTCCGGCGAAGGATTTATTTAGATTCTCTCATAGAATTCCTTATTGAAGATGACATGATTGAGAGGAATGACTATCTTGAAGGATTCTTTAAACTAGACCCAACATCAATTATATTTTCTCATTTATGAATTTTAATATCAAAACATATGCTTTACAGGAACTAGAATGTAACGACCCTAAAAATGAAATAGGTCAATATAGAGCTTCACATGTGTTTAATTAGTTAATAATGTGTTAAAATAGTTAATTTTAGCATTAGAAGTCAGTTTGTGAAGTTTGGAAGTCAAACGTCAAGGAACAACCAAGACGTTCGGAAACTAGCATTGTGTGAGCTAGTGTTTCCTTGTTTGTTGTTCATGTTTTTCGGTGTTGTTTGGTGTATAAAACAAGGGGGATGACCCTAGTACCTTGAGGGACATACTAAGGGTCAAATGTTTTGAGTATGACTCCTCGGGGACCACCCTAAGGGTCCCCAAGGAGGACTCATACGTTGGCCAACGAGGCTACGGGGAAGCCAAGATTTGGAGCCTAGGGCGCGTCACACAGATGACACATGATGGGAAGATTTTGCTTTATGACGTGGGGACAACAGGAAACTTTCTGTCCTAACATAATTTCAAGAACCAAGAACGGGAGATGACCTCGCGACGCGCAGCCAAGTCCTAGATTTGGCCGTGTCGTTTTTAAGTCAAATTAGATTTTTTAAAAGGGTCCATTTAGTGTAGGGGTCTTTTGGGAACTTTTGGGATTATTTCTGGAAGGTTTTATGTCATTATAAACCCTTTCCACTATCATAAACTCTAAGCCCTCAATTAGAAATCAAAAAATTCCCAAAACCCTCAAAAGTTCTCCTCTTCCAAAAAAACCTCAAGCCTCCATTGAATGTCAAGGTCTTGGAGCTTGGGTTTCTTCATGTTAAGGTATGGTAGTTAATCCTTTACTCTTCTTTCATTCATGGAGCCCATTTCAAGACTTTTCAAAAAGGGTTTTCAAACTCAAAATTCTTTTATTTTGAACTCTAAGCATGGGTCTTGCATGAAAACATTTTAGTGAATGTAATATGATATTTTGTCAATGTTAGTTGATGATTTTAAAGTTAAAAAAGCAATATCCCCCGCTTAATCCAATTTCTCAATTTTGGGCTTATGAAGTGGGTTTAATGTGCATGGTTTGATAATGTTAGAACTATGGTTTTCTCTATATTATGTTGTGATTATTTACTGCCCTATTATGCTTTATTATGATGTTTTTGGTTAAATATTTAGGAAAGGTGGTAAAGGCTTGGATGAAGGGTAAGTTGTTCTATCTTGGTTAAGTTATATTGAAGTAACTCTTGAGTGGTATGGTCCACCTTTGGTGGCGGTGTTTACTTGGCGTATATGAATTTATATATATATATTGTGAAAATGGCCTTGAAGGCATGATATGTGAAGTGAAGCGATGATTTTGATATGTATATGCACGGTATATGTTAGAAGGTTGAAATGAGTATCTTGAAGGGTTTATGTCTAAATGAAGTATGTATTTGATATGTGAAGTATGATAATGTGTATATTGTGATAAATGTGGGTATGAGCATGTCTAGAAGTCAAGATTATGAATATTGGCTATTATGTGAAAGGTGTGCTAACATGTACTCACACACACTTGAATGCATGAATGAAGTCAATAAATGAAAATGGGGGATTGTAGGGTTGACACTCTTGGTGAGTAGAGATGAAGTTTCTAGACCATCCCTACTATTCCTAAGTATAAAAAAGGGGATTTTTGGGTGAACACTCTTCGTGAGTTGAGATGAAGTATCTAATAGCAACCTCATTATTCCCGATGAGCTTTCCGAAAATAGGTTGGAGGTTGGATACCCTTCGTTATTTGAGATGTGGTGTTCAATAGTTATCTCTTAACCTTTAGTCAATGAATGTTTAAGACTCCGTAGGGGAGTTATGCTTAGCACCGAGAGGATTTGAAGAAGGGGTGGGTACACTTCGTGCGTAGAGATGTTGTATCCAATGTACCTCTTGAGATGGGTTCTCCTGGTTAGTAGAGAATGAGTTACTTAGTAGCAATATCCTTATCCCTTAACTGTGTGCCCGCGTAGGTGTAGCTATTGGAGAATCCATGTAGAGTCTAAAGAATATGACCCTACCTTAGGCAAGTAGGGATCCCTCATCCGATAGGGGTTGATAACGGGATTCCATGTCTAGCTCTCATGGTCTATGTCAGTTATTGATAGCCCCCAAAAATGTATGTAAATGAACTAAGTCTTGTTAAGGGTGTACTACTTAGGGTAGGTCGTGGAATGGGACGCTACCTATCCATTGAACAAGTAGAAAATTGGAGGGATTCTTGGTGTGTCCTTATATGAAATGTATGAATTGGTTATGATAGGTTGTAAATGAAAGTAATGTGACTTTATGTTTAATGTTGAGGAAGCATGTTGATGTTATGACTTGTATGATTAAAGCTTAGTATGTGATGAATGTGAGGTGCCTATTCTAAGGATATTCCTAAGGAGCACTAAGTGAAAGTGGTAGTATGGAATGCTACGTTCACATTGCACCAAGTGTTAATTGGGGGTTGCCTTGGAGGATGGTTCTTAGTTGAAGTTCCTAAGTATACGTATGTTTTTATAGTGTCTTAGATATTGAATGGTGCGTTGTATAAAGTAAATGAAGTATGCTTATCCTTAGTAGTCTTAAGGATCTCTTATGAAGGTATTGAGGAGATTTTATGGGAATCCCCTTATGTCTTACTTAGGGGAGCCTTAGGATAACTTAGGATAGGAGTAGTTCATGTGTGATTTTGGGTTTACTGTGAGTATGCTCTTATGTTAAGAAAAATTGAAGTTTTACCTTATGTTCTAAATGAGGATACTATATGATGTTTTGTAACTTAATTCATGAAGGTTTTTTTATCGAAATAGCATGACTTTTATGTTTCAACTAAATTTTCCCTTTTTGCATGATTTCACATAATGTCATACTTAGTACAATGATTTTACTAACCCCATACTTTTGTATACTCTATAAGTATAGGTTGGAGGCAAGTGGAAGATGAGGAGGCAAACTTGCGAATTGACTCTCTCAAGACTCGGTATGTCCTCATATATTCGAGGACATAGTCTATGTTTCTTTAGTTCTTCTTTAAACTTTTATAAGACTTATTATATATTTTCTTTCAATGTATGAGCCATGTCCGTAAGATATTTAAGTTGTGTCCTTATGTTTGCTTGCGACGATATGACTACTCTTTAGTATTTATAAAAGATTTTTCCTTATTATGATTAATATCGTGAAAAGTATTAATTCCGCACTACTTTTCACGTCTTATGTAATGAATGATAGCTAAGAGGCAAGTACGAGACCTTCGAAAGGTAAAGTACGCCTTGTGACGACCTGAATGTTGCCCTAACTCTTAGGGTGTACTTGCGGGTTGTTACATAGAAATTGATCTTCTACTTGATGGAATAGACAAGTAAAACTCTTTTCCAAGTATGCAACATGAACACTAATAGCATCAACATGGTATGACAAGACCTCAAAAAACTTAAGTTTGAACTTTATATCACTCATATGGTTAGGACACAGTTGACGTCCCCATTTTTAATGAGTGCACAAGTTTCTCCTTCCGATAGAAATATGTTTATTACATCGTAGTTGTTTCAATTCATAGAACGTACCAAATGTGTGCGCATAGGATGATCTTCAATGTCTTCTGAGTTTCCTAGTCTACACCTAGATAAAGAAGCTTCAAAGACCTCAAATAGTCATTTGGCTTAATCTTCATTTAGCAGCTCTAGCTCTTACCATGTTATGCGCAATTTGAATGCTGGAGAAGAAAATCTTCCTCATTATTGTATAGATCTTTTCATGGCATCCAATGTATCATAGGCAGCCCATACTTTCGCTACCTTAAAGAAGGACACATCATTTTCCTTGTAAAAATCTCTAAAATATGGATCTGTACATTCAAATGTTTTTTATTCAGCCATAGAAGACGGCCCTACATGTTAAGGAGGATCAACACTTCCTTTTGCAGTCTTGACTTCATGCTCTATGTTCCGCAAGCTCTCTTCACAGGATAAATATTTCACCTCAAAATCCTTGGTAGGAGAGGAATATCAAAACTCTTTGAATCTCTTAGAAATATCTTCTTCTTCATCCCATAGATAATTGACACGTTATCTACGACACCGATTTTAGTAGAGTCTTTCAATGTCTGAATGAGTAGGACCCACGAGAATTACTCATTTCTCTCAATTCTTTAAACATTCTATTTCTTTTAATTTTATGAGTAGGAAAACTATATTTGATTCTATTTGATGAGTAGGTGTCAGAAGGATAAATTTGCAAATTCAGTGCTTGTGATATTTTCGTAAGTTTTTCATTTCATGAGCTAATAGAGTAAAATTTGAAAACTTGATCAAGTAGGAAGATTGAATTTAAACAGGCGCACGTTCGCATTGATTTTTAGGGTTGTCGGTGCACAATAGCAAGTTAGAAATTAAGAATTGAGAGTGTTTCCCGATGACTCGCCATCGTCAAACAACTCATAAACAAACACCAAAAATACTTACGCTGCTACTGTTGAAGCTCAACAACTGAATCTGCTTTCTTTTGGGAGCTTATTACCTCCGCAATTCTGTACGATTGTAGAGGAGATTGATGATAGTTTTGTGGAAGATGAAATTCACTTGGAGATACATATAGGAAAGAAACTCCAAAGAGTCGACTTCATTTTTCTGATGTTGAAACGTCTAAACATCCTACTCCAGTGGGAGATTCTTATAAAGTCATCCACAACAATGGTAAGATCTTGAATTTTGTTCCTCCTATGCTTAAGAAGGGCATTCTTACTGTAAAAATTAAGGAGGAGGATATTTGCCTACAAATCAAGGAATGGGAAACACCATTAATTGGATATATAATTGAAGATAACCCGTATGAATTGCAAATGCTAGAGTATGTCAAGAAGATTTGGGGTGTTGTTGAACTGCCCTGGGTACTATATTATGATGATGGATACCATTTTTTAAAATTTCATGATATAGCTGAAAAGGAGAATGTGATGCAGGCTGGACTCTATTTATTTCTATGGAAACAGGCCCATGATTATAAGGAATTGGTGTGTTGATTTTGAAGTTGATGTTGATATGTTTAGCCAAATTCCAATTTGGGTAAAGTCCCCTAGATTACCTATTGGATACTTCTCTGTTACGGTATTTAGCAAGTCCTAGTGCAATTAGGATTCCATTGAATACAGAGGGATTTACTACTAAAGCAAAGAAAATGTCTTATGCGAGGGTCCTGATTAAGACAAATATTTTAAAAGTCCTTCAAAATAATATTTTTGTTTAAACCCCATCTGGGCCTTGTAACCAATCTATTGAATATTAATGGAGACCCAAATTATATTATAATTTATTAAAATGGTACACATTGAAGATGAATGTTGGTTTAAAGATGCCCTGATGGGAAAAGAGATTAACCTAATAAGTAGGATTGGAAATGACCAGTGGAAAGTTAAGAGAACTGGGGATAAGAGAAGAAGGATGGTTACTAAATGTTAAGAGACCATGATTCTGAATTGGTGTCCATATAGTAACCATCTTTCTTCTTTTACCCCGGTTATCTTACCATTCCCTTTGTCATGTCCAATCCTTCTTATTTAGTCTTATCTCTTTTCCCATCTGGGCATGTTTAAACTAACATTCATCTTCAATGTGTCCCATTTTAATACAATTATAATATAATTTGGATATCCATTCATATTCAATAGATTGGTTCCAATGCATTTAAGGAGTTCCTACAACAATAGTATTTGGCAGGACTTTCGAAATATTCACCTCAATCACAACCCTCACATAAGATATTTTCTCACTTTAGCCGTAAATCCATTTGTAACCGATGGAAACCCAATAGCTCTTGAATCCTTGCTCAATGCCTTAAAATTCCAGTATCAAACAGGTAATTTGGCTAAACATATCAACATCTAGTTGAATCTAGGTAAATTTATGTTCATTGGATTTTTGCTAAACACATCAGCATACAGTTCAAAATCGACATACCTATTCCTCAAAATCATGGTCATGTTTCCATATAGATAAGGTCCAGCCTGCATCACTTTTTCCTTTTAGTCTGTATTACGAAATTTAAAATCATAGTATCCCTCATCATGATACAGTTCCTAGGGCAGTTCAACAAAACCTCATACCTTCTTGACATATACTAGGATTTCCAATTTATACGGGTTATCTCCAATTCTATAGCCATTTAATGTTGTTTTCCATTCCTAGATTTGTAGTCAAATATTATCCTGCTCCTCAATTTACATAGTAAGAATACCCTCATAAGAATAGGAATCAGAATCCCCGCTGGAGTAGGATGTTTAGACGTTTCAGCATCAGAAAAATGAAGTCGCCTTTTCGGAGTCTCTTTCCCATCTGCATTCTCCAAGTGATTTTCATCTTCCACAATACTATAATCAATCTCCTCTACAGTCATACGAAATTTTAGAGGTAAAATGCTCCGAAAGTAAGCGAATTTAGTTGTTGACCTTCACCAATGGATAGCTATTTTTGCTGTTTGTGTATGAGCTGTTTGTCGGCAGCAAGTCATTGGGAAGAACTCTCAATGCACAATTTATTCGTTGCTAATGTGCGCTGAGAGCCCTAAAAATCAGTCTAAAGTTCCCCTTTTTTAATTCCATCGTCCTTCTTCATTCTAATAAAATTTGTATTTATTTAGTTTAATTTAATGAGTATGAAGAAAGAGAGTAGATTTAGAATTTTAGTTTTAGTGATATTTTCTCAAGTATTTATTCTGATGACTAGGAGTTGTTTACATTCCTACTTTATTCAAAGAGGGTGAAACAATGTGGTAACTCAGAATAATAATGTAATTCATTCAATTGAATAAAATTTTATAAGAATTTTAAGAATAAAAGAGTTTTAAAAGAGTCTATACCTAATTTTAGTAAATAAGTAGGAAGGCAATTAATTAATTACAAAAGAAAATGTCTACAAAACCAATAGATTGTAGGTAAGGGTTCGAGTACTTTCAAAGCGAAGGTGTTAGGCATCCTTCAAAAGCATAAATTGTGGGTCTCAACTCAAACTCATTTTTTTTAAAAAAAATTTAGGAGATAGTCGATGAAAGTAATATTAATTTTAAAATAGGCTTAAGTCATCTGCAGCCCCCTAAAGTTGTCCGCATCATAATTCATTTAAACACCCTCAACTAAAGCTAGTACCTATTAGACACTCTAATATTAACGAATATGTACCTATTAAACACAAAATAATAATAAGCTTTTAAAATGTTGTGTGTATCATTCACGCACATTATCTTTAAAAAGTAACCAATAAAATTGCAGCATGTGGCACATGGGCCCAATCTAATGAATATTTGATTATTTATTTATTTTTTTAAAAAAAACTCCAAACATTAATAATCCAAAAAATTAAGTAGCAAAAATAAGAAAAAAGAAAACCCCCATCCCCAAACAAACCCACCCACCCACGTTTTTTCTTCTTCCCTTCAGCGGCCATTCTGATTCCAACAATAAATTTTGATTCCTCCGGCGACTCTCCTACCCGCTCCTTCAAGTTCATCCACCTAATCATTTGCCTTATCTTTTTCTTCATCATCCTCATTTACTTGTCATTTTCTATTCCTTTGAAAAGATTAATTTTTTTTCTTGTAATAAACTATGGGCTATTGAAATCAAGTCTAATGAAAATAATTAAATAAATTATGAATCATGACAGATTAATGATGGAGTGATTGTTGAGATTCTTTATGAAAAATAAAACGACGTTGACAAATTATTTCAACATCGATAATGAAGAGAAATCAAGATGATTCAAATAAATTATACCAAATTTTCTGATATCATTCTAAATAATGGTTGGTAATGTTTGTTGATCGAAGTGACAAAAACAAATTGGACAAAGCTTTTATAATTTCGATATCCCATTTGATTCTTGTTGCAAATTCTTTTAACAAATTCAATTTCATTTTATGAAGAGTGAAAAATGAAAAGGAACAAACAAACAGAGTTTAATAAACATAAATTGTGATGTAGAAGAAGACAATTGGTATAGCCTACAGGGGTGTTGGGGGTGGGGGTGGGCGTGGGTGGGGTTGCTTTCTTTTTGGTTAAAAACACTATTTTAAATAAAAAAATATTTTGAGTTGTTTTAATTAATGCATGCCAAGTGTGATTAGGATAAAAAAGAATAAAGTTAATTCTAAAAAAAATGGGAACATATTCACGCGCTAATAGGCCGTGAGATACACTTATTTAGCCACATCAGCATTATGTGCTCAATAGACACACGTTTTGAATATTTAAAGTGTTTAATAGGTACATGCCTTAATTGAGGTGTTTAATTGAATTATGCAGACAACTTTAAGGGACCGCATATGACTTAAGCCTTTAAAATAAAACCCGTCTTATTAGAGAGGCCTTGAAAATTAACAGTAATTTCATTATCGGCCAATTTTAACTTGTAATGTAAAAAATATATATAATTGCACACATACTAAAATAATGAAAAAATCATGGTGGAAACCAGATCTAAAAAACAAAATGATAATTTATATGTTAAATATTGACTAAAATAAAAGCAATGTAAAAATATATCACCAGCGATATTCTTAGTTTGAAATAAAACTCAAAGTAAAGTTAATCAAATCTATATATATATAATAGGAGAGATGATAGCGCCTACATGTCAGCGCCACAAATTTTCTATTTTTTATATTTTTAATAATTATGTGATAAAACATTTGGTAATTATCAAAATTTACATATACACGTGTCTTCTAATTATTTATCAAAAATTTACATAAACACGTGTCTTTTATTAATTTATTGTGATAAAACGCTTGGTAATTATAAAAAAATTACATATACACGTGTTTTCTATTAATTTAATAATAATATTTTAATTTGAAAATGTGGCAGCAGTAAGTTTCCTTTAAGCATTTCAAAACATTTAGAGTTTACACGTGTTATTTTAAATATACAAAAACATTCAGATATACATACATGTGTATTATTTACAATCAGTTTTTTAATTTGAATAAATTAAAATTAAAAATTAAACATTATTACACCAGTTATTAACACGTGTCGACAAAAACTTTAAGAATTCATTTGAACATTTCAAATTTAATAAAGATTATTTTAAAAAACCATCAACATTTGCATCACACTTCAAATCAAATCGTTTCAACTACTGTAAGTTTACGTCTTTGCTTCTTCAGTTTCCAAACAGCAGTTCTGTAATTAAAAAAAATTATTTTAAAATCATTTTAAAATTATAAATTATACATTTGAACATTTCAAATTGAATAAAAAATCATTTAAAAAATAACCATCAACATTTGCATCAAACTGCAAATCGTTTCAACTACTATAAGTATACGTTAACTAATGTAATTTTACGTCCTTGCTTTTCAGTTTTCAAACAGCAGTTATATAATTAAAAATAAATTATTTTAAATTATTAACAGTTCTGTAACTTCTCACTAACTGTTTATCAACTCCCATTATATGCATCTATATATAGATTTTAATTTTTTCAAAATAGACATGCTTCTATCAAACAACAAATAAAAAATATGGCTTTGCACTTTCACATGATATCTGAAATTACCAATAAATCTATGAATTGAAATTTAAAAGTTCGTGTTATTCGTTTCTGGACAGTGCCTGATAAATACAAACCTAATATTCCATATACTATGGAGTTGATTCTGCAAGATGAAAAGGTAACATTTATTTCAGATTTGTATTCATATGCTATTATTATACAATTTACAGGCTTTACTGATTATACAATTTTTTATTTGAATATAGGGTGATCGAATACATGCTTCTATTGATAAGTTCACAATAAAGTATTTCAAAGACAAGATTTATGATCATGGTTTATATATCAGATGAAATATTTTGTCATAGGGCCTTATCAAACAAAATTTAAATCAAATACTCATAAACACAAGCTTACATTCACTCAGAATACTGTTGTGACTGAAATTGAAGATTCATCTTTTCATATGAATGTGTTTAATCTACGCACTTTTGAAGAAGTTGAAATTCAGCACAACATCGACGAGAATCAACTAATTGGTAAATACTAATTATATTATTGTTTTCAATATTATATTTATATTTATAATATTTATAATTTTAAACATTATAACTAATAAATCATTATTTTTAAGATGTTGGACATGTTGTATCATATGAACCTATTCAATTGTCAAAGCATGGAGACAACAATAGTTCTTTAATGAATATTATTGTAGAAGATGAAATGTAAGTATTAGTAGTTTACATTTACAACTGTATATACCATTATATATTATTTATTAGTTTTTATAATAATTTGTAAAAGTAATTATATTTAACATTTTTTATAACATTGTCTACATAGGAGAAACAAACTTTCAGCCACTTTATGGGGTGATCTTGCCTTCCAAATGCAATCACATTTATTTGAAACAAAAGATGAACCTTTAATTGTTGTTCTTCAATTAATGAAGACACACAAATTTAGAGGTTTGATTTAAAAGTTTTATTTTTGTTCTATATTGTTTATCATTAATATAAATATATTTATCTAATTTAATCAATCTAATAATTTATTTTACAGATACATTTTCTGTACGAAGTTGTTGGTACCAGACCAAATTATGGATTAATGCAGATCTACCACAATCTTTGGATTTTAAGAACAAGTTTAACAACTCCTCTATATTATAAAATATTCCATATGAATTAAAATTAACAAATTATCTAAATACATTTTTATGATAAATTTATAGGTTACTTGCATCTGGTGAATATGAGAAGGTTTCACAAACAAGTTCACAACAAAATATTTCAATTTTGGAGGAGTTATCTACAGGAATGGTCTCTTTTAAATTAATTAGAGATTTCATTCAATGCAACGAAGTGAGTTGTATATAATATATTATTATTTATAATTTATTTTTATATATTATAAACATATAATTGTTTAAACATCATTATTAATTCACAGGAATCTACATATTGGTTGCTGCAAAGATTGTTTGTTTGGAACTTGGTCACAGATGGTCATACTTGGCTTGCAATAAGTGTGTAACAAAAGTTGATCCTTTGGGAGACAAATATTATTGTGTAAAATGCAATGCTGAAGTTATATCTGTTATTCACAGGTATCTGCAAACAACATATATGTCTAAAATTTAAATACAATTTTAAACATGTAACACTCTATATTGTACTTTTAGGTATCGACTTCAAATTCATGTTACTGATGACACTGGATTTATATCATTATTGTTGTGGAATAAAGAAGTTCTTCAACTAATTGGAAAGACTGCCAAGGAGTTGAAAGAAGGATTAATAGAAGATGCTGACATGGGTTATCCAATAGAACTTGATGCTTTGATTGAGAAAAGGCTCATGTTTAAAGTCCAGATAAAGGATTCAAACATTAATAAGAATGATAATGTGTACAAAGTTGTTAATTTCATTGATGATGAAGCATTAGTCAAGGAATATTGTAATCCAACTCTTATACACAATTTGAATGTAAGTTTATATATTATTAAAATTTAACTCTAATTCACATTTAAATTCATTAAATATAACTTTTGAAACAGGAAGCATCTGTTGAATGTGGTCAAAGCTATAATGAAGATAATCTAATTGAGGTACATAATATAACTCAATATATATATATATATATATATATATATATATATATATTAATTTTTTTAAGTTTCAGATTATAAAACATAGTATGTTATTTTAAATTATGTGTTTTTACTATTCAACACACATAAATTACTTACTGTTGTATGTACATATATTTTTTTCAGACACCTATCAAGAATAGCATTTCAGATTGTGGTTCTTCTAAATATGAAGATGTGATTGATTTGACTGTAAAGTTATATCCCAACAGTGGCAAACACGTTGGAGTTCGACCATCAAATTCAAATGATGAGGGATTGAACATCAAACTACCAAGTAACAAGATAAGGAAAGTTCTAAAGAAGGAGAAGAAGACATAAGTTTTACATAATGGAAATAGGCGTTAATTATTTAAGTTAGTTTATTTTATAATATTAAACTATCCAATCATATTTTAAGAATTTATTTCATTGTGTTTGTATTGATTGTTGTTTATTTACATTATATATATATATGAATATGAATTATAAATATTATAACTTTCTTATCTAACTATTTTGTATGATTGATTGAACTGATGTATCTGTTTCCTATTTTCTGGAAACTAAAATTACTATTAGTATCTACTCTCTAAACACATTGAAATCAAACATCTTAATGTACACTAACCTCATTGCATTCAAACACAACTTTTCTTTTTTTCTTTTTAACGACTAATTATAATATATTTGTCCATAATAAGAAAACATAGCTAAGTTTATTACATTCCTCTCACGCCTAAATAACATTTCTGGAAAAATAATAATAATTATTGACATATATAATAGTTAAGATTTACCAATCTTTAACAAGCAGACCACATTGTAAAATAGATAAATTTTTAAACATTCACTCTTATCAAAATAACAACAAATATGTTAAACATACCAATGTTATATAATTGTAAAGAACAATGAGTTGATTACATATAATACTAACAATGATGCTAAAAATAGTAAGTACAAACTTACCTTTTAAGTAGTCCATATGAAACCTTTATCTTTGCCAACAATACAATTGCCTTATAGGTTTCTTCCATTTACCAACATTTACGTATTCTACAAAACATTAGAGACAATAAATTTAAAAAGAAAATTAAAAAAACTGTTCTCATATACAATGAAATAAGACAAAATATGTAGTTTCAAAAAGTACAACACAACATCATATATCCATAGCATTTTGTTCCATAATTAAAATATTTATAAATTTTAATCTTTTATAAATTCATTAGATTTTACAAAAAATGAATAGCAAATACTCACTGCTATATAATAATCATATTTGCATTGATTGAGATAAGAAATCTTAGTCTAATGACAACTACATATAGGCATGGGAGACAATTATATTTAAGTTTAAAAACTCATTCCACTAAATGGACATCCAATTATAAGAACAACAATTCAAAATTTTAAATGCTCAAGCAGACCACATTGTAAAATAGATAAATATTTAAACATTCATTCTTATCAAAATAACAACAAATATGTTAAACATACCAATGTAATATAATTGTAAAGAACAATGCGTTGATTACATATAATACTAACAATGATGCTAAAAATAATAACTACAAACTTACCTTTTAAGTAGTCCATATGAAACCTTTATATTTGCCAACAATACAATTGCCTTATAGGTTTCTTTCATTAACCAACATTTACGTATTCTACAAAACATTAGAGACAATAAATTTATAAAGAAAATTAAAAAAACCTTTATCATATACAATTAAATAAGATAAAATAAGTAGTTTCAAAAAGTACAACACAACTGCATATATCCATAGCATTTTGTTCCATAATTAAAATATTTATAAATTTTAATCTTTTACAAATTCACAAGATTTTACAAAAAATGAATAGCAAATACTCACTGCTATATAATAATCATATTTGCATTGATTGAGTTAAGAAATCTGTGTCTAATGACAACTACATATATGGCATGGGAGACAATTATATTTAAGTTTAAAAACTCATTCCACTAAATAGACATCCAATTATAAGAACAACAATTCAAAATTTTAAATGTATATTTATAAATTTTAATCTTTTACAAATTCACAAGATTTTACAAAAAATGAATAGCAAATACTCGCTGCTATATAATAATCATATTTGCATTGATTGAGATAAGAAATCTGTGTCTAATGACAACTACATATATGGCATGGGAGACAATTATATTTAAGTTTAAAAACTCATTCCACTAAATAGACATCGAATTATAAGAACAACAATTCAAAATTTTAAATGTTTACTAAAATTGCTTTAATAAATGAACAAGACAGTTAGGTCAACTTACATCATATGAGAATTATAATTGCATAACTTTCTTTTCTATTAATTTAATGAAATTTTTAGTGTTTTAAAAAAAATGATTGTACAGAAAAATGAGTCTTTAGAATTAATTAACAAATATATTTTGTAGAAATTCCTCAATTTTGCTGACTATTAATTTAAATATACGGTTATTAAAAAAATAGGACAAACATCAGTTATTCTGATAAACTTCTCTACATTAACTGATATTCAGTTATGATGTTTATCCATTTAGATAGTTATAAAATTCAATTCAATAACATATAGCAAATACATGTAAGATAAATGATTATAAGAATTTAGCAAGAAAAAATAGAATCTGCTTACGACAGAATAATAAACGTGGAAAACATTCATCTGATCTAAATGGTAAGCTTTGTCATATCTTATTTAATTTTGATTAAATAAGTAACTATCTTACACTTGCATAAACACTGAACTGTTAAAAATTGATTTTAATTTGGACAAAATATTCTTTATGAATTATACTACTTTGAGGGGGAAGATATTTTGATGAAAATCCACAACTACTCATTTCTTTTAGATATATACAAAATTTACAGGTTTTCAATCTACCCGAACATACACTATGTCTAAGCTCTAGCATAGTAAACTTAGTGTGCTACATTCACAATTGTTATTTAACTTAGTAAAATTACTTATTTTAAAATGATTAATTTAGTGATAAAAATTTGATATATGATGAAAGGTTGTAAGATTTTAAATATATTAAATGTGTATTTATTTCAACTTACTTCGAAGTAATCTACTTATAATTTAGAGCAAATCATAATGATAGTTTGCATGTGTTTAATGATATATGTTAGTCAAATAAAATTTTATTAGTTAATTCATATTTTTTATGCTAGATCTCTCAAGTAGTTCATGTTCACATAAAAAACAATCTAAAGACAAACATGTAATGGTGGATGAGAATGGATTTCCACCTTTTATAGCAAAGGATCAACCTAATGCTCAATCAAATGATCAAACTATTCAAGAAAATGAATCTGAAGATATGCAGGAAGGTTTGAATATTAACTTCAGCACATTTTATCTTATAAAAAAATTAAACCAGTTTTCACTTTGTGTTGTGGTAAGGGAAAGATAAAGCTTCCACATTCAAAGGATCCTCCTACAATGTTAAAAGAATTTTTTTTTGGATCAGGTAATTGAATTTATTTATATTATTAAATTATTATTATTATTATATTATTATTATATTATTTATTATTTATTTATAAATTTTAATTTGAATAACATAAAATCATTTTAGGTGACAAAAATCATCATTTCCGAGAGAATATCAGAACTTATAATTCTATGTTTTCATTTACATCAATGGGAGGAAAAATTGATGCATCTGTGAATCAAATGAAAGGGCCAAGAACATTCAGATTTTCTGGACAAAATTATCATAAAATTGGAAGCTTATTACCTACCAACGGTTCTACTCCAAAATTCGCACAACTGTATATATATGATACAGAAAATGAGGTGCAAAATAGAATTAATGTTATCAGGTCAGTATCTTTAGTTTACCAAAAAATTTCAATGTTTAATATATTTTTACTTATTATTCACTATTATCTACTGAACAACTATTTCTTTTATAGTCGTAGTGAAAGCAAAAGTCAAATTCATGCTCAAATTGTTAATGATATCAAAGAAATGCTAGATCATCACAATGTGCTGACAAAGTCTTTTCGGATGGTAAGAGATAGATTTCTAATTGATCAAAGTGCTGATGTTAAACTAAGACTGATAGGAAAAAGGGGAACAGATGGGAGAAGGTACAATTTGCCAACAGTTTCTGAGGTAGCTGCTTTGGTGGTTGGTGATTTTGAACCAACCAATTCTGATAGAGATATAATAATCGAAAGTCATTCTGGACAACTTAAGAGAATAAGTGAATTGAATGCAGCTTATTTAAGTTTGCAATATCCATTACTTTTTCCATTTGGTGAAGATGGATATAGAGAAGATATTTCCTTAAATGGAATTGATGAATCATCTGATGGAAGGAAATATGTTAGCGCTCTTGAATACTTTTCATACAAAATTCAAGAAAGGAAGAATGAAGTCCCACTAATTGTTTCGTCTAAAAGATTATTTCAACAATTTTTGGTAGATGGATATACAATGATAGAATCTTCTAGATTGCTATTTTATAGGCTGCATCAACCACAACTAAGAGCTGAATTCTATAAAGGATTACAAGAAGCAGTTTTGCAGGGAGACACTCAACCTTCTTCAAAAGGACAAAGAGTAATATTATCTTCTTCTTTCACTGGAGGTACACGTTACATGTTGCAAAACTATCAAGACGCAATGGCAATATGCAAATGGGCTGGATATCCTGATCTATTTATAACATTTACTTGCAATCCTAAATGGCCTGAGATCACTAGATTTGTGAAAAGTAGGGGATTAGCTCCAGAAGATCGGCCAGACATTATAACGAGAGTCTTTAAAGTCAAATTAGATCACCTTATTAAGTATTTACGAGACAATAAAGTTTTTGGACAAGTAAAAGCAGGTATATTATTGTCTATTATTATACCACAATTGCTTATTTTAAATTTGAATTATTAATAAAAAAATAATAACATATTTATTATTTGATACAGTGATTTATACTATTGAATTTCAAAAGCATGGATTGCCTCATGCACATATATTGCTATTTCTACATAATAAATCTCCGAATATTAGTGATATTGATGATATTATTTCGGCTGAATTACCAAATAAATTAATTGATCCGGATTATTATGTGGCTGTTACAAATTTCATGACGCATGGCCCATGTGGTTCAGTTAGAAAATCATCTCCTTGCATGCAAAATGGAAAATGTTCAAAACACTTTCCGAAAATGTTTATTTCGTCTACTTCAATTGATGAGGAGGGATATCCTTCATATAGAAGAAGAGATGATGGAAGATCTACAAAGAGATCAGGTATTGATTTGGATAATAGATATGTTGTACCACACAATAGATTTTTGTTGATGAAATATGGGGCACATATAAATGTTGAATGGTGCAATCAATCAAGGTCAATTAAATACATATTTAAGTATGTTAATAAAGGTCATGACCGTGTTACAGCTGCATTTTGTGATAGTGCAAAATCTTCAGATTCAAGAGGGATTGATGAAATAAATATGTATTGTGATTGCCGGTATATTTCACCATGTGAAGCAGCTTGGAGAATTTTTAAATTCCCAATCCACCATAGAGAACCTTCTGTTGAAAGGTTATCTTTCCATTTACCAGACAATCAGAGTATAATATTTTCAGATGATGATCCCATTGATGCTGACATCAATAAACCAACCATAAAGGAATCAAAATTTTTAAGTTGGTTTGAAGCAAATAAGGAATTTCCTGAAGCAAGAGATTTAACCTATGCGGAATTTCCTTTAAAGTTTGTTTGGAAACAACAATCTAAGAGATGGGATAAAAGAAAAACTTCTGCATTTTCTATTGGAAGGATTTTTTTTGTTCCCCCGGGATCTGGTGAGCAATATTATCTTAGATTGTTATTGAATATTGTTAGAGGTCCTACTTCATATGAGGATATCAGAAGAATACATGATATTGATCATGATACTTTTAGAGATGCATGTTATGCTTTAGGATTATTAGATGATGACAAAGAGTACATTGATGCTATAGTAGAAGCAAGTCATTGGGGAATGCCATCATATCTAAGACAATTATTTGCTATGCTACTTATATCAAATTCAATATCACGTCCAGAGGTTGTTTGGCAATCTACCTTTAAAAGTATTATCTGAAAATATTCTTCATGAACAAAGAAGAGTATTAGATAACCCAGGTACCCAATAATGTTTTAAATTTATAGTAATTTTATTAAATTCATTAATTCTATAATATATTTTTAGACTAATTATTTAATATTTAATTTTATTAATTATATTTATGTTTACTTATTAATTTATTATTATGTTTTTTTTCTTCCAGAAGCCTATCTATCAGATGATGATTTGCAGAATTGTTGCTTGCAAAAGATAGAAAGTTTTTTAAGAAGTTGTGGAAGAAGTTTTTCAGATTTTCCTACAACGCCATTACCTGTTTACAATGAGGATGATGTTGACATCACCAATAGATTAATTTGTGATGAAATGCGTTACAATAAACGTGCTTTAACTGATGAACATCATCAATTGCTATTATATTTAACGGATGAGCAGAAGTCAGTTTATAAAAAAATTATGTCAGCTGTTAATGAAAACATGGGTAGCTTTTTCTTTTTATATGGATTTGGAGGAACAGGAAAAACTTATATTTGGAAGACTCTATCAGCTGCCATTAGGTCTAAAGGAGATGTTGTCTTGACAGTTGCATCTAGCGGGATTGCATCCCTTTTATTACCAGGTGGTCGAACAACACACTCAAGATTTGTTATCCCCCTAAATATAACTGAAGATTCAACATGTAATTTAAAACAAGGTACTCCTTTAGCACATTTGCTAATCAAGACTAAGTTGATTATCTGGGATGAGGCTCCAATGATGCATCGACATTGTTTTGAAGCTCTTGATAAGACTTTAAGAGATATTATCGGCTACAAAGATGCATCTAAGTCTGAATTACCATTTGGTGGTAAAACAATTGTTCTTGGAGGTGACTTCAGACAAATTCTTCCTGTTATCCCAAAAGGCAGTCGGCAAGATATTGTTAATGCAACCCTCAATTCTTCATATTTATGGTCCCATTGTGAATTATTAACACTTACAAAGAACATGAGGTTGGTAAACAATGACTTTGTTTCTGATCTAAAAGAATTGAAAGAGTTTTCTGATTGGATATTGGCAATTGGGGATGGTAGTATTGGTAATTCATTTGATGGAATTGATAAAGTTTTAATACCAAATGATCTTATAATAGGTGAGTGTACTGATCCAATAGCAGCTATTGTTAAAAGTACGTATCCAGATTTTAGTATTCATTGTAATGATGTTAAATACCTACAGCAACGAGCTATTCTAGCTCCGACTCTTGATATGGTGGAATCAATCAATCAATATATGATCTCTTTGAATCATAATCCAGAGAAATCATATTTGAGTTCTGATACAATATGCAAGTCTGATCATACTTATTCAGCTTTAGAACATGTACATACCCCAGAATTTTTGAACAGTATTAAATGTTCTGGAGTCCCAAATCATTCAATCACTTTAAAAGTTGGAGTTCCAGTGATGCCTCTAAGAAATATTGATCAAGCATCAGGATTATGTAACGGAACTAGGTTGATTGTTACTAAACTTGGAAATCAAGTAATTGAAGCAAAGATTTTATCAGGACATATGGCTGGACAAAAGGTATTTATTCCAAGAATGACTTTAACACGTTCGGATGCTAGAATCCCATTTAAGTTTCAAAGAAGACAGTTTCCTATAACTGTATCATTTGCCATGACAATCAACAAGAGCCAAGGACAGTCTTTATCTCATGTTGGATTATTTTTGAAGAAACTAGTTTTTACTCACGGACAACTTTATGTAGCTGTTTCTAGAGTTACAAGTAGAAAGGGATTAAAAATACTGAGTTACAATGAAGACGGACAATTAACAAATGAAGCTATAAATGTAGAATATAAAGAAGTTTTTCAAAATCTATTGTGATATAGATATTCTTTTGTATGTAGGATCTTTTTATGTAGTTTTTGATTCTTGATGATTATCATATATACAATTAAGATGAAGTTGTTTTTATATTTATGTAATCATTTAGAGGTATGTTATTTTAACTAACTTAATTTTTATAATAATATTTTGTTTTGCTTTTTACTCATAATTAGAACATTATATGATCTAAAATTTTATGTGATTACTTAATTAATGTAGAAATTTACTAATTTAAATTTTTGATGATTTTAGTTGTTTGATTTATCCCATTTTTCCCATTTGTTTTACAAGCATACAATGTCAAGAAAAGTAAGAAAGGGTTTTATGCAATTAGAAGAAATGGGTGTTCTTCTAAAATGCACAAATACTTATTAAGAATGTTCAGAAACAATTTTAATCTTACTAATTCCATTATAAATTATCTTATATAATTCTAAGAAATATTATCTAATTTTAAAAAATAAATAATCAGTTCTTAGCATCAGCAATAATCAATTATCCATCACATTCAACTCTAACATCATAGATAATAATAAAAATAAAAAGAAATATAGAGTTCTAACCTGACATTGCTAAGAACATATGAACATAATCTATCACATAATAAACTCTCCATCACCAAGCAATATAACAAAATTTGCATCAACATAATTTTATTAGAAATATGTAATAGAATTGATGTACTAATTAAATTAACTTTAAAATATCTTAGCTGACAATATCAAATAGATTAACAACCAGTCAAAATATAGCTGTTGAATACATCAATATATAAAATTTTCAAATTAGATCCACAAGTATTATGAATGCTAATACTCTTCAATTGAAGATATTAAGAACCAAGTTTTATTCATAAAAATGAAGAATAAAGTTAACTCACCATTTTACAAAACATACTATTGTTAACGGAACGACTCTAGATATAATATAATTCCGATAAGAAAAAGATTTCCAGTTTGATATCTACTAAATGAAACTCTTTCTTATACTTTGTTTTACATTGAATATTCATATATCAAAATGAAATTTTAATTAACCATATAAATGATGCTGAGATTCACATCACATAATTTGTTGTTCCAATAATGTTACAAGAAAACATCTTAAAAATTTTATATTTATAATTAACCCAACTCAAAATGGGTAACGGAAGAATATTAATAAAACAAATTAAGAGCACTTACACAGATATGTAAAATCACACAGAAGATTATAAATAACAGATCTTGCTATGTCCGGACAAGATCTATAGAGGAAGCTCACTTTGGTAATCTCTAAAATTAAGTTACCCCGGTGCATGTTTGTTCTCCTTCACAGTATATATAGCTACGATTTTCCAAAAAAATTAATTTTTTCCTTATTTTCAAATACTGTATTATTCATAAAACTTTTTATTTACAATTATTGTTATAGGTACATGCAGTCTTACAAATATCTACATAGTTGAATACAAGTCTCTAACCATCTTGGGTGCATAACAAACAATCTTACCAAGTAGTACACCCACAAAATTTTTAAATTGAGATCATCAAAAGAAAGATATGAAGAAGTACAAAGAAAATTAAGCTCAAACCTTTGAGATCTGAATTTTTCAGCAATTTTCTTCATTACATAGAATCATCAATGGGGACAGATTTGCATGTGTGTTAATGGAGAAATGGTAAAATTGGAAAGAGATGAAGGGTGAGATAAGGAAGCTGGTCCGGGTTATGGGCCTATAATGTACTATTTATCTTTGTTTTGTTTGTAGTTTTGGCCCATAAATTCATTATAAAATTTCTTAATTCAAGTATGTAATAATTTTTTCTATAAAATAATATAAATTAAAAAGGGCCAATGCTCCATTAAAAATAAAGAAGGAAACATGTAATTTTTGAAACGTGTCGTGACCATGTCATACTTACAATCAAGACACATCAACACCTAAAAATTTGTATTCTTTTGTATTTATTCATTCATTTTATACCTTTTTTATCAACTAATAAATTTAAATTTTAAATTTATTTTTTCAATATTTAATTCAACCTCTTTACAAATTAAAATAATATTATATTATTTCATTTTATTGTAAAAAAAAAATTTGTTTAGATTCTAAATCTTTATGAAAAGTACTAGAAATATACATTGTTTGCATATTAATATAATAAAATATATCATAAATTATAATTCAAAGTTCTTATGTTTTACTCTAAATTAACATGGCAATTAAAAATGAACTTATTAATATTATTTTATTATTAAAATAAATATAATTGTTTCATATTATTTAATAATTATATTAAATATAATAAATTTATATTAGTTGATTACCTTACTAATTCAATAAAACTTAATTAATTTTATTTATTATTCTTTCAATTAATTTTAAAATTTAAAATTATTCATATTTTTTTTTATGATTCACAAGAAATATTTTAAGGCTTCAACTATAAAAATAATATTCTTATTTGTCTTTATTAGCTCAATGAAAAATTATTATGTTTAAACAAATATGAGACAAAGATATTATTTCAAATACACAATACTTTATAATATATTTTACTATATATTTAAATAAGTGGCTTATTTTAATTGTGAAAATTTTTAAAAAATTATTGTTTGGATCACAAAACAACATTTTTGATTACAATAATTACAATATATTATAGATTGTTTTTAATTAAATTTTTATTTTATTTAATTTCTTTGTATATTTATAATTCATATATAATCTAACTCAATATATTTTTATTTATTTATTTATTATATCCGCGCAACGCGCGGGTACGTATACTAGTATATAATGAATCAAAAAAAGACAAATGAAATTTAAACAAAGATATTGAGGAACAATTTTCAAATAAGTATAAAAAGTGAATAAAGAAACATGAAAGCCATGCTTAATATAATGCAAACCCCAAAATTGTAATAAGTGAAGCATATTTAGGTAGAATTAAAACCAATAAAGAAGCACAAAAATAAACCTAGATAGATATAAGAATACAAAATTAAAAAGTTTTACCGAAGTGTTGTTTTTTCGAGCGGATCTTAAAGTGAAAGGCTTGTAAGAGTTGCTAGTTTATTACTTTGGATTTGACGGTGTGCTCCAGCGGTAGGAGTTGATTTCACCATTAATGGATTCGTTGTGTAAACTCGAAGATCACTGCTTGCTGGAGTTGTTTGGTGAATGAAAATGGAAGCAAGTTTGGGGTTGTTTTGGTAGTTGATTGGTGAAGCACTGGATTGAGCGCTGGTTGTTTGGCGATGGTGAAGATTAGTTATCTTGTTGTTTCAATGGCAAGAGGGAGGTTGTTTAAGGGGTTGGTGATGCTTTTTTTGGCGGGTTGTCACCGGAAAAAAAACAAGGTCTTTGGATGACGGCTGTTCTTTTAGAATAGGACAAAAGAACTTTTTAGAGTTTTTTCTCTTCTTGAAAATTTTGCACCACCCACTTTATTATTGACATATTAAAAAATTAAATAAGCAATATTTATACAATGGACTCAAATCGTGGGATCGAGACTGTAGCCCAAAAATGTTGTTTAAGTAAATATTTGTGTATATAATTCTTATCCTTATTTAAAGGTATTTCTAGATTGTGCTAAAAAGACAAAAATGCATATTAATAAAACCTGCAAATAAAATGAATGTTAACTAGTGTAATGAATGAAATGAATGGCATGTAAGAAATGCATTATAAGAGAATATTAAATAAATTTTGTCAAAAATATGTAATCAAAAGTAATTGATAAAAATCCTAAAATTTATAGAAATAAATAAATTATAGATATTTAAAACTATATTTTAAAAAAATTATGGGGAACTATTAAATGAATAAAACTCTCCTTTCTTTCAAAAAGAATGATCTCCTTTCCTTTTTAGTTTGTTTAAAAATGAATGAATTCTTTTTTTTTTGGTAACATTTTAATCTTAGCTTTCGACGTGACATGATTAAGGCAAGAAGATTAAAGGGTAATTTAATACATTTGACATAACTTTAATTTAGGATCACAAGATTCAAAGTCTTTATTATTTTCTTAAACTCCATGCCCAGTCAAACTACGCCACTCTTTTTGATAAAGTGGGAGTATAAGTTAAATTTTTTTAATATTTTAGGCCAAAATAGAAACAACTGTCCCTTTCTTTGGATATAATTGATGAAAGAAACAATAGACAAAAAAAATTGACAAACTTAATTTTTGTTGAACACATGTCCTTTGTATTAAAGTGTTGTTTGAATGTGATGGAAACCGCTCCTCAATTTGTTATCAAAAGGTTTCACACTTGCGTTCTTGTTAGTGTAGTCCACACCTCTGTCTTAATTAAGATGCATCCTTTTGGATGTTCTCAAAAAAACAAAGATAAAATTCAATTGAAGAGTTTAATTTAAATAAAAGGGTGGTATCCTATTCGATACTTTTTACAATTATTTTTGCATATTTTTTTGGATACGCTATTATATTTGTTTTTTGAAGTCTTTCTTTCTTCAGAATCAATGCATGTTAACAAACTTGTTTTATTGTTGAAGTGTTGTGTGAGTTTATTAAAACTAGAAACAGATCTATCGACAGAATATAAGTATGGTGATAAAATGATTGTATGTCCATTTGATACGACAAATGTGAATCCATACATAGAATATTTGGCAAAATAGAATCATTTATATTGGTAGGATGCATGAGAATCCATCGGTAGGATATTTTGCACTGTAACTATTTTTCCATTGGAAGGATAAATTAAAGGATTAATCGTTAAGATATTTTTAGACAATACATGCTCATTAGTGGGACATTTCAGAATGCATTGATAGATATTTGTTGATCCATTAGTATGATATAAATACTTTTCAATCGGTAGGATGAATTATGTTGATCCACCAGTAGGATATAAATACATGGACACCGGTATGATGAATGAAAATAATAAATATATAGGATATGAATGTATGTCCATCGGTAGGATGAAAGAAGAAGTCCATAAGTAGGATATAAATACATGTTCACCTGTAGGACGAATGAAGATAATGCATTTGTAGGATATGAATGTATGTACATCTGTAGAAAGAATAAGATGAGCAATTGGTAGGATCTTTGGGAAAATTAAATGCATGTCCATCAATTGAACATATGATAATTCATCAATGAAATATATGTGAAGACTGCTAATTACGATTATTTAATATGAATATCCTTCAACGTTGGGCTCCTCAGACCACAATACATATTCTATAAGGTCCACATCATTAACCTCTAAATAAAATCAACATAAAAATATCTTTCTATGTGATCCTCCCCCAACTTCATAATGGAATAGATAGGGTGCACATCTTTTACCATCTAATAGATGCGACTTAATAATATCTTTCAACACCATTCTCCTCCGAATTCAACGTGGAATAGATGGGTGCACAACCTTCACCTCCAAATATATGCGATTTGAAAATACCTTTCATTGTCAGCTTCCTCCAACTTCAATGTAAAATAGATAGGGTGCACATCCTTCACCTTTGTATAGATGCGACTTATAAAATATGTTTCAACGTCAAACACCTCCAACTTCTCAGTAGAATAGATAGGTTGCACATTCTTCACCTCCGAATAGATGTAACTTAAAAATCTCTTCCAATGACATCCTCCTCCGAATTTAACGTGGAATAGATTGGGTGCATATAATTCATCCGAGGATAGATATTGATTAAAAATAGATTTCAACGATAGCCTCCTAATACTTCGACGTGGATTAGATAGGGATCACATCCTTAAGCTCCGAATAGATGTGACTTAAGAATATCTTTTAATGTCAGACTCTTACGACATAAAAGTTAAGTAATTAAGATGGACATCCTTCACCTCCGAATAGATGTGACTTAAACATATTCTTCAATGGTGGCCTCCTAAAACTATCATGTTATGGCGTTCTCGGTGAATTAAATATGATATGGACCTCCCAGCAAATTGAAAATGTTATGGCCCTCATTGCAAGTGAAAAATAATGCCATTGTAAAGATATGCCTGACTAGATGATTGTCCAGTGTAACAAGGTAGGGCTTGATGACTATAAAACTAGAACGAGGTGGATTATTCTGTATCTTGAAGGGGTCATCTATTTTATGCTTCTATCGATTCCTGAACTCAAAAAGGAATTATTAATAGATTATAATATCGCTTTCTGTAGTGACGTGACAAAGAAACTTCAAGAAAAATATTAATGAGAAACATTGTTTAAAATTCTTTATCATTTTGACAGATGTGAGCAATCATCATTTTTTTCTTGAGCACTTTGTGATCGTTGTAACTCATATCTTTTAGAGAAATTAGTACTAGGTGTCGCTGACTCATATCCTAAATTCATTTTTTCTCCATTACGCAATTCCAGAGAATTTGAAGTCAACTTTGAACTTTAAGCGACGTTGGATCATTTGAAGCAGAGTATTTAACTTTTGATGAAACTTGTTGGAATTTTTGAGATACACCTCAAAAATTCTATCCTAAAAAGATCTCTTGACATATCTTTAAATTATCTCCAATTATGTGTCCTATATATTCTACCCCAGGCTTTATAAAGAGGATAAACAAAATCATACTATGCACATAACCGAACTATCATGGTGCCAACATATTTTGTTGATCGATGAATAAGGCCAAATGTAGTTTCAATATTTTAGATGATTAATACTACAACGAATCTGAGACAAGATCATCATTAGAAAATGAACAATATGAAAATGATGAAATAGAAAAATGAAATCTCTTACGATATTCTAAGCCTAAAGAATAAAGATATGTCATTTTTTATGAACGACCCAATTAAGTAAAATAAGTATATCAGACTAACGAGAGTTAGCCTGATGTCATATTCTACAATGGACAACCCAAAAAAGGAAATGCAATTTTTTTTTAAACCAAAGAATCTAAAAAATGTTTTGAAAAATATTAAGAGGTGGGCACTTGATTACCTCTTTTATATTGAAGTATATAGAATGTGAAAAGATAGTCAAGGCTTGACTAGAATTGATATCAGGAGTTACAATCGCATGTAAACATCTCTTTCTTTTTTTCTCTTTTTCTAACTAAGATTGAATTCAAGGTAATACGTACAATTTAAAGTTGTACCTTTAACATATTTGAGAATCAACAAGATTTGTTCATGCTGCTTCAAACAATGGTTTTTAATTGTACCAATCCTCATTTTTCAATTGAAGTCTCAACTTCATCTTCTGTGTTCTGCAAGCTTTCTTCAAAAGAAAACCTTTGCAACTTAGACTTCTTAGTAGGAGAGGGATATCCAAACCCCTTAAATCGCTTTGAAACATCTTCTTATTCATCACTTAGATAATTGATACGTTGTCAACGCCATCGGTTTTCCTCATTGAAACACTGAAAAGTCTGCCCAAGCAGATAAGCACTTGCTTCACAATTTCCACTAGTTTTATTGATGTCTTTTTTTTTATTTCTCATCATATCTTCAATAATTATTGCAACTTATTTGTTGTAGTCTATAACAAGTCTAGAATGAAAAATGAGGTATTATTCACAATAAAAATCAAAACTTTAAAAAGAAATCAAACCTCAAACCATCTGTTAAAACAACCAAAAGAACAAAAAAATATAAAAGAAACTCTTCCATGGATGGAAACAAACAAGAATTTGTCATTTATTTCTTTACAGAAAAATAGAGTGTTGATGAAGAAACATACATAACTTGATAACTTGTATTGTTTGAGAATACAAATGAAAGAGGACTGGAGACAAACGGATAGCGAAAGAATTTGTATATATAGGAAAACTATCAAGATTATGGTAATACATTATGACTTCAAGAAGAAATTAGTAGTTTCTCTCATTCTTTAAAATATTTTGTTTGATGAGTAGAAGTCAAAAAGAAAATTTCAAATTTTTGTTTTTATGATATTTTCTTAAGTATTTAATTTAATTTGTAGGAGCTACGAAAGAAAAATTAGAATTTTATTTGATGTACTTTCATGAATCGGAGTTTAGAGATAAAATTTTAGATTTAATTTATTTTAATATAATGAGTAGGAGTCAAGAGGGTAATTTTTAATTTTAGTTTTAGTTATATTTTTTCAAGAATTTAGTTTGATGAGTAGAAGTCAGGATCTAGGAGGGTATATTTAAAATTTTATTTTATTGAATTTGACAAAAAGAAGAAAAGAGGGTAGTTTTTAAACATTAATGAGTCGTGAAGGTAAATTTTGAATATTAGTTTTTGTGATGTATTCTTAAACATTTAATTTGATGTGTAAAGTAAAGAAGTTAAAATTTTGAATTTAATTTTATCACTAGAACCTAGAACTGTGAATTTTGTATTTTATTTAATGTAATTTGATTTGTAGAAATCACATACATTTCAAATTTATCTTTTATGATATTTTCTCAATCATTTAATGTAGAAAGTATGTTACATCTACATTGTATTAGACAAAAAATTAGTCATAAATATGAAATAGCAATATATATATATATATATATATATATATATATATATATATATATATATATATATATATATATATATATATATATAATATTTTAAGAATTTAATAAGCAATACCTTTTAAAATTTATGAAATTTTCACATGCAAAAATTAAAAAATGAATATTTAAATCAATAAAAAATTGAAAGTGCTAAATTGAATATCATAAGAATTATTATCACAATTTATTGATATTTCGAAGCTAAAAACAAATATATTATTTAAATTTCATTTAATGTAATTGAAACATTTAATTAGTTCTTGAAAAGTTATTCAAATTTATGTTTGAGTTTTGGAATATAAATTGTAACAAAATAAGTAAGAATTTTTTTTGATTTATTAACATTATGATTTTTATTTAAACCTACTTAATCAGAAAGTTCTTAAACAATAAATTTATTATTAAAAGAGGATGAAGTTGGAAACAAGATTAAGAAGGGCGAAAGATACGATTTTCCCCATTGTTGAGTTCCTTATCATTAGGTTCACTAAAAGTTTTTGGAACAAATCTTCATTAATCATAAATATTTTATTATAACGATCCTAAAAATGAACTACCTATACTAGAGCCTAACGTGTGTGTGTTTGGGGTTTTCTTGAGTTTTGATGGTATTTTATGTTGTCCCGATGTAACACCCCGGAAGTTCACTGATCTAGACAAGAGCCTCACTTAGTTAATAATGATGATTCTAGACCTAAGCTAAAAGAAATAACTTTATTAAGAATTATCAAAGCCAAAACGTCATGGAACGACTACGACGTCCAAAGACTAGTGAAAGTTAACTACTGTGCCTAAAGGTTTTATACGGGTTTTGAGGAGTCGTATGGAGGTCAAACCTTATGAAAATTCTAAGGGTACACATTATAGTGTGTTAAGGTTCAAATACGCCCGGGTACGACTCCCCGAGGACCACCCTAAGGGAACTCGAGGAGGACCCAAACTTTTACCCAAAAGCTGTCAAAAGAGCAAGCTAACGACGAGGGATTGATTACGCCCATCGATTGACTCACACTTAATTTAGGAGTCTTGATTCCACACTTTGAATTTTTGAGCCAAGGCTCTATTTGACCAGTCTTTGAACCAAACGATGGTTTTCCAGGATGGTTCGTTCATGGAAGGACAGACCATTGACTAGAGGTAGACGATGGTGCCTGCGAACAGGTGCAAGTTGTTGCCAAGGCAAGGGTGAATTAGGGAATGCGCTGCGTGCTGATGCTAGTTGGCCTGCATAGTCTTATGATGTAGTTGCAGGTAACCAGGATCAGCACACTATGCACCGTTGATCCAGTTGAGCACTCCAGAGTCACTGGTGAGCCTCCTTGCATTCCAGAGGACATCCTTTTATTTGCTTTTCTAGTTTAGTTCATTACGATGTTTTGGGGTCTGTCCCAACATCCATCTCAGTCTGTTTAGAGGCTTCATAGACATTGTAGTTGTTATGTTTTGGAGTCTCCATTGTCTTATATTTCAAATGTTCAAGTATTGAAACTTAAATGCCATTTCGGCCAAGACAGTTACTAAGTTATCTTATGAGAATTCCTTAAATTACTTATATGAGTTAGTATAGTCTTCCAGTGAGTTATATAAGCTAGAACAAGGGTTCTCTCAAGGCCAACAATGTTCGTTGGGTGCCAGCCACGTCCAAGGTGTAGCGTCCGGTCGTGACAAACTATGTATTAGAGCAAAGATTTCAAGAGTGCTTGGGAGTCCATGAAGCCGTGTCTGTTGAGTCTTAGTCATCGGTGTGAAGCGCGCCACATCTATGATTAGGAGGCTACAACATTTAGGAATGTTTCACTTCTTTCATATTCTTTTCGTGCGTAGAGTTGATCTATAAAAGTCTCTATCTAATTCTTGCTTACACACATTTTTAGATCATCATGCCTCCACGAAGAGCAGTTAGAGGTCGACCAGCTCAAAGAAATGTTGATGAGCAAGAGATTCCTAATATACCGGATGTGCAACCCCAAGGAGAGGTTACAAATGGCAAATTTTGGGAAGCTATCCGGATAAAGTCAAGTAGTGACCAACCAAGTCGGTCAACAAAGAGAAGATCGACAAGAAGGGCATGACACCTCGAGGGTTCGTGAGTTTCTGAGAATGAATCCTTCTAGTTTTACCGAATTAAGCACTACTAAGGATCCGCAAAACTTTGTAGAAGAATTGAAGAAAGTTTTTAAGGTAATGCATGTGGTGAATGCTGAGAGGGTTGAATTTGATGCATATCAACAGAAGAATGTGGCTAGAACCTGGTTTGATTAATGGAAGGATGGTAGAGCTGAGGGTGCACCATATCCAAGTTGGGATTGTTTCGAGAAAGCCTTCTCGGAGAGGTTCTTTCCTCGAGATCTAAAGGAAGCAAGGGTACGTGAATTTCTCACTTTGAAAAAGGACTCCATGAATGTTCATGAGTAGGGGTTGAAGTTCACCCAACTGTCTCTCTATTCTCCAGAGATTGTGAAAGACATGAGGAGCAGAATGGGGCTGGTTGTTGCCGGTTTGGGTCGTGCTTCAAGTAAAGAAGGTAGATATGCCATGTTGATAGGTGACATGGACATATCAAGGCTTATAGTTTATTTTTAATAAGACGAAGGGGAGAAGGTGAGGGACAGAGAGGAGTACCGAAACAAGAAGGCAAAGACAAGGAATGAGTTTGGCCAACAAAAAGGTTGTTCCAGTCGAAAACACTTTTAGAAACCAAAAGGGTATGCACTATCATCTACTAGAGCACCTACGCCCAGAAACCGAGGTGAGTATAGTGGCCAAAATTTGCAGAACTTAAGGCTAGACCGGCACAGTCTCAAGGTAGTGTGGCGCAAGGAGGAATTAGGGCTCCTACATGTACTAAGTGTGGTAGAAACCACCCAGGAAATTGTCGTGATGGCCAGAAAGGTTGTTACAAGTGTGGTCAAGAGGGTCACTTCATGAGAGAGTGCCACAATAATAAGCAAGGTTGTGGAAATCTGGGCTATAGATCTCAATCTTTGTTAGTTGCTCTACCACACAGGGTTGCACCTAGAGGAGCCACTTCTGGTATTCGCGGAGAGGAAAACCTTCTCTATGCAATCATCCGCCAAGAGCTAGAGAACTCTACAGATGTTGTCACTGGTATAATCAAAGTCTTTACTATTGATGTTTATGCTTTGTTAGACCCAGAAACAAGTTTATCTTTTGTAACACCCTATGTTGCAAATCATTTTGAGATTCTCCCTGAAAAACATTGTGAACCCTTTTGTGTTTCTACACCTGTTGGGGAGTCTATTCTATCAAAAAGAGTCTATCGTGATTCTCCTATTTCCATTAATCACAAGAGCACCATGGCTAATCTTTTACAGTTAGACATGGTAGTGTTTGATGTTATTCTAGGTATGGACTGACTCCATGCCTGTTACGCTTCAATAGACTGCAGAACTCCAGTTGTCAAGTTTTAAATTTCTAATAAACCATTCATAGAGTGGACTAGTAGTTTAGAAGTGCCTAAATGTCATTTCAATTCGTTCCTTAAGGCGAGGAAGTTAGTTTCAAAGGGTTGTATCTATCACTTGGTCGAAGTTAATAACTCAAGTGTTGAGGTACCTTCTTTTCAAACAGTATAGTCAGTGAGTTTCCATAAGTCGTTCTTGATGATCTACCCTGAGTCCCTCCCGAAAGAGAGATAGACATAGACATAGACATCATGCCAGATACTCGTCCTATCTCTATTCCACCATACAGAATGGCATCAGCAGAGTTAAAAGAGTTGACGGAACAGCTGAAGGATCTATTAAATAAAGGTTTTATTCGATCAAGTGTCTCACCTTGGGGCGCTCCGGTCTTGTTTGTGAGAAAGAAAAATGGGTCTCTTAGAACGTGTATAGACTAGCGCGACTTGAATAAGGTGACCATAAAGGATAAATATCCTCTTCCAAGGTAGATAATCTTTTCTATCAACTTCAGGGCGCTTCTTGTTTTACAAAGATTTACCTCAGATCAGGCTATCATCAGTTCAAAGTATGAGAATGTGATATTCCCAAGACAACTTTTAGAACAAGGTATGTGCATTATGAATTTTTGGTTATGTCCTTTGGTTTGACAAATGCACCTGCAACATTCATGGATCTTATGAACAGAGTCTTCAAACGATATTTAGATCTATTTGTCATCGTCTTCACTAATGACATATGGATTTATTCAAGGAGTAAGAATATCATGCTAGTCACCTAAGGATTGTTCTTCAGACCTTGAAGGATAAGGAGCTATATGCCAAGTTCTTCAAGTGCGAGTTTTGGCTTAAGTTTGTGGCATTCGTAGGCCACATTGTTTATGATGAAGGGATTAGAGTTGACACTCAGAAGATTGAAGCAGTTCAGAGTTGGCCTTGACCAACATCTCTGACTGATATAAGGAGTTTCTAGGACTTGGCTGGATATTATAGGAGATTTGTTGAAGGAGTCTCATCTATCTCTTCTCCTTTGACCAAGATAACTCAGAAGATAGTCAACTTTCAATAATGTGAAGGTTGGGAGAAAAGCTTTCAGGAGTTGTAAAAAAGGTTAACTACCACTCTGGTTTCGACATTACCAGAAGGTACTCAAGGATTTGTGGTATATTGTGATGCATGAAGAGTTGGCTTGGGCTATGTGTTGATGCAGAATGGAAAGGTTATATCTTATGCCTCTAGACAGTTGAAGATTCATGAAAAGAATTATCCAACTCATGACTTAGAGTTGGCTGCAGTAGTGTTTGCGTTGAAGATATGGCTTCACTATTTGTATGGTGTTCATGTTGATATATTTACTTATCACAAGAGCCTCCAATATATGTTCACTCAGAAAGTGCTCAACCTCAGACAAAGAAGGTGGTTTGAATTACTCAAGGACTACGAGATGAGTATTCTTTACCACCCAGGTAAGGCTAATGTGGTTGATGATGCCTTAAGCAAGTTATCCATGGGAGTACTTCCCATGTTGAAGAAGTAAAGAGAGATTTAACTAAAGATGCGCACAGACTTGCACGTTTGGGAGTCCGACTTATGGATTCCATAGAAGGATGTATATTGGTGAGAAATAAGTCTGAGTCTTCCTTAGTGTCAAAGGTGCAAGAGAAGCAAGACCACCTTATTTTGCTTGATTTGAAGGCAAGTGTCCATAAGTAGAGGGTATTGGATTTTGAATAAGGGAGAGATGGTGTGTTGAAGTATCAAGGTAGACTATGTGTATCTAAGGTGGATGGACTCCAAGAAAGGATCTTGGAGGAGGCTCATAGGTCCATATATTCCATTCATCCGGGTTCCACCATGATGTACCGTGACATGAGAGAGATTTATTGGTTGGAAGGCATAAAGAAAGATATTGCAGAGTTTGTAGCCAAATGTTCAAACTCTCAACAAGTGAAAGTGGAGAATCAAAGACATGGAGGTTTGTCTCACACTATAGAACTTCCAGATTGGAAGTGGGAGATGATTAATATAGACTTCATCATAGGGTTGCCAGGATCTCGAAGGCAGCATGATTCTATTTGGGTGATTGTTGGTAGAATGACAAAGTCAGCCCACTTCTTGCCGGTGAAGACTACCTATTCGGCCGAGGATTATGCTATGTTGTACCTTCAGGAAGTGGTAAGACTTCAAGGAGTTCCGGTCTCTATTATTTTAGATAGAGGTGCACAATTTACTGCTCAGTTCTTGAAATCTTTCGAGATAGGTTTGGGTTCACAGGTGAACTTATGCATTGCTTTTCAGCCTCATACAGATAAACGAGTAGAGCGTACTATCAAGACCTTAGAAGATATGTTGAGAGCTTGTGTGATCGACTTCAAGGGGAATTGGGATGAACACATACCTCTAATTGAGTTTTCTTATAACAATATTTATCATTCGAGCATCCAAATGGCTCCATATAAAGCTCTTTATGGGAGAAGATGCAGATCTCTGATTGGGTCATTTGAAGTTGCGAAGTAGTGTTGATAGGACAAGATATACTTTCGCAAGCTATGGAGAAGGTGAAAGTTATCGAAGAAAGATTAAAGACGACACAAAGTCACCAAAAGTCCTACACATATGTTAGGAAAAGACCATTCGAGTTTGAGGTGGACAATTGGGTGTATCTTAAGGTTTCACCAATGAAAGGAGTTATGAGGTTTTGTAAGAAGGGTGAACTTAGTCCCCGGTATATTTGACCTTATAGAATCTCAAGAAAGTGGGCAATGTGGCTTGTGATATGGATCTACCCCAAGACTTAGAAGTGGTTCAATCAGTATTCCATATTTCCATGTTGAAAAAGTTCTTGGGTGATCCTTCATTGATAGTACAAACAAAAAATTTTGGGGATAAGGATAACCTATCCTATGAAAAAGTTCCGATTCAGATTTTGGATCGTCAAGTTCTCAAGTTGAGGACATAGGATGTTGCTTAAGTCAAGGTCCTTTGGAGGAACCAATTCATTGAACAAGCGACTTGGGAAGCTTTGGAGGGTATGGAGAAGAGATATCCATATCTCTTTTAAACCATAAAGAATGCAGATCAAGGTACTAAACTCTCTTCTTAGCACTTTATAAGGCTATGTATAAACATGTTATTACTTGCTTTTGTTTGTTGAGTGTTGAAATGATGTTACTACCATGAGCTTAGTGAAAGAGTTCTCATTCGAGGACGAATGTTCCCAAGGAGGAGATATTGTATCATCTGTAACTTGAATTAACTAAGAATAACCTAAGAAACCAAGGAAAATCAATTTTGGGAATAAGTAGGGAATCCGGAAAATTTCCATCGTTCAAAAGTGAGTTTTGGTCATTTTCAAACTGACATAACTTCCAGATCAGGAGAATTTTGGACGAGTTCTTTATATGGCTGGAAATATCTTGGGAAGAGATTTCAAGGCCACCAAGTTTGCGAAAATCCAATGTCGTATGAGGGAGATATGCCTTCGGAAGTTAGGTAGTTGAGATGAGGAAAATCCAATCGGAATTTTAGTAAGGGTAAACTTGTCTTTTCACCCTACTATTTCCTAATTCGTTTTAAGGTTATATTAGGGGTAAAACCAAGTCCCAAATTAGTTTTAAAAAAATTAAAAACGCTTAGGGCTTGGGAGAAAAGAGAAAAGAAGAGGAAGATCAAGAATTGTCGAAGAATGCAAAGATCGTTGCGTCGATTTCGTTGGGGGTGATCCCTATTAAGGTATGTGAGATCATTCGGTGTTGGGTCTTTTAACCCACCCACAATTTATTTCAATTCAACAAGTTAAATTTAGTGAATGATGAACATGGAAGCTCTTGACGAAAAATTGTGAAATTCTTATTGGTTGAATTGTAGTTCACGTTTACTAGTCTTGATTCATGTTTTCAGACAATTTTTGGGTCTAATCTATTGGGTATTGAGTATATCAATTATTCTAAGTCTTTGAGAGAACATCCATGGGAGTTTAGAAGATTTAGAACTGAAAATCGGAGAAGAAAAGTCAGAAATCGCGTCTAAAAAGCCCTGGGGCGCCGCGCCTACCAGAGCTCCTCAAGGAAGCCTCTATCTGATAGGGCATGACATGTCGCACCAGCCAGAGCCCCTCAGGAAAGTCTCTGTCCGTCAGGCTCAGGCTCTCCTTGCCTCTTCGAGCGCCAACGTCACTTGGAGACCCCGCTCTTTCCCTATCTTCTCATACTAGTTCCTTAGTGATGTACCTATAATTCCTAGTTGATTCAAACACTCTAAAGTACATGTAAACATCATGAAATCATCCATAAACATGAGATCATGATACTTGAAACCATAATCTAATTCAAGGGAAGTTAGAATAAAAGTTAGTAAAGTTAAGAAGTCAAGTCCAAAGCTATGAAGTGCGTAAAAGTAAAGTTTTTCGAAGTTCTTAGAGACTTCCTTAAATGTTTTTAAATTCTTTTTAAGGCTCAAGTTCGAGTTAAGGAAAAGGGTAAAGGATGAGTTAATTTCTCAAGAGATATAAGGGAATTGAGTAATCAATAGGAAAAGGGTAAAGGTTAAGTAAATCAAAGTAATGTGACTTTATGTTTAGTATTAAGGAAGCATGTTGATGTTATGACTTGTATGACAAAATCATAGTATGTGATGAATGTGATGTGTCTATTCTAAGGTTATTCCTAAGGAGCACTAAGTGGAAGTGGTAGTATGAGATGCTACTTTCACATTGCACCAAGTGTTAATTGGGGGTTGCCTTGGAGGATGGTTCTTAGGTGAAGTTCCTAATTATATGTATGTTTCTATAGTGCTTTGATATTGAATGATGAGTTGTATAAATTAAATGAAGTATGCTTATCCTTAGTAGTCTTAAAGATCTATTAAGTAGGTATTGAGGAGATTTTATGGGCAATCCCCTTATGTCTTACTTAGGGGAGCCTTAGGTTAACTTATGATAACAATAGTTCATGTGTGATTTTCGGTTTATTGTATGTATGCTATTATGTTAAGAAAAGTTGAAGTTTTATCTTATGTGCTAAATGAGAATACTATATGATATTTTGTAACTTAATTCATGAAGGTTTTTATCAAAATAGCATGACTTTTATGTTTCAACGAAATTGTCCCTTTTTGCATGATTTCGCATAATTCCATACTTAGTACAATGATTTTACTAACCCCATACTTTTCTATACTCTATAAGTATAGGTTGGAGGCAAGTGGAAGATGAGGAGGCAAACTTGGGAATTGACTCTCTCAAGACTCGGTATGTCCTCATATATTCGAGGACATAGTCTATGTTTCTTTAGTTCTTCTTTAAGACTTGTATAAGACTTATTATATATTTTCTTTCAATGTAAGGGCCATGTCCGTAAGATATTTAAGTTGTGTCCTTATGTTTGCTTGTGACGATATGACTACTCTTTAGTATTTATGAAAGATATTTCCTTATTATGATTAATGTCATGAAAAGTATTAATACCGTACTACTTTTCATGTCTTATGTAATGAATCATAGCTAAGACGCTAGTACGAGACCTTCGAAAAGTCTAGTACACCTTGTGACGACCTGAGTGTTGCCCTAACTCTTAGGGTGTACATGCGGGTCATTTTATAGAAATTGATCTTCTACTTGATGGAATTGACAAGTAAAACCCTTTTCCAAGTATGCAACATGAACACTAATAACATTAACATGGTCTGACAAGACCTCAACAAACTCAAGTTTGAACTTTATATCACTCATATGTTTAGAAAACAATTGACATCCCCATTTTTAATTAGTGCACAAGTTTATCCTTCCGATGGAAATATGTTTATTACATCGTAGTTGTTTCCATTCATAGAACATACCAAATATAAGCGCATGGGATGATTTTCAATGTCTTCTAAGTTTCTTAGTCTACACCTAGCACAAGAAGCTTGAAAGACCTCAAATAGTTATTTGGTTTAATCTCCATTTAGCAGCTCTATCTCTGACCATGTTATGCGCAATTTGAATGCTGGAGAAGAAAATCTTCCTCATGATTGCATACATCTTGGCATGGCATCCAATGTATCATAGGCAGCCAATACTTTCGCTATCTTAAAGAAGGACACATCATTTTCCTTGTCAAAATCTCTAAAATATGGATGTGTACATTCAAATGTTTTTTATTCAGCCATAGAAGAAGGCCCTACATGTGAAGCAGGATCAATACTTCCTTTTGCATATCTGAATTCATGCTCTCTTTTCTGCAAGCTCTCTTCAGAGGATAAATATTTCACCACAAAATCCTTAGTTGGAGAGGGATATCCAAAATCCTTAAATCTTTTAGAAATATCTTCTTCTTCATCCCTTAGATAATTGACACGTTATATACGACACCGATTTTAGTATTGTCTTTCAATGTCTGAATGAGTAGGACCCACGAGAATTAGTCATTTCTCTCAAGAGATAAGAAACTCCAAAGAGTTGACTGTATTTTTCTGATGCTGAAATGTCTAAACATCGTACTCCAGTGGGAGATTCTGATAAAGGCTACCACAACAATGGCAAGACCTTCAATTATCTTCATCCTATGCTTAAGGAGGGCATTCTTACTGTAAAAATTGAGGAGGAGGATATTTGCCTACAAATCAAGGAATGGGAAACACCATTAATTGGAAATACAATTGTAGATAACGCGTACGAATTTCAAATGCTAGTGTATGTCAAGAAGGTGTGGGGTGTTGTTGAACTGCCCCAGGTACTATTATGATTGTGGATACTATTTTTAAAAATTTCGTGATATAGATGAATAGGTATCTATATAGTAACCATATTTCTTCTTTTACGCCCTGTTATCTTACCCTTCCTTTGGTCATGTCCAATCCTTCTTATTCAGTCTTATCGCTTTTCCCACCTGGGCATGTTTAAACTAACATTCATCTTCAATGTGTCCCATTTTGATACAATTATAATAGAATTTGGGTGTCCATTCATATTCAATAGATTGGTTCCAATGCATGTAAGGAGTTTCTACAATAATAGTATTTGGCAGGACTTTCGAAATATTCACCTCAATCACAACCCTCACATAAGATATTTTCTCACTTTAGCCGTAAATCCATTTGTAACCGATGAAAACCCAATAGCTCTTGAATCCTTGCTAAATGCCGTAAAAGTCCAGTCTCCAATAGGTAATTTGGCTAAACATATCAACATCTAGTTCAATCTTGGGAACTTCACGTTAATTGGAATTTTTCTAAATGCATCAGCATAAATTTCAAGATCGACATACCTATTCCTCAAAATCATGGGCCTGTATCACTTTTTCCTTTTAGTCTATATTATGATATTTAATAGCATAGTATCCCTCATCATGATACTGTTCCTAGGGGAGTTCAATAAAACCTCATACCTTTTTGAGATATACTAGCATTACCAATTCATACGGGTTATCTCCAATTCAATAGCCAGTTAATGTTGTTTCCCATTCCTTGATTTGTAGGCAAATATTCTCCTCCTCCTCAATTTATAGAGTAAGAATACCCTCCATAAGAATAGGAGTAATAAAGTTCAAGGTTCTACCATTGTTGCGGTTGTCTTAATAATAATCCCCACTGAGGTAGGATGTTTTGACGTTTCAGCATCAGAAAAATGAAGTCGCCTCTTCGAAGTCTCTTTCCGATCTGCATTCTCCAAGTGATGAACATCTTCCACAATACTATAATCAATCTCCTCTACAGTCATACAAAATTTTAGAGGTAAAAAGCTCCAAAAGTAAGTGAATTCAGTTGTTGAGCTTCACCAATGGGTAGCTATTTATGGTGTTTGTGTATGAGCTGTTTGTCGGCAGCGAGTCATTGGGAAGCACTCTCAATACACAATTTCTTCCTTGCTAAAGTGCGTTAAGAGCCCTAAAAATCATTCCAAAGTTCCCCTGTTTGAATTCCATTGTCCTTCTTCATTCTAATAAAATTTGTATTTATTTAGTTTAATTTAACGAGTATGAAGAAAGAGAGTAGATTTTGAATTTTAGTTTTAGTGATATTTTCTCAAGTATTTATTCTGATGACTAGGAGTTGTTTACAGTCCTACTTTATTCAAATAGGGTGAAAGACTGTGCTAATTCAGAATAATAATATAATTCATTCAATTAAATAAAATTTTATAAGAATTTTAAGAATAAAAGAGTTTTAAAAGAGTCTCCACCAAATTTTAGTAAATAAGTAGGAAGACAATTAATTAATTACAAAAGAAAATATCTACAAAACAAATAGATTCTAGATAAGGGTTTGAGTACTTTCAAAGTGAAGGTTTTAGGCATCCTTCAAAATCATAAATTGTGGGTCTCAACTGAAATTCAATTTTTTAAAAAAAATTTAGGAGATAATCGATGAAAGTAATATTATTTTTAAAATAAAACCCATCTTATTAACATAAGAGGCCTTGCAAAATTAACAGTAATTTCATTATCGACCAATTTTAACATATAATGTAAAAAACTATATAAATGCACACATACTTAAATAATGAAAAATTCATGGTGGAAACCAAATCTAAAAAACAAAATAATAATTTATATGTTAAATATTAAATAAAATAAAAGTAATGTAAAAATATATCACCAACGATATTCTTAGATTGAAATAAAAGTAAAAATAAAGTTAATCAAATATATAATGAATCAAAAAAAAACAAATGAAATTTAAACAAAGATATTGAGGAACAATTTTCCAATAATTATAATAAAGTGAACAAAGCAACATGAAAGTCATGCTTAATATAATGCAAACCCCAAAATTGTAATAAGTGGAAACATATTTAGGTAGAATTAACAAAAATAAAGAAGAAGAAAAATAAACCTAGATAGATATAGAATACAAAATTAAAAAGGGTTACCGAAGTGTTGCTTTTCCGAGCGGATTTTAAAGTGAAAGGCTTGTAAGAGTTGCTAGTTTATTACGTTGGATCTGTCGGCGTGCTCATGTTGTCGGAGTTGAGTTCACCATTAATGGATTCGTTGTGTAAACTCGATGATCGCTGCTTGCTGGAGTTGTTTGGTGAATGAAAATGGAAGAAAGTTTGGGGTTTTTATGGTGGTTGATTGGTGAAGCAGTGGGTTGAGCGTTGGTTGTTTGGCGATGGGGTAGATTAGTGAAGCAGTGGGTTGAGAACTGGGAGGTTGTTTAAGGGGTTATTGATGCTTTTTGGGCGAGTTGTCACCTGAAAAAAGAAACAGGGGCTTTGGGTGACGCCTGTTCTTTTAGAATAGGATAGAAGAATCTTTTAGGTTTTTTTCTCTTCTTGAAAATTTCGCATCACCCACTTTATTTTTTGACATACTAAAAAATTAAATAAGGAATATTTATACAATGGTCTCAAATCGTGGGCTCGAGACTGTGACCCAAAAATGTTGGTTAAGAAAATATTTGTGTATATAATTCTTATCCTTATTTAAAGGTATTTCTAGGTTGTGCTAAAAAGACAAAAATGCATATTAATAAAACCAACAAATAAAATGAATGTTAACTAGTGTAATGAATGAAATGAATGGCATGTAAGAAATGCATTATAAGAGAATATTAAATAAATTTTGTCAAAAATATGTAATCAAAAGTAATTGATAAAAATCCTAAAATTTATAGAAATAAATATAAGTATAGATATATAAAATTAAATTAAAAAAGTTTATGGGGAACTATTGAATGAATAAAACTTACTCCTTCTTTCAAAAAGAATGACCCTCTTTCCTTTTTAGTTTGTTTCAAAATGATTGACCTCTTACTTTATTTGGTAAAATTTTAATTTTAGCATTCCATGTGACATGATTAAGACCAGAAGATTAAAGGGTAATTTTATACATTTGACACAACTTTAATTTAGGATCACAAGATAAAGTCGTTATTATTTTCTAAACTCCGTGCCCAGTCAAACTACGCAACTCTTTTTGAAAAAGTGGGAGTATAAGTTAAGAATTTTTAATATGTTAGGCAAAAATACCAACAACTGTCACTTTCTTTGGATATGATTGATGATAGAAATAATAGACAAACAAAATTGACAGACTTATTTTTTGTTGAACACATGACCTTTGTATTAAATTGTTGTTTGAATGTGATGGAAGTCCCTCCTCAATTTGTTATCAAAAGGTTTCACACTGTGTTGCGTTCTTGTTAGTGTAGACCATATCTCTTGCTTAATTGAGATTCATCCTTTTGGATGTTCTCGAAAAAACAACGATAAAATTCAATCGTAGAGTTTAATTTAAAGAAAAGGGTGGCATCCTATTCGATACTTTCTACCATTATAATTGCATATTTTTGTGGATGCACTATTATCTTTGTTATTCAAAGTCTTTCTTTCTTCAAAATCCATGCATGTTAACAACCTTCTTTTATTGTTGAAGTGTTGTGTGAGTTATTAAAAATACAATCATATCTATTGACAGAATATAAGTATGGTGATAAAATGATTGTCTGTCCATTTCATACGACAAATGTGAATCCATCGACAGAATATTTGGCAAAATAAAAGCATGTATATTTGTAGGATGTATGAGAATCCATCGGTAGGATATTTTGCACTGTAACTGTTTATCCATTTGAAGGATAAATTATAAGGATTAATCATTAGGATATTTTTGGACAAAATAAATACATATCCATCGGTGGGACATTTCAGAATGTATTGATAAATATTTGTTGATATGTAGTATGATATAAATACTTGTCCATCAGTAGGATGAATTATTATGATCTACCAGTAGGATATAAATCCATGACCATTGGTATGATGAATGAAAATGATATATCGATAGGATATGAATGTATGTCCATCGGTAGGATGAAAGAAGAAGGTCCATAAGTAGTATATAAATACATGTCCACCTGTAGGACGAATGAAGATAATCCATTTGTAGGATATGAATGTATGTACATCTGTAGAAAGAAAAAGATGAGCAATTGGTAGGATCTTTGGGAAAATTAAATGCATGTCCATCAATTGGACATATGATAATTCATCAATGAGATATATCTGAAGACTGCTAATTCCGATAATTTAATACGAATATCCTTCAACGATGGGCTCCTCCGACTTTAATACGTATTCTATAAGGTGCACATCATTCACCTCTAAATAAAAGCAACATAAAAATATCTTTCTACGTCATCCTCCTCTGACTTCAACATGGAATAGATAGGGAGCACATCTTTTACCATCTAATAGATGCGACTTAAGAATTTATTTCAACGCAATTCTCGTCCGAATTCAATGTTGAATAGTTGGGTGCACAACCTTCACCTCCAAATATATGCGACTTAAAAATACCTTTCATTGTCATCTTCCTCCAACTTCAATGTAAAATTAATAGGGTTCACACTCTTCACCCTTGTATAGATGTGACTTATAAAATATGTTTCAACGTCAGCCACCTCAAACTTCTCAGTAGAATAGATAGGGTGCACATGCTGCACCTCCGAAAAGATGTAACTTAAAAATCTCTTCCAAAGTCATCCTCTTCCGACTTTAACGTGGAATAGATTGGGTGCATATACTTCATCAGAGAATCGATATGACTTAAAAAAATATTTCAATTCTAGACTCCTCATACTTCGACATGGATTAGATAGGGATCAGATCCTTAAGCTCCAAATAGATGTGACTAAAGAATATCTTTATATGTCAGCCTCTTCCGACATAAAAGTTAAGTAATTAAGATGGACATCCTTCACCTCCAAATAGATGTGACTTAAAAATATTCTTCAATGGTAGCCTCCTACAACTATCATGTCATGGCCCTCTCGGAGAATTAAATATGATATGGACCTCTAAACGAATTAAAAATGTTATGGCCCTCATTGGAAGTGAAAAATGATGCCATTGTAACGATATGACTGACTCGATGATTGTCCAGTGTAACAACGTAGATGGCTTGATGACAATCCAACTAGAACGAGGTGGATAACTTGGTATTTTGAAGGGGTCATCTGTTTTATGCTTCTATCGATTCCTGTACTCAAAAAGGAATTATTAATAGATATAATATCACTTTGTCTAGTGAGGTGACCAAGAAACTTCAAGAAAAATATTAATGAAAAAAATTGTACATAATTCTTTATCATTTTGACAGATGTGAACAATCATCATTTTATTCTTGAGCACTTTGTGATCGTTGTAACTCATATCTTTTAGAGAAATGTGGTACTAGACGTCGGTGACTCCTATCCTAAATTCATTTTTTCTCCATTACCCAATGCCAGAGATATTGAAGTCGATTTTGAACTTCAAGCGATGTTAAAGATCATTTGAAGCTGACTATTTAACTTTTGATGATACTTCTCAAAAATTCTATCCTAGTAAGATCTCTTGACAGTCTTGAAATTATCTCCATTTATGTGTCCTATATATTCTAACCCAAGTTCTATGAAGAGGATAAACAAAATCATACTATGCATATAACCAAACTATCATGGCGCCAACATATTTTGTTTATCCTTGAATAAGGCCAAATGTAGTTTCAATCTTTTAGATGATTAATACTACAACGAATCTGAGACAAGATTATCAGTAGAATATGTACGATATGAAAATGATGAAATAGAAAAATGAAATTTCTTACGATATTCTAAGCCTAAAGAATAAAGATATATCATTTTTTACTAACGATCCAATAAAGTAAAATAAGTGTATCATACTAACGAGAGTTAGCCTTATGTCATATTCTACAATGGACAACCCAAAAGAAAATGCAGTTTTTTATTTTTAAATTAAAGAATCTAAAAAATATTTTGAAAAATATGAAGAGGTGGTCACTTGATTAACTCTTTTATATTGATGTATAAAGAATGTGAAAAGATAGTCAAGGCTTGACTAGAATTGGTATCAGGAGTTACAATCACATATAAATATCTCTCCCTTTTTTTTCTCTTTTTCTAACTAAGATTGAATTCAAGGTAATACGTACAATTTAAAGTTGTACCTTAAACAAATTTTAGAATCAACAAGATTTGTTCATCTTGCTTCAAACAAAGATTTTTAATTGTACCAATCTTCATTTTGCAATTGAAGTCTCAACTTCATGTTCTGTGTTCTGCAAGCTCTCTTCAGAAGAAAACCATTGAACCTTAGACTCCTTAGTACGATAGAGGTATCCAAACCTCTTAAATCGCTTAGAAACATCTTCTTTTTTCGTCACTTAGATAATTGAAACGTTGTCATATCGGTTTTTCTCATTGAGACACTGAAAAGTCTGCCCAAGAAGATAAGAACTTGCTTCACAATTTCCACTAGACGTAAGCAAAAATAAATAACTTGATTAGGAAGTATTAAAGCCAAAACGTCAAGGAACGACTACGATGTCTGGAGACTAAGGAAAAAATAACTAGTGTGCCTTAAGGTTTTATACGGGGTTTGAGGAGTCGTATGGAGGTCAAACCTTACGAAAATTCTAAGGGTACACATTAGAGTGTGTTAAGGGTCAAAACGCCCGGGTACGACTCCCTGAGGACCACACTAAGGGCCCTAGAGGAGGACCCAAACTTTTACCCAAAAAGCTGTCAAAACAGCAAGCAAACGACGAGGGCCAAACGATGCCCATCGATTGACTCACAGTCCGTTGTTGGAGTCGTGAGTCCACACTTTGAATTTTGGACCTAAGGCTCCATTTGACCAGTCTTTGAACCAAATGACAGTTTGTCAGGATGGTTCGTTCATGGAGCGACGGACCATCGACTAGAGGTAGTCGATGGTGCCTGCGAATTGGTGCAAGTTGTTGCTGAAGCAAGTGTTAGTTAGTAAATTCTAACTAGGACAATTAAGTGTGGGGAAAGTATAATTTGGTAATTTTATATATATTATGTAACATCTCGTAACTTGAATTAACTAAGAATAAGCTAATAAACCAAGAAATCAATTTTGGGAATGAGTAGGGAGAATCTGAAAAATCTACAGCTTTCAAAAGTGAGTTTTGGTCATTTTCAAATGACAATAACTTCCAAATCAGGAGGAGTTTTGATGAGTTCTTTATGTGGTTGGAAATCCCTTGGGAAGATCTTTCCAATGCCTCCAAGTTTGCTAAAAACCAATGTCGTGTGAGGGAGATATGCTTTTTGGAAGTCTAGTTGTTGAGATGAGGAAAATCCAATCCGGATTTGAGTAAGGGTAAAGTTGCCTTTTCACCCTACTATTTCATTATTCGTTTTAAGGTTATATTAGGGGTAAAACCAAGTGCCAAATCCGTTTAACAAAAATTAAGAACGCTTAGGGCTTTTGAGAAAAGAGAAAAGAAGAGGAAGATCAAGAATTATCCAAGAACACCAAGATCGTTACGTGGATTTCGTTGGGGGTGATCCTGATCGAGGTATGTGAGATCATTCGTTGTTGAGTTTTATCACCCACACCTAATTTTTTTCAATTCAAAAAGTTAGAGTTAGTGAATTATGAACATGGAAGTTCTTGACAAAAAATGTTAAATTCTTTTTAGTTGAATTGTTGTTCATGTTTAGTAGTTTTGATTCATCTTTACAGACTGTTTGTATGTTTTATCTATTGGGTATTGATTATATCAATGATTCTATGTGTTTGGGGGAAGATCCATGGGTTTAGAAGATTTAGAACTGAAAATCAGAGAAGAAAAGTCAGAAATCTCGTCTAGAAAGCCGTTGGGTGCCGCGCTTGCGAGAGCCCCTTAGGGCAGCCTTTGTCTGACATGGCCTGGCATGTCGTGCCAGCTAGAGCCCCTCAAGATAGTCTCTATCTGTCAGGCTCTGGCAGTCCGCGCCTCTCAGAGCGCCTAGTTCACCAGGAGACCCTGTTCTTTCTCTATCATTCCGTACTAGTTCCCAAGTGATGTACCTATCATTCCTAGTTTGATTCCAACAGTCCAAAGTACATATAAACATCATTAAATCATCTATGAACATGAGATCATGATCTTTGAATCCATAATCCAATTCAAGAGAAGTTAGAATCAAGGTTAAGAAAATTAAGAAGTCAAGTCTAGAGCTCTGAAGTGAAATAAAGTAATGTTTTAATGTTCTTAGAGTCTTACTTAAATGTTTTTAACTTCGTTTTAAGGCTAAAGTTTTAGTTAAGGAAAAGAGTAAAGGTTGAGTTCATTTCTCAAGAGGTTTATAAATGTTTGTACATTTAAGTCAGGAGGAATCTAAGAGTTCCAAAAGAGTTCTTTAATAAAAAGGGGAACATTGATTCCAATAGGAGGTTTTATTTAAAGATAAAAGAGCTGAGCAAATTATCTCAAGGCTAGCAATGTAAGCAAGAACAAGGATTATCTCAAGGCTAACAATGTTCGTTGGGTGCCAGCCACGTCCAAGGTGTAGGCTCCGGGCTTGACAAACAATGTATTAGAGCACAGAGTTCAAGAGTCCTAAGGAGTCTATGAAGCTGTGTATGTTGAGTCTTAGTCATCGGTGTGAAGCGCGCCACATCTATGATCAGAAGGATACAACATTTAGGAATGTTTCACTTCTTTCATATTGTTTTCATGCGTAGAGTTGATCTCTAAAAGTCTCTCTGTAATTCATGCTTACAGATATTTTTAGATCATCATGCCTACACGAAGAGCAGTCAGAGGTCGACCAACTCAAAGAAATATTTACGAGCAAGATATTTCTAATGCACCGGATGTGCAACAACGAGAGGTTACAAATGCCAAATTTTGTGAAGCTATCTTGATGTTAAGTTAAGTAGTGAACAACAAAATCAGGCAACAAAGAGAAGTTTGAAAAGAATGGACTGAAACCTCGAGGGTTCATGAGATACTGAGAATGAATCCTCCTAGTTTTATCGGATCAAGTAATAATAAGGATCCGAAAAACTTTGTAGAAGAATTGAAGAAAGTTTGCAAGGTAATGCATGTGGTGAATGCTGAGAGGGTTGAGTTGGATGATATCAATTGAAGTGTTGTAGAAACCACCAAGGAAGTAGGTCCAAAATTCACAAAACTTAAAGGCTAGACCGGCTCAGTCTCAAGGTAGTGTGGCGCAAGGAGGAAGTAGGGTCCTGCATTTACTAAGTGTGGTAGAAACCACCCAGGAAATTGTCGTGATTGCCAGACAGGTTGTTACAAGTTTGGTCAAAAGGGTCAGTTTATGAGAGAGTGCCCCAAGAATAAGCAAGGTGGTGGAAATCTAGGCAATATATCTCAATATTTGTTAGTTTCTCCACCAGATAGGGTTGTACCTAGAGGAGACACTTTTGGTATTGGCGGAATGGCAAACCATCTCTATGCAATCACTAGCCGCCAAGAGCAAGAGAACTCTCCAGATTTTGTCACGGGTATGATCAAAGTCATTACTGTTGATGTTTATGCTTTGTTAGACCCAGGAGAAAGTTTATCTTTTGTAACTCCCTATGTTGCAAATCAATTTGAGATTCTTCCTGAAAAACATTGTGAACCCTTTGTGTTTCTACACATGTTGGGGAGTCTATTCCAGCGAGAAATAGTCTATCATGATTGTCCTGTTTCCATCAATCACAAGAGCATCATGCATGATCTAATAGAGTTAGACATGGTAGTGTTTGATGTAATTCTAGGTATGGACTGGCTCCATGACTGTTATGTATCAATAGACTGCAGAACTCCAGTTGTCAAGTTTAAAATTTCGAATGATCCAGTCATAGAGTGGACTAGTATTTCAGCAGTGCCTAAGGGTCGTTTGATTTCGTACCTTCAGGCGGGGAAGTTATTTTCAAAGGGTTGTATCTATCACTTGGTCCAAGTTAATAACTCAAGTGTTGAGGTACGTTCTCCTCAGACAGTACCTATAGTCAGTGAGTTTCCATAGGTCTTTCTTGATGATCTACCCGGAGTCCCTCCCGAAAGAGAGATCGACATAGACATAGACATCATGTCAGATACTCGTCCTATCTCTATTCCACAATACAAAATGGCACCAGCAGAGTTAAAAGAGTTGAAGGAACAACTGAAGGATCTATTAGATAAAGGTTCTACTCGATCAAGTGTCTTACCTTGGGGTGCTCCGGTCTTGTTTGTAAGAAAGAAAAATGTGTCTCTTAGAATGTGTATAGACTACCGCCAATTGAATAAGGTGACCATAAAGAATAAATATCCTTTTCAAAGGTAGATAATCTTTTCCATCAACTTCAGGGCGCTTCTTGTTTTACCAAGATTTACCTTAGATCAGACTATCATCAGTTCAAAGTATGAGAATGTGATATTCCCAAGACAACTTTTAGAACAAGGTATGGGCATTATGAATTTTTGGCTATGTCCTTCGATTTGAAAAATGCACCTGCAACGTTCATGGATCTTATGAACAGAGTCTTCAAACCATATTTAGATCTATTTGTCACCGTCTTCAGTAATGACATATTGATTTATTCAAGGAGTAAGAATATCATGCTAGTCACCTAAGGATTGTTCTTTAGACCTTGAAGGATAATGAGCTATATGCCAAGTTCTCCAAGTGTGAGTTTTGGCTTAAGTTTGTGGCATTCTTAGGACACATTGTTTATGGTGAAGGGATTAGAGTTGACACTCACAAGATTGAAGCAGTTCAAAGTTGGCCTAGACCTATGTCTCCGACTTATATAAGGAGTTTCTAGGACTTGGCTGGCTATTATAGGAGATTTGTTGAAGCATTATAATCTATATCTTCTCCTTTGACCAAGCTAACTCAGAAGACAATTAAGTTTCAATAATCTGAAGCTTGTGAAAAAAACTTTAAGGAGTTGAAAAAAAGGTTGACTACCGCTCTGGTTTTGACATTACCAGACGGTACTCAAGGCTTTGTGGTATATTGTTATGCATCAAGAGTTGGTTGGGGCTGTGTGTTGATGTAGAATGTCAAGGTTATAGCTTATGCCTCTAGACAGTTGAAGATTCATGAAATGAATTATCCAACTCATGACTTAGAATTGGCTAAAGTAGTTTTTGCGTTGAAGATATGGCGTCACTATTTGTGTGGTGTTCATGTTGATATATTCACTGATCACAAGAGCCTCCAATATGTGTTTACTCAGAAAGAGCTCAACCTCAGACAAAGAAGGTGGTTGGAATTACTCAAGGACTATGACATGTGTATTCTTTACCACCCAGGTAAGGCTAATGTGGTTGCTGATGCTTTTAGCAGGTTGTCCATGGGAAGTACATCCCATGTTGAAGAATGAAAGAGAGAGTTGCTAAAGATGTGCACAGACTTGTACTTTTGGGAGTCCTACTTATGGATTTGATAAAAGGATATATAGAAGTGAAAAATGGGGCTGAGTCTTCCTTAGTGTCAAAGGTGAAAGAGAAGCAAGACCAAAACCTTATTTTGCTTGATTTGAAGGCAAGTGTCCATAAGCATTGGGTTTTGGCTTTTGAACAAGGGGGAGATGGTGTCTTGAAGTATCAAGGTAGACTATGTGTACCTAAGGTGGATGAACTCCAAGAGAGGATCTTGGAGGTAGATCATAGCTCCAGTTATTCCATTTATCTGGGTTCCAGGATGTACCACGACATGAGAGATATTTATTGGTGGGAAGGCATGAAGAAAGATATTGCAGAGTTTGTAACCAAATGTTCAAACTGTCAGCAAGTGAAAGTGGAGCACCAAAGACATGGAGGTTTGGCTTAGAATATAGAACTTCCGGATTGGAAGTGGGAGATTATTAATATGGACTTCATCACAGCATTTCCAAGATCTTGAAGCCAATATGATTCTATTTCAGTGATTATGGACAGAGTTACAAAGTCTGCCCACTTCTTGCCGAGTATTATGCTCTGTTGTACCTTCAGGAAGTGGTAAGACATCAAGGAGTTCCGGTCTCTATTATTTTAAATAGAGGTGCACAATTTACTTCTCAGTTCTTGAAATCTTTTGAGATAGGTTTGGGTTCAAAGGTGAACTTAAGCACTGCTTTTCATCCTCAGAAAAATGGACGAGCATAGCGTACTGTCAAGACCTTAGAAGTTATGTTGAGAGTTCGTGTGATTGACTTCAAGAGGAATTGGGATGAACACATACCTCTCATTGAGTTTGCTTATAACATCAATTATCATTTGAGCATCCAAATGGCTCTATATGAAAATCTTTATGGGATAAGATGCAGATCTTTGATTGGGTAAAAGTTGGCGAAGCAGGGTTGATAAGACCATATTTACTTTAGCAAGCAATGGAGAAGGTGAATGTTATCCAAGAAAGATTGAAGAAGGCACAAAGTCACCAAAAGTCCTACATAGATGTTAGGAAAATACCATTAGAGTTTGAGGTGGACGATTGGGTGTATCTTAAGGTTTCACCAATGAAAGGAGTTATGAGGTTTGGTAAGAAGGGGATACTTAGTCCCCAGTATATTTGACCTTATAGAAACTCCAAAAGAGTGGGCAATGTGTCTTATGAGTTAGAGCTAACCCAAGAGTTAGAAGTGGTTCATACAATATTCCATATTTCTAGGTTGAAAAAGTGCTTGGGAGATCCTTCAATTATAGTATCACGACCCGGATTCTGGAATCTGAATCGCAACCGACGTTGTTGACCTCTCAGATGCTGCCAGTGTTTAGCAATTTAGTTTTAAGTTAGGCTTTGAGGGATTAAATTAGTAATAACTAGGGGACTAGGGAGGCCAGTTAGTTAGTAAATTATCCACCCTTATGATTCTAATAGATTCCTAATACTATGTCATTAACTCATTCATCTAAGACCCCAAATTATTCTCTCTAGAGGTGAAGAAGAACAACAAGAAGAAGAGGAAAGAAGAGAAGAGGGTGGTGTTTGTTCATTCATTCAAGCTTTCTTTAGGGCCTTGAAAATAGGTATGTGAAGCTTAATAATCTATGGGTTCCTCCACCCATACGGCCCCCATTGTCTCACCACATGTGAAATCAAAAACCCCATTCTAGGTACAGTTGTACTTGCATTGTGGGTAGGGTGAGGGTGTGACTACAAGGATAGCACCCAATTATGATTGATTTATCATTGTTTTATTATATTATGGTTGTTTAGTTTGATTGATATTTAAAAACCTAATCCAAATTGATGAATGTGATATTTGTGGGTTTATTCCATTACATGCAAACTTGTTATGTGAGCAAGATTGGGAGGAGAATTTATTCATGAATCTACACTAGCAGCAAGACCTTTCATATAAGGATTCAAAACTCTTGAATTCATAAATCTAATTCAAGAACGAGTGGAGAGTGGAGTTAAAGAAAGTGTTTGAGTTCAACTGTGGATCCTTTGATATAAATTATCGATTTGTGCTATGTTTTGAGACATTAATTATGACAATGAGAAAGAGTCGTATACACAAGTTCCACATTGTTAAGTAGAACCTTGAGTCGAGTAGTTCATGCCCATAAATTTGGCATGGACTCGATAAATTTAGTTTCTTTGAGAGGAGTAGTAACTTCAAGTTCTAAGTCTTGAATATTGAGTTCCTAATCCGTTTTGAGAGTTTATCTTAGTCATTGGACTATTACATATTACCCATGAAGTCATTGAGTCATGTTTTTCACGTCAATCATTCCACATGAACCCTCTGAGTCGAGCATTCTTGAAACGAGTATTACCACTAAAGTTCTAGAGTTCTGACTTGTCGAGTCTCGAGCATTGAGTTATTTTTATGCTTAGAGAAAACATTGAATCGAGTCATTCACATCAATAATTCTTCATGAACATTATTCTTAGAAGTCTTTTACAATTTTTTTCTAATTTTTAATTTAAGACTGGAGCAGTTAAGTTGAGAAACAGTAGAGTGGAGTTCATTATCTTTAAAATGATATTCCCAAGAGTATATCTTTTCACATTTAAAAGAGAAAGAAATACTGATTTTCAAGAGTGCTTTTAATCTAGTTTTTACGCAATATTTTCAAATGATCAAATATGAGCTAGTTACATTTTGGAAGTAATATTGAGCACGATTTGGAAACGAGTTTGAATTCATATAATTCAAAGTCTCCATAAACTGTGAAGCCAATATGGGTAGAAAATGGTCATACTTTTAGAAGATTCCATAATGCTTTTAGTAGAGACTAGTGGATCTACTTAGTGAGTAGGTTCTATACCTTGGCAAAGTATAGGATTGCCATGGTAGAGTTAGGTAAGAGGTATTATCAACACATAACTCATTGTGATGGTTGTCGGTTAAAGAAACTCCCACAACAATATTTCGTATTCTTATATACACATAGTGTACGTTCTATTTTCATATACAAGAAGAGCTTATCCGGTATCCTTGGATACAAATTGAGTTTATTTTTAAAATTTTAAAAGATTTCTATATATTGCATACGTATTATTGCTTTATATTGAGTTCAGTATCATGAGTTGAGTATCTAGAAATGAGTACCTAAATTTGAGTATATTATTGTTGAGTTGAGTCTTATTTCACTGATTTGAATATCTTATCATTGAGTAGAATTGAACTAAGCTTTTTTGAGTTGAGAAGCTGAGTTGAGTGAGTTTAGAAGAGCTAAGTATGTTTTTATTGCACCAGTTCAATCTTATGTTTATGCTCTAGAATTCCCCTTACATGCTCGTACATTCCACATACTGAGTCGGTTGGCCTACATTGTTTCATGATGAAGAAACAAGTATACAGGATCATCAATAGAAGCGTCGTTGATACCACATGGAGTTCGAGTTAGCTATGGTGAGCCTCCTTGCTTTCGAAGGACTCCATCTTCTTTTTATGTTTTTCAGGATATCGTGTGTGTTGTCTCGACTTCCATCTTCGTCATCTAGAGGCTTTATAGACAGAAAGTAGAGTTTCTGAAGTCTGTTCATTTATTTTTGTTTAATCTTTTAAGGAATTAAGTTACCTATTTTCTGGACAGTTGAATATTCTATTTATATTCAAAGAATATTATTTGAGTTTCATGAATTTTTATTCACTTTTAAGCTTTTGTATGATTAGGTTAGTCATACGTTTATAGTTACCCATGATGAGGGTTCCATTGGGGACCAACAATGATTCTCGAGTTCTGTCCCTTCTACGTCGTAGACTTTGGTTGTGATACCTCTTCTCTATCATCAGACAACTAATATCATCAATACCACTCTCAAAACTAAAAAGAATTATTGATAGGACTTTAACGTGAAATATAATAAGAATGTCTAATTCATGAATTCTGATATAAGAATATACATGACATAATATTATGTTGCTAGCCAGTGAGAGTAAATCATAAATTTTTGAGATTGAACATAGTGTGATAATGATTTGTTCTATGAATAGGTTCCTAGCAGGTGATGGATATCCCAAACTTTATGGATTAAGTTTGAGGTTAATGAGCTAAATTCTTTGCCCCTCATTCTAGACACTGAGTGTAGATGTGAAACCCTCTGAAATGTATAAGCAAAGGTCCCAACACAATTCTGATATTATAAACGTCAACAAGATGTGGTAATAATTGAAATTTGAGGAATACACTGGAGTATGAATGGATTTATATATCTCTAGAACTCTTTCTAATGACACCACTATCTCAACCACAACACTTAACTTGATTTCTAATCTTATCATCACCCCCTTAAGTTGGGAGATTATACTCTAAAGTCATGGATCTATTCTCATCATCTCTAAACTGGTCAACATTCCATTTACTATAATACTTGGGAAAGACATATCTCATTGCTATTGAACTCTTTATAAGCAGGTACTAAGACTAATTCTAAGACCTCTTTCTAAGATTCTTCTCTTAACCTCTTCCAATTGGCTTATAAGGCTGCTTCCTCTAGTCTTAAGAGAAGAATATTAATGCCCACCTCAGACTATTACACATTAATATCTCAATAATACAATCTAGGCACACATGAAAAATAATCATTAACTAATTTGAACCTCATCTAACTACATTCGATCTCGAGTACACGTCTTTGTTATCTTGTTAATCTAATGACTACACACACTTCATTGATCTCATCTAAATTTAGAATCTTATACTTGTACAACTCACACTTGTAAAAGTTAGACCTTAGTTTCATACCTACTCTAAGTCAAATCTACTGGATTAGATCTCGATCTAACATTATCACCCTCAACTTTCAATTATTTTTTATCACATCGCTCATTTAAATTGAACCTTAATGTTTATTTCTAAATTTGAGTATCATTATGATTGCTCCCTTACTATACTAGCTTACAACTACTAGTTAAAAATTAAGAGTTACTTGCCTACTAAAACCTCATGACAGGTAGTCAATCATTATCTCTGCATCTTCATATTTTCAATTTATGAGTCACTCTTCCTTTCACAACTTAAGTACTATCGACCCATTCTCTATAAATCATTGCCTATTAATTTGTAACCCTCTGAATAATATGGGCTTTCCCTTAGAATCATAAGCCTAGTATAGAGCTATAACCTCATGAACACTCTACAATTTTATTCCACACATATACTTGGCCAATACAAATGCATTGATACCTCATCATAAATTTCTTTATATTAAAGTATACTCTAACTCATCCTTACTTGTAACAATTACTCTACCTTCTATCATGAAATCTGCATACATGTATCACTTCTTAGACTATCTATAAGAAAAACACATCTTTAATAACTTAATTGGTGCCTGACAAGCATAGTATACTTTCCCTCATAACTATCTCCCTTTCTTAGATTACTAATCTTCTGCATGCATTTTTCTAATTTTGGGAACTTTTTCTACTACTGCTTATAACCTCATAACTCATACTATCTTTTCGGGTGCAATCACTACCCAAGCTCTAAAATATGTTTCCTCATATGGGTCATAATTGAAATAAAGTTTAGAGAAAAAAGTACATCTCATTTTTTTCTTGAACACATGATTTATATGAAAATGAGTACATTCTTTCAAAACTCAACACTTCACTCACTTCGAGGCTTCACTCAAGTCCCTCTACAGTCTCATGACTTTCTCAATACTTTTGTTGAGAGAAACTCATCGGTAAAGAACTAACTTTTCCTTGACTACCTTTAGTATGAGGGTAGTTAAATAGTTCTAAGAAGCGCACAAGTATGAATAAGTTCCTTATGACATATTTCAATTGTTCTATTTAGAGTATGAAAGAATGGAAACATTTACCAAATATTTGTAGTCCCTCATTTATAGAAATGGGGCTCTCAACGCGATAAATAAGATCCTACTTGACACAGTTTCATAGACACCCAAGGACACTTGAACTTTGTTCTCTAACACCAAGTTTATAAGGACCCAAGCATACACCCTTCATGTGGCTGGCACTCAAGAACCATTGTTCATCTCCAATAAAACTCTCAACCTTGCTGACTATAAGAGGAAGACTAACTTGAGTATACATAAGCATCAAATTGAAAGAAATGCTTAAAAGTAGTTTACTAAATCTCAAAACTTAGCTTAATATACTTTGTATGAAAAATAAGTTTTTAATAAAATACCTAAAACAGAAAGACTCTTTAAAACTGCCTATTTATGAAGCCTCTATTGTATAACGATGAGTGTCAGAAAAAAGACCAATTACACCTCAAAATTATTACTAATATCTCACAAAATAAGAGTCCTCCGAAAGCAAGGAGGTCTTACTCAAAATATGATGAAATAATCTCAACGGACACTTGTTTAGGATCCTAATGACCTATTTAAACATCATTAAAAGATGTAGGTTGAATGACGTCAGTACATTGAGTATACAAGTATGCAATATAGCTTAATATAAAAATAACAGAATAGACTATAATAGTTATTGATATATACTAAAATGGATGTAAATAAATGAGCTCATTAAAATTTACCAAATGCTTACTCATATCTAGACTCAACATATGATGTGACAAAATAAAAATGCACTTTTAACTATAGCTATTTCAGAAATTTTCTAACCAACAACCATCACTATGATCTAAATGATGATACAACGTCTCGCCCACGATACGAGAATCGTCATATCTCTTGTCGGGGTATAGCACTCCTCAACTAAGTTGATCCACTAAGCTATATTTGAAAAGAAACAAAAGAATCATCTAAAAAGTATGATCATTTACCCATGTTGGCATACATGGTTCATGAAGATTTTGAGTTTACTAAACTCATTCAAATATCGATGCTTAATACTACTCCCAAAATATATATAATTGATGCTCAGATGTTTAAAAACATAAATCTTCCTCTGGTTTGAAATAACTTCTCAAACTAACCTCTTAAGTGGCAACTACTCTAGAAATATCTTTTGAACTCATAACTCATTGAAAAATCAAGTTTTTCTTTTATAAATATAAAAACTTATTAACTTGGAATAACTAGTCCCTTTATACTATGCCTCAATTCATACTTGTAAACTCTTTCTAAAAAATTATATTTTAATATGATCATTGATGACTCGGGATGTCATACTAGATAAATATTGATTTTATATCAAGATAAGATACTAATTAAACATTGATGGCATACTAGATGTCATACTGCTTAAAAATTGATGACATAACTAGATACCATACTACTTTAAAATTTATGTCATACTCGATTGTAAGACTAGTAATATTATAGAAACTCTTTCTCAAAACTCATCTTAACTTTCTCAATAACTCCATTTAAAACTCAAGTGTTGGCTTTCAAAAGCTTCTCAACACTTATAACTCAAAATACGTTTCATGCTAAAATATAGACATGAACAAATCAACTAAAGGATATCAATAAGAATAATTATTAGGAATATAATTTTAAATGAATCAAGAATTCAAGAACTCAAAATTAGCTTAAGAATAATCAAATCTAGGGGTAGACTTTTAGATTTCTCTTTTACTTAATTGAAAGTAGATGTAGGGCATGAGGACTAACTATTCCAATACAATAATAGCCTTAAATGTCTAGAAGAAAAAGGTTCTTGAACAATCTTCAAATATCCTGAAAATTATTGAAGAAGAACTTCATTAGAAGTCTTGACACCCTAGCTTAAAGGTAAACATTCAGGAAAACATTTCATGAGATTCTTGAATTAGTTTGTTGAAATCTCTATGACAAATATTTATAATTTTCATTAGTGATTCATAATTGTATGGAGGAATTGCAGTTCGAAAGATTAAAATTCTTTTCAGAGACTTAACTTTAAGAAGAATCTTGAAAAAGATTGAATGAATGTTGAATGGATTCTTCAACTTTTATTTTTCCTTGGGATTTTATCTTAACATTTGAGAGAGAAGAGAATGATTGATTCAAATATGAAACTAGAATTATTTAGGTCTTTATAGGATTTATAAAATCTGTATTAAAGTTTTTCTAGTGTTATAGGGTGAAGAAAATTACCGTATTTAGTATTTTCCCGTGGCTAAACTTGAACTGCACTACAACAATTACTAAAATAGTCAGAACTTTTTACTTAGAAATTGGATTGACGCAAAATTAGTAGCATTGAAAACAAGATTCAAATACCTATTATTTGATAGGTTATGGGTCACATAACTCTTTATATTCTATGAGATATGATCGTTTGAAGTTGACCGAAATAGAATTTTACATCAAAACATAATCGATAAGGGAACATTCAACACTACTTTGTGCCATGTGATTCTAGTGAACTTAATTCATATCCAAATCATTCCCAAACTAAAAAAATTACCTTCACACATATGGGTAATTTATTAATAACATGATATGACCCTACATATAAATGAAGAATGGTTCGAGTCTTAACTTAGAAATTTTTGGGGTGTTACATTTTACATGCCTCTCCTATTGGTGCAACATTTGTCCTCTGAAAAGATCTTGCAGAACACATATGATTAAGCGCAAAATGAAGTGTTGATCTTAGATCAGATATAGGGATTTCTGTTATGATTAAGTTGAAAACATTTTAATACGCATATCAAGAATTTAGGGATTTTGATAAAACAAGGATGAGTCTTTGTTTAGGGTTGGCCAAGTATTGGCTGTCTATGATACCTTGTATTACATGCCAAGATTCTATGCAGTCATATGGAAGATTTTGTCTCCTGCATTTAAATTGCCTATAACATGGTTTGAGCGAGAGCAATTGAATAAATATTAAACCAAATTGCTACATGAGGATTTTCCAGCTTCTTATGCTAGGTTAAAACAAGGAAACTCAAAAGATATTGAAGATGAAACTATGTTCTAAATTTGTTATGTGAGATAAATGGAAACACCTATGATGCAATAAAGATTATTTCAAATTGAAGGAGATACTTGGGCCCTCTTTAAGGAGTGGGATATGAACTTGTGTCCTCATCTAGGAAGCAATAAGAATTTCAACTACGAGTTTATTGCGATCATATCAGAGTATGTTGTTGCAATTGATGTGCATGGTGCATACTTCGATAAAGTAAAATGCATTACTTGTCTTTTCCATCGAGTAGGAGATCCATTTGTAGTTTCGGCGAAGGATTTGTTTAGATTCGCTCATAAAGTTCCTTCTGTGAAGATTATAAGATGGAGAGGAATGATTTTCTCGAAATATCCTTCAAACTAGACCCCACACCAATTGTCTTTTCTCATTTATGAATTTAATATCAAAACATATCCATTGCACGAATTAGAAATTGATTGTCTACTCGATGGAATAGACAAGTAAAACCCTTTTTCTTTATCAAAGTACGCAACATGAACACTAATAGCATCAACATGGTCTGACAATACCTGAAAAAAACTAAAGTTTGAACTTTATATCACTCCTATGTTAACGACACAATTCACATCCCAATTTTTAATGAGTGAAAAAGTTTCTCCTTCTGATGGAAATATGTTTATTACATCGTAGTTGTTTCCATTAATAGAACATACCAAATGTGAGTGCATAGGATGATCTTCAATGTCTTCTGAGTTTCCTAGTCTACACCTAGAACAAGAAGCTTGAAAGGCCTCAAATAGTCATTTGGTTTCATCTTCATTTAGCGGCTCTAGCTCTGACCATGTTATGCGCAATTTAAATGCAGGAGCAAAAAAATCTTCCTCATGATTGCATAGATCTAGGACTAGAATCCAAGGTATCATAGGCAGCCAATACTTTCCATACCTTAAAGAAGGACACATCCTTTTTCTGGTAAAAATTGCTAAAATATGGATCGGCATATTCAAATGTTTTTTGTTCAGCCATAAAAGATAGCCTACATGTGAAGAAAGACCAACACTTCCTTTTAAAGTCCCAACTTCATGCTCTATGTTCTGCAAGCTTTCTTCAGAGGATAAATATTTCACCTCGAACTCCTTAGTAGGAGAGGGATATCCAAACTCCTTAAATCTCTAAGAAATATCTTCTCCTTCATCCCTTAGATAATTGACACGTTATCTACGACATTGTTCTGTAGTAGTGTCTTTCAATGTCTATATGAGTAGGACCCACCAGAATTAGTCGTTTCTCTCAATTCTTTAAACATTCTATTTGATTAAATTTTATGAGAAGAAAACTATATTTGATTCTATTTGATGAGTAGGTGTCAGAAGGATAAATTTGAAAATTTCAGTTCTTGTGATATTTTCATAATTATTAAATTTGATGAGCTAATATAGAAAAATTGGTAGACTTGATCAAGCAGGAAGATTGCATTCAAATAGGTGCACTTTATCACTGATTTTTAGGGCTCTCATTGCACAATAGCAAGGCAAAAATTGTGCATTGAGAGTGTTTCCTGATGACTAACCGTCATCAAACAGCTCATACACAAATACCAAAAATAGTTACCCCTATTGTTGAAGCTCAACAATTGAATCCGCTTTCTTTTGGGAGCTTCTTACCTCCTCAGTTTTGTACGATTGTATAGGAGATTGATGATTGTAGTGTGGAAGATGAAATTCACTTGGAGAATACAAATACGAAAGAAACTCCAAAGAGGCGAGTGCATTTTTCTTTTGCTGAAACGTTTAAACATCCTACTCCAGCGGGAGATTCTGATAAAGGCAATTGTAGCAATGGTAAGACCTTGAATTTTGTTCCTCCTATGCTTAAGGAGGGTATTCTTACTGTAAAAATTGACGAGGAGGATATGTGCCTATAGATCAAGGAATGGGAAAAACCCTTAATTGTATATATAACTGGAGATAAACCGTATGAATTGCAAATGCTAGAGTATGTCAAGAAGGTGTGGGGTGTTGTTGTACTTCCCCAGGTACTATGTCATGATGATGGATACTATGTTTCAAAATTTCATAATAAAGCTGAAAAGGAGAAAGTGATACAAGCTGGACCTTATTTATTTATATGGAAACATGCCCATGATTTTAAGGAATTGGTACATTTATTTTGAACTTGATGCTGATATGTTTAGCCAAATTGTAATTTGGGTAATGTCCCCTAGATCACTTGTTGGATACTTTTCTATTACGGCATTGAGCAAGGTTGCTAGTGCTATTAGGATTCCATTGCGTGTAGATGGATTTACTGCTACGGCAAAGAAAATATATTATGTGAAGGTCCTGATCAAGAAAAATATTTTTAAATTGCTTCCAAATAATATTGTTGTTGAAACCCCTTCTAGTTCTTGGAATCAAGCTATTGAATATTAATGGATACCCAAATTCTATAATAGTTTTATTCAAATGGGACACATTGAAGATGAATATTGGCTTAAACACGCCTAGAAGAGAAAAGAGATAAGACTTATAAGTAGGATTCGAAATGACCAGCGGAGAGTTAATAGAAAAGGGGATAAGAGAAGAAGGATGGTTACTAAATTGTAAGAGACTATGAGTCTGAATATGATGGTTACCCAAGTTCTCTTACCCTTCCCTTGGTCATGTCCAATGCTTCTTTTTCAGTCTCATCTCTTTTCCCATCTGGGCATGTTTAAACCAACATTTATCTTCAATATGTCCCATTTTAATACCAATATAATAGAATTTGGGTCTCCATTTATATTCAATAGATTGGTTCCAATGCCTAGAAGGAGTTTCTACAACAATAGTATTTTACATGACTTCCGAAATATCCACCTTAATCACAACCCTCACATAAGATATTTTCTCAACTTTACCCATAAATCCATCTGTAACCAATGGTAACCCAATAGTACTTGAATCCTTGATCAATGTCGTAAAAGACAAGTATCCAACAGGTAAGTTGGTTAAAACATATCAGCATCTATTTCAATCTAGGGAACTTTACGTTAATTGGAATTTTTCAAAAAAGATTAGCATACAGTTCAAAATCAACATACCAATTCCTCAAAATCATGGGCCTGTTTCCATTAAAATAAGGTCTAGCCTGCATCACTTTCTCCTTTTAATCTGTATTGTGAAATTTTAAAACATAGTATCCATCATCATGATATAGTTCCTAGGGATGTTCAACAAAACCTCATACCTTCTTGACATACGCTAGCATTTCCAATTCATAAGGGTTATCTCCAATTCTGTAACCAATAAATGTTGTTTCCCATTCCTTAATTTGTAGGCAAATATTCTCCTCCTCCTCATTTTTCAGAGAAAGAATACCCTCCTTAAGCATACGAGAAATAAAACTCAAGGTCCTACCATTGTTGCGGTTGTCTTAATAAGAATCCCCGCTGGAGTAGGATGTTTAGATGTTTTTGCATCAGAAAAATGAAGTCACCTCTTCAGAGGTTTTTTTCCATCTGCATTCTCTAAGTGATTTTCATCTTCCCCAATACTATAATCAATCACCTCTAGAGTCACACGAAATTTTACAGGTAAAAAGCTCCAAAAGTGAGCGAATTCAGTTGTTGAGCTTCACCAATAGGTAGATATTTTTTGTGTTTGTGTCTGAGCTGTTTGTCGGCAGCACTCTCAATGCACAATTTCTTCCTTTCTAATGAGCGCTAACAGCCCTAAATATCAGTCTAAAGTGTCCTTGTTTGAATTCCATCATTCTTCTTCATTCCAATAAAATTTGAATACATTTAGTTTAATTTAACGAGTATGAAGAAAGGGAGTAGATTTTAAATTTTTGTAGTGATATTTTCTCAAGTATTTATTCTGATGAGACATCCCTACTTTATTCAAATAAGGTGATATTGTTGTAACTCAGAATAATAATATAATTTATTCAATAAATTAAATTTTAAAAGAATTTTAAGAATAAAATAGTTTTAAAAGAGTCTCCACCTAATTTTTGGAAATAAGTAGGAAAGAAATTAATTAATTACAAAATAAAATATTTACAAAACCTATAGATTCTACGTAAGGGTTCGAGTACTTTCAATGTGAAGGTACTAGGCATCCTTCGAAATCATAAATTGTGGGTCTCACCTGAATTCAATTTTTTTTCAAATTCATTAGATAATCGATGAAAGTAATAATAATTTAAAAATAAAACCAGTCTAATTAACATGAGAGGTCTTGGAAATTAATTGTAATTTCATTATCGGCCAATTTTAACTTGTAATGTAAAAAAATATATAAATGCACACATACTAATATAATGAAAAATTCATGGTGGAAACCAGATCTTAAAAACAAAATGATAATTTATATGTTAAATATTACATAAAATAAAAGAAATATAAAAATATATCACTAGTGATATTCTTAGTCTGAAATAAAAGTCAAAATAAAGTTAATCAATTATAAAATGAATTAAACAAAGACAAAAAAAGTTAAACAAAGATACGGAGAAACAATTTTCCAATAATTATAAAATGTGAATAAAGCAACATGAAAAGCATGTTTAATATAATGCAAACCCCAAAAATTGTAAAAAGTGAAAACATATTTAGGTAGAATTAACAATAATAAAGATGCAAAAAAAACTCCAGATTGATATAAGAATACAAAATTACAAAGGGTTACCGAAGTGTTGCTTTTCCAAGCGGATCTTGAAGTGAAAGGCTTGTAAGAGTTGCTAGTTTATTCCTTTGGATCTGGCGGCGTGCTCCAGTAGTCTATGTTGTCTTGGCCATTAATTGCTTCATTGTGTAAACTCGAAGATCGCTGCTTGCTGGATATAATGGCTCATCGGTAGACTCGATAAAAGAGAAAAATTAAGCGGGGTTTGGGGGGGGGGGTGTTTTGTGAATGAAAATGGAAGCAAGTTTGGGGTTGTTTTGGTAGTTCATTGGTGGAGCAGTGGGTTGAGCATTGGTTGTTTGGCGATGGTGAAGATTAGTTGTGTTGTTGTTTTTCAATTGACTGAAGGAGGTGGTTTGGGGTTTGTTGATGGTTGTTTCGGCGGGTTGTCACCGGAAAAAAAAAACAGGGGCTTTGGCTGGCAGCTGCTATTTTAAAATAGGACAAGAGAATCTTTTAGGGTTTTTTCTCTTCTTGAAATTTCGCACCACCCTCTTTATTTTTTGGCATATCAAAAAATTAAATAAGGATATTTATATAATGGGCTTGAATTCTGGGCTCGAGACTGTGGCCCAAAATTGTTGGTTTAGAAAATTTTTGTGTAGATAATTCTTATCCTTATTTAAAGGTATTTTTAGATTGTGCTAAAAAGACAAAAATGAATATTAATAAAACTAGCAAATAAAAGGAATATTAACTAATGTAACGAATGAAATTAGTGACATGTAAGAAATGCAATATATAAGGAAATTAAATTAACCGTGTCAAAAATATGTAATCAAAAGTAATTGATACAAATCCTAAAATTTTTAAAAATAAATATAAGTATCGATATTTAAAATTATATTAAAATATTTTATGCAGAACTAGTGAATGAATAAAACATACTCCTTACTTTAAAAAAGAATGACCCCCTTTACTTTTTTGTTTGTTTCAAAATGAATGACCTCTTTCTTTTTTTGGTAACATTTTAGTTTCAGCTTTCCACGTGACATGATTAAGGCCAGAAGATTAAAGGGACTTTTGACATAACTTTTATTTAGGATCACAAGATTCAAATTCTTTATTATTTTTTAAACTTCGTGTAAAGTTAAACTACGCCACTCCTTTTGAAACTGTCGGAGTATAAGTTACGAATTTTTAATATATTAGACCAAAATGTCAACAATTGTCCCTTTCTTTTGATATGATTGATGAAAGAAAGAACAGAAAAAGAAAATTCACAAACTAGATTTTTATTGAAGTGCTGTATGAGTTTAATAAAAAATACAAACATATCTATCGACATAATATACGTATGGCGATAAAATGATTGTCTGTCCATTTTATACGACAAAAGTGAATCAATAGATAGAATATTTATCAGAATAAAGCATGTATATTGGTGGGATGCATGAGAATCAATTGGTAGGATATTTTGAATTGTAACTGTTTGTCCATTGGAAGTATAAATTAGATATCAATCGGTAGGATATTTTTGGACAAAATAACTACATGTCCATCGGTAGGATATTTTTGGACAACATATATATATATATATATATATATATATATATATATATATATATATATATATATATATATATATATATATATATATATATGCATGAATACTTAAATAATTCAATAAACAATAACTTATAAAAAAAATGAATAGTTAAATCAATGAAAAATCGAAGGTGCTAAATTGATTATCATAAGGATTATTATCACGATTTATTGATATTTCAGAAGCTAAAAACAAATATATTATTTTAATTTCATTTAAAGTAATTGAAAATATTTTAATTAGTTCTTGAAAAGTTATTCAAATTTATGTTTGGAGTTTTGGCATATATATTATAACAAAACAAGTAAAACAAATTCTGAATTATTAATATTATAATTTTGGTTTAGAACTACTTAATCAGAAAGTTCTAAAGCAATAGAATTTTAGTAAAAAGAGGATGAAGTTGGAAACAAGATTAAGGAGGGCAAAGATACAATTTTCCCAATTCTTCAGTTCCTTCTCATTAGGTTCACTAAAAATTTTCCGAACAACTCTTCCTTATTCTTAAATATTTTATTGTAATGACTCTAATAAATGAACTACCGATACTAGAAACCTAACATGTGTGTGTTTGTGGTTTTCTTGAGTTGTGATGGTGTTTCATGTTGTCCCGATGTAACACCCCAAAAGTTCCAAGATCTAGACTAGAGCCTCACGTAGTTAATGATGATGATTTTAGACCTAAACTAACATAATTAACTTGATTAGGAATAAAGCCAAAACATCAAGGAACGATCACGACGTCCGGGGACTACTGAAAATTTACTAGTGTACCTTAAGGCTTTATATGGGGTTTGAGGAGTTGTATGGAGGTCAAACCTTATGAAAATGATAAGGGTACACATTAGAGTCTGTTGAGGATTAAAACGTACGGGTACGACTCCTCGAGGAGCATCCTAAGGGCCCTCGAGGAGGACACAAACCTTTACCCTAAAAGCTGTCAAAACAACAAGCAAATGATGAGGGTCAAACGATGCCCTGTTGATTGACTCACGCTCCGTCGTGACTCCACACATATAATTTTGGATCCAAGGCTCTATTCGACCAGTCTTTGAACCAAACGACGGTTTTCTAGGATGGTCCGTTCATGGAACAACGTACCGTCGACTGGAGGTCGTCGATGGTTCCTGCGAACTGGTGCAAGTTGCTGCCAAGCCAAGGGTGAATTATTAAATTCCACCGTTGGAAAATTAAGTGTGTGGTCGGTTTAATTTGGTAATTTTAGATATATTAAAGGACTTTAACTAATTAAAACCACCACACTTTATAAATTCCAAATAAAAAATCAAAACCCACTTTGCCTCTCTCACAAATTCTCTCTTTAACCCACCATTAAAGAACAAGGAAGATCTCAAGCTAGGGCACTCAAGATCCATCCATTTTCACTTCAATTCGTGGAATATCATCAAATAAGGTATGGGGATGTTGATTCATTGATTAGTTTCTCCATGAAGCCCTTCAAAACTTCTATTTTAGAAATTATTATGGTGACCAAAAACTAGGCTTTATGATCTAGCCATGGTTTCACTCCTAATTATTTTATTTATGTTATGTGCCTTATATTATGAATATATTAGGGTTAATTGATGATTTCTATTGGGAAAAGTATCCCAAGAACCCATGTGCACCCCTATGACTTAATTTCATGGATCTGATTGGATTAATTGGGTAGAGATGAATCTGATGTAATGTAATTGATGATTCTCTAGCCAAATAATCTTGTTTCATGTCTATTGTGATGTATATGGAAGTGATTATGATACTTTATTCTTCACCTTGAAAAGAGGTTAAATCTTAGGGTTTGTATATATGTTGGAGAATGTAATATATGAACTTTAAAGTTGCTTGCAAGGTACATGGCTTATGAAAGGATGAAAGCTAAGAAAGGTATTGTGAAGTGGTTTCTACTTTCTTGAACCCTACCTATTATGTTGCATGAATTGTGCGGGGTGAATCTAATCTCTTGTGTTGATTGAATGTATAATTCTGATGAAAACATCATGATTAATATTGTAAAAAGCGCTACCCACATATGTATGTTTATTCTAGGATGAAAGTGTATCCTCACCTAATGAATCTAATATCTTTATGTTGAATTGTATTGAATGAAGATGGATTACTCTTCACACATGTAGATACAATTAAAAGAACTAATGGTAGTTATTTGGGAAAGTATACTAAGCACCAAGAGAATATGGCCAATGAGGAAAACAACATTCCGTTTATGCAAGAGGTTGGGTCATCCTAGTGATACTCATGAGATGGGGACTCCTCCATTAATGCAATAGGTAGAGTACTTAGAAGAAATCTCCCTATACCTTTACGATGTTCCCCCGTAGGATATAGCTAGTAGATCCACATAGTAGCTAGAATGTAGGTTATACCTTGGCAAGTAGAACACCCTTTTTTGGTATAGGGCTTGATGACACGGGATTCCATGTAACCTGTCATTGTCTACGTCGGTTATTATTGATATTCCCTAAATAATGAAGTATCAAATGAAGCATGAACTAGTCTATGACATCCTAATGAGTTTACTAAGTAGAAGTGGGGTTATGGGACTTGACTTGTACATTGCATTAGTAGGCTTATAAGGGTGTTGTGGGTGGTTCTTTGTAGTTACGAAATGATAATAATAACATGTATATTAAATGTAAAATGGTTATAGTGAGCATGTTCTTATATTTAAATGTGGTTCATGATGTATGTGTTTAAATCATGATTATAAAATATAGTGTAATGGAAAGGTAATGTGTGAGGCTAAGGTGGGTTGTAAGGATCACTTAGTTGAGTTGGTATTATGGGATTCTAACTTTACCTTGCAGAAGTGAGTTTTGGTATGTTCCAAGGTTACAAATTCATTGTAGTTGGACATGGTTGGGGTATTTGCCTTATGTTTTGTATTGAGGATGTGAAAGGCTTTCCAAAACTTCATAAAACATACTTTCATATCAATGTCCCTTTATAATGTTTTAATGGTTTTTATGCATTTCTCCATACTTAGTGCATTAATTGTACTAAAACCTTTTCTCTTTTTTCTATTATGAGTATAGGTTCCGACTACTTGGTTTACTCATACATCTTTGAAGAAATCTTGGGATCTTTATCCCCATGACTTGTGGTAGGTCCTCAAAGATCTGATGACTAATGCACTTGATCTACTATATGATTTCTCTATTGATGTAATAGAATTAGTAATCTTTCTTTATGTACTTTTGTTCTAAAAGACTATTGTGTCTAAAGGGCTAATGATCCTATTTGAAGATTTTTTGTTGAACTCTTATTAATAGATGGTGTATGTGTGAAAACGGTATTAGATTCTTACTATTTTGCTTATGAAAATGAAGTTTCAATTTCTATTGAAAAAAGTTTTAAATTCCGCATTATTTCAAGTTCGTTTTTCCGTGACGATTACGCAAAGGGATTGTATAAGAACTCTTTGAGGTCGAGTACGCCGGTAATGTATACGGGGTAATCTCTGATCGTTACAAACTTGGTATCAGAGCATAAGGTTTTGGGATAATATTAGGGTTGATGTCACACACACCACGTCAATTAGAGTCTTATTCATAAATGTAAAGCGCGCCACCTCTATGAATAAGAGGCTATGAGATGATGAAGAACATTCCTTTCTTCATTAATCTATATTCTTTCTTGTAATCCTAACACTATCTAATTCTTTATAAAAAATTTAGAAATAAAGATAAGTATCGATATTTAAAATTATATTAAATTTTTTATGCAGAACTAGTGAATGAATAATACATACTCCTTACTTTAAAAAAGAATGACCCCCTTTACTTTTTTGTTTGTTTCAAAATAAATGACCTCTTTTTTTTTTGGTAACATTTTAGTTTCAACTTTCCACGTGACATGATTAAGGCCAGAAGATTAAAGGGAAATTTTACATAACTTTTATTTAGGATCACAAGATTCAAAGTCTTTATCATTTTCTTAAACTTCGCGTCAAGTCAAACTACGCCACTCCTTTTGTAACAGTCGGAGTATATGTTATGAATTTTAATATATTAGACCAAAATGGCAACAATTGTCCATTTCTTTTGATATGATTGATGAAAGAAAGAATAGAAAAAGAAAATTCACAAACTCGACTTTTGTTAAACACGTGACCTTCATATAAAAGTGTTGTTTGATTGTGATGGAAGTCGCTCCTCAATTTGTTAACAAAAGGTTTCACACTTTGTTGCGTTCTTGTTAGTGTAGTCCACACCTCTTTCTTAATTGAGATGCATTCTTTTGGATGTTATCGAAAAAACAAAGATAAAATTCAGTAGTAGAGTTTAATTTAAAGAAAAGGGTGGCATCCTTTTCGATACTTTCTACAATTATTTTTGCATATTTTTGTGGATACACTATTATCTTTATTATTCGAAGTCTTTGTTTCTTCAAAATCCATGCATGTTAACAACCTTGTTTGATTGTTGAAGTGTTGTATGAGTTTATTAAAAATACAAACATATATATCGACAGAATATAAGTGTGGTGAAAAAATGATTGTCTGTCCATTTTATACGACATATGTGAATCAATAGATAGAATATTTATCAAAATAAAAACATATATAATGGTGGGATGCAAGATAATCCATTGGTAGGATATATTGCATTGTAACTGTTTGTCCATTGGAAGTAAAAAGTAGAAGGATCAATCGGTAGGATATTTTTGGACGAAATAAATACAGGTCCATCGGTGGGACTTTTCAGAATCCACTAATAGATATTTGTTGATCCATTAGGTATGATATAAATACTTGTACATCGGTAGGAAGAATGAATACGATCAACTAGTAGGATTTAAATACATGGTCATCGGTATGAAGAATTAAAATGATACATCAGTAGGATATGAATGTATGTCCATCGATAGGATTAAATAAGAAGATCCATAAGTAAGATATAAATACATGTCTGTAGGACAAATGAAGATAATCCATTTGTAGGATATGAATGTATGTACGTCTGTAGAAAGAATAAGATGAGCAACTGCTAAGATATTTGGGAAAATTAAATGCATGTCCATCAATGGGACCTATGATAATCCATCAACGAGATATATGTGAAGACTTATAATTCGGATAATTTAATATGAATATCCTTCTACATCGGGCTCCTACGAAATCAATACGTATTCGATAAGGTGCACATCCTTTACCTTTGAATAAAAGCAACATAATAATATATTTCTACGTCAGCCTTCTCCAACTTCAGCAAGGAATTGATAGGGTGCACATCTTTTACCATCTAATAGATGCGACTTAAAAATATCTTTCAACGTCATTCTCCTACAAATTCAATGTGGAATAGATGAGTTCACAACCTTCACCTCCAAATATATGCGACTTAAAAATAACTTTTAATGTAAGCTCCCTCCAACTTCAATGTAAAATAGATAGGGTGCACATCCTTCACCTCCGTATAGATGCAACTTAAAAATATCTTTCAACGTCGGTCACCCCCAACTTCTCTGTGTAATATATAGGGTGCACATGCTTCACCTCCGAATAGATGTAACATAAAAATATCTTCCAGTTTCAGTCTCAACCGACTTTAACGTGGAATAGATTGGGTGCATATACTTTATCGAAGAAGATATATGACTTAAAAATATATTTCAATGCTAGCCTTGTAAGACTTCGACGTGGCTTAGATAGGTATCACATCCTTCACCTCCAAATACATGTAACTTAAGAAAATCTTTCAATGTCGGCCTCTTCCGACATAAAAGTTAATTCATTAAGATGGACATCCTTCACCTCCGAATAGATGTGACTTAAGAAAATTCTTCAATGGTAGCCTCCTCCGAATATCATGTCATGGCCCTCTCGGCGAATTAAATATGCAATGGACCTCTTAGCAAATTAAAAAGGTTATGGATCACTTTTCAAGTGAAAATGATTTCATTGTAACGATATGGCTGACTCAATGATTGTCCACTGTAAGAAGGTATATGTCTTGATAACTATCCAACTATAACAAGGTGGAGGACTCAGTGTCTTGAAAGGGTCATCTGTTTTATGCTTCCATCAATTCCTGCACTCGAAAAGGAATGATTAATAGATATAATATCACTTTGGCTAGTAACCTGTCTAAGAAACTTCAAGAAAAATAATAATGAGAAAAATTGTACAAAATTCTTTATCATTTTGACAGATGTGAGCAATAATCATTTTTTTCTTGAGCACTTTGTGATCCTTGTAACTCATATCTTTTAGAGAAATTCGTACGAGGCGTCAATGGCTGATATCCCAAATTCATATTTGCTCCATTACACAATGCCAGAGATTTTGAAGTAGACTTTGAACTTCAAGCGATGTTGGAGATCATTTGAAGCTGACTTTATAACTTTTGATGATACTTGTTGGAATTTTTGAGATCTTCCTAAAGAATTCTATCCTAGTAAGATCTCTTGAAAGATCTTGAAATGATGTCCAATTATGTGTCCTATATATTCTATCCCAATTTTTATGAAGAGGATAAAGAAAATCACACTATGTACATGACCGAACCATCATAGCTCCAACATATATTATTGATCCATGAATAAGGCCAAATGTAGTATAAATATTTTCGATGATTAATACTGCAACGAATCTGAGACAAAATCATCAATAGAAAATGTACAATATGAAAATTATGAAATAGAAAAATGAAATTTCCTGCGATATTCTAAGCCTAAAGAATAAAAATATGTTATTTTTTTACGAATGAATTAATAAAGTAAAATAAGTGTATCATACTAAGGAGAGTTAGTCTGATATCATATTTTACAATAGACACCCCGAAAAAGGAAATGCAATTTTTAATTTTTAAACGAAACAATCTAAAGGAAATGCAATTTTTAATTTTTAAACGAAACAATCTAAAAAAAAATTTGAAAAATTTTAAGAGGTAGAACTTGATTATCTCTTTGATATTGAAGTCTAAAGAATGTAAAAAGATAGTCAAGGCTTGACTACATTTTGTATCAAGAGTTACAATCGCATGTAAATCTCTCTCCCTTTTTTTCTCTTTTTCCAACTAAGATTGAATTCAAGGTAATACCTATAGTTTAAAGTTGTACCTAAAACATATTTGAGAATAAACAAGACTTGTTCATCTTGCTTTGAATGAAGGTTTTTAGTTGTACCAATCCTCTTTTTTCAATTGAAGTCTGAATATCATGTTCTGTGTTTTACAAGCTCTCTTCAGAACAAAACTTTTGCACCTTAGACTCCTTAGTAGGAGAGGGATATCCAAACCCCTTAAATCACTTACAAACATCTTCTTCTTCGTCACTTAGATAATTGAAACGTTGTCCACGCCATCGGTTTTCCTCATTGAGACACTGAAAAGTCTGTCAAAGCACATAAGCACTTGCTTCAGAATTTCAACTTGTTTTATTGATGTCTTTTTTTTTCCTCTCATCATCTCTTTAATAATTATTGCAACTTCTTTGTTGTAGTCCATGACAAGTCTAGAATGAAAAATCAGGTATTGTTCACAATAAAATTAAAACTTTATATAAAAATCAAACCTCAAACAATCTATTAAAATAAACCAAAATAACAACAAAATAAAAATATAACTCTTCCATGTATGCAAACAAACAAGAATTTGTCTTTCATTTTTTTACAGAAGAATAGAGAGTTGATGAAGAAACATGCATAAGTTGATAACTTGTATTATTGGAGAATACAAATGAAAGAGGACTGGAGACAAAGGGATAGTGAATGAATTTGTATATATAGGAAAAATATCAAGATTATGGTAATACATTATGGTTTGAAGAAGAAATTAGTAGTTTCTCTCATTCTTTAAAAAAAAATGTTTTGATGAGTAGAAGTCAAAAGGAAAAATTTCAATGTTTTATTTTTATGATATTTTCTTAAGAATTTAATTTAATGTGTAGGATCTACTAGAGTAAAATTAGAATTTTATTCAATGTACTTTCATGAGTCGAAGTTTAGAGGGTAAATTGTAATTTTTAGATCTGGTATTTTTTAAGCATTCATTTGATGAGTAGGAGCTAGGAGAGAAAGTTTAGATTTAATTTAATTTAATATAATGAGTAGGAGTCAAGAAGGTATTTTTTTAATTTTAGTTTTAGTTATATTTTTTCAAGATTTTTTTTCAATGATTAGAAGTAAATATCTAGGAGGGTAAATTTAAATTTTTATTTTATTTAATTTGATAAGAAGAAGCAGAGAGGGTAGTGTTTAAATTTTGGTAAGTAGAGAAGGTAAATTTTGAATATTAGTTTTTGTGATGTATTCTTAAACATTTAATTTGATATGTAGAGTCAAGAAGGTAAAATTTTAAATTTAATTTTATGACTAGAAGCTAGAAAAGTTAATTTTATATTTCATTTAATGTGATTTGATGAGTAGAAATCACATACGTTTCAAATTTACTTTTTATGATATTTACTAAATCATGTAATGTAGAAAGTATGTTACATCTAGAGTGTATTAGAGATAAAATAAATCATATATATATATATATACATATATATATATATATACATATATATATATATATATATGTATATATATATATATATATATATATATATATATATATATATATATATATATATATATAATTTAAATAATTCAATAAACAATAACTTTTTAAAAAATGAATAGTTAAATCAATGAAAAATCGAAGGTGCTAAATTGAATATCATAAGGATTATTATCACGATTTTTTGATATTTCAGAAGCTAAAAACAAATATATTATTTTAATTTCATTTAAAGTAATTTAAAACATTTTAATTAGTTCTTGAAAAGTTATTCAAATTTATGTTTGGAGTTTTGGAATATAAATTATAACAAAATAAGTAAAACAAATTTTTAATTATTAATATTATAATTTTTATTTAGAACTACTTAATCAGACAGTTCTAAAACAATAGAATTATTAATAAAAAGAGTATGAAGTTGGAAACAAGATTAACGAGGGCAAAAGATACGATTTTCCCAAATGTTTTGTTCCTTCTCATTAGGTTCACTAAAAATTTTCCGAACAACTTTTCATTATTCTTAAATATTTTATTGTAACGACTCTAAAAAACAAACTACCGATACTAGAAACCTGAATTGTGTGTTTGTGGTTTTCTTGAGTTTTGATGGTGTTTCATGTTGTTCCGATGTAACACCGCGAAAGTTCCATGATCTAGACTAGATCCTCATGTAGTTAATAATGCTAATTTTAGACCTAAACTAACATATTTAACTTGATTAGGAAGTATAAAAGCTAAAACATCAAGGAACGACCACGACGTCCGAAGACTACTGAAAATTAACTAGTGTGCCTTAAGGCTTTAAACGGGGTTTGAGGAGTTGTATGCAGGTCAAGCCTTATGATAATGCTAAGGGTACACATTAGAGTGTATTAAGGATTAAAACATACAGGTACGACTCCTCGAGGCCCATCCTAAGGGCCCTTGAGGAGGACCCAAACCTTTACCCTAAAAGCTATCAAAACAGCAAGCAAACTACGAGGGCCAAACGATGCCCCGTTGATTGACTCACGCTCCGTCGTTGGAGTCGTGAGTCCACACATATAATTTTGTAGCCAAGTCTATATTCGACCAGTCTCTGAACCAAACGACGGATTTCCACGATGGTCCGTTCATAGAATAACGGACCGTCGACTGGAGGTCGTCAATGGTTTCTGCGAACTGGTGCAAGTTGCTGCCATGCCAAGGGTGAATTATTAAATTCCACCCTTTGAAAATAAAGTGTGCGATGGGTCTAATTTGCTAATTTTAGATATATTAAAGGACTTTAACTAATTAAAACCAACCAACACTTGAAAAATTCCAAATAAAAAATCAAAACCCACTTTCCCTCTCTCACAAATTTTCTCTCTAACCCACCATTTAAGAACAAGCAAGATCTCATGATAGGGCACTCAATATCCATCCCTTTTCACTTCAAATTCGTGGAATATCATCAAATAAGGTATGAGGATGTTGATTCATGGATTAGTTTCTCCATGAAGCCCTTCAAAGCTTCTATTTTAGAAATTATTATGGTGACCAAAAACTAGGGTTTATGATCTAGCCATGGGTTCACTCCTAAATTATTTTCTTTATGTTATCTGCCTTATATTATGAATATATTGGGGTTAATTGATGATTTCTATTGGGAAAATATCCCAAGAACCCATGTGCACCCTATGACTTAATTTCATGAATATTATTGGATTAATTGCGTACAGATGAATATGATGTAATGAAATTGATGATTATTTAGCCAAGTAATCTTGTTTCAAGTCTATTGTGATGTATATGGAAGTGATTATGATACTTTATTCTTAACCTTGAAAAGAGGTTAAATCTTAGGGTTTGTATATATGTTGGAGAATGTAATATATGAACTTTAAAGTTGCTTGCAAGGTACATGGCTTATGAAAGGATGAAAGCAAAGAAAGGTATTGTGAAGTGGTTTCTACTTTCTTGAACCCTACCTATTATGTTGCATTAATTGTGTGGGATGAAGCTAATCTCTTGTGTTGATTGAAATTATAATTCTCATGAAAACATCATGATTAATATTGTAAAAAGCACTACCCACATATGTATGTTTATTCTAGGATGAAAGTGTATCCTCACCTAATGAATCTAATATCTTTATATTGAATTGTATTGAATGAAGATGGATTACTCTTCACACATGTAGATACAATTAAAAGAACTAATGATAGTGATTTGGAAAAGTATACTAAGCACCGAGAGGATATGGCCAATGAGGAAAGCACTTTTCCGTTTATGCAAGAGGTTGGGTCATCCTAGTGATATTCATGATATGGGGACTCCTCCATTAATGCAATAGGTAGAGTACTTATAAGAAATATCCCTATACCTTTGCTACGTTCCCCCGTAGGACATAGCTAGTGGATCCACATAGTAGTAGAATGTATGTTCTACCTTGGCAAGTAGAACACCCTTTTTCGGTGTAGGACTTTATTACACCGGATTCCATGTAACCTCTCATTGTCTATGTCGGTTATGGTTTATATTTCGTGAATAATGAAGTAATGAATGAAGCACGAACGAGACTATGACATCCTAATGAGTTTACTAAGTAGAAGTCGGGTTATGGTACTTGACTTGTACATTGCACTAGTAGGCTTAGAAGGGTGTTGTGGGTGGTTCTTTGTAGTTATGAAATGATAATAATAACATGTATATTAAATGTTAAATGGTTAAAGTGAGCATGTTCTTATATTTAAATGTGGTTCATGATGTATGTGTTTAACTCATGATTATGAAATATAGTGTAATGGAAAGGTAATGTGTGTGGCTAAGGTGGGTTCTAAGGATCACTTAGTAGGGTCGGTATTATGGGATTCTAAATTTAAATTGCAGAAGTGAGTTGGACATGGTTGGGGTATTTGCCTTTTGTGTTGTATTGAGGATGTGAAAGGCTTTCCAAAACTTCATAACACATACTTTTATATCAATGTCTCTTTCTAATGTTTTAATGGTTTTTATGAATTTCTCCATAGTTAGTGCATTAATTGTACCAAACCATTTTCTCCTTTTTCTATTGTGAGTATAGGTTCCGCATAATCGGTTTACTCCTACACCTTTGAAGAAAGCTTGGGGTCTTTATCCCCATAACTTGTGGTAGGTCCCCAAAGATCCGATGACTAATGCACTTGATGCCACTATATGATTTCACTATTGATGTAATTGAATTAGTAATCTTTCCTCATGTACTTTTGTTCTAAAAGACTATTGTGTCTAAAGGGCTAAGGATCTTATTTGAAGACTTTTTGTTGAACTCTTATGAATCGATGGTGTGTGGGTGAAAACGGTATTAAATTCTTACTATTTTGCTTATGAAAATGAAGTTTGAATTTCTATTTGTAAAAAGTTTTAAATTCCGCATTATTTCAAGTTCGTTTTGCCGTGACGATTACACTAAGGTCTTGTATAAGAACTCTTCGAGGTCGAGTACGCTAGTAATGTCTAGGGTGTACGCTCTGGTCGTTACAATATTGGTATCAAAGCATAAGATTTTGGTATAATATTAGGGTTGATGTCACACACACCACGTCAATTAGAGTCTTATTCATAAATGTAAAGCGCGCCACCTTTATGAATAAGAAGCTATGAGATGATTAAGAACCTTCCTTTCTTCATTAATCTATATTCTTGCTTGTAATCCTAACACTATCGAATTCTTTTCTTATGATCCTTTTATTGTGCTTTTAGGCAATGAATAAAAGAAGGAATAATGGTAGGAGGTTCGAAGAGGAGAATGTCAATGAGGTTATTCCCCCTCAAGCTCCTTAAAACCCTCAAGTTCCTATTGAAGAATGGGCTATGTGTAATGTGGAGATAAGGGCCACCATCCACAGTTTGACTCAAGTGTTGGCTAACAACGTTGCTAGGGATTCTAGGGTACTACTGAACCCCGATGCTAGCACCACCTCTTCAAGGATAAGGGATTTCACAAGGGTTAATACCCCTACATTCTTTAGCTCCAAGGTGGAGGAAGACCCGCAAGGGTTCATAGATGAAGTATACAAGGTGATAAATGTCATGGGTGTGACTTTTCAAGAAAAGGCGGAACTAGCCGTCTATCAACTTAAACATGTGGCTCAAGTTTGGTATGAACAATGGAAAGATGACAGGCCGGCTAGAGGAGGTTCGATTATTCAGGGGCATTCAAAACGGCTTTCATTCGGAGATTCTTTCCCTTGGAACTAAGGGAGAGAAAAATGCAAGAATTCATCAATCTTCATAAAGAGAATATGAGTGTGAAGGACTATAGCCTCAAGTTCACTCAACTATCAAAATATGCTCCCACTATAGTGGCAGACTCTAGGGCCAAGATGAATATGTTTGTTATGGGGGTATCCGATCATGTGACAAATGAATGTAGATCGGCTATGCTAATCCCAAGCATGGAAATTGCTCGTCTTATGGTCCATATCAAACAAATTGAGGAACAAAATCTTAAAAAAGTTTGTAGAGAGTTGAAAAGGGCGAAGTCCGATGACGGAAATTCTCCAAGGCTAGGTTTGAAATACAAGAAAAACCAAGGTCAAAAAGTGGTTTTGTAGTCCAAGTCCCTCCAATGCACCAAAGAAAAATAAAGGGAGGAGGACTACCCCTAAGGTTAAAGGAGGAAATAAGAGTGGCCCTTTTGTGGAAAGAACTACATGTGCCAAGTGTCATAAAAATCATGAAGGCAAGTGTCTTGCCGGTATGGGTGTTTGCTAGGATTTGGTAAAAGTGGCCACTAATTGAAGTATTGTCGAATCCGTGCGGCCAAAGGTAGAGAAGGTATCCAAGATCCAACTAATGCTCCAAACTCCGATGCTCCCAAAAATAATTGTTTATATGCCCTACAATCGTGAGGTGATCAAGAGAGATCTCAGGATGTTTTTAACGGTATGTTACAAGTATTTTCCATTGATTTTTGTACATTTTTGAACCCCGATGCCACCTTGTCTTTTGTAACTCCTTTAGTGGCTATGAGATTTAATATACTTCCCGATGTTTTCCATGAAACTCTTTCGGTTTCTACCCCGGTGGGTGATTCCGTAATTGTTAAAAGAGTTTATAGGGGTTGTCCCGTGGCATTGACCAATAGAGTCACATTGTTAGACTCGGTAGAACTCGATATGTTAGATTTCGATGTCATACTAGGGAACAATTGTCTACATTCTTATTTTGCTTCCATCGATTGTAGAACTCGGGTAGTAAAATTTCAATTTCCAAATGAACCCATTTTATAGTGGAAGGGGGGAAATCTTGCCCCGAGAAGTCGAATTATTTCATGTCTTAAAGCTTGCAGGTTAATTTCTAAGGGATGTCTCTATGATATTGTTAGAGACAATGTTCTTGAGTTTGAGACTCCCCCGCTAGAGTCGGTCCCCATAGTGAGGGATTTTCTGGAAGTCTTCCTCGATGACTTACCCGGGATTCCTCCTGAGTGGGAAATTGATATTGGCATCGATTTATTGCCAGATACAAAACCCATATCAAACCCACCTTACGGAATAACTTTGGCTGAGTTTAAGGAATTAAAGGCTCAACTCAAGGATTTACTAGATAAGGGCTTTATTCAACCTGGCATATCTCCATAGGGTACCCCGGTGTTGTTTGTGAAAAAGAAAGATGGGTCTCTTAGAATATGTATTGACTACCGCCAATTGAACAAGGTCACAATAAGGAATAATTATCCTCTTCCTAGGATTGATGATTTGTTTGATCAACTCCAAGGTGCGGGTTACTTTTCGAAAATCGATTTGAGATCGGGATATAATTAACTAAGGGTTAGAGAGTGTGACATACCTAAAATGGCCTTTCAAACTAGGTATGGTCATTTTGAATTTTGAGTCATGTCTTTTGGCCTAACAAATGACTCGGCTGCTTTCATGGACCTTATGAATCGAGTTTTTAGAAACTATCTTGATTTTTTGGTGATTGTCTTTATCGATGAATTCTTTATATAATCTAAAAGTGAGGTGATAATGTGAACCATTTCAGGATAATCTTCCAAGTTCTAACGGATGTCGAACACTTTGCCAAATATAGTAAGCGCTACTTTTGGTTGAGATTGGTTGCTTTTATTTGTAACATTGTGTCTATTGAAGGGGTAAAAGTAGATCTGAGAAAGATGGAAGCGGTCAAAAGTTGGCCTAGACCATTGAACCCTACCGACCATCGAAGCTTCTTAGGCTTGGCCAGGTTCTATTAGAGTTTTGTTGAGTATTTTCCTCCATCACATCTTCATTAACGACTTTGACAGAAAAGAAAGTTAAGTTTGAGTGGTAGGAGACATGTGAGAAGAACTTTCAATTGTTCAAAGACAAGCTTACCTCTGCTCCGGCATTAGTTTTGCCGGAGGGCACAGAGGGGATTGTCATATATTGTGATGCTTATTGAGTAGGTTTGGATTGTGTCCTTATGCAACATGGTTAGGTGATAGAGTATGCCTCTAGATAACTAAAGGTGTATGAGAAGAACGATCCAACTCATGATCTTAAATTACCGTTTGTAGTGTTTACTTTAAAGATATGGATACACTATCTATATGTGGTGCATATGGATGTGTTGCAAAGGAGATGGTTAGAAATCTTGATGGACTATGATATGAGTGTTCTTTAAAACCCCGCCAAAGCCAATGTGGTGGAGGATACTTTAAGTCGAATATCAATGGGTAGTTTGGCCCATGTTCCCGATGGTAATAAAGAGTTAGGGAAAGAGGTGCATAGATTATCCCGTTTGGGTGTTCGGTTAGAGGATTCTCCAAGGGGAGGAGTAATGGTTCGTCATAACTCCGAATCATCTTTATTGGTTAATGTGAAGTCAAATCAACATTTTGATCCTCTATTGATGTAGTTGAACGAATCGGTTCTTAGAAAATCTAATGAATCTTTCTCCCAAGGGGTGGATGGGGTACTTATGTACCAAGGTAGGTTATGTGTGCCGGATGTAAATGACTTAAGCAGGCAAATTTTGTACGAGGCTCATGGTTCCTAATATTCCATTCATCCGTGTACCACAAAAATATATCGTAATTTACAATAGATCTATTGGTGGGAAGGGTTAAAGAAGGAAATAGCGTAATTGGTTGCCAAAGGTCCTAATTGTCAATAAGTAAAGTACGAACATCGTAGACCGGGAGGTTTGACTCAAGAGATAGAGATTCCCACTTAGAAGTGCAAAGATGTTAATATGGATTTCGCAGTGGGTTTGCCTCGTATAGTATTGGGGATTATGGGAATGGGTGGTGAATCAGAAGTTTGGGAAGAGAATGAGAGTGGTAGGGAGTTGAAAAGAGAGGAAATGGGAGAAATGAGGGAAAGAAACGGTTGAAATGAAGAGGTGGGAAGTTAAAAGGTTTAAAAACTTTTAATATTTGCCGATCGGGTCGGGTCGGGTTTACGGTTATTGATGCGATCATTCCCCGTCGACGATCCGTCACAGGTGTGACGGTCCGTCGTAGGGTCCGTCATAGGTGCCCTAACTTAGAAACAAATGTAAAAAATGTACCTGGGCACGACGGATGCTTGCGACGGTCCGTCGCAAGCGTGATGGTCCGTCGATGGATCCGTCACTGAGTGCTGCAGAACAATTTTCTGCAGATTTTCTGGTTATGTGCTACCTGCAAATTTAACACCCATTAAGCTATTCTTTTTGTATTTATCTGGACACTTATTGGACACGGACCCTAAACTACGCTCTAGCCAACACTTCTAACAAAAAGAAAAGCAAAGAAAATGCAACTGTTACTAGAAAGTTATGAAAAACCTATAGGTTGCTTAGAGGATACATATTGGGTTGCCTCCCAACCAGCGCTTGATTTAACGTCGCGGCACGACAGAGGACACTTGATTACTCAGACTTCATCAAGATGGTATGCCTCGATCACTTCATTCGCCGTTTCAGCATGCCCCAGATAGATTTTTATTCGCTGTCCGTTCACCTTAAACCGCACACCCTCTTTGTTTTTGAACTCAAACGCCGTGAGGGAATAGTTGGGTGATCCCATAAGGTCCAGTCCATTTGGACTTGAGTTTGCCCGGAAACAAGCGCAACCTAGAATTTAATAAAAGCACCAAATCCCCAACCATAAAATCATTCCCAATTTTTTTTCTCTTTCTAAAATTTTCTCTCTCTAACAGCCGCTCCAGCTACTGTCCAAACGGCTACAGGAAATTCAAAATTTCACGCCGCCTCATCGGCACGTGCGCCTCCGGTGGAGGTCCAACGGCCGCCGGACCAAAGCCAACAGGATCATCCTGACGAGGGCAACAAAACCCAGTATTGCACGCACCACGAATCATCTCACAACTCTTCGAAATCGCAAGACACTGACGCAATGAACACTGCATTTTCAGAGGAGGAGTTTGATCGAGAACGAGAAAACATTTCCCCAGGAATTTCTGAGTTGAATCGAAGAAAAATGATGGGGGAATCTGATAATACTAGTTACGATCTACAACATACTCAAAAATCAATCGATTCCATCGTCCCAATTGGCAGCAATCGCGAAATGAATTTGGCGAGAATCGCGATGGAATCGCCTGGGATGCTCACTCAAAATCGAGCAACTTCGAGCCAATCTTGTAACAAATTGAGTACTGGGGTTTACTCCCCTGTTGATAAGGATCATCTCAACGAAATTTCAGTTGAAATGGACCAGGAAATTGCCGGCGGGGAGAAATCCGATGTTCGCAGAGCTCAAGTCACCGGAAACCATGGAAAATTGTCGATGGGGACTAATTCTCAGTCTATAAACGTCCATCTTACTGATTTCGCTAACGATTTGGAGGAAGGAAACAACTCTAACAACAATTCCATATCCCTCAATGATTATGCGTTCAAAATACAACAAGGGAGGCAAAGAAGTGAAGTCGAGCAACTAGATTCTAATCGAAATGTTGAGCAAAACACCATGCTGGATAATCATCAATCAATTGAAACAACAATGATGATAGAGGGCAACAAGAATCAGCTGGGGGGGGGGGATTCGACTGAGCAGCAGGGCATTGACAGTAGCATTATGAGGATGCATACAACAACCTTATTGAATGGAGTTCAATCTTCGAATTTTTCCTTTGGAACTTCAGGTAAATCATCCTATCTAACTTCTAACATCATTGCTGCTACTTCTCAGGTCCTGCCAAATCAAGATGGCAAAGGTGAGGAGAATGGACAATCACAGCCTCAAGGCCATGAACAAACAGGCCAAAAACAACAACTTCCAGGCAAGGAACTGCAGCAAAGAACAAAGAGTCAAAACAAGGCTGCAAATGACAAAGAAAATCAAACAAATCAAATACAAATTCTCCAACAAGTTCAAAGACAAGAGGACAGTAAACAGGGAGGAACAACTTCAGCATATCAAAGCAATAAGGAAACCATGGAGTACCAAAGCAACTTCCCAAAGATTTCCAACAACTTTACGAGGTATGATCCTTACTCTCAATTAGATAGAAATAATAAACAGGGTAACAATGTTGCGCAGGGAAATACTAGACCTCCTAACAGCCACCAACAGGGTCAAAACATGAGTCACAATGCTAAACAGGACAAGGCTAGTGAGCCTGCTCTATAAACTGTTGTTCAATCTTTTGCAGCCCGCTTGAGGTATAATCAGTCTAAGAATGAGATTCCAATTGTGTTGAATGATCCCATACATACTACTAGACAAGGGTATCCTGCTGTACTCTTAGATGAACATGATTATTATGTAAAGTTGGCTGAATGTTGTAAGTATACGCTTGTGGGCAAATTCACTAATACAATGCCTAAAATGGAGTTGGTTAGAAAAAGTTGCACCCTTCAAACTCAACTTACTGGGGGTGAAGATTACTCACTTTAACTCTAGGCATGTGTATATTGATCTAGATAATGAATTCGATTAGCAAACTGTTTGGACAAAATTGAGGATGACTATTGAAGGGCAATTGATGAGAATTCAAGCTTGGAGCCCTGATTTTCCCCCCGAGGAAGGAACTCCTATTGTTCGTATTTGGGTTGCTTTGCCAGGCCTACCATGGGATTTTTATAATAAAGTTCTTTTGACTACTATCTTGGAATCTGTCGGGAAGGTTTTATATCTTGATTCTCCGACTTCTCAAAGGACTAGAGGTAGCACAACTAGGGTGAAAGTTCAAGTGGATCTCACTAATAAAAGGCCTGAACATGTATGGTTAGGTTTCAAAAATTCAGACCCCAACAAGGGGAGATGGCTGAAGGTTCAATATGAAGGTATTCCCGACTATTGTATGTGTTGTAAACATCAAGGGCACATGGATTATGATTGCACTATAAAAAGAAGAGATGAAGATGGGAACAGGAAGAAAGAAATGGAGCCTGATAAAATAAATAAACCAAGAGGAGATCAGCATCAAGGTGGAGATGTAATAGAGGAAAATGTTAATCAAAATCAAAAAGGAAACCACCAAGATGGAGAACTGCAAGAGACAGGAAAACAGGGTCAGAGAAATTATGATCAACAAGTAGCAGAAAAGGAGGAGCAGTGGCAGACACAAAGAAGAAAACAATCAAAGAATTTGGAGCAAGTTCAACCCAAAGCAGCATGGAGAGCACGTTCACCACAACACAAAGCAAGCAATGATAGCAGGCAGCAGGCAGCAATTACTTCAGGTATAAATCCCTCCATTACTACTCATAATGTTTACAGTGATTTAGAATTGCAGGAACAGGCTGTTCAGCAGCTGTAGGAGGCCACATCAGGAAAGAAAGGTGCTGCAGACAGCAATATCCAACAAATCCAAGAGCCAAATAGTGTCTCACCATGAACAAATCGAAGAACAAATGTCCAAGAGCTGCAGATGGACAATTCAGAAAAAAAAGGTAATGCAGTCAGTGATTCACAGCAAAATCAAGAAATAAATATTGTTTCACCATCAACACATCAAAGAACAAATCTGCAACAACATCCAACACAATTCACACAAGCCAATAAGAACAAGAGAACATGTATTGACTTATCTCTCCCCACACCCCAGCAACCCCCTGTAACTGCTGTTGATAATGTTGCGATTGTTGGGTTGGCTGTTAAAGTTGATGGAGGTATGGATGGAGGGTGTCAGGAGAAGCCCACTAATCTGCAGGAAGGGGTATCCAAAGGGGGGAAAAGAGTTTTTGATCACAATGACCATAGGAGAGACCTTAGAGCCTCAGAAAGTAAGTCTCCAAACTCCAACAATCAAGAGCTTCAGAAAAATTTCAGTCATGATGATCAGAGTTTGAAAAGAGTTGAAAATCAAGAAGCAGGGGGTATAAATGTTGCTGGATCAGCAGGTTAATTCTGAGCATCAGCAGCAGCAGGGTGATAAAACTCCTGTCGAAAAACAAAACAATAGATCACAAGGCAGACCTAGCAAAAAGAAAAGAGAAGCAATTAAAAGAAAAATTCAAAGAGAGGCAGGTCTGCTGTGTGATAATTAACAGGTTCAAAGAGAAAATAACTCTCCAAAACAGTATCATGGGAACTCTGATTATGAAGTAATAAATTCAGAAGATGAATTTGACGAGGATACTCAATCTCTCAATGAAAAAGAGGGAGAAGAGGAAGAGGATGAAACTAGTGCCCACTTGATCAAGGCTTTTGGTTCTACAATCCAAAGTGAGTTTGAGTCTGAAATCCATGAAGTTACTATCCAACAAGGTTTATCTCCAAGGGGTAGAAAGGAAGTCAGACAATATAACAACACCGTCACAACAAGCACATCTGCTAATACTAGTAGACCCAACACCAGGTCCCAAAGTAATGGTTTTTAATGATCAGTACAATATGTTGGAATGCTAGGAGCATCAACACCCAAGGCTCTTTGGAAAGACTCCAAAATCTCAAGAAAATGCATAATTTGTCTATGATTGCTATTCTTGAACCTTTTGTAGATAATTCTCAAATCAACAAGTACAAGATTCTTTTGTCTATGGATAATGCTCTTTGTAATGATAATGGCAAAATTTGGCTTTTTTGGACCAATGATATGAATTGTAATATTTTGGAAATTCATGATCAACATATCACTTATTGGGCCAAACATATTGAACACAATGAGAAATTTATTTTTTCTCTTATCTATGTTAAGTGTAAGGAACACCTAAGAAGACCTCTTTGGGAAAGACTTTATCATATTTCCAAGATGGACAACCCATGGTGTACGATTGGAGACTTTAATGTCATTACGTCAACTGAAGAAAAACATGGTGGCATGCCCTATAATATGAACAAAAGCCTGGAATTTATTAATATCATTGAGGCTTGTGGTATTATGGACATAGGCTACAATGGTCAACATTACACTTGGTGTAATCAAAGATCCGGTGAAGCAACAGTGTGGAAAAGATTGGATCGAGCCATGGTCAATGATAAATGGTTGGAATATATGCCACAAACTACTATCTCTCATCTTCCTGCTGTAGGCTCGGACCATTGCCCTTTATTAATGGAAATGGAGGTGAGAATAGACCAAAAAGTCAAATATTTTAAGTTTTTGCACTGTTGGACTAAAAATGAAAAATTCAAGGATATTGTGCAAAGCTCTTGGCAAGAGGAAGTAAGTGGTGACCCTATGTGGAAACTTCATCAGAAAATGAAGAAATTGGCTTCTACCTTGAGTAATTGGTCTAAGAGTGAATATGGCAACATCTTTTCAATGGTTATAGATTTTGAAGAACAAGTTAAAAAGGCGGAGGAGAATGTCATACAAAATAATTCAGAGGAGAATAGAGCCAGACTTCATCTTATTAATGCTCAATACATCAAATACATAAAGTTGGAAGCTTCCATACTCAAGCAAAAAACTCAGCTCCAATGGTTCAAAGAAGGGGATACCAATTCCAAATATTTTCACTCCATTATGAGGGGAAGGAGGAGGAAGTTGTTTATCCACAAGATTTGCACAAATGATGATACTTGGATTCAGGGAGACGAGAACATTGCCAAAGAAGCTTGTATGTACTTTCAAAATACTTTCACTGGGAAATAAGACAGAATTAGTGAGAAAGTTCTTAACTGTATTCCCCGGATGGTTACAGATGAACAAAACCATCTTCTTCAACAAATGCCTAATATGGAGGAATTAAAACAAGTTGTTTTCTCCATGAATCCTAACTCGGCTCCAGGTCCGGATGGGTTTGGAGGGAGATTTTATCAATCATGTTGGGATATTATTAAGGAAGATGTACTAAAAGCTATGCAACATTTCTTTTGTGGAAATATTATGCCTAAATATTTTTCACATGCTTGTCTTGTTCTTCTTCCTAAAATTGATCATCCTAACAAATTTTCTGAGTTCAGACCCATCAGCTTGAGTAACTTCTCCAACAAAATCATTTCCAAGATACTTTGTTTCAGATTAGCAGGTATTCTGCCTCAGTTTATTTCTGAGAATCAGTCGGGATTTGATAAGGGAAGAAGTATTTCGGAAAACATTATGTTGGCTCAAGAGATCACTCACAGTATCAAACAACCCAATGAAGGTGACAATGTGGTAATCAAACTCGATATGGCCAAGGCATATGATAGAGTGTCATGGTCGTATACTTGTCTGGTTTTGCGAAGAATGGGTTTTGGTGAGTTTTTTATTGACCTGGTGTGGAGAATAATGAGCAACAACTGGTATTCTGTTATTATTAATGGATCTAGGCATGGCTTTTTCAAGTCAACAAGGGGGCTCAAACAGGGTGATCCGTTATCTCCGTCCTTATTTATTTTAGGGGCAGAGGTGTTGTCTCGGATGCGTAATATGCTTCATCATCAGCAGAATTACAAGAATTTCCAAATGGAAAGTAGAGGCCCACAGATTAATCATCTCAGCTTTGCGGATGATATCATTATCTTCTCTTCCACCACTAGAGATACTCTCCATATGATTATGAAAACTCTGGCCACATATGAGTCTGTATCAGATCAACTCATAAACAAAGACAAGAGTCATTTCATGGTCCCTTCGAACTCTCCTATAGAGGTCATCAATGTAATTGGAGAGATCACAGGCTTCACTCAGAAAAACTGCCCCATTACCTACCTGGGGTGTCCTCTTTACATTGGTGGTCAAAGAATCATTTACTATTCAGATTTAGTCGCAAAGATCACCAAAAAGATTATGGGATGGCAATCAAGGATTCTTAGTTTTGGTGGGAAGGCTACTATGATCAAACATGTTCTCCAATCCATTCCTATCCACATAATGTCAACTACCTCTCCTCTTAAAACAACTATCCGGTATATCAAGAAAGCCATGGCAGATTTCTTTTGGGGATGGGACAAGGAAAAAAGGAAATATCATTGGGCTTCTTGGGATACATTATTTCTTCCTTTGGACGAGGGAGGTATTGGTATAAGACGTCTCGAAGATGTGTGTATTTCACTATAACATAAGCAGTGGTGGATTTTCAGAAGCAAGCAGACTTTATGGAGTCTATTCTTGAAAGCAAAATATTGTCAAAGGGCTCACCCGGTAGAAAAAAAAACTTGACACGGGGCAATCTTTGGTTTGGAATTTTAAGTTGAAAAACAGAGCCATTGCTGAATCCCAAATTCAGTGGAGAATTAATTCTGGCAGCAGCTCCTTTTGGTGGGATGATTGGCTAGGAGACGGCCCTCTTGCTCATCAATGCGATCATATCACGAGTTTAAACAACACCACTATCTCTCACTTTTTAATTAATGGAAGATGGAACGAAATATTGATTCGACAATGGATTCCTCCATTATTGATTCAAAAAATTTTGAGTACTGACATTACTTTTCAGGAACATAAGCTGGACGAGGCAATTTGGAAACCTTCCGAGAAGGGCCTGTTCACCTGTGCTGCTGCCTGGGAACAGATTCGACATAGAAAGGAAAAAAATTATTTTAGTAAGAACATGTGGCATAAATTCATCCCTTTTAAAATTTCTTTTTTAGTGTGGAGGGCATTGCGTGGTAAGCTCCCCACTAATGAAAGGATTACCAACTTTGGGATGGAGGCAGCCCACTGTTTTTGCTGCTACAGCCCTGGTGAAGACACCATTGAACACATATTTGTAGCTGGCCACTTTGCCAATAATATTTGGAGTTTCTTTTCTGCAGCTGCAGGGCTTCAGCATGAACACACCCCGATACATACACTGCTGCAGAAATGGTGGAGACTGCCGCAGGGAACTGATGTGCAGCAGCTGGATATCAGGCTGCTGCCAGTGATTATTTTCTGGAATCTCTGGAAAAATCGCTGCGCAGCAAAATACGGAGCAAAGCAGTCCAACACAGCTCGAGTAAAATTCCTCATAGTCAAAGACTTCAACCATCTTCTCAACACAGCCTATCCATACATTCAATGGACTAACAATTGGAATTCTCTTATCGAAATGGTGGCAAGTTACAAACATGAGATTATGGTTAAAGAAGTAACGTGGGAGAAACCTCAACAACCATTCCTCAAGCTCAACACTGATGGGAGTGCCCTTAACAACCCAGGGAAAATTGGAGGAGGAGGAATAGTAAGAGATCATCAAGGTAATATGATATATGCATTTACTATTCCTTTGGGTATTGGTACCAACAACCAAGCGGAAATTCAAGCAGTTAGCCATGGTTTAAATTGGTGCATTCAGCATGGATATAGAAAGATTCACTTGGAAGTGGATTCAGAATTGGTCATTCATTGGCTTTCGAATCAAACCAACTATCCATGGAACCTACAGCCATACATTCTGGAAATCCACAGACTAGTGCATCAGTTGGAAAGGTTCAAGATTACTCATGTTTACAGGGAGGCAAACAACACGGCTGATCGGCTATCCAAATATAGTCACAACACAGACATTGTTCAACACTTTTACATCAAGGATCAATTACCTACTCTTGCGAGAGGAATCTTCATTCTAGAAAAGCTTGGCATGGTTAATTTCAGGAGAAAGAAATTGAAAAGAATCAAGAAATCTCCATGATCGTCTCTTTCTGTTATGGTATAGTTTTTATACCTGTTTTGGTTAGGAGCCTATTCACTTAGACTATGCTATTTGGTATAGTCTCTTTGAATAGGATAGATTTTTATTATCGTCTTACTTTTGTAAGGGGAGAGTCTCCCTTATTTACGTTTCCTAGATACTTTGTATTGAGAGGATTCCTCTCTTCTAGGTGCTTAGTATTTTGGTTTCTCTTTTATTGTAAGGGGATGAGTCGAATTTCCTTTTTAGGAAAGTTGACTTCTGAACCATCTTAGGATCGGAGGTAAGGTTTATGCCCCCCTCCTTGTATCTTTTACTTTTATTAATGTTAAGGCCTGGGGGTGTTGCTCAGCCCCTTACCCCTCCAAGGGTACTTAAAAAAAAAAAAAACTTTTGGTCATGGTACTTCTTCATCTTTTCTTTGTAGAGGGCTGAACTTTCATAAGCTATTAGGCGAAATTCATTGAGCTCATTCAACCCATTTAACCTCTGTTCTGCAGCTTCATTCAATCCATTTTCAACTTCTTCATTGCCCACGTGGCTTTATGCTCTAATTCAACCGGTAAGTGACAAGCCTTCCCATATACAAGTTGGTATGGGGACATACCTATGGGAGTCTTGTATGCTGTCCGGTAGGCCCAAAGAGCATCATCAAGCCTCCTTGACCAATCCGTTCTACTAGCGTTCACCGTTTTCGACAAAATCTGCTTGATTTCCCTATTTGACACCTCAACTTGCCCACTAGTTTGAGGATGGTAAGGAGTGGCCATATTATGGCGAACACCATATTTCTCCAATAATCCCTTAAACAATTTGTTGCAAAAGTGGGATCCCCCATCACTAATAATAGCCCTTAGGGTGCAAAATCGGGAAAATATATTCTTTTTCAAGAACGCGGTGACACTCTTCCCTTCATTATTTGCGAGTGCGATAGCTTCCACCCATTTAGACACATAATCAACCGCTACTAGAATGTACTTCATCCCATGAGAACTCACAAAAGGGCCCATAAAATCAATGCCCCATACATCAAACAATTTGATCACAAGAATGGGTTTTAAAGGGAGCTCTTGCTTCCTCGAAATGCCACCATCTCTTTGGCATCTATTACATGCCTTTGCAAACTCATGAGCATCTTGATGGATAGTTGGCCAATAATAGCCACATTGTAAGATTTTGTGGGTTGTCCCGATACCACTATGATGCACACCTACTGGTGAAGAATGACACGCCTCCAAAACACTCAACATCTCAACTTCTGGCACACATCGCCGAATAAGCCCATCGGCGCAACTCCTATACAAGTATGGTTCATCCCAAAAGAACTTTTTAACATCATGCATGAACTTTTTCCTTTGATGAAAGGACAAGTCCGGTGGGACAATATCGCTAGCCAGATAATTCGCAAAATCTGCGAACCATGGAATCAAGTCTTGAGAGGCGGTCAATACATGATCATCGGGGAAAGTATCATCAATTTCATTCTTATCCCCCAACTCTCTCATTGTTTCGTCTTCTAAATGGGACAAGTGATCAGCAACTTGATTCTCGGTCCTTTTTCTGTCTCTTACCTCAAAGTCAAATTCTTGCAATAGTTTTACCCAACGAATCAACCTCGGTTTCGCATCCTTCTTTGCCATCAAATATCTCAAAGCAGAATGATCAGTATGCACTATAACTCTAGGCCTAGCAAATAGGAGCGAAATTTCTCGAAAGCAAAGTCTACTACAAGGAGCTCTTGCTCAGTCACTGTGTAGTTCTTTTGTGCTTCATTGAGGGCTTTACTAGCATAGTAAATGGGGTGAAGGATTTTGTCCCTTCTTTGTCCCAATACCACACCAAGAGCAACCCCACTAGCATCACACATCACCTCAAATGGAATGTACCAATCCAGAGAAATAATGATAGGTGCAGACACCAACTTTTCTTTCAACTCACTGAATGCCATAAGGCAGGATTCATCAAAATAAAATTTACACTCTTTCTCAAGCAACTTGCACAAAGGATGCACAATTTTTGAAAAATCCTTGATGAACCTCCGGTAAAAACCTGCATTCCCAAGAAAGCTTCTCACACCTTTTACAGAGATAGGTGGGGGAAGTCTCTCTATTACCTCGACTTTAGCTCGATCAACCTCTATACCCTTCTCTCAAATGCGATGACCCAATACAATACCCTCCTTCACCATGAAGTGACATTTTCCCCAATTTAGTACTAGATTGCAGTCTTCACACCTCTTAAGAACCTCAGATAAATGACTCAAACACCGCTCAAAGGAGTCACCAACGACAGAAAAATCATCCATAAACACCTCAATAGTGTCCTCCACCATATCGGAGAATATCGACATCATACATCTCTGAAATGTGGCGCGTGCATTGCACAACCCAAACGACATTCTCTTGAACGCGAAAGTCCTATATCGGCAAGTGAATGTGGTTTTCTCTTGATCTTCCGGTGCAATAGAAATCTGATTATACCCCGAATAACCATCAAGAAAACAGTACCACCCTTTTCCGGCAAGTCTATCCAACATCTGATCCATGAAGGGCATAGGAAAATGGTCTTTTTTGGTCCATGTATTTAATTTCCGGTAGTCCATACACACCCTACATCCAGTCACCGGTCTCATCGTAGCAAGCTCATTTTTCTCATTGGGGACCACAGTTATTCCCTCTTTCTTAGGTACACATTGTACAGGGCATACCCAACTACTATCAGCGATCGGATATATTACTCCGGCATCCAACCACTTAATAATTTCCTTCTTCACTACCTCTTGCATAGGTGGATTTAAGCGTCTCTGATTCTCAATACTTGGCTTATGATCGGGCATGAGTTCGATTTATGAGAACAAATACCGGGAGGGATCCCAATAATATCTGCAGTAGTCCACCCAATAGCTCTTTTGAACCTTTTTAACACTTTCACCAAACTCTCAACTTGTTGTACATTCAGATTTGATGCAATGATTACCGGCAAAGTGTCACCATTTCCTAAGAATTCATACCTCAGATGAGGTGGTAGAGCTTTTAGTTATAATTTTGGAGCCTCCTCTATAGATGGTTTCGCGGGTGGAGACTCGCGATTCTTCATATCTAACTCATATTTCTTCGGTTTAAACCGAACATCACCTAGATCAAGTGCCGCGACCAATGACCCATACTCTTCAATGCAATCGCTATCAAAATTCATGATCACTGCCGCTAGTGCTTCTACACCCAGACGTTCTTAAATTTGTACCTCAGATGACTTTTCAACTTTGTAGGATATGACAGACACCGATTGGACCTCACCACTCTGCCTCATGGACCTACAAATGTTGAAGGTCACTTCTTCATTGTTCAACCGAAATTTCATCTGCCCTTTTTCCATATCAATCAAGGCTCTACCCGTAGCAAGGAATGGCCTCCCAAGAATAATAGGCACCTCAAAATTGACCTCACAATCAAGAATAACAAAATCGGCCGAAAATATGAATGACTCCACTTTTACTAGCACATCGTGGAGTATCCCAATTAGCCTCTTTACTGTTCGATCGGCCATCAGTAGCCGCATCGCAGTGGGTTTTGGATCACCCAAACCAAACTTCTTGTAAATCGAGAGGGGCATGAGATTTATGCTTGCCCCAAGATCACATAATGCTTTCGCAAAATGTTATAACCCGATTGTACAAGGAATAGTGAAAGCACCCGGATCTTCTTTCTTTTGCAATAGAGATCTTGTAGCAATAGCACTATAGTGCTGCATTCTATCATCATCCTCAAAAGTGACCGATCTTTTCTTCGTAACCATATCTTTCATGAACTTGGCATAACCGAGCATTTGTTCCAGAGCTTCTACCAAAGGGACATTGATGGAAAGCTGTTTCAACATCGTTATAAAACGCCGGTATTTACCATCCTCGGTCTTTTTCACTAATCTTTGTGGGAAGGGGGAGTGGTCTAGGCATGGGAGTCACCTTTTTGGGCATTTCAACATCTTTTCCCGTTTTATCTTCTAACTCACCACTAACCTCCACCACCTTATCATCATCTCTTATCACCTTTTCTACATCAGACGGCATAGGTGGGTCAATGGTCTGCTTACCACCCCGAGTAGTGATTGCCATACAATGTCCATCATTTTTTGGATTTTGGACAGTGTTGCTAGGGAGAGTGCCCGGTTGCCGTGTGTTCACAGTCGCAGATAATTGGGGCATTTGCAACTCAAGCTGCTTAATCGAGATTGCATGTGTATCAACATTCTGCCCAATATCCGCTAAGTCACTTTCTTAACTCTTTAGTGTGTTCATCACTAGCATCGAACCTCCTCATCATTTTGTGCAACATATCCTCAACTCGCGCCATACTACCTCTACCATCCCTAGGAGAAACTTCAAGATTTTGAGGAGGAACATAGGGCCTACTCCTATCATTTCTGTTACTATAGTTACCCCGGTTGAAGTTGTTGTCGCGGTTGTAATTCCCATCTCGGACATAATGACCCTCGCGGTTATAATTACCATAGTTCCGACCTTGGTTTCCTTGACCTTGGCGCCAATTCTCCTGATTGGAGCCTTGGGCGTTCGGTCGGGAACCTCCCGTCTGCTCATTCACCGCATAGGAATCCTCCTCATAATAATATTCATCATTTGGCGGTGGTGGTTTAGACAAGTAGTTGACTGCATTTACCTTTTTTGCACCCCCAGTGACATGTTTTAATACCAACCCAAGCTCAGTTCTCATCTGAGCCATCTCTTCACGAATCTCGTATGTGGCTAGGTTGTGTGCAGATTGCACTACGAAGGTGTTTCTTCCAGTATCTGACTTCCTAGTACTCCAAGCTTTATTATTTCGGGAGATTTTCTCTAACTTTTCAGCAATCTCGACATAAGGACACTCCCCATAAGAACCACTGTCTATCGTATCAAACACCGCTTTATTATTATCATCATGTCCCCGATAGAAGTATTCTTTCAGTGACTCATCATCAATGCGGTGATTGGGGACACTTCTCAAGAATGAAGTGAACCTATCCCAAGAACTGCTAACTGACTCTCCTGGTAGTGCCACAAAGTTGTTCACTCTGTCTTTGTGGTTTAGTTTCTTAGAGACCGGGTAGTAACGTGCTAAGAAAGCATCCCTCAGTTGATTCCAAATGAATATTGAGTTATAAGGGAGCTCAGTAAACCAGATAGCAGCCTCTCCCGTCAGTGAAAGAGGAAATACTCTTAGCCCTATTACATCCATATTCAAATTGGGCCTCCCTACACAACTTTTCCACACTACTCTTACTTTAGCGATGTGGGCATGTGGATTTTCAGAAGGTAGCCCTGAAAACAAACCTCAGGCAGTGAGCATTTGCATCAGACTACTGGTTACCACAAAAGTGTGGCCGTGTTGTAGAGGGAGCAAGACAAGTGGCCCATCAGAGTCTGCGATGTTATCATAACCCCTATAGTACTCTTGAGGGCGTGGAGCAGGGTGTTTTCCTCTTTGTTCATCTTCAGCACTATTTTCAGGTAATAACCGACCATGACCATCAACTGGAGTTGGAATGTCCTGGTTGGGATCATCATCGTTAATACCCAAGTTTTGATTCATATTGCGTAGTGTACACTCTAATTCGTGGTCGTATGGAAACAAGGGTTCTCTTCTACTCCGCGTAATTGGCATACACGGAAGTTAGACCTGCAAGAGACAAAAACAATAGGAAAAAGTAAAATTAGGAAAATATTGACTAAACTTTAGTAATAAGTTTTAAGTTAATCTAAAAACCACTATCCCCGGCAACGGCGCCAAAATTTGATACGCTCAAACTTACTTCTCAAATAAGAAGTAAAGCGGTCGTATCAAGTAAAAGAACCCAACTAATGAGGTTGGGGTCGATCCCACGAGGAAAATGGTTCAGACTTAATTTTATTCTATTATTACTTCTATTTAGTCAAATTATTTTTCGAAAACAAATAACTAAAGGGGGGTTTTGATTAATGAAAGTAATTAACTAAATTAAAGTAATCAACTAACAGGTTCAAGTATTGGAGTTTAATCAAGTGATGAGAGTAACTAGGGATTAAGTGTTCCCCACAGGCTCCTAATTCGGTAATTCTAACTATAAGAATTCTTTCCTAATATCTTGCATGTAAAGCGATAAGTTAGGTATCTCTAAATCCTTGGTCCGGCATCTAGAAAATTTCACTCCGCACCTTGGTCCGGCTACGTGTGTTGCTTTACTAAACCTTATCTTTACCTCATATTAAGCATCATAATCGATATTTGACTAAGTTGTCACTTCGTACCAACCGACACTAGCCTATTAGATAGTATACACTAAATCTACGTTGATAATTCTTTTCCTATTATCTACCTCCTTGGTCTGGCAAGTAGCATTAAGGCTAGTTCTAACGTTGGCCATCCGTTAAAAAGACTTCTAAACGAAAGAATTATCAATACATGCAAGACACTATTCTAGAATTGTTATTTTAGCTAGATTTTTACCTTGTTATTTACCCATGGTTCCCACAACCCTAGTTATGGAGTTTAGTTACCCATGTTCTTAATCACACAATTCATATTGATGATATAAGAATTCATGCACTTACTTTAATGAGAATGAAAAAAATCCAGAAATTCACTTGAATAATTCACAAAAACACTAACAATTGATTTCGAAAAAGTATGATCAAATACCGAAATCAATAGTTCAAAACTTAAACAAGAGAACTAAAAAATATCAAAAAGTCTAACCCCAAAAACGAGGTTTTTCGAACTATTTATAATAAAACAAAACCTAACAAAAGAGGGAATCTAATTAAGGAAAATCTATCCAAAATGCATCTGAGTCGACGACACTTGTGACGGACCGTCGTGGCCTCCGTCGTTCCATACTTAACTCAAATTTCTGCTTCTTTCTTCATCAACTCTCTGTTACCCTCGACAGACAGGTATGATGGACCGTTGCAAGCACGACGGTCCATCGAGGGGTTCCGTTCCACAACACTTAGAAACTTCTTGGGTACTGGGACTACTCTCTGACAACCACGACGAATATGCAGAATGGACCGTCGTGGGTATGACGGTCCTTCGTGAGCTTTCGTAGTCCCACACTTGGTCAGACTTCCCCAACTTCCTTCAGCAGCTATTTTCTTCTCACTACGGTGCCACCTACGGACCGTCGTGGGCTCCGTAAGTGGTCACTTCAGCAATTTCTTCTCAAATTCTCCGCGTTCTCCTTTGGACAGATTTCCTACAAATAAAGAGAAACCTACATCAAAAATCAATACAAAAAGTCTTTACACACACACTAAACTTAAGAAAAAAGCATTAAACATACCGTGAAACCACGGTACATCAACACCCTTAACTTAAATTCGTTGTTTGTCCTCAAGTGACACAATATGACTCATTACAAAATCTTTGTACAAGAGTATCCGTATTTTAGCTTTCGCAATTGTTTGTCTATCAATCCCGAGTATTCTCATTATATTCATGCATGCTATCACTATTAGGCTTGAATTGTGTGGATCATACCATGACACAGACTCACTACACACTAACACCTATCCTCTTCGATTTCTCACCAAGGTGCTAATTTTTCCGATATTGCAGCTAGTTTCATCACTTCAAAATAATATTCTCATTTTTCACACAATGACTTCAGTTTGAGTATAAGGATTACTTTTCAACACTCGCTCTCAGAACAACTTCACAACCCATTTATACATATTGTCATTGGCTTGCCCTTATTTTCACTGCTTTAAGTTCGCCATAACAACTCTTAGGATCATGATAGGACTTTCTTAGCTTGTAACATAGGCTCAGGGTCAGGTAGGGTATATTTAGGTATACTTTAGTGACTTGTTGCCCATCTTGACATATCGGCTAAGCGTACCACCTTTTTAGCATTTTATTTCGCCCTATTACTCAATTTTCTTTCACCTTGCTATTCTCCCTTTCTTTTATTTATGTGTAAGTGACTCTTCTATTTTCTTGCGTTTATTTTTTTTTTTTTTTAAAGTCACTTTTGTTTTGTTCTTTCTTCCTCTTTATTCTTTCAACCCCACTTTTCAAAGTATTCCTCATAACAGCCACCTTCAACTCATGATTTTGCCATGAGTCAAGGTTCACAATACCCATGGTTGGGTCAGGGCCACGATAAGGTTACTTTCTGCATTAGCCACCCTCAACTTATGCCTTTTGCATAAGCTGAGGTGCACATGTCCAAGTAGAGACCAGGTCCAACACATCGTTCCCATAGAAGATCAGTTGGGGTGAAAAAGAAAGATCTATTTTAAGCTCAAATCATTGATGTACCGTGGTTTCACGGTACTTTTAATGCTTCTTTCTTAAGTTTAGTGTGTGTCTAAAGCTTTTTTGTATTGATTTTTGATGTAGGTTTCTCTTTATTTGCAGGAAATCTGTCCAAAGGAGAACGCGGAGGATTTGAGCAGAAAGTGCAAGAGTGACCACTTACGGAGCCCACGACCATCCGTCGTGAATGTGATGGTCCGTAGGTGGCACCGTAGTGAGAAGAAAATAGCTGCTGAAGGAAGTTGGGGAAGTCTGACCAAGTGTGGGACTACGGAAGCTCACGACGGACCGTCATAGCCACGACGGTCCATCCTGCATATTCGTCGTGGTTGTCAGAGAGTAGTCCAGTACCCAATTTCAAGAAGTTTCTAAGTTTTGTGGAACGGAACCCCTCGACGGACCGTCGTGCTTACAATGGTCTGTCATACCTGTCCGTCGAGGGTAACAAGGCGTTGATGAAGAAAGCAAAGAAATTTGAGTGAAGTATGGAACGACGGAGGCCACGATGGTCCGTCTCAAGGGTCGTCGACTCAAACCCATTTTGGACAGATTTTCCTTAATTAGATTCCCTCTTTTATTAGGTTTTGTATTATTATAAAGCGCCTAGACGCTTTTGAGTTGCGGGTGCTAGCCCAGCCAGCCCTTTCGGTGGACGTGTCGACCCTTCAGGCTGCTGTAGAGAGTCTGAGAGCGGACCTGGACATGATTCTGGAGGCTAGGGTGCCCGAGTCTGAGGCCCCTTCTGCAGAGCCCGCTTAAGACACGGTGATGGCTTGCTTATTCGCCACCTCCGATGTGCCACCACCTACCCCATGAGAGCATGCTAAGAGGCATAGGGGTCGAGATAAAGATGAGGCTAGGGCACGGAAGAAGGAGCGCCGAGAGTGGAGAGCCTCGATTGCTGATGAGGAGGCCCGTCAGATGAGGACCATAGAGTTGGATGCTGGGGCGTCTAGCTCCAGAGTTGTTGAGGAGGAGAGAGGCACTACTGATGGTGTTGTTGCTGCTGACGACACTACTGAGGGTGTCGAGACTACAGAGGGAGTGGGTTCCGGGACACCGGACCCACCAGCTTGTTGATCGTCGGCGCTTTGCGCCTCAGGATTGCTTTACCTACCACTCGATTATTTTAGATTCTTTGATGCATTGGGGCCAATTGCATATCTTTTTTGTTGGGGTGGGGTAAATGGAAAGTGAGTGCTAGGGTGAAGTCTGAGTAGCCCAATTCACGATCCTCTCTTGGGGTTTTCTTGCCTGTGTTCTTTTTCCCCAAGAAACTGATTACTTTTATTGTTGAACCGGCATGTTTATATCTTGTGTACATAGTATAACTCTGAAGCATGGTGGCTAAAACAGAAATGATATCCTGATGTAATAAAAAAAAGGATGCATGACTAGGCATAGGAATTGATAAATGTGTGGCTCTAAGCATGACATAGAGATACACTACTGCATGACCCTATATCTAAGATTCGAACTAGGTGTCTGATAATCTGGTAGAGTAATGTTATGTAGAGTGAGTGTGAGGAAAAGTCGAATGATCCACCATTGGTACTGAGCTAGAACTTGCCTGGTTAGTCCTGCTAAAAGTAAGACGTAATAAACATTTAGGAAAGGATCATAGGCCCTTGTTCGAAATAGTCAATCTTGAGCCTAAAATAACAGAAAACCAAATGAAGTTAATCCCTTATTGATCCAAATGATTTGTGCTTAAAATAGATCTTTCTTTTTCACCCCAACTGATCTTCTCTGGGAACGATGTGTTGGCCCTGGTCCCTCCTTTGACATGTGCACCTCAGCTAATGCCAAAGGCATAAGTTGAGGGTGGCTAATGCTGAAAGCAACCTTATCATGGCCCTGACCCAACCATGGGTATTGTGAACCTTGACTCGTGGCAAAATCATGAGTTGAGAGTAGTTGTTATGAGGAATACTCCAAAAAGTGGGGTTGAAAGAATAAAGAGGAAGAAAGAACAAAACAAAAGTGACTAAAAAAAAAGAAAAGAGAAGAGTCACTTACACATAAATAAAAGAAAGGGAGAATAGCAAGGTGAAAGAAAATTGAGTAATAGGGCAAAATAAAACGATAAAAAGGTGGTACGCTTAGTCGATATGTCAATGAGGGCAACAAGTCACTAAAGTATACCTAAATATACCCTACCTGACCCTGCGCCTATGTTACAAGCTAAGAAAGTCCTATCATGATCCTAAGAGTTGTTATGGCGAACTTAAAGCAGTGAAAATAAGGGCAAGCCTATGGCATTAGGTATAAATGAGTTGTGAATTTGTTTTGAGAGCGAGTGTTGAAAAGTAATCCTTATACTCAAACTGAAGTCATTGTGTGAAAAATGAGGATGTTAGTTTGAAGTGAGGACACTAGCTGCAATACCGGAAAAATTAGCACCTTGGTGAGAAATCGAGGAGGATAGGTGTTAGTGTGTAGTGAGTCTGTGTCATGGTCTGATCCACATAATTCAAGCTTAATAGTAGCATACATGAATATAATGAGAATACTCGGGATTTATAGCCAAATGATTGCGAAAGCTAAAATACGGATACACTTGTACAAAGATTTTGTAATGAGTCATATTGTGTCGCTTCAGGACAAACAACGAATTTAAGTTGAGGGTGTTGATGTAATGTGGTTTCACGGTACTTTTAATTCTTCTTTCTTAAGTTTAGTGTGTGTCTAAAGCCTTTTTGTATTGATTTTTGATGTAGGTTTCTCTTTATTTGCAAGAAATCTGTCCAAAGGAGAACGCGGAGGATTTGAGCAGAAATTGCAGAAGTAACCACTTACGGAGCCCACGACGGTCCGTAGGTGGCACCGTAGTGAGAAAAAAATAGTTGCTGAAGGAAGTTGGGGAAGTCTGACCAAGTGTGGGACTACGGAAGCTCAAGACGGACCGTCATAGCCACGACGGTCCATCCTGCATATTCGTCGTGGTTGTCAGAGAGTAGTCCCAGTACCCAATTTCAGGAAGTTTCTAAGTGTTGTGGAACGGAACCCCTCGACGAACTGTCGTGCTTGCAACGGTCCGTCATACCTGTCCGTCGAGAGTAACAGAGAGTTGATGAAAAAAGAAGCAGAAATTTGAGTTAAGTATGGAATGACAGAGGCCACGACAGTCCGTCACAAGGGTCGTCGACGCAGACGCGTTTTGGACAGATTTTCCTTAATTAGATTCCCTCTTTTATTAGGTTTTGTTTCATTATAAATAGTTCAAAAAATCTCGTTTTTGGGGTTAGACTTTTTGATATTTTTTAGTTCTCTTGTTTAAGTATTGAACTATTGATTTTTATATTTGATCATACTTTTCCGGAATCGATTGTTAGTGTTTTTGTGAATTATTCAAGTGAATTTCTGGATTTTTTTCATTCTCATTAAAGTAAGTGCATGAATTCTTATATCATCAATATGAATTGTGTGATTATGACCATGGGTACTAAACTCCATAACTAGGGTTGTGGGAACCATGGGTAAATAACAAGGTAAAAATCTAGCTAAAATAACAATTCTAGAATAGTGTCTTGCATGTATTGATAATTCTTTCGTTTAGAAGTCTTTTTAACAGATGGCCAACGTTAGAACTAGCCTTAATGCTACTTGCCGGACCAAGGAGGTAGATAATAGAAAAAGAATTATCAACGTAGATTTAGTGTATACTATCTAATAGGCTAGTGTCGGTTGGTACGAAGTGACAACTTAGTCAGATATCAATTATGATGCTTAATATGAGGTAAAGATAAGGTTTAGTAAAGCAACACACGTAGCCGGACCAAGGTGCGGAGTGAAATTTTCTAGATGCCGGACCAAGGATTTAGAGATACCTAACTTATCACTTTACATGCAAGATATTAGGAAAGAATTGTTATAGTTAGAATTACCGAGTTAGGAGCCTGTGGGGAACACTTAATCCCTAGTTACTCTCATCACTTGATTAAACTCCAATACTTGAACCTGTTAGTTGATTACTTTAATTTAGTTAATTACTTTCATTAATCAAAACCCCTCTTTAGTTATTTGTTTTCGGAAAATAATTGACTAAATGGAAGTAATAATAGAATAAAGTTAAGTCTGAACCATTTTCCTCGTGGGATCGACCCCAACCTCATTAGTTGGGTTCTTTACTTGATACGACCGCTTTACTTCTTATTTGAGAAGTAAGTTTGAGCGTATCATACACGGAGGCAAAATGATTCAATATGGGTTATCCTTGATAGGTTGAGAAAGTCAGCCCACTTTATTCCAGTCGGACCTACTTACTCGGCGGAGGATTATGCTTAGCTGTATTTAAAAGAGATTGTGAGGATGCATGGAGTCCTCTTGTCCATATTCTCGGATAGGGGCACTGAATTCACTTCTTATTTTTGGAAAGCATTCCAAGGTGGGATCGGTACCAAGGTAAAACTGCGTACCACTTTTCATCCACAAATGGATGGTTGGGAGAAACGAACAATCCAAGCCCTAGATGAAATGTTGAGGGCATGTGCCATTGACTTCAAGGATAATTGGGATGACCATCTACCATTAGTCGAGTTGGCCTACAATAAAAACTACAAATCTAGCATCGCCATGGCACCGTTTGAGGGTCTTTATGACAGCAGATGTAGATCTACGATTTGGTGGTTTGAGTTAGGTGAGTTTGCGCTAATAGGCCCCAAAGTAATTTATGATGATGTCAAGAAATTTTGACTCAAAAGGGAACGTTTGAAAGCAGCTCAAAGTCGGCAAAATCTTATGCCGACAATAGAAAGACGAACCTTTAATTTGAAAGAGGTGATTGGATATACTTGAATATTTCACCCATGAAAGGGGTTATGAGGTCTGGTAAAAAGGGGAAACTTAGTTCCCGGTAAGTGGGCCCTTATGAAATGCTAAAATGGTTCGGAAACCTTTCGTATGAGTCAAATTTACCAAATGAATTAGCCTCGGTTCACCCGGTATTCAAAGTTTTGATGCTTAAGAAATGTATAGGCGACCTGGTGTCTATTCTCCTGTTAGAAGGGTTATGGGTTAATGAGATCCTGTATTTTAAAGAGGTTTAGGTCGATGTTGCCTCCGTAAAAGTTCTATGGATAAACCATCTCGTTGAGGGTTCAACATGGGAGGCCGAGGCCGACATAAAGTCCCGCTATCCTTATCTTTTTCCTCTTACTCGTAGCTAAGATTGTGGTTAGTATATTCTCTTAAAAGAAAATTATGAATAGTGTTGAACTTAGCTTGATCTTCCAATATGTGCATATATTTGTAAAGGATTCATGTTTAAATTAAATGTTCATGAAATTTGTCCTCATGGTTAGCTTGTACTTGCATGTAATATGTTATGTTATTTCCATGAGAGTTGTAGTGAGCATGCTTTATGTTGTTTGAGAAGAAAATTTAAATGACAACTCTTTGATGTTCTGGTGAGCTTATAGTGAAATGAAGAAGGTAGTTCCTCCTTAAATTCTATGAAATAGTGAGCCCTTATGTGTGATGGATTGTGGATTTAATTCCTATGCTTTAATACTATGATTATATGGTTAAAGAAGTTGAGAATTTTTCCTATGATATGTGACTCATGTTTGAATCGTTGTAGTTGGGCTGCTAGTATTGAGTCCCTTTCCTTCCCAAAGAGTGAGGTAAGGTGTCATTCGGGGACGAATGTTCCTAACGGGAGTGGACAATGTAACACCCCGGAAGTTCCATGATCTAAACTAGATCCTCACGTAGTTAATAATGATTATTCTAGACCTAAACTAACAGAATTACCTTGATTAGGAAGTATTAAGGCCAAAATGTCAAGGAACGACCATGACGTTTTGGAGACTATTGAAAATTAACTAGTGTGCCTTACTGTTTTAGATGGGGTTTGAGGAGTCGTATGGAGATCAAACCTTATGAAAATGCTTACGGTACACATTAGCGTGTGCTAAGGGTCAAAACGTCCGGACACAACGCCCGTCGATTGATTCACACTTTTGGAGCAGAGGCTCCATTTGACCAGTCTGTGAACCAAATGACGGTTTGCCAGGACGGTCCGTTCTTGGAACGAAGAACCGTCGACTAAAGGTCGTTGATGGTGCCTGCGAGCTGGTGCAAGTTGCTGTCAAGCCAAAGGTGAATTAGTAAATTCCACCCTTGGCAAATTAAGTGTGGGGTCGGTATAGTTTGGTAAGTTTAGATATCAAAGGACTTTAACTCATTAAAACAAACCAACACTTGATAACTTCCGAATCAAAAATCAGAACCCACTTTCCCTCTCTCACAAATTCTCTCTCTAACCCACCATTGAAGAACAAGGAAGAGCTCAAGCTAGGGCACTCACATCAATCATTTTTCACTTCTAATTCGTGGAAAATCATCAAATAAGTTATGGGGATGTTGATTCATGGATTAGTTTCTCCATGAAGCCCCTAAAAACATCTATTTTCGAAATTTTATGGTGACCAAAAACTAGGGTTTATGATCTGACCATGGGTTCACTCCATAATTGTTTTTTTATGTTATGTGCCTTATGTTATGAATATACTGGGGATAATTGATGATTTCTATGGTGAAAATATCGCAAGAACCCATGTGCACCCTATGAATTAATTCCATGAATGTTATTGGATGAATTGGGGAGACATGAATATGATGTATTGTAATTGATGATTATCTAGCCATCGAATCTTGTTTCTTGTATATTGTGATGCATATAGAAGTTATTATGACACTTGATTCTTATCATTTAAAAGAGGGTAAATCTTAGGGTTTGTATACATGTTGGAGAATGTAATATATGAACTTTAATGTTGCTTGCAAAGTACATGGATTATGAAAGGATGAAAAAAAGGTATTGTGAAGTGGTTTCTACTCTCTTGAGCCCTACCTATTATGTTGCATGAATTGTGTGGAATGAAGCTAATATCTTGTGTTGATTGAAAGTATAATTCTCATGAAAACACCATGATTGATATTGTGAAAAGCACTACCTACATATGTATGTTGATTACCGGATGAAAGTGTATTCTCACCTAATGAATCTAAGAGCTTTATGTTGGATTGTTTTGAATAAAGATGGATTACTCTTCACACATGTAGATACAATTAAAAAAAACTAATGGTAGTAATTTGGGAAAGTATACTAAGCAGCGTGAGGATATGGCCAATGAGGAAAATACCCTTTCGTTAATGCAAGAGGATAGGTCATCCTGGTGATAATCTTGAGATGGGGACTCCTATGTTGATGCAATAGGTAGAGTCCTTAGAATAAATATCCATATCCCTTAACTACGGGCACCCGTATTACGTAGCTAGTGGATCTACCTACTAGATAGTATGTAGGTTCTACCTTGGCAAGTAGAACATCCTTTTTCGGTGTAGGGATTTATGACACCGGATTCCATGTAAATTTTCATGGTCTATGTCGGTTATTGCTGATCTTCCCTAAATAATAAAGTAAGGAAAGAAGAATGAACTTGTCTATGACATCCTAATGAGTTTACTAAGTAGAAGTGGGGATATGGGACTTAACTTGTACATTGCACTAGTAGGCTTAAAAGGTTGTTGGGGATGGTTCTCTATAGTTATGAAATGATAATAATATGTATATTAAATGGATAATGGTTATAGTGAGCATGTTTGTATATTCAAATGTGGTTCATGATATATGTGTTTAACTGATGATTATGAAATATAGTGTAATAAAAAGGTAATGTGTGCGGCTAAGGTGGGTTCTAAAGATCACTTAGTAGAGTTGGTAGTATTGGATGCTACATTTACATTGGACAAGTGAGCCGTGGGATGTTCCAAGGTTACAACTTCATTGTAGTTGGACATGGTTGGGGTATTTGCCTTATATGTTGCATTGAGGATGTGAAAGGCTTTCCAAAACATCATAATTGCATAATTTTGTATAAATGTCTCTTTCTCATGTTTTAAAGGTTTTTATGCATTTTTCCATACTCAGTGCATTAATTGTACTAACTCCTTTTCTTCTTTTTTCATTATGTACTAACCCCTTTTCTCCTTTTACTATTATGAGTATAGGTTCCGGCAAATCAGTTTACTCCTACATCTTTAAAGAAAGCTTGGACTCCTTATCCCAAGACTTGTGGTGGGTCATCAATGATATGAGGACTAATACACTTGATTCCACTTTATGATTTCTATATAGATGTAATAGAATTAGAAATCTTTCCTTATGTACTTTTGTTCTAGAAGACTATTATGTCTAAAGGGCTAAGGACCCTATTTGAAGACTTTTTGTTGATCTCTTATTAATAGATGGTGTATGTGTTACAATGGTATTAGATTCTTACTATTTTCCCTATGAAAATGAAGTTTGAATTTCTATTGTAAAAATTTCTAAATTCCGCATTATTTCAAATTCATTATGCCATTACGATTATGCTAAGGGCTTGTACAAGACATTTTAAAGGTCGAGTACGCCGATAATGTCTAGGCGGTACTCTATGATCGTTACAAACTTGGTGTCAGAGAATAAGGTTTTGGGATAATATTAGGGTTGATGTCACACACACCACGTCTATTAGAGTCTTATTCATAAATGTGAAGCGCGCCACCTTTATGAATAGAAGGCTATGATATGATTAAGAGCCTTCATTTCTTCATTAATCTATGTCCGTGATTTTAATACTAACACTATCTATTTCTTTTCTTCTGATCCTTTCATTGTGCTTATAGGCCATTAATACAAGAAGGAATAATGCTAGGAGATCCGTAGAGGAGAATGTCAATGACGATATTTCCCCTAAATCTCCTTAAAACCCTCAAATTTCTGTTGAAGAGTGGGCTATGTGTAATGTGGATATAAGGGCTTCCATCCATAGCTTGACTCAAGTGTTGGCTATTAATGTTGCTAGGGATGCTAGGGTACAAGTGAACCCAGATACTAGCACCCCCTCATCAAGGATAAGGTCACAGTGATGAATACCTGTACATTCTTTGGCTACAAGGGGAAGGAAGACCCGCAAGGGTTCATAGATGAAGTATTCAGGGTGATAGATGCTATGGGTGTGACTTCTCAAGAAAATGTGAAACTAGCCGCGTATCAACTTAAACATGTGGCTCAAGTTTGGTCTGAATAATGGAAAGATGAGAGGCCGGTTAGAGGAGGTTTGATTATTCAGGGGCATTCAAAACGGCTTTCATTCAGAGATTCTTTCCCTTGGAACTAAGGGAGAGAAAAATGCAAGAATTCATCAATCTTCATAAAGAGAATATGAGTGTGAAGGACTATAGCCTCAAGTTCACTCAACTATCCAAATATTCTCCCACAATTGTGGCTTACTCTAGGGCCAAGATGAATATGTTTTTTATGGGGGTATTCGAACTTGTGATGAATGAATATAGGTTGTCTATGCTAATATCAAGCATGTAAATGTCTCGTCTTATGGTGAATTTCAAGAAATTTTAGGAACAAAAGCTTAAAAAAGTTTGTAGATAGTTGAAAACGGAAAATCTCGATGAAGGAAATTTCTCAAAGTCTAGGCTTGAAATACAAGACAAACAAAGGTTCAAAAAGAGGTTTTCTAATCCAAGTCCCTCCAATGCTCCAAAGCCAAATCAAGGGAGGAGGACTACCCCAAAGGCTCAAGGAGGAAATAAGAGTGGCCCTTTGGTGGAAAGAGCTACATGGGCCAAGTTTCGTAAAAAGCATGAAGGCAAGTGTCTTGCCGGTAGGGCGTTTTCTATGGATGGGGAAAAGTGGCCACCAATTGAAGGGTTGTCCAATCCGTGCGGACAAAGGGAGAGAAGGTAACTAAGCTCCCACGAAAGCTCCAAACTATGATTCTCTCCAAAAAAGAATTGTTTCTATGCCCTCTAATCGCGAGGTGATAATGTTATCACCGGTATGTTACAAGTATTTTCAATTGATGTTTATACATTCTTGGACCCCGGTGCCACCTTGTCTTTTGTAACTCCTTTAGTGGCTATGACATTAGATATACTTCCCGATGTTTTCCATGAACCTTTTTCCATTTCGCCCCCGGTGGGTGATTCCATACTTGTTAAAAGAGTTTATAGGGGTTGTCCCATGTCATTGACAAATAGAGTCTCATTGGTAAAGTTGGTAGAACTCGATATGTTAGATTTTGATGTCATTTTGGGGATGGATTGGCAACATTCTTGTTTTTCTTCCCTCGATTGTAGAACTCGGGTAGTAATATTTTAATTTCCAAATGAACTCGTTTAGAGTGGAAGAGGGGAAACCTTGCCCCAAGAAGTCAAATTATTTCATGTCTTAAAGCTTGCAAGTTAATTTCTAAGGGATGTCTCTATCATATTGTGAGAGACAATGTTCTTGAGTCCGAGACTCCCCCACTAGATTCAATCCCCGTAGTGAGGGATTTTCCGAAAGTCTTCCCTGACTAGGGCTTTATTCAACCATATCAATCCCTCATTGCCAAATCGCCCCGATTGAGTTGAAGGTATTAATGGCTAAACTCAAGGATTTAGTAGATAAGGTCTTTATTTTACTAGGCATATCTCTGTGGGGTGCCCTGGTGTTTTTTGTGAAAAAAGAAAGATGGGTCTTTTAGAATAAGTATTGACTACCACCAATTGAACAGGGTCACAATAAAAAATAATTATCCTCTTCCTAGAACATGATTTGTTTTATCAACTCGAAGGTACACGTTACTTTATGAAAATCGATTTTATATCCGGATATCACCAACTATAACTTAGAGAGGTTGACATACCTAAAACGTCCTTCCAAACTAGGTATGATCATTTTGAATATAAGTCATGTCTTTTGGCCAAACAAATGCCCCGGCGGCTTTCATTAACATTATGAATCAAGATATTAGAAACTATTTTGATTTTTTTGTGATTGTATTTGTCGATGAAATCTTTATATACTGTAAAAGTGATGTTGACCATGTGAACCATTTCAGGATAGTTTTGCAAGTTGTAAAGGATGCGAAATATACTAATTACTAATTTTAGTTGAGATCGTTGCTTTTCTTGGTCACATTGTATCTAGTGAAGGGGCAAAAGTAGATCCGAGAAAGACAAAACCGCTCAAAAGTTGGCCTAGACCTTTGAGCCCTACTGACTATCAAATCTTCTTGGGCTTGGCCAAGTATTATTGGAGGTTCGTTGAGGGATTTTCCTCCTTCGCATATTCATTAGCGGCTTTGAGTGAAAAGAAGTTTAAGTATGAGTTCTAGGAGACATGTGATAGCAATTTTCAATTGTTGAAAGACAAGCTTACCTCCGCTCCGGTATTGGCCTTGCCGGAGGGCACAAAGGGGATTGTTATATATTGTGATGCTTATCGAGTAGGTTTGTATTGTGTCCTCATGTAACATTGTAAAGTTATAGCATATACCTCAAGATAACTCAAGGTGTATGAAAAGATCTATCAAACTCATGATATTAAATTAGTGGCCATAGTGTTTTCTTTAAAGATATGGAGACACTATCTGTATGTGGTGCATGTGGATGTGTTCACCGACCATAAAAGTCTCCAATATGTGTTCACTCAAAAAGAGGTAAATCTCCAACAAAGGAGATGGTTAGAACTCTTAAATGATTATGATATGAGTGTTCTTTACCACCCGACAAAGCCAATGTGGTGGAGAATGTTTTAAGTCGAATATCAATGGGTAGTTTGGCCCATGTTCCCGATGGTTATAAAGAGTTAAGGAAAGAGGTGCATAGATTGGCTTGTTTGGGTTTTTGGTTAGAGTATATTCCAAGGGGAGGAGTCACGGTTCGTCATAACTCCGAATCATCTTTAGTTGTTGAGGTGAAGTCAAAGCAACATCTTCATCCTCTATTGATGGAGTTGAAAGAATCAGTTGTTAGAAAATCTAATGAATCTTTCTCCCAAGGGGGGATGGGGTACTTAGGTACCAAGGTAGGTTATGTGTGCCGAATGTAAATGACTTAAGAAATCAAATTTTGGAAGAAGGATCGTTATTTACAAGAGATCTATTTGTGGGAAGGTTTGACGAAGGATATAGCGGAATTTGTTGCCAAATGTCCTAATTGTCAAAAAGTAAAGGCCAAACATCATAGACCGGGAGGTTTTACTTAAGAGATAGAGATTCTCACTTGTGCATGCATTCTTCTAATTTTGGGAACTTTTTCTACTACTGCTTATAACCTGATAACTCATACTATCTTTTCGGGCGCAATCACTACCGAAGCTCTAAAATATGTTTCCTCACATGGGTCACAATTGAAATAAAGTTTAGAGAAAAGAGTACATCTCATTTTTTTCTTGAACGCATGATATATGAAAATGAATGCATTCTTTAAAAGAGTACTTCACTCTCTCAGAGGCTTCACTCAAGCCCCTCTACAATCTCATGACTTCTTCAAGACTTTTGTTGAGAGAAACTCATTGGTAAAGAACTAAGTTTTCCTTGACTACCTTTAGTATGAGGGTAGTTTAATAGTTCTAAGAAAAGCACAAATATGAATAAGGTCCTTATGACATATTTCAGTTGTACGCTTTAGAGTATGAAAGAAGGGAAACATACCAAATGTTTGTAGTCCCTCATTTATAGAAATGGGGACCTCAACGCCATAAATAAGATCCTACTTGACACAATTTCATAGACACCCAAGGACACTTGAACTTTGTTCTTTAACACAAAGTTTATCAGGACCTGAGCCTACACCCTTCATGTGGCTAGCACTCAATAACCATTGTTCATTGCCAATAAAACTCTCAATCTTGCCGAGTATAAGAGGATGACTAACTTGAGTATACATAAGCATCAAATTGAAATAAATGTTTAAAAGTAGTTTACTGAATCTCAAAACTTAGCTCACTATACTTTGTATGAAAAATAAGTTTTAAATTAAATAGCTAAAACGGAAAGACTCTTTAAAACTGCCTATTTATGAAGCCTTTATTGTATAATGAAGAGTATCGGAAAAAAAGCCAATTACACCTCAAAATTATTACTAATATCTTACAAAACTAGAGTACTTCGAAAGCAAGGAGGTCTTACTCAAAAGATGATGAAATAATCTCAACGGACACTTGTTGAGGATCCTAAAGACTTATATCAACATCAGTAGAAGATGAAGGTTGAATGACATCAGTACATTGAGTAAACAAGTATGCTATATAGCAGAAGATAAAAATAACAGCATAAAAGGACTACAATAGTAAATTAAATATACGAAATCGGATGTAAATATGTGTGCTCGTTAAAATTTACCAAATGCTTACTCATATCTAGACTCAACATATGATGTGACAAAATAAAAATGCACTTTTAACTATAGCTATTTCAGAAATTTCTAACCAACAACCATCACTATGATCTACATAATGATACAACGTCTCGCTCATATCTCTTGTCGGGGTATAGGACTCCTCAACTAAGTTGATCCACTAAGCTATATTTAAAAAGAAACAAAAGAATCATCGAAAAATTATGATCCTTTACGCATGTTGGCATACATGGTTCATGAAGATTTTGAGTTTACTAAACTCACCCCAATATTAGTTCTTAATGCTACTCCAAAAAAATATATAACTGATGCTCATATGTTTAAAAACATAAATCTTCCTCTTGTTTGAGATAATTTCTCAAACTAACCTCTTAAGTGGAAACTACTCTAGAAATATCTTTTGAACTCAGAACTCATTTAGAAATCAAAATATCTCTTTTATCAATATAAAAACTTATTTACTTGGGAATAAATAGTCCCTTTTATACTATTGCTCAATTAATAGTTGTAAACACTTTCTAAAAAATCATATTTTAATATGATCATTGATGACTCGGGATGTCATACTAGATAAACATTGATTGTATATCAAGATACAATACTTATTAAACATTAATGGCATACTAGATATCATAGTGCTTAAAAATTGATGACATAATGAGATACCACACTACTTTAAAATTTATGTCATACTCGATTATAAGACTAGTAATATTATAGTAACTTTCTCAAAACTCATCTTAACTTTCTCAATAACTCCATTTAAAACTCAAGTGTTGGCTTTCAAAAGCTTCTCAACACTTATAACTCAAAATAGGTTCAAGCTAAAATTTAGACATGAACAAATCAACTGAAGGATATCAATAAGAATAATTATTAGGAATAAAATTTTGAAAGAATCAAGAATTCAAGAACTCAAAATCAGCTTAAGAATACTCAAATCTAGGGGTAGACTTCTAGATTTATCTTTTACTTATTTGGAAGTAGATGTAGGGCATGAGGACGAACTATTCCAATACTATAATAGCCTTAAATGTCTAAAAGAAAAACGTTCTTGAACAACCTTCAAATATATTGAAAATTATTGAAGAAGAACTTCATTAGAAGTCTTGAAACCCTAGCTTAAAGGTAAACAATCAGGAAAACCTTTCATCAGATTTTTGAATTAGTTTCTTGAAATCTCTATGACAAAAAATTATAATTTTCATTAATGATTCATAATTGTATGGAGGAATTGCAGTTCGAAAGAATGAAATTATTTTCAGAGACTTAACTTTAAGAAGAATCTTGAAAAAGATTGAATGAATGTTGAATGGATTCTTCAACTTTGATTTTTCCTTGGGATTTTATCTTAACATTTGAGAGAGAAGAGAATGATTGATTCAAATATGAAACTAGAATTATTTAGGGATTTATAGGATTTAAAAAATCTGTATTAATGTTTTTCTAGTGTTATAGGGAGAAGAAAATTACCGTATTTAGTATTTTCCCGTGGCTAAAATTGAACTGCACTACAACAATTTCTAAAATGGTCAGAACTTTTTACTCAGAAATCGGATTAACGCTAAATTAGTAAATTAAAAAAAATATTCAAATACCTATTATTTGATAGGTTATGGGCCACATAACTGTTTATATTCTATGAGATATGGTCATTTCAAGTTGACCCAAATAGAATTTTACATCAAAACTTAATCGATAAGGAAACATTCAACTCTAATTTGTACCATGTGATTCTAGTGAACTTAATTCATATCCAAATCATTCCCACACTAAAATATTTACCTTTACACATATGGGTAATTTATTAATCACCCAATATGACCCTACATATAAATGAAGAATGGTTTGAGTCTTAACTTAGAAATTTTCGGGGTGTTACATTTTACATGCCTCTTCTATTAAGGAGTTTGTGATGCAACATTTGTCCTCTAAAAAGAGCTTGCAGAACACATATGATTAAGCGCAAAATGAAGTGTTGATCTTAGATCAGGTATAGGGCTTTCTGCTATTATCGAGTTGAAATCATTTTAATACGCAGATAATGAATTTAGGGATTTTGATAAAACAAGGACGAGTCTTTGTTTAGGGTTGGGCAAATATGGTCTGTCTATGATACCTTGGATGCCATGCCAAGATTCTAGGCAGTCATAAGGAATATTTTGTCTCCTGCATTTTAATTTCCCATAACATGGTTTGAGCGAGAGCAGTTGAACAAAGATTAAACCAAATTGCTACATGAGGGTTTTCCAGCCTCTTATGCTAGGTTAAAACGAGGAAACTCAAAAGATATTGAAGATGAAGCTATGTTCTAAATTTGGTATGTGAGATAAATCGAAACACCTATGATGCAATAAAGATTATTTCAAATTGAAGGAGAAACTTGGGCCCTCTTTAAGGAGTGGGATAAAAACTTGTGTCCTCATCTAGGAAGCAATAAAAATTTCAACTACGAGTTTATTGCGATCATGTCAGAGTATGTTGTTGCAATTGATGTGGATGGTGCATACTTCAATAAAGTAAAAGGCATTACTTGTCTTTTCCATTGAGTAAGAGATCCATTTGTAGTTCCGGCGAAGGATTTGTTTATATTCGCTCATAATATTCCTTCTGTGAAGATTACAAGATGGAGAGAAATGATGTTCTTTAAGGATCCTTCAAAGTAGACCCTACATCAATTATCTTTTCTCACTTATGAATTTTAATATCAAAAAATATCCATTGCACGAACTAGAAATTGATCATCTACTCGACGAAATAGACAAGTAAAACCCTTTTACTTTATCCAAGTATGCAACATGAACACTAATAGCATCAACATAGTCTGACAAGACCTCAAAAACTAAAGTTTGAACTTTATATCACTCCTATGTTTACGACACAGTTTACATCCCAATTTTTCATGAGTGAAAAAGTTTCTCCTTCCGATGGAAATATGTTTATTACATCGTAGTTGTTTCCATTAATAGAAGATACCAAATGTGAGCGCATAGGATGATCTTCAATGTCTTCTGAGTTTCCTAGTCTACACCTAGCACAAGAAGCTTGAAAGGCCTGAAATAGTCATTTGGTTTCATATTCATTTAGCGGCTCTAGCTCTGACCATGTTATGCGCAATTTAAATGCAGGAGCAAAAAAAAATTTCTCATGATTGCATCGATCTAGGACTGGCATCCAAGGTATCATAGGCAGCCAATTTCCATACCTTAACGAAGGAAACATCCATTCCTTGAAAAAATCGCTAAAATATGGATCTGCTTATTCAAATGTTTTTTGTTCAGCCATAGAAGAAAGCCTACATGTGTAGGAAGACCAACACATCCTTTTGCAGTCCCAACTTCATGCTCTATGTTCTGCAAGCTTTCTTCAGAGGATAAATATTTCACCTCGAACTCTTTAGTAGTAGGAGAGGGATATCCAAACTCCTTAAATCTTTAAGAAATATCTTCTTCTTCATCCCTTAGATAATTGACACGTTATCTACGACACTGTTTTATAGTAGTGTCTTTCAATGTCTAAATGAGTAGGACCCACCAAAATTAGTCGTTTCTCTCAATTCTTTAAACATTTTATTTGATTTAATTTTATGAGTAGGAAAACTATATTTGATTCTATTTTATGTGTAGGTGTCAGAAGGATAAATTTGCAAATTTCAGTTCTTGTGATATTTTCATAATTAATAAATTTGATGAGCGAATAGAGTAAAATTGGTAAACTTGATCAAGCAGGAAGATTGAATTCAAACAGGTGCACTTTATCACTGATTTTTAGGGCTCTCATTGCACAATAGCAAGGCAGAAATTGTGCATTGAGAGTGTTTCCCGATGACTCACTGTCGTCAAACAGCTCAAACACAAATACCAAAAATAGTTACCCCTTTTATTGTTGAAGCTCAACAATAGAATCCGCTTTCTTTTGGGAGCGTCTTACCTCCGCAATTTTGTACGATTGTATAGGAGATTTATGATTGTAGTGTGGAAGATGAAATTCACTTGGAGAATACAAATAGGAAAGAAACTCAAAAGAGGCGACTGCATTTTTCTTTTGCTGAAACGTCTAAAAATCCTACTCCAACGGGAGATTCTGATAAAGGCAACCGTAGCAATGGTAAGACCTTGAATTTTGTTCCTCCTATGCTTAAGGAGGGTATTCTTACTCTATAAATTAAGGAGGATGATATGTGCCTATAGATCAAGGAATGGGAAAAACCCTTAATTGTATAAATAACTGGAGATAAACCGTATGAATTGCAAATACTAGAGTATGTCAAGAAGGTGTGGGGTGTTGTTGTACTGCCCCAGGTACTATATCATGATGATGGATACTATGTTTCAAAATTTCGTAATATAGCTGAAAAGGAGAAAGTGATACAGGGTGGACCTTATTTATTTCTATGGAAACAGGCCCATGATTTTAAGGAATTGGTATGTTTAATTTGAACTTGATGCTGATATGTTTAGACAAATTCTAATTTGGGTAATGTCCCCTAGATCGCCTGTTGGATACTTTTCTATTACGGCATTGAGCAAGGTTGGTAGTGCTATTAGGATTCCATTGCTTGTAGATGGATTTACTGCTAAGGCAAAGAAAATATATTATGCGAGGGTCCTGATCAAGATATATATTTTTAAATTTCTTCCAAATAATTTTGTTGTTGAAACCCCTTCTAGTTCTTGGAACCAATCTATTTAATATGAATAGACACCCAAATTCTATTATAGTTTTATTTAAATAGGACACATTGAAGATGAATATTGGCTTAAACAAGCCTAGAAGGGAAGAGAGATAAGACTTAATAAGTAGGATTGGAATGACCAATGGAGAGTTAAGAGAAAAGGGGATAAGAGAAGAAGGATGGTTACTAAATGGTAAGAGACTATGAGTCTGAATAGGTTTCCATAAAGTAACCATCTTTCTTCTTTTACCGCCTGTTCTCTTACCCTTCCCTTGGTCATGGCTGATCCTTCTTATTCAGTCTAATCTCTTTTCCCATCTGGGCCTGTTTAAACCAACATTCATCTTCAATATGTCCCATTTTAATACCATTAAAATCGAATTTGGGTCTCCATTCATATTCAATAGATTGATTCCAATGCCTAGAAGGAGTTTCTACAACAATAGTATTTTACATGACTTCCGAAATATCAACCCTCACATAAGATATTTTCTCAACTTTAGCCATAAATCCATCTGTAACCAATGGAAACCCAATAGCACTTGAATCCTTGATCAATGTCGTAAAAGACAAGTATCCAAAAGGTAAGTTGGTTAAACATATCAACATCTAGTTCAATCTAGGGAACTTTACCTTAACTGGAATTTTTCTAAAAAGATCAGCATACTGTTCAAAATCGACATACCAATTCCTCAAAATCATGGGTCTGTTTCCATAAAAATAAGGTCTAGCCTGTATCACTTTCTCCTTTTAATCTGTATTTTGAAATTACAAAACATAATATCCATCATCATGATATAGTTCCTAGGAATGTTCAACAAAACCTCATGCCTTATTGACATACGCTAGCATTTACAATTCATACGGGTTATCTCCAATTCTATAACCAATTAATGTTGTTTCCCATTCCTTAATTTGTAGGCAAAAATTCTCCTCCTCCTCAATTTTTAGAGAAAGAATCTCCTCCTTAAGCATACGAGAAATAAAACTCAAGGTCCTACAATTGTTGCGGTAGTCTTAATAAGAATCCCCGCTGGAGTAGAATGTTTCGATGATTCTGCATCAGAAAAATGAAGTCACCTCTGCAGAGTTTCTTTCCCATCTACATTCTCCAAGTGATTTTCATCTTCCCCAATACTATAATCAATCTCCTCTAGAGTCATACGAAATTTTACAGTAAAAAAGCTCCAAAAGTGAGTGAATTCAGGTGTTGAGCTTCACCAATAGGTAGATATTTTTTGTGTTTGAGTCTGAGCTGTTTGTCGGCAGCGAGTCATTGCGAAGCACTCTCAATGCACAATTTCTTCCTTTCTAATGTGCGCTGAGAGCCCTAAAAATCAGTCTAAAGTGTCCCTGTTTAAATTCCATCGTCCTTCTTCATTCCAATAAAATTTGATTTTATTTAGTTTAATTTAAACGAGTATGAAGAAAGAGAGTAGATTTTAAATTTTTGTAGTGATATTTTCTCAAGTATTTTATTCTGATGACTAGGAGTTGTTTACATCTCTACTTTATTCAAATAGGAGAAATTGTTGTAACTCATAATAATAATATAATTTATTCAACTAAATTAAATTTTAAAAGAATTTTAAGAATTTAGTTTTAAAAGAGTCTCGACCTAATTTTTGGAAATAAGTAGGAAAGAAATTAATTAATTACAAAAGAAAATATTTACAAAACCTATATATTCTAGGTAAGGGTTAGAGTACTTTCAAAGTGAAGGTACTAGGCATCCTTAGAAATTATAAATTGTGGGTCTCAACTGAATTCAATTTTTTTTTCAAATTCATTAGATAATCGATGAAAATAATAATAATTTAAAAATAAAACCAGTCGTATTAACATGAGAGGCCTTGGATATCAACAGTAATTTCATTATCAACCAATTTTAACTTGTAATGTAAAAAAATATATAAATGCACACATACTAAAATAATAAAAAATTCATGGTGGAAACCAGATCTAAAACACAAAATGATAATTTATATGTTAAATACTAAATAAAATAAAAGCAATATAAAAATATAGCACCAGTGATATTCTTAGTCTGAAATAAAAGTCAAAATAAAGTTAATCAAATATAAAATGAATCAAACAAAGACAAAAAAAAGTAAAACAAAGATACGGAGAAACAATTTTCCAATAATTATAAAAATGTGAACAAAGCAACATGAAAATCATGCTTAATATAATGCAAACCCCAAAAATTGTAAAAAGTGAAAACATATTTAGGTAGAATTACCAACAATAAAGATACAGAAAAATAAACCCATATTGATATAAGAATACAAATTTACAAAGGGTTACCGAAGTGTTGCTTTTTCGAGCGGATCTTGAAGTGAAAGGCTTGTAAGAGTTGCTAGTTAATTACTGTGGATCTGGCGGCGTGCTCTAGTAGTCGAAGTTGTCTTCGCCATTAATTGCTTCATTGTGTAAACTCGAACATCGCTGCTTGCTGGATATAATGGCGCATCGGTTCACTCGATAAAAGAGAAAAATGAAGCGAGTTTGGGGGGGGGGTTTGGTGATGAAACTGGAAGCAAGTTTGGGGTTCTTTTGGTAGTTGGTTGGTGGAGCAGTGGGTTGAGCATTGGTTGTTTTTCGATGGCGAATATTAGTTGTGTTGTTGTTTTCAATTGACAGAGGGAGGTGGTTTGGGGTTATTGATGGTTGTTTCGGCGGGTTGTCATCGAAAAAAAACAAGGGCTTTGGGTGGCAGCTGTTATTTTAGAATAGGACAGAAGAATCTTTTCGGGTTTTTTCTCTTCTTGAAAATTTTGCACCACCCACTTTTTTTGGCATATTAAAAAATTAAACAAGGAATATTTACATAATGGGTTGAAATCGTGGGCTCGAGACTATGGCCCAAAATTGTTGGTTAAGAAAATTTTTGTGTATATAATTTTTATCCTTATTTAAAGGTATTTCTAGATTGTGCTAAAAAGACAAAAATGCATATTAATAAAACTACCAAATAAAATGAATATTAACTAGTGTAACGAATGAAATTAGTGACATGTAAGAAATGCAATATATAAGCATATTAAATTAACTGGGTCAAAAATATGTAATCAAAAGTAATTGATATAAATCCTAAAATTTTTAGAAATAAAGATAAATATCAATATTTAAAATTATATTAAATTTTTTTATGCAAAACTAGTGAATGAATAAAACACTCTCCTTACCTTAAAAAAGAATGACCCCCTTTACTTTTTTGTTTGTTTCAAAATAAATGACCTCTTTCTTTTTTTGGTAACATTTTAGTTTCAACTTTCCACGCGACATGATTAAGGCCATAAGATTAAAGAGACATTTGACATAACTTTTATTTAGGATCACAAGATTCAAAGTCTTTATTATTTTCTTAAACTTCCTGTCAAGTCAAACTACGCCACTCCTTTTGAAACCGTCGGAGTATATGTTATGAATTTTTAATATATTAGACCAAAATGCCAACAATTGTCCCTTTCTTTTGATATGATTGATGAAAGAAAGAATAGAAAAAGAAAATTCACAAACTCGACTTTTGTTGAACACGTGACCTTCGTATAAAAGTGTTTTTTAAATGTGATGGAAGTCACTCCTCAATTTATTATCAAAAGGTTTCACACTGTGTTGCGTTCTTGTTAGTGTAGTCGACACCTGTTTCTTAATTGAGATGAATTCTTTTGGATGTTCTCGGAAAAACAAAGATAAAATTCAGTAGTAGAGTTTAATTTAACGAAAAGTGTTGCATCCTTTTCGATACTTTCTACAATTATTTTAGCATATTTTTGTGGATACACTATTATCTTTGTTATTCGATGTCTTTCTTTGTTCAAAATACATGCATGTTGACAACCTTGTTTGATTGTTGAAGTGTTGTATGAGTTTATTAAAAATACAAACATATCTATCGATAGAATATAAGTATGGTGATAAAATGATTGTCTGTCCATTTTATACGACAAATGTGAATTTATAGATAGAATATTTATCAAAATAAAAACATGTATATCGGTGGGATGCATGCGAATCCATTGGTAGGATATTTTTCATTGTAACTGTTTGTCCATTGGAAGTATAAATTAGAAGGATCAACCGGTAGGATATTTTTAGACAAAATAAATACATGTCCATCGGTGGGACTTGTCAGAATCCATTGATAGATATGTGTTGATCCATGCGGTATGATATAAATACTTGTACATCGTTAGGAAGAATGAATATGATCCACCCGTAGGATTTAAATACATAGTCATCAGAATGAAGAATGAAAATGATACATCGGTAGGATATGAATGTATGTCCATCGGTAGGATTAAAGAAGGTCCATAAGTAAGATATAAATACATGTCTGTAGGACGAATGAAGATAATCCGTTTGTAGGATATGAATGTATGTACGTTTGTAGAAATAATAAGATGAGCAACTTGTAAGATATATGGGATAATTAAATATCAATGGGACATATGATAATCCATCAACGAGATATATGTGAAGACTGCTAATTCCGATAATTTAATAGGAATATCCTTCTACATCGGCTCCTCCAACATCAATACGTATTCAATAAGGTGCACATCCTTCACCTCTAAATAAAAGCAACATATAAATATATTTCCACGTCAGCCTTCTCCGACTTCAACAAGGAATATATAGGGTGCACATCTTTTACCATATAATAGATGCGACTTAAAAATATCTTTCAATGTCCTTCTCCTACAAATTCAATGTGGAATAGATGAGTTCACAACCTTCACCTCCAAATATATGCGACTTAAAAATAACTTTTAATGTAAGCTTCCTCCAACTTCAATGTAAAATAAATAGGGTGCACATCCTTCACCTCCGTATAGATGCGACTTAAAAAATATCTTTCAACGTCAGTCACCTCCAACTTCTCTGTAGAATATATAGGGTGCACATGCTTCACCTCTGAATAGATGTAACTTAAAAATATCTTCTAATCTCAGTCTCAACTGACTTAAACGTGGAATAGATTGGGTGCATATACTTTATCGAAGAAGAGATATGACTTAAAAATATATTTCAATGCTAGCCTCCTAAGACTTCGACGTGGATTAGATAGGGATCACATCCTTCACCTCCGAATAGATGTGACTTAAGAAAATCTTTCGATGTCGGCCTCTTCCGACATAAAAGTTAATTCATTTAGATGGACATCCTTCACCTCCAAATAGATGTGATTTCAGAATATTCTTCAATGGTAGCCTCCTCTGACTATCATGTCATGACCCTCTCGGCGAATTAAATATTCTATGGACCTCTTAGCAAATTAAAAAGGTTACGAATCTCTTTTCAAGTGAAAAATGATATGATTGTAACGATATGGCTGACTCGATGATTTTCCACTGTAAGAAGGTAAATGTCTTAATGACTATCCAACTATAACAAGGTGGAGGACTCGGTGTCTTGAAAGGGTCATCTGTTTTATTCTTCCATCGATTCCTGCACTCGAAAAGGAATGATTAATAGATATAATATCACTTTGGCTAGTAACCTGTCAAAGAAACTTCAAGAAAAATAATAATGAGAAAAATTGTACAAAATTCTTTATCATTTTGACAGATGTGAGCAATCATCATTTTTTTTCTTGAGCACTTTGTGATCTTTGTAACACATATCTTTTAGAGAAATTCATACGAGGCGTCAGTGACTGATATTCTAAATTCATTTTTGCTCCATTACACAATGCCAGAGATTTTGAAGTTGACTTTGAACTTCTAGTGATGTTGCAGATCATTTGAAGCTGAGTATTTAACTTTTGATGATACTTATTGGAATTTTTGAGATCTTCCTAAAAAATTATATTCTAGTAAGATCTCTTGAAAGATCTTGAAATGATCTTCAATTCTGTGTCCTATATATTCTATCCCAATTTTTATGAATAGGATAAAGAAAATCACACTATGTACATGACCGAGCCATCATGGCGCCAACATATATTCTTGATCAATGAATAAGGACAAATGAAGTATCAATCTTTTTGATGATTAATACTGCAACGAATCTAAGACAAGATCATCAATAGAAAATGTACAATATGAAAATGATAAAATAGAAAAATGAAATTTCCTGCGATATTCTAAGCCTAAAGAATAAAGATATGTTATTTTTTTACGAACGACTTAATAAAGTAAAATAAGTGTATCATATTAAGGAGAGTTAGCCTGATGTCATATTTTACAATAGACAACCCAAAAAAGCAAATGCAATTTTTAATTTTTAAACGAAACAATCTAAAAAATGTTTTGAAAAATATTAAGAGGTAGAACTTGATTATCTCTTTTATATTGAAGTCTAAAGAATGTAAAAAGATAGTCAAGGCTTGACTATATTTTGTATCAGGAGTTACAATCGCATGTAAATCTCTCTCCCTTTTTTTCTCTTTTTCTAACTAAGATTGAATTCAAGGTAATACCTACAGTTTAAAGTTGTACCTTAAACATATTTGAGAATCAACAAGACTTGTTAGTCTTGTTTCGAATGAAGGTTTTTAGTTGTACCAATCAACTTTTTTCAATTGAAGTCTGAATGTCATGTTCTGTGTTCTACAAGATCTCTTCAGAACAAAACTGTTGCACCTTAGACTCCTTAGTAGGAGAGAGATAACCAAACCCCTAAAATCGCTTAGAAACATCTTCTTCTTCGTCATTTAGATAATTGAAACGTTGTCGACACCGTCGGTTTTCCTCATTGACACACTCAAAAGTCTGCCAAAGCACATAAGCACTTGCTTCACAATTTCAACTAGTTTTATGGATGTCATTTTTTTATTTCTCATAATCTCTTTAATAATTATTGCAACTTGTTTGTTGTAGTCCATGACAAGTCTAGAATGAAAAATCAGGTATTATTCACAATAAAAATCAAAACTTTATAAAGAAATCAAACCTCAAACAATCTATTATAATAAACCAAAATAACAACATAAAAATATAACTCTTCCATGTATGAAAACAAACAAGAATTTGTCTTTCGTTTCTTTACAGAAGAATAGAGAGTTGATGAGAAACATACATAAGTTGATAACTTGTATTATTTGAGAATACAAATGAAAGAGTACTGGAGACAAAGGGATAATCGAAAGAATTTGTATATATAGAAAAAATATCAAGATTATGGTAATACATTATGGTTTCAAGAAGAAATTAGTAGTTTCTCTCATTCTTTAAAATATTTTGTTTGATGAGTAGAAGTCAAAAGGAAAAATTTCAAAGTATTATTTTTATGATATTTTCTTAAGTATTTAATTTAATGTGTAGGATCTACTAGAGAAATATTAGAATTTTATTTAATGTACGTTCATGAGTCGAAGTTTAGAGGGTAAATTTTAATTTTTAGATCTGGTATTTTTTTAAGCATTCTATTTGATGAGTAGGAGCTAGGAGAGAAAATTTCAAATTTAATTTAATTTAATATAATGAGTAGGAGTCAAGAAGGTAATTTTTTAATTTTAGTTTTAGTTATATTTTTTCAAGAATTTTTTTCAATGATTAGAAGTGAATATCTAGGAGGGTAAATTTTAAATTTTAGTTTATTTAATTTGATAAGAAGAAGCAGAGAGGGCAGTGTTTAAATTTTGGTGAGTAGAGAAGGTAAATTTTGAATATTAGTTTTTGTGATGTATTCTTAAACATTTAATTTGATATGTAGAGTCAAGAAGGTAAAATTTCGAATTTAGTTTTATGACTAGAAGCTAGAAAAGTTAATTTTATATTTCATTTAATGTGATTTGATGAGTAGAAATCACATACGTTTCAAATTTACTTTTTATGATATTTTCTCAATCATGTAATGTAGAAAGTATGTTACATCTAGAGTGTATTAGAGATAAAATAAATCATAAATACGAATTAGCATTATATATATATATATATATATATATATATATGTATATAATACATGGATATTTAAATAATTCAATAAACAATAACTTTTAAAAAAATGAATAGTTAAATCAATGAAAAATCGAAGGTGCTAAATTGAATATCATAACGATTATTATCACAATTTATTGATATTTCAGAAGCTAAAAACAAATATATTATATTAATTTCATTTAAAGTAATTGAAAACATTTTAATTAGTTCTTGAAAAGTTATTCAAATTTATGTTTTGAGTTTTGGAATATAAATTATATCAAAATAAGTAAAACAAATTTTTAATTATTAATATTATAATTTTAATTTAGAACTACTTTATTAGAAAGTTCTAAAGCAATAGAATTGTTAATAAAAAGAGGATGAAGTTGGAAACAAGATTAAAGAGGGCAAAAGGTACGATTTTCCCAATTGTTCAGTTCCTTCTCATTAGGTTTACTAAAAATTTTCCGAACAACTCTTCATTATTCTTAAATATTTTATTGTAACGACTCTAAAAAACGAACTACCGATACTAGAAACCTAACATGTCTGTGTTTGTGGTTTTCTTGAGTTTTGATGGTGTTTCATGTTGTCCCGATGTAACACCCCGAAAGTTCCATGATCTAGACTAGAGCCTCACGTATTTAATAATGATTATTTTAGACCTAAACTAACATAATTAACTTGATTAGGAAGTATAAAAGCCAAAACATCAAGGAACGACCACGACGTCCGGAGACTACTAAAAAGTAACTAGTGTCCTTAAAGGTTATATACGGGGTTTGAGGAGCTGTATGAAGGTCAAACCTTATGAAAATGCTAAGGGTACACATTAGAGTGTGTTAAGTATTAAAACATACGGGTATGACTCCTTGAGGACCATCCTAATGGCCCTCGATGAGGATCAAAACCTTTACCCTAAAAGCTGTCAAAACAACAAGCAAACGACGAGGGCTAAACGACGTCTCGTTGATTGACTCACGCTCCTTCGTTGGAGTTGTGAGTCCACACATATAATTTTGGAGCCAAGGCTCTATTCGACCAGTCTCTGAACCAAATGACGGTTTTCCAGGACGGTGCGTTTATGGAACAACGGACCGTCAACTGGAGATCATTGATGGTTCCTGTGAACTAGTGCAAGTTGCTGCCAAGCCAAGGGTGAATTATTAAATTCCACCCTTGGAAAATTAAGAGTGGGGTCGGTCTAATTTTGTAATTGTAGATATATTAAAGGACTTTATCTAATTAAAACCAACCAACACTTGATAAGTTCCAAATAAAAAATCAAAACCCACTTTCCCTCTCTCACAAATTGTCACTCTAACCCACCATTTAAGAACAAGGAAGATCTCAAGCTAGTGCACTCAAGATCCATCCCTTTTCACTTCAAATTCGTGGAATATTATCAAATAAGGTATGGGGATGTTGATTCATAGATTAGTTTCTCCATGTAACCCTTCAAAACTTCTATTTTAGAAATTATTATGGTGAACAAAAATTAGGGTATATGATCTAGCCATGGGTTCACTCCTATATTATTCTGTTTATGTTATGTGCCTTATATTATGAATATATTGGTGATTTGATGATTTCTATTGGGAAAATAAACCAAGAACCCATGTGCACCTATGACTTAATTTCATGGATCTTATTGGATTAATTGGGTACAGATGAATATGATGTAATGTAATTGATGATTATCTAGCCAAAGAATCTTGTTTCATGTCTATTGTGATGTATATGGAAGTGATTATGATACTTTATTCTTAAACTTGAAAAGAGGTTAAATCTTAGGTTTTGTATATATGCTGGAGAATGTCATATATGAACTTTAAAGTAGCTTGCAAGGTACATGGCTTATGAAAGGATGAAAGCTAAGAAAGGTATTGTGAAGTGTTTTCTACTTTCTTGAACCCTACCTATTATGTTGCATGAATTTTGTGGGATGAAGCTAATCTCTTGTGTTGATTGAAAGTATAATTCTCATGAAAACATCATGATTAATATTGTAAAAATCACTACCCACATATGTATGTTTATTATAGGATGAAAGTGTATCCTCACCTAATGAATCTAATATCTTTATGTTGAATTGTATTGAATGAAGATGGATTAATCTTCACACATGTAGATACAATTAAAAGAACTAATGGTAGTGATTTGGGAAAGTATACTAAGCACCGAGAGGATATGGACAATGAGGAAAACACTCTTCTATTTATGCAAGAGGTTGGGTCATCCTAGTGATACTCATGAGATGGGGACTCCTCCGTTAATGCAATAGGTAGAGTCCTTAGAAGCAATCTCCCTATATCTTTACTACGTTCCCCCATAGGACATAGCTATTGGATCCACATAGTAGCTAGAGTGTAGGTTCTACCTTGGCAAGTATAACACCCTTTTTCGGTGTAGGGCTTTATGACACCGGATTCCATGTAACCTCTCATTGTCTATGTCTGTTATGGTTGATCTTCCCTAAATAATGAAGTAATAATGAATAAAGCATGAACTAGTCTATGACATCCTAATGAGTTTACTAAGTGGAAGTGGGGTTATGGGACTTGACTTGTACATTGCACTAGTAGGCTTAGAAGGGTGTTGTGGGTGGTTCTTTGTAGTTATGAAATGATAATAATAGCATGTATATTAAATGTAAAATGGTTATAGTGATGTTCTTATATTTAAATGTGGTTCATGATGTATGTGTTTAACTCATGATTATGAAATATAGTGTAATGGATAGGTAATGTGTGTGGCTAAGGGTGGGTTCTAAGGATCACTTAGTAGAGTTGGTATTATGGGATTCTAACTTTACATTGCACGAGTGATTCTTGGTATGTTTCAAGGTTACAAATTCATTGTAGTTGGACATGGTTGGGGTGTTTGCCTTATGTGTTGTATTGAGGATGTGAAAGTCTTTTCAAAACTTCATAAAACATAGTTTCATATCAATGTCCCTTTCTAATGTTTTAATGGTTTTTATTCATTTCTCCATACTTAGTGCATTAATTGTACTAAACCCTTTTCTCCTTTTTCTATTGTGAATATAGGTTCCGACTAATCAATTTACTCCTACATCTCTGAAGAAAGCTTGGGCTCCTTATCCCCATGAATTATGGTAGGTCCTCAAAGATCCGATGACTAATGCACTTGATGCCACTATGTGATTTCTCTATTGATATAATAGAATTAGTAATCTTTCCTTATGTACTTTTGTTCTAAAAGACTATTGTGTCTAAAGGGCTAAGGATCCTATTTAAAGACTTTTTGTTGAACTCTTATTAATAGATGGTGTATGTGTGAAAACGGTATTAGATTCTTACTATTTTGCATATGAAAATGAAGTTTGAATTTCTATTGTAAAAAGTTTTAAATTCCGCATTATTTCAAGTTCGTTTTGCCGTAAAGATTACGCTAAGGGCTTGTATAAGAACTCTTCGAGTTCGAGTACGCCGGTAATGTCTAGGGGGTACTCTATGGTCGTTACAAACTTGGTATCAGAGCATAAGGTTTTGGGATAATATTAGGGTTGATGTCACACACACCACGTCAATTAGAGTCTTATTCATAAATGTGAAGCGCGCCACCTTTATGAATAAGAGTCTATGAGATGATTAAGAACCTTCCTTTCTTCATTAACCTATATTCTTGCTTGTAATCCCTAACACTATCTAATTCTTTTCTACTGATCCTTTTATTGTTCTTTTAGGCAATGAATACAAGAAGGAATAATGGTAGGAGGGCCGAAGAGTAGAATGTCAATGAGGTTATTCCCCCTTAAGCTCCTCAAGACCATCAAGTTCCTATTGAAGAATGGGCTATGTGTAATGTTGAGATAAGGGCTGCCATCCACAGTTTGACTAAACTGTTGGCTAACAATGTTTCTAGCGAATTCTAGGGTACTAGTGAACCCCGATGCTAGCACCACCTCTTCAAGGAAAAGGGATTTCACAAGGGTGAATACCCCTACATTTTTGGCTCCAAGGTGGAGGAAGACCCGCAAGGGTTCATAGATGAAGTATATAAGGTGATAAATGACATGGGTGTGACTTCTCAAGAAATGGCGGAACTAGCCGCCTATCAACTTAAAGATGTGGCTCAAGTTTGGTATGAACAATGGAAAGATGAGAGGCCAGATAGAGGAGGTCGGATTACTTGGGGGCCATTCAAAATGGGTTTCCTTCATAGGTTCATTCCCTTGGAACTATGGGAGAGAAAAATGCAAGAATTCATCAATCTTCGTCAAGAGAATATGAGTGTGAAGGAATATAGCCTCATGTTCACTCAACTATCAAAATATGCTCCCACTATATTGGATGACTCTAGGGCCAAGATGAATATGTTTGTTATGGGGGTATCCGGTCATGTGGCAAATGAATGTAGATCGGCAATGCTAATAACAAGCATGGAAATTTCTCATCTTATGGTCCATTACGAACAAATTGAGGAACAAAAGCTTAAAATGTTTGTAGAGAGTTGAAAAGGGAAAAGCACGATGAAGGAAATTTCTCCAAGGCTAGGTTTGATATACAAGAAAAACCAAGGTCAAAAGAGGTTTTCTAGTCCAAGTCCCTCCAATGCTCCAAAGCCAAATCAAGGGAGGAGGACTACCCCTAAGTCTCAAGGAGGAAATAAGAGTGTCCCTTTTGTGGAAAGAACTACATATGCCAACTGTCATAAAAAGCATGAAGTCAAGTATCTTACCGGCATGGGAGTTTGCTAAGGATTTGGTAAAAGTGGCCACTAATTGAGGTATTGTCCAATCCGTGCGTTCAAAGAGAGAGAAGGTATCCAAGCTCCCACTAATGCTCCAAACTTCGATGCTCCCAAAAAGTATTATTTATATGCCCTACAATCGTGAGGTGATCAAAAGAGCTCTCTGGATGTTGTTACCAGTATGTTACAAGTATTTTCCATTGATGTTTATACATTGTTGGACCCCGGTTCCACCTTGTCTATTGTAAATCCTTTAGTGGCTATTATATTGGATATACTTCCTGATGTTTTCGATGAAAATTTTTCGGTTTCTACCCCGGTGGGTGATTCCGTACTTGTTAAGAGAGTTTATAGGGGTTGTCCCATGGTATGGACCAATAGAGTCACATTGGTAGACTTGGTAGAACTTGATATGTTAGATTTTGATGTCATTTTAAGGAACGATTGGCTACATTCTTGTTTTGCTTCCATCAATTGTAGAACTCGGGTAGTAAAATTTCAATTTCCAAATGAACCCATTTTAGAGTGGAAGGGGGGAAACCTTGCTCCGAGAAGTCGAATTATTTCATGTCTTAAAGATAACAAGTTAATTTCTAAGGGATGTCTCTATCATATTATGAGAGACAATGTTCTTGAGTTTGAGACTCCCCGGCTAGAGTCAGTCCCCGTAGTAAGGGTTTTTCTGAAAGTCTTCCCGATGACTTACCCGAAATTCCTCCTGAGCGGGAAATAGATATTGGCATCGATTTATTTCCAGATACAAAACCCATATAAAACCCACCTTACCGAATAACTTTGGCTGAATTTAAGGAATTAAAGGCTCAACTCAAGGATTTACTAGATAAGGGTCTTATTGAACATGATATATCTCCATGGGGTACCCCGGTGTTGTTTGTGTAAAAGAAAGATGGATCTCTTAGAATATGTATTGACTACCGCCAACTGAACAAGCGCACAATAAGGAATAATTATCATCTTCCTAGGATTGATGATTTGTTTGATCAACTCCAAGGTGTGGGTTACTTTTCGGAAATTGATTTGAGATCGAGATATCATTAACTAAGAGTTAGAGAGTTTAAAATACCTAAAATGATCTTCCGAACTCGGTATGGTCATTTTGAATTTCAAGTCATGTCTTTTGGCCTAACAAATGTCTCAGATGCTTTCTTGGACATTATGAATCGAGTATTTAGAAACTATCTTGAGTTTTTTGTTATTGTCTTCATGGATGAAATCTTTATATAATCTAAAAGTGAAGGTGACCATGTGAACCATTTCAGGATAGTCTTGCAGGTTCTCAAGGATGCCGAACACGTTGTTAAATATAGTAAGTGCGAATTTTGGTTGAGATCGATTGCTTTTATTTGTAACATTGTGTCTAGTGAAGGGGTAAAAGTAGATCCGAGAAAGACGGAAGTGGTCAAAAGTTGGAGGTTTGTTGAGTATTTCCTCCATCACATCTTCATTAATGACTTTGACTGAAAAGAAAGTTAAGTTTGAGTGGTAGGAGACATGTGAGAAGAATTTTCAATTGTTGAAAGACAATCTTACCTCTGCTCCGACATTAGTCTTGCCGGAGGGCACATATGTGTTTGTCATATATTGTGATGCTTATGTAGTAGGTTTGGATTGTGTCCTCATGCAATATGGTAAGGTGATAGATTATGCCTGTAGATAACTCAAGGTGTATGAGAAGAACGATCTAACTCATGATCTTAAATTAGCGTCTGTAGTGTTTGCTTTAAAGATATGGAGACACTATCTATATGTGGTGCATATGGATGTGTTCAGCGACCATAAAAGTCGATTATATGTGTTATTTCAAAAGGAGTTAAATCTCCGGCAAAGGATATGGTTAGAACTCTTGATGGATTATGATATGAGTGTTCTTTACAACCCCAGCAAAGCCAATGTGGTGGCGGATGCTTTAGGTCGAATATCAATGGGTAGTTTGGCCCATGTTCCCGATGGTAATAAAGAGTTAGGGAAAGAGATGCATAGATTATCCCGTTTGGGTGTTCGGTTAGAGGATTCTCGAAGGGGAGGAGTCATGGTTCGTCATAACTACGAATAATATTTATTGGTTGACGTTAAGTCAAATCAATATTTTGATCCTCTATTAATAGAGTTTGAAAGAATCGGTTCTTAGAAAATCTAACTAATCTTTCTCCCAAGGGGTTGATGTGGTACTTAGGTACAAAGGTAGGTTATATGTGACGGATGTAAATGACTTAAGAAGGCAAATTTTGTAAGAGGCTCATGGTTCCCGATATTCCATTCATCTGTGTGCCACAAAAATGTATCGTAATTTACAATAGATCTATTGGTGGGAAGGGTTAAAGAAGGATATAGCGTAATTGGTTGCCAAAGGTCCTAATTGTCAACAAGTAAACGCCGAACATCGTAGAACGGGAGGTTTGACTCAAGAGATAGAGATTCCCACTTGGAAGTGCGAAGATGTTAATACGGATTTCATAGTGGGTTTGCCTCATACACGGAGGCAAAATGATTCAATATGGCTTATCGTTGATAAGTTGAAAAAGTCAGCCCAGTTTATTACCGTCAAAGCTAGTTACTCGGCGGAGAATTATGCTTAATTGTATTTAAAAGAGATTTTGAGGATGCATGGACTCCTCTTGTCCATCTTTTCAGATAGGGGCACTGAATTAACTTCTTATTTTTGGAAAGCATTCCAAGGTGGGATCAGTACCAAGGTAAAACTGTGTACCACTTTTCATCAACAAATGGATGGTTTGGAGAAACGAACAATCCAAACCCTAGAAGATATGTTGAGGGCATGTGTCATTGACTTCAAGGATAATTGGGATGACCATCAACCATTAGTCGAGTTCGCCTTCAATAATAACTACAAATCTAGCATCGCCATGGCACACTTTGAGGCTTTTTATGAGAGCAGATGTAGATCTCTGATTTGGTGGTTTGAGTTAGGTGAGTTTTAGCTAATAGGACCCAAAGTAATTTATGAAGATGTGAAGAAATTCCGACTCATAAGGGAACGTTTGAAAGAAGCTCAAAGTCGGCAAAAATCTTATGCCAACAATAGAAAGATGGACCTTGAATTTGAAATAGGTGATTGGATATACTTGAAGATTTCGCCCATGAAAGGGGTTATGAGGCTTGGTGAAATGGGGAAACTTAGTCCCCGGTAAGTGGGACTTTATGAAATGCTAAAACGGGTCGGAAACCTTTCGTATGAGTTGAACTTACCAAATGAATTAGCCCCGGTTCACCTGGTATTCCATGTTTCGATGCTTAAGAAATGTACTGGAGACCTGGTGTCTATTCTCCTGTTAGAAGGGTTATGGGTTAATCAGATCCTTTACTTTTAAGAGGTTTCGGTCGAGGTTGCCTCCGTAAAAGTCCTATGGAGAAACCATCTCGTTGAGGGTTCAACATGGGAGGTCGAGGCTGACATGAAGTCCCGCTATCCTTATCTCTTTCCTCTTACTCCTAGCCAAGATTGTGGGTAGTATCTTCTCTTAAAAGAAAATTATGAATAGTGTTGAACTTAGCTTGATTTTCCATTATGTGCATATCTTTGGAAAGGGTTCGTGTTTAAATTGAATGTTCATGAAATTTGTCCTCATGGTTAGCTTGTACTTGAATGTCATATGTTATTTTATTTCCATGAGAGTTGTAGTGAGCATGCTTTATGTTGTCTGAGAAGAAAATTGAAATGACAACTCTTTGATGTTATGGTGAGCTCATAGTGAAATGAAGAAGGCAGTTCCTCCTTAAATGCTATGAAATAGTGAGCCCTTATGTGTGATGGATTTTGGATTTAATTCCTATGCTTTAATACTATGATTATGTGGTTAATGGAGTTGAGAATTCTTCCTATGATCTGTGACTCATGTTAGCATGGTTTTAGTTGGACTTCTAGTATTGAGTCTCTTTCCTTCCCAAAGAGTGAGGTAAGGTGTCATTCGGGGACGAATGTTCCTAACGAGGGGTGGACAATGTAACCCCCGAAAGTTCCATAATCTAGACTAGATGTTCACGTAGTTAATAGTGATTATTCTAGATCTTAACTAACAAAATTAACTTGATTAGAAATTATTAAGGCCAAAATATCAAGGAACGACCACGACGTTCAGAGACTATTGAAAATTAACTAGTGTGCCTTACGATTTTATACGGGGTTTCATGAGTCCTATGGAGGTCAAACCTTATGAAAATGCTTAGGGTACAAATTAGCGTGTGTTAAGGGTCAAAACGTCCGGATACAACGCCCGTCGATTGACTCACACTTTTGTAGCAGAGGCTCCATTTGACCTGTCTATGAACCAAATGACGATTTGCCAGGACAGTCCGTTCTTGGAACGACGGACCGTCGACTGGAGGCCGTTGATGGTTCCTGCGAGCTGGTTCAAGTTGCTACCAAGCCAAGGCTGAATTAGTAAATTCCACCATTGAAAAATTGTGTGGGGTCGGTATAATTTGGTAAGTTTAGATATCAAAGGACTTTAACTCATTAAAACAAACCAACACTTGATAACTTCCGAATTAAAAATCAAAACCTACTTTCCCTCTCTCACAAATTCTCTGTCTAACCCACCATTGAAGAACAAGGAAGAGCTCAAGCTAGGGCACTCACATCAATCATTTTTCACTTCACATTCGTGGAATATCATCATATAAGTTATGGGGATGTTGATTCATGGATTAGTTTCCCTATGAAGCCCCTCAAAACATCTATTTTCGAAACTGTTATGGTGACCAAAAACATGGGTTTATGATCTAACCATGGGTTCACTCCATAATTGTTTTTTATGTTATGTGCCTTATGTTTTGAATATACTAGGGTTAATTGATGATTTCTATTGTGAAAACATCTCAAGAACCCATGTGCACCCTATGAATTAATTCCATGAGTGTTATTGGATGAACTGGGGAGAGATGAATATGATGTATTGTAATTGAGGATTATCTTGCCATCGAATCTTGTTTCTTGTATATTGTGATGCATATAGAAGTTATTATGACACTTGATTCCTAACATTTAAAAGAGGATAAATCTTAGGGTTTGTATACATGTTGAAGAATGTAATATATGAACTATCAAGTTGCTTGCAAAGTTCATGGCTTATGCAAGGATGAAAAAAAGGTATTGTGAAGTCGTTTCTACTCTCTTGAACCCTACCTATTATGTTGCTTGAATTGTGTGTAATGAAGCTAATATCTTGTGTTGATTGAAAATATAATTCTCATGAAAACACCATGATTGATATTATGAAAAGCACTACCAACATATGTATGTTGATTATAGGATGAAAGTGTATTCTCACATAATGAATCTAAGAGATTTAAATTGAATTGTTTTTAATAAAGATGTATTACTCTTCACACATGTAGATACGATTAAAAAAACTAATGGTAGTATTTTGGGAAAGTATACTAAGCACCGTGAGGATATGGCCAATGAGGAAAATACCCTTTCGTTAATGCAAGAGGTTAGGTCGTCCTGGTGATAATCTTTAGATGGGGACTCCTATGTTGATGCAATAGGTAGAGTCCTTAGAAGCAATATCCTTATCCCTTAACTACAGGCACCCGTATTACATAGCTAGTGGATCCACATAGTAGATGGTATGTAGGTTCTACCTTGGCAAGTAGAACACCCTTTTTCGGTGTAGGGCTTTATGAAACCGGATTCCATTTAAGTTCTCATGGTCTATGTCAGTTATTGTTGATATTCCCTAAATTATAAAGTAATGAAAGAAGCATGAACTTGTCTATGACATTTTAATGAGTTTACTAAGTAGAAGTGGGGATATGGGACATAACTTGTACATTGTACTAGTAGGCTTAGAAGGTTGTTATGGATTGTTTTCTATAGTTATGAAAAGATAATAATAACATGTATATTAAATGGATAATGGTTATAGTGAGCATGTTTATATATTCAAATGTGGTTCATGATATATGTGTTTAACTCATGATTATGAAATATAGTGTAATAGAAAGGTAATGTGTGTGGCTAAGGTGGGTTCTAAAGATCACTTAGTAGAGTTAATAGTATTGGATGCTAACTTTACATTGCACAAGTGAGCCTTGAGATGTGACAAGGTTACAACTTCATTGTAGTTGGACATGGTTGGGGTATTTGCCTTAAGTGTTGTATTGAGGATGTGAAAGGCTTTCCAAAACATCATAAATGCATACTTTTGTATAAATGTCCCTTTCTCATGTTTTAACGGTTTTTATGCATTTGTCCATACTCAGTGCATTAATTGTACTAACCCCTTTTCTCCTTTTTCCATTATGTACTAACCCCTTTTCTCCTATTACTATTATGAGTATAGGTTCCGGCAAGTCGGTTTACTCCTACATCTTTGAAGAAAGCTTGGAATTCTTATCCCCAAGACATATGGTGGGTCCTCAATGATCTAAGGACTAATAAACTTGATGCCATTTTATGATTTCTATATTAATGTAATACAATTAGTAATCTTTCCGTATGTACTTTTGCTCTAGAAGACTATTATGTCTAAAAGGCTAAGGACCCTAGTTGAAGACTTTTTGTTGAACTCTTATTAATATATGGTGTATATCTGACAATTGTATTAGATTCTTACTATTTTGCCTATGAAAATAAATTTTGAATTTCTATTGTAAAAAGTTTTAAATTCTGTATTATTTAAAATTCATTATGTCGTGACGATTATGCTAAGGGCTTGTATAAGACCTCTTCGAGGTCGAGTACGCTGGTAATGTCTAAGGGGTACTCTACGCTCGTTACAAACTTTGTATCAGAGCATAAGGTTTTGGGATAATATTAGGGTTGATGTCACACACACCACGTCTATTAGAGTCTTATTCATAAATGTGAAGCGCACCACCTTTATGAATAGAAGGCTATGACATGATTAAGATCCTTCAATTCTTCATTAATCTATGTTCGTGCTTGTAATCCTAACACTATCTAATTCTTTTGTTCTGATTCTTTTATTGTGCTTATAGGCCATGAATACAAGAAGGAATAATGCTAGGAGGTCTGTAGAGGAGAATGTCAATGAGGCTATTTCCCCTTCATCTCCTCAAAACCCTCAAGTTCCTATTGAAGAGTGGGCTATGTCTAATGTGGATATAAGGGCTTCCATCCATAGTTTGACTCAAGTGTTGGCTACTAATGTTGCTAGGTATGCTAGGGTACAAGTGAACCCTAATACTAGCACCCCCTCATCAAGGATAAGGGATTTCACAAGGATGAATACCCCTACATTCTTTGGCTCCAAGGTGGAGGAAGACCCGCAAGGGTTCATAGATGAAGTATTCAGGGAGATAGATGCCATGGGTGTGACTTCTCAAGAAAAGGCGAAACTAGAGGCCAATCAACTTAAACATGTGGCTCAAGTTTTGTCTGAACAATGGAAAGGTGAGAAGCCGGTTAGAGGAGGTTTGATTACTCGGGGGGCACTCAAAACGCCTTTCATTAAGAGATTCATTCCCTTGGAACTAAGGGAGAGAAAAATGCAAGAATTTATCAATCTTCGTCAAGAGAATATGAGTGTGAAGGAGTATAGCCTCAAGTTCACTCAACTATCCAAATATTCTCCCACAATAGTGGTGGACTCTAGGACCAAGATGAATATGTTTGTTATGGTGGTATTCGATCTTGTGATGAATGAATATAGGTTGTCTATGCTAATGCCAAATATGGAAATTTCTCGTCTTATCGTGAATTTCAAGCAAATTTTGGAAAAAAAGCTTTAAAAAGTTTGTAGAGAGTTTAAAAGGGCACAGCCCGATGAAGGAAATTTCTCAAAGTCTAGGCTTGAAATACAAGACAAACAAAGGTTCAAAAAGAGGTTTTCTAATCCAAGTCCCTCCAATGCTCCAAAGTCAAATCAAGGGAGGAGGACTACCCCAAAGGCTTAAGTAGGAAATAAGAGTGGCCCTTTGGTGGAAATAACTACATGGCCCAAGTTTCGTAAAAAGCATGAAGGCAAGTGTCTTGCCGGTAGGGCGTTTGCTATGGATGTGAGAAAATTGGCCACCAATTGAAGGATTGTCCAATCCGTGCGGCCAAAGGTAGATAAGGTAACTAAGCTCCCACGAATGCTCCAAACTATGATTCTCCAAAAAATAATTATTTCTATGGCCTCCAATCGCGAGGTGATAATGTTGTTACCGGTATGTTATAAGTATTTTCCATTGATGTTTATACATTGTTAGACTCCGGTACCACCTTGTCTTTTGTAACTCCTTTAGTGTCTATAAGATTTGATATACTTCCCGATGTTTTCCATGAACCTTTTTCAGTTTCAACCCCGGTGGGTGATTCCATACTTGTTAAAAGAGTTTATAGGGGTTGTCCCGTGTCATTGACGATTAGAGTCACATTGGTAGAGTTGGTAGAACTCGATATGTTAGATTTTGATGTAATTTTTGGGATGGATTGGCAACATTCTTGTTTTGCTTCCTCGATTATAGATATTGGGTAGTAATATTTCAATTTCGAAATGAACCCATTTTAGAGTGGAAGGGGGGAAACCTTGCTCCAAGAATTCGAATTATTTCATGTCTTAAAGCTTGCAAGTTAATTTCTAAGGGATGTCTCTATCATATTGTGAGAGACAATGTTCTTGAGACCGAGACTCCCCTGCTAGAGTCAATCCCCGTAGTAAGGGATTTTCCGGAAGTATTCCCAGACAAGAGCTTTATTCAACCATATCAATCCCTCCTTGCCGAATCGCCCCAATTGAGTTGAAGGAATTAAAGGCTCAACTCAAGGATTTACTAAATAAGGGCTTTATTTAACTAGCCATATCTCCGTGGGGTGCCATGGTGTTGTTTGTGAAAAAGAAAGATGGGTCTCTTAGAATAAGTATTGACTACTTCCAATTGAACAGGGTCACAATAAAGAATAATTATCCTCTTCCTTGGATTGATGATTTGTTTGATCAACTCGAAGGCACATGTTACTTTATGAAAATCGATTTGATATTCGGATATCACCAACTATTAGTTAGAGAGGTTGACATACCTAAAACGTCCTTCCAAACTAGGTATGATCATTTCGAATTCTGAGTCCTGTCTTTTTGCCTAACAAATGCCCCGGCGGCGTTCATTAACATAATGAATCAAGATATTAGAAACTATTTTGATTTTTTTGTGATTTTATTTATCGATGAAATCTTTATATACTATAAAATTGATGTTGACCATGAGATCGTTGCTTTTCTTTGTAACATTGTATCTAGAGAAGGGGCAAAAGTAGATCCGAGAAATAAGGAAGCGCTCAAAAGTTGGCCTAGACCTTTGAGCCCTACCGACAATCTTATCTTCTTGGGCTTGGCCAAGTATTATTGGAGGTTTGTTGAAGGATTTTCCTCCATCGCATATTCATTAATGGCTTTGAGTGAAAATGAGGTTCAGTTTGAGTTCTAGGGGACATGTGAGAGGAACTTTCAATTGTTGAAAGACAAGCTTACCTCCGCTCCGGTATTGGCCTTGCCGGAGGGCACAAAGGGGATTGTTATATATTGTGATGCTTATCGAGTAGGTTTGCATTGTGTCCTCATGCAACATTGTAAAATTATAGCATATACCTCTAGATAACTCAAGGTGTATGAAAAGATCTATCCAAGTCATGATATTAAATTAGCGGGCGTAGTGTTTTCTTTAAAGATATGGAGACACTATCTATATGTGGTGCATGTGGATGTCTTCACGGACCATAAAAGTCTCCAATATGTGTTCACTCAAAAGGAGGTAAATCTCTAGCAAAGGAGATGGTTAGAACTCTTAAATTACTATGATATGAGTGTTCTTTACCACCTCGACAAAGCCAATGTGGTGGTGGATTTTTTAAGTCGAATATCAATGGGTAGTTTGGCCCATGTTCCCGATGGTAATAAAGAGCTAAGGAAAGAGATGCATAGATTGGCCCATTTGGGTTTTTGGTTAGAGTATTTTCCGAGGGGAGGATTCACGGTTCGTCATAACTCCGAATCATCTTTAGTTGTTGAGGTGAAGTCAAAGCAACATCTTCATCCTATATTTATGGAGTTGAAAGAATCAGTTCTTAGAAAATCTAATGAATCTGTCTTCCAAGGGGGGATGGGGTACTTAGGTACCAAGGTAGGTTATGTGTGTCGGATGTAAATGACTTAAGAAAGCAAATTTTGGAAGAAGGATCGTGATTTACAAGAGATCTATTAGTGGGAAGGGTTGAAGAAGGATATAGCGGAATTTGTTGCCAAATGTCCTAATTGTCAAAAAGTAAAGGGCGAACATCATAGACTGGGAGGTTTGACTCAAGAGATAGAGATTCTCACTTGTGCATGAATTCTTATAATTTTGGGAACTTTTTCTACTACTGCTTATAACCTCATAACTATACTATCTTTTCGGGTGCAATCACTACCAAAGCTCTAAAATATGTTTCCTCACATGGGTCACAATTGAAATAAAGTTTAGAGAAAAGAGTACATCTCATTTTTTTCTTGAACGCATGATATATGAAAATGAGTGCATTCTTTAAAAACTTAACATTTCACTCACTTCGAGGCTTCACTCAAGCCCCTCTACAGTCTCATGAATTCCTCAAGACTTTTGTTGAGAGAAACTCATTGGTAAAGAACTAACTTTTCCTTGACTACCTTTAGTATGAGGGTAGTTAAATAGTTCTAAGAAGAGCACAAGTATGAATAAGGTCCGTATGACATATTTTAGTTGTACGCTATAGAGTATGAAAGAAGCGAAACATACCAAATTTTTGTATTCCCTCATTTATATAAATGGGGCCCTCAATGCCATAAATAAGATCCTACTTGACACAATTTCATAGACAACCAAGGACACTTCAACTTTGTTTTTTAACACGAAGTTTATCAGGACCCGAGCTTACACCCTTCATGTGGCTAGCACTCAAGAACCATTGTTCATTGCCAATAAAACTCTCAACCTTGCTGACTATAAGAGGATGACTAACTTGAGTATACATAAGCATCAAATTGAAATAAATGTTTAAAAGTAGTTTAGTGAAGCTCAAAACTTAGCTGAATATACTTTGTATGAAACCTAAGTTTTAAATAAAATAGCTAAAATGGAAATACTCTTTAAAACTCCCTATTTATGAAGCCTTTATTGTGTAATGAAGAGTATCGTACAAAAGACCAATTACACCTCAAAATTATTGCTTATATCTTACAGAACTAGAGTCCTCTAAAACCAAGGAGGTCTTACTTAAAAGATGATATAATCTCAAGGGACACTTGTTGAAGATCCTAATGACCTATATCAACATCAGTAGAAGATGAAGGTTGAATGACATCAGTACATTCAGTAAACAAGTATGCTATATAGCAGAAAATAAAAATAACAGAATAAAAGGACTATAATAGATATTCATATATACTAAATTGGATGTAAATATATGAGATTATTAAAATTTACCAAATTCTAAATAATATCTAGACTCAACATATGATGTGACAAAATAAAAATGCACTTTTAACTCTAGCTATTTCAGAGATTTTCTAACCAACAACCATCACTATGATCTACATGATGATACAACATCTCGCCCACGATGCGAGGACCGTCATATCTTTTGTCGGGTTATAGGACTCCTCAACTAAGTTGATTCACTAAGTTATATTTATAAAGCAACAAAGAATTATCTAAAAAGTATGATCCTTTACCCATGTTGACATACATGGTTCATGAAGATTTTGAGTTTACTAAACTCATCCCAATATCGGTGCTTAATGCTACTCCAATGAATATATATAACTGATGCTCAAATGTTTAAAAACATAAATCTTCCTCTGGTTTGAGATAATTTCTCAAACTAACCTCTTAAGTGGAAACTACTCTAGAAATATCTTTTGAACTCATAACTCATTTAGAAATCAAAGTTTCTCTTTTATCAATATAAAAACTTATTTATTTGGGAATAAATAGTCCCTTTATGCTATTGCTCAATTAATACTTGTAAACACTTTCTAAAAAATCATATTTTAATATGATCATTGATGACTCGGGATGTCATACTAGATAAACATTGATTGTATATCAAGATACAATACTTATTAAACATTGATGGCATACTCTATATCATAGTGCTTAAAAATTGATAACATAACTAGATACCATACTACTTTAAAATTTATGTCAAACTCGATTGTAAGACTAGTAATATTATAGAAACTCTTTCTCAAAACTCATCTTAACTTTCTCAATAACTCCATTTAAAACTCAAGTGTTGGCTTTCAAAAGCTTCTCAACACTTATAACTCAAAATAGGGTTCATGCTAAAATATAGACATGAACAAATCAACTGAAGGATATCAATAAGAAAAATTATTAGGAATATAATTTTGAAAGAATCAAGAATTCAAGAACTAAAAATCAGCTTAAGAATACTCAAATCTAGGGGTAGACTTCTAGAATTCTCTTTTACTTATTTGGAAGTAGATGTAGGGCATGAGGACGACTATTCCAATACTATAATAGCCTTAAATGTCTAGAAGAAAAAACGTTCTTGAACAATCTTCAAATATCTTGAAAATTATTGAAGAACAACTTCATTATAAGTCTTGAAACCCTAGCTTAAAGGTAAACAATCAGGAAAACCTTTCATGTGATTTTTGAATTAGTTTCTTGAAATCTCTATGACAAAAAATTATAATTTTCATCAGTGATTCATAATTGTATGGAGGAATTGCAGTTCGAAAGAATGAAATTATTTTCAGAGACTTAACTTTAAGAAGAATCTTGAAAAGGATTGAATGAATGTTGAATGGATTCTTCAACTTTGATTTTTCCTTGGGATTTTATCTTAACATTTGAGAGAGAAGAGAATGATTGATTCAAATATGAAACTAGAATTATTTAGGGCTTTATAGGATTTAAAAAATCTGTATTAATGTTTTTCTAGTGTTATAGGGAGAAGAAAATTACCGTATTTAGTATTTTCCCGTGGCTAAAGTTGAACTGCACTACAACAATTACTAAAATGTTCATAACTTTTTACTTAGAAATTCGATTGACGCAAATTAGTGACATTGAAAAAAAGAATCAAATACCTATTATTTGATAGGTTATGGGCCACATAACTCTTTATATTCTATGAGATATGGTCATTTCAAGTTGACCCAAATAGAATTTTACATCAAAACTTAATCGATAAGGAAACATTCAACTCTAATTTGTACCATATGATTCTAGTGAACTTAATTCATATCCAAATCATTCCCACACTAAAACATTTACCTTTACACATATGGGTAATTTATTAATCACCCAATTTGACCCTACATATAAATGAAGAATGGTTCGAGTCTTAACTTAGAAATTTTTGGGGTGTTACATTTTACATGCCTCTTCTATTAAGGAGTTTGTGGTGCAACATTTGTCCTCTAAAAAGAGCTTGCAGAACACATAAGATTAAGCGCAAAATGAAGTGTTGATCTTAGATCAGATATAGGGCTTTCTGTTATAATCGAGTTGAAATCATTTTAATACGCAGATAAAGAATTTAGGGATTTTGATAAAACAAGGACGAGTCTTTGTTTAGGGTTGGGCAAATATGGGCTGTCTATGATACCTTGGATGCCATGCCAAGATTCTAGGCAGTCATAAGGAATATTTTGTCTCCTGCATTTTAATTTCCCATAACATGGTTTGAGCGAAAGCAGTTGAACAAAGATTAAACCAAATTGCTACATGAGGGTTTTCCAGCCTCTTATGCTAGGTTAAAACGAGGAAACTCAAAAGATATTGAAGATGAAGCTATGTTCTAAATTTGGTATGTGAGATAAATGGAAACACCTATGATGCAATAAAGATTATTTCAAATTGAAGGAGAAACTTGGGCCCTCTTTAAGGAGTGGGATAAAAACGTGTGTCCTCATCTAGGAAGCAATAAAAATTTCAACTACGAGTTTATTGCGATCATGTCAGAGTATGTTGTTGCAATTGATGTGCATGGTGCATACTTCGATAAAGTAAAAGGCATTACTTGTCTTTTCCATCGAGTAGGAGATCCATTTGTAGTTCCGGCAAAGGATTTGTTTAGATTCGCTCATAAAATTCCTTCTGTGAAGATTACAAGATGGAGAGGAATGATGTTCTTGAAGGATCCTTCAAACTAGACACTACATCAATTATCTCTTCTCATTTATGAATTTTAATATCAAAACATATCCTTTGCACGAACTAGAAATTGATCTTCTACTCGATGGAATAGACAAGTAAAACCCTTTTTCTTTATCCAAGTATGCAACATGAACACTAATAGCATAAACATGGTTTGACAAGACCTCAAAAAACTAAAGTTTGAACCTTATATCACTCCTATGTTTACGGCACAATTCACATCCCAATTGTTAATGAGTGAAAAAGTTTCTCCTTCTGATGGAAATATGTTTATTACATCGTAGTTGTTTCCATTCATAGAACATACCAAATGTGAGCCCATAGGATGATATTCAGTATCTTCTGAGTTTCGTAGTCTACACCTAGCACAAGAAGCTTGAAAGGCCTCAAATAGTCATTTGGTTTCATCTTCATTTACCGGCTCTATCTCTGACCATGTTATGTGCATTTTAAATGCAGTAGCAAAAAAATCTTCCTTGTGATTGCATAGATTTAGGAATGGGATCCAAGGTATCATAGGCAGCCAATACTTTCCATACCTTAAAGAAGGACACATCCTTTTTCTTGTAAAAATCGCTAAAACATGGATGTGCATATTCAAATGTTTTTTGTTCAGCCATAGAAGAAAGCCTACATGTGAAGGAAGACCAACACTTCCTTTTGCAGTCCCAACTTCATGTTCTATGTTCTGCAAGATTTCTTCAGAGGATAAATATTTCACCTTGAACTCCTTAGTAAGAGAGGGATATCCAAACTCCTTAAATCTCTAAGAAATATCTTCTTCTTCATCCCTGAGATAATTGACACGTTATCTACGATACTATTTTTTAGTAGTGTCTTTCAATGACTAAATGAGTACGACCCACCAGAATTAGTCGTTTCTCTCAATTCTTTAAACATTCTAGTTTATTTAATTTTATGAGTAGGAAAACTATATTTAATTCTATTTGATGAGTAGGTGTCAGAAGGATAAATTTGCAAATTTGAATTTTGTGATATTTTCATAATTATTTAATTTGATGAGATAATATAGTAAAATTGGTAAACTTGATCAAGCAGGAAGATTGAATTCAAACAGGTGCACTTTATCACTGATTTTTAGGGCTCTCGTTGCGCAATATCAAGGCAGAAATTGTGCATTGAGAGTGTTTCCCGATGACTCACCATCGTCAAACAGCTCATACACAAATGCCAAAAATAGTTACCCTTCTATTGTTGAATCACAACAATTGAATATGCTTTCTTTTGGGAGCTTCTTACCTCCGCAATTTTGTACGATTGTATAGGAGATTGACGATTGTAGTGTGGAAGATGATATTCACTTGGAGAATACAAATAGGAAAGAAACTCAAAAGAGGCGACTGTAGTTTTCTTCTGCTGAAACGTCTAAACGTCCTACACCAGCGGGAGATTCTGATAAAGGCAACCTTAGCAATGGTAAGACCTTTAATTTTGTTCCTCCTATGCTTAAGGAGGGTATTCTTACTGTAAAAATTTAGGAGGAGGATATGTGCCTATAGATCAAAGAATGGGAAAAACCATTAATTTTATATATAACTGGAGATAAACCGTATGAATTGTAAATGCTAGAGTATGTGAAGAAGGTGTGGGGTGTTGTTGTACTGCCCCAGGTACTATATAATGATGATGGATACTATGTTTTTAAATTTTATAATATAGCTGAAAAGGAGAAAGTGATGCAGGCTGGACCTTATTAATTTCTATGGAAGCAGGCCCATGATTTTAAGGAATTGGTATGTTTATTTTGAACTTGATGCTTATATGTTTAGCCAAATTCCAATTTGGGTAATTTCCCCCAGATCACATGTTGGATACTTTTCTATTACGGCATTGAGCAAGGTTGCTAGTGCTATTAGGATTCCATTGCGTGCAGATGGGTTTAATGCTAAGGCAAAGAAAATATATTATGCGAGGGTGTTGATCAAGACAAATATTTTTAAATTCCTTCCAAATAATATTGTAGTTGAAACCCCTTCTAGTTCTTGGAACCAATCTATTGAATATGAATGGAGACGCAAATTCTATTATAGTTTTATTTAAATTGGACACATTGAAGATGAATATTGGCTTAAACACGCCTAGAAAAGAAAAGAGATAAGACTTAATAAGTAGGATTGGAAATGACCAATGGAGAGTTAAAAGAAAAGGGGATAAGAGAAGAAGGATGGTTACTAAATGGTAAGAGATTATGAGTCTAAATAGGTTTCCATAAAGTAACCATCTTTCTTATTTTACCCCCCTATTCTCTTACCCTTCCCTTGGTCATGTCCAATCCTTCTTATTCAGTCTCATCTCTTTTCCCATCTAGGCATGTTTAAACCAACATTCATCTTCAATATGTCCCATTTTAATACCATTATAATAGAATTTGGGTCTCTATTCATATTCAATAGATTGGTTCCAATGCCTAGAAGGAGTTTCTACAACAATAGTATTTTACATGACTTGCGAAATATCCACCTTAATCACAACCCTCACATAAGATATTTTCTCAACTTTAGCCATAAATCCATCTGTAACCAATGGAAACCCATTAGCACTTGAATCCTTGATCAATGTCATAAAAGACAAGTACCCAACAGGTAAGTTGGTTAAATATATCAACATCTAGTTCAATCTAGGGAACTTTACCTTAATTGGAATTTTTCTTAAAGGATCAGCATACAGTTCAAAATCGACATACCAATTCCTCAAAATTATGGGCCTGTTTCCATAAAAATAAGGTCTAGCCTGTATCACTTTCTCCTTTTAATTTCTATTGTGAAATTTAAAAACATAGTATCCATCATCATGATATAGTTCCTAGGGATGTTCAACAAAACCGCATACCTTCTTGACATACGCTAGCATTTCCAATTCATACAGGTTATCTCCAATTCTATAACCAATTAATGTTGTTTCCCATTCCTTAATTTGTAGGAAAATATTCTCCTCCTCCTCAATTTTCAGAGAAAGAATACCCTCCTTAAGCATACGAGAAATAAAACTCAAGGTCCTACCATTGTTGCGGTTGTCTTAATAAGAATCCCCGCTGGAGTAGGATGTTTACATGTTTCTGGATCAGAAAAATGAAGTCACCTCTTCGGAGTCTCTTTCCCATTTGCATTATCCAAGTGATTTTTATCTTCCCTAATACTATAATAAATCTCCTCTAGAGTCATACAAAATTTTACACGTAAAAAGCTTCAAAAGTGAGCGAATTCAGTTGTTGAGTTTCACCAATAGGTATATATTTTTTGTTCGTGTCTGAGCTGTTTGTCGTCAGCTAGTCATTGCGAAGCGCTCTCAACGAACAATTGCATCCTTTCTAATGTGCTCTGAGAGCCCTAAAAATCAGTCTATAGTGTCCCTGTTTGAATTCCATCGTCCTTCTTCATTCGAATAAAATTTGAATTTATTTAGTTTAATTTAACGAGTATGAAGAAAGAGAGTAGATTTTAAATTTTTGTAATGATATTTTTTCAAGTATTTATTCTGATGACTAGGAGTTGTTTACATCCCTACTTTATTCAAATAAGGTGAAATTGTTGTAACTCAGAATAATAATATAATTTATTCAATTAAATAAAATTTTAAAAGAATTTTAAGAATAAAATAGTTTTAAAAGATTCTCCACCTAATTTTAGGAAATAAGTAGGAAAGCAATTAATTAATTGCAAAAGAAAATATTTACAAAACCTATAGATTCTAGGTAAGGGTTCGAGTACTTTCAAAGTGATGGTGTTAGGCATACTTCAAAATCATAAATTGTCGATCTTAACTGAATTAATTTTTTTTTCAAATTCATTAGATAATCGTTGAAAGTAATAATAATTTAAAAATAAATTCAGTCTTATTAACATGAGAGGCCTTGAAAATCAACAGTAATTTCATTATCGGCCAATTTTAACTTGTAATGTAAAAAAATATATAAATGCACACATACTAAAATAATGAAAAATTCATGGTGGAAACCAGATCTAAAAAACAAAATGACAATTTATATGTTAAATATTAAATAAAATAAAAGCAATATAAAAATATATCACAAGTGATATTCTTAGTCTGAAATAAAATTCAAAATAAAGTTAATCAAATATAAAATGAACTAAACAAAGACAAAAAAAAGTCAAACAAAGATCCGGAGGAACAATTTTCCAATAATTATGAAAATGTGAACAAAGCAACATGAAAAGCAAGCTTAATATAATGCAAACCCCCAAAATTGTAATAAGTGGAAACATATTTAGGTAGAATGAACAACAATAAAGATGCAGAAAAATAAACCCAGATTGATATAAGAATACAAAATTACAAAGGGTTACCGAAGTGTTGCTTTTCCGAGCGGATCTTAAAGTGAAAGGCTTGTAAGAGTTGCTAGTTTATTCCTTTGGATCTGGCGGCGTGCTCCAGTAGTCGAAGTTGTCTTCGCCATTAATTGCTTCATTGTGTAAACTCGAAGATCGCTGCTTGGTGGAGATAATGGCTCATCGGTTCACTCGATAAAATAGAAAAATGAAGCGGGGTTGGGGGGGGGGGGTTTGTTTGGTGAATGAAAATGGAAGCAAGTTTGGAGTTGTTTTGGTAGTTTATTGGTGGAGCAGTGGGTTGAGCATTGATTGTTTGGCGATGGCGAATATTAGTTGTGTTGTTATTTTCAATTGACTGAGGGAGGTGGTTTGGGGGTTGTGGATGGTTGTTTGGGCGGGTTGTCACCGGAAAAAAAAAATAGGGGCTTTGGGTGGCAGCTGTTATTTTAGAATAGGACAGAAGAACCTTTTACGGTTTTTTTCTCTTCTTGAAAATTTCACACCACCCACTTTATTTTTTGCATATTAAAAAATTAAATAAGGAATATTTATATAATGGGCTGAAATCCTTGGCTCGAGACTGTGGCCCAAAATTGATGGTTAAGAAATTTTTTGTGTATATAATTCTTATCCTTATTTAAAGGTATTTCTAGATTATGCTAAAAAGAATAAAATGCATATTAATAAAACTAGCAAATAAAATGAATATAAACTAGTGTAACGAATGAAATTAGTGAAATGTAAGAAATGCAATATATGAGCATATTAAATTAACTGTGTCAAAAATATGTAATCAAAAGTAATTTATACACATCCTAAAAATTTTAGAAATAAATATAAGTGTCGATATTTAAATTATATTAAAAGTTTTTATGCAGAACTAGTGAATGAATAAAACGTACTCCTTACTTTCAAAAAGAATGACCCCCGTTATTTTTTTGTTTGTTTCAAAATGAATGACCTCTTTCTTTTTTTGGTAACATTTTAGTTTCAGCATTACGTGTGACATGATTAAGGCCAGAACATTAAAGGGACATTTGACATAACTTTAATTTAGGATCACAAGATTCAAAGTCTTTATTATTTCCTTAAACTTCGTGTCAAGTCAAACTACGTCACTCCTTTTGAAACGGCCGGAGTATAAGTTATGAATTTTTGATATATTAGACCAAAATTCCAAGAATAGTCCCTTTCCTTTGATATTATTGATGAAAGAAAACATAGAAAAAGAAAATTCACTAACTCGATTTTTGTTGAACACGTGACCTTCGTATAAAAGTGTTGTTTGAATGTGATGGAAGTCACTCCTCAATTTGTTATCAAAAGGTTTCACACTGTGTTGCGTTCTTGTTAGTGTAGTCCATACCCCTTTCTTAATTGAGATTCATCCTTTTGGATGTTCTCGAAAAAACAAAGATAAAATTCAATAGTAGAGTTTAATTTAAAGAAAAGGGTGGAATCCTTTCGATACTTTCTACAATTATTTTTGCATATTTTTGTGGATACGCTATTATGTTTGTGATTCAAAGTCTTTCTTTCTTCAAAATCCATGCATATTAACAACCTTGTTTGATTGTTGAAGTCATGTATGAGTTCATTAAAAATACGAACATATGTATCGACATAATATAAGTATGGTGATAAAATGATTGTCTGTCCATTTTATATGACAAATGTGAATCAATAGATAGAATATTTATCAAAATTACAACATTTATATCGTGGGATGCATGAGAATCCATTGGTAGGATATTTTTCATTGTAATTGTTTGTCCATTGGAAGTATAAATTAGAAGGATCAATCGGTAGGATATTTTTGGACAAAATAAATATATGTCCATAGGTGGGACTTTTCACAATCCATTGATAGATACTTGTTGATCCATTAATTATTATATAAGTACTTATACATCGGTAGGAAGAATGAATATTATCCACCAGTAGGATTTAAATACATGGCCATCGGTATGAAGAATGAAAATGATACATCGGTAGGATATGAATGTATGTCCATCGGTAGAATTAAAGAAGAAGGTCCATAAGTAAGATATAAATACATGTCTGTAGGACGAATGAAGATAATCCATTTGTAGGATATGAATGTATGTACGTCTGTAGAAGAATAAGATGAACAACTGGTAAGATATTTGGGAAAATTAAATGCATGTCCATCAATGGGACATATGATAATCCATCAACGAGATATATGTGAAGATTGCTAATTCCGATAATTTAATATGAATATCCTTCTACATCGAGCTCCTCCGACATCAATACGTATTCGATAAGGTGTACATCCTTCACCTCTGAACAAAAGCAACATAGAAATAAATTTCTACGTCAGCCTTCTCCGACTTCAACAAGGAATAGATAGGGTGCACATCTTTTACCATCTAACAGATGCGACTTAAAAATATCTTTCAACGTCATTCTCCTACAAATTCAATGTCGAATAGATGAGTTCACAACCTTCACATCCAAATATATGCGACTTAAAAATACATTTTAATGTCAGCTTCCTCCAACTTCAATGTAAAATAGATAGGGTGCACATCCTTCACCTCCGTATAGATGCAACATAAAAAATATCTTTCAACGTCAGTCACCTCCAACTTCTTTGTGGAATATATAGGGTGCACATGCTTCACCTCCGAATAGATCTCACTTAAAAATATCTTCCAATCTCAGCCTCAGACGACTTTAACGTGGAATAGATTGGGTGCATATACTTTATCAAAGAGGAGATATGACTTAAAAATGTATTTCAATGCTAGCCTCCTAAGACTTCGACGGGGATTAGATAGGGATCACATCCTTCACCTCCGAATAGATATTACTTAAGAATATCTTTTAATGTTGGCCTCTTCCGACATAAAAGTTAATTCATTAAGATGGACATCCTTCACCTCCGAATAGATGTGACTTAAGAATATTCTTCAATGGTAGCCTCCTCCGACTATCATGTCATGGACCTCTCGGTGAATTAAATATGATATGGACCTCTCAGCAAATTAAAAAGGTTATGGATCTCTTTTCAAGTGAAAAATGTTATCATTGTAACGATATGGCTGACTCGATGATTGTCCACTGTAGGAAGGTATATGGCTTTATGACTTTCCTACTATAACAAGGTGGAGGACTCGGTATCTTGAAAGGGTCATATGTTTTATGCTTCCATCGATTCCTGCACTCGAAAAGGAATGATTAATAGATATAATATCACTTTGGCTAGTAACCTGTCTAAGAAACTTCAACAAATATAATACTGAGAAAAATTATACAAAATTCTTTATCATTTTGACAGATGTGAGCAATCATCATTTTTTTTTCTTGAGCACTTTGTGATCCTTGTAACTCATATCTTTTAGAGAAATTTGTACGAGGCGTCAGTGACTGATATTCTAAATTCATTTTTGATCCATTACACAATGCCAGAGATTTTGAAATCGACTTCAAGCGATGTTGGAGATCATTTGAAGCTGACTGTTTAACTTTTGATGATACTTGTTGAAATTTTTTAAATCTTCCTAAAAAATTCTATCCTAGTAAGATCTCTTGACAGATCATGAAATGATCTCGAATTATGTGTTTTATATATTCTATCCCAATTTTTATGAAGAGGATAAAGAAAATCACACTATGTACATGACCGAGCCATTATGGCGCCAACATATATTGTTTATCCATGAATAAGGCCAAATGTAGTATCAATCTTTTGGATGATTAATACTGCATCTGAGACAAGATCATCAATAGAAAATGTACAATATGAAAATGATGAAATAGAAAAATGAAGTTTCTTGCAATATTCTAAGCCTAAAGAATAAAGGCATGTTATTTTTTTACGAACGACTTAATAAAGTAAAATAAGTGTATCATATTAAGGAGAGTTAGCCTGATGTCATATTTTACAATAGACAACCCAAAAAAGGAAATGCAATTTTTAATTTCTAAACGAAACAATCTAAAAAATGTTTTGAAAAATATTAAGAGGTAGAACTTGATTATCTCTTTTATATTGAAGTCTAAAGAATGTAAAAGGATAGTCAAGGCTTGACTATATTTTGTATCAGGAGTTACAGTCGCATGTAAATCTCTCTCCCTTTTTTTTCTCTTTTTCTAACTAAGATTGAATTCAAGGTAATACCTACAGTTTAAAGTTGTACCTTAAACATATTTGAGAATCAACAAGACTTGTTAGTCTTGTTTCGAATGAAGGTTTTTAGTTGTACCAATCCTCTTTTTTCAATTGAAGTCTCAATATCATGTTATGTGTTCTACAAGCTTTCTTCACAACAAAATTGTTGCACCTTAGACTCCTTATTGGGAGAGGGATATCCAAACCCCTTTAATCTCTTAGAAACATCTTCTTCTTCGTCACTTAGATAATTGAAACGTTGTCGACGCCGTCGGTTTTCCTCATTCAGACACTGAAAAGTCTACCAAAGCACATAAGCACTTGCTTCACAATTTCAACTAGTTTTATTGTTGTCTTTTTTTTATTTCTCATCATCTCTTCAATAATTATTGCAACTTCTTTGTTGTAGTCCTTGACAAGTCTAGAATTAAAAATCAGGTATTATTCACAATAAAAATCAAAACTTTATACAGAAATCAAACCATAAACCATATATTAAAATAAAAATAAATAACAACAAAATAAAAATATAACTCTTCCATGTATGCAAACAAACAAGAATTTGTCTTTCATTTCTTTACAGAAGAATAGAGTGTTGATGAAGAAACATACAAATGTTGATAACTTGTATTGTTTGAGAATACAAATGAAAGAGGACTGGAGACAAAGGGATAGTGAACGAATTTTTATATATAGGAAAAATATCAAGATTATGGTAATACATTATGGTTTCAAGAAGATATTAGTAGTTTCTCTCATTCTTTAAAATATTTTGTTTGATGAGTAGAAGTCAAAAGGAAAAATTTCAAAGTTTTGTTTTTATAATATTTTCTTAAGTATTTAATTTAATGTGTAGGAGCTACTAGAGTAAAATTAGAATTTTATTTAATGTACTTTAATGAGTCAAAGTTTAGAGGGTAAATTTTTAATTTTTAGATCTGGTATTTTTTTAAGCATTCAATTTGATGAGTAGGAGCAAGGAGAGAAAATTTTAGATTTAATTTAATTTAATATAATGAGTAGGAGTCAAGAAGGTAATTTTTTAATTTTAGTTTTAGTTATATTTTTTAATTTTATCTTATTTTATTGATAAGAAGAAGCAGAGAGGGTAGTGTTTAAATTTTGGTGAGTAGAGAAGGTAAATTTTGAATATTAGTTTTTGTGATATATTCTTAAACATTTAATTTGATATGTAGAGTCAAGAAGGTAAAATTTCGAATTTAATTTTATGACTAGAAGATAGAAAAGTTAATTTTGTATGTCATTTAATGTGATTTGATTAGTATAAATCACATACGTTTCAAATTTACTTTTTATGATATTTTCTCAATCATGTAACGTAGAAAGTATGTTACATCTAGAGTGATTAGAGATAAAATAAATCATAAATATGAATTAGCATTATATATATATATATATATATATATATATATATATATATATATATATATATATATATATATATATATATATATATATATATATATATATATATATATATATATATATATATATATATATACATGAATATTTAAATAATTCAATAAACAATAACTTTTCAAAATTTATCAAATTTTCACATGCAAGAGATTGAAAAAATAAATATTTAAATCACTGAAAAATCAAAGGTGCTAAATTGAATATCATAAGGATTATTGTCACGATTAATTGATATTTCAGAAGCTAAAAACAAATATATTATTTTAATTTTATTTAAAGTAATTGAAAACATTGAAATTAATTCTTGAAAAGTTATTCAAATTTATGTTTTGAGTTTTGGAATATAAATTGTAACAAAATAAGTAAAACAAATTTTGAATTATTAGTATTATGATTTTTATTTAGAACTACTTAATCAGAAAGTTCTTAAGCAATAGAATTATTAATAAAAAGAGGATGAAGTTGGAAACAAGATTAAGGAGGGCAAAAGATACGATTTTTCCCAATTATTGAGTTCCTTCTCATTATGTTCACTAAAAAATTTCTGAACAACTATTCGTTATTCTTAGATATTTTATTGTAACGACTCTAAAAAATGAACTACCGATACTAGAGACCTAACATGTGTGTGTTTGTCGTTTTCTTGAGTTTTGATGGTGTTTCTTGTTGTCCCGATGTAACACCCCGAAAGCTCCATGATCTAGACTAGAGCCTCACGTAGTTAATAATGATGATTCTAGACCTAAACTAACATAATTAACTGGATTAGGAAGTATAAAAGCCAAAACGTCAAGGAACGACCACGACGTCCGGAGACTATTGAAAATTAACTAGTGTGCCTTAAAGCTTTATACGGGGTTTGAGGAGTTGTATGGAGGTCAAACCTTGTGAATATGCTAAGGGTACACATTAGAGTGTGTTAAGGGTTAAAACGTACGGGTACGACTCCTCGAGGACCATCCTAAGGGCCCTTGAGGAGGACCCAAACCTTTACCCTAAAAGCTGTCAAAACAGCAAGCAAACGACGAGGGCCAAACGATGCCCCGTTAATTGACTCACGCTCCGTCGCTGGAGTCGTGAGTCCACACATATAATTTTGGAGCCAAGGCTATATTATACCAGTCTCTGAACCAAATGACAGATTTCCAGGACTGTCAGTTCATCGAACAACGGACCATCAACTGGAGGTCGTCGATGGTTCCTGCGAACTAGTGCAAGTTCCTGCCAAGACAAGGCTGAATTATTAAACTCCACCCTTGGAAAATTAAGTGTGGGGTCGGTCTAATTTGGTAATTTTAGATATACTAAAGGACTATAACTAATTAAAACCAACCAACACTTGATAAATTCCAAATAAAAATCAAAACCCACTTTCCCTCTCTCACAATTTCTCTCTCTAACCCACCATTTAAGAACAAGGAAGATCTCAATATAGGGAACTAAAGATCCATCCCTTTTCACTTCACATTTGTGGAATATCATCAAATAAGGTATGGGGATGTTGATTCATGGATTAGTTTCTCCATAAAGCCCTTCAAAACTTCCGTTTTAGAAATTGTTATGCCAAAAACTAGGGTTTATGATATAGCCATGGGTTCACTCCTAAATTTTTTTCTTTATGTTATGTGACTTATATTATGAATATATTGGGGTTAATTGATGATTTATATTGGGAAAATATCCCAAGAACCCATGTGTACCCTATGACTTAATTTTATGGATCTTATTGGATTAATTGGGTAGAGATGAATATATGTAATGTATTTGATGATTATCTAGCCAAAGAATCTTATTTCATGTCTATTGTGATGTATATGGAAGTGATTATGATACGATATTCTTAACCTTTAAAAGAGGTTAAATCTTAGGGTTTGTATATATGTTGGAAAATGTAATATATGAACTTTAAAGTTGCTTGCAAGGTACACGACTTATGAAAGGATGAAATCTAAGAAAGGTATTGTGAAGTGAGTTCTACTTTCTTGAACCCTACCTATTATGTTGCATGAATTGTGTGAGATGAAGCTAATCTCTTGTATTGATTGAAAGTATAATTCTCATTAAAACATCATAATTGATATTGTAAAAAGCACTACCCACATTATATGTTGATTCTAGGATGAAAGTGTATCCTCACCTAATGAATCTAATATCTTTATGTTGAATTGTATTGAATGAAGATGGATTACTCTTCACACATGTAGATACAATTAAAAGAACTAATTGTAGTGAGTTGGGAAAGTATAATAAGCACCGAGAGGATATGGACAATGAGAAAAACACCCTTCCATTTATGCAAGATGTTGGGTCATCCTAGTGGTACTCATGAGATAGGGACTCCTCCGTTAATGCAATAGGTAGAGTCCTTAGAAGAAATCTCCCTAAACATTTACTATGTTCCGCCGTAGGACATAGCTACTGGATCCACATAGTATCTAGAATGTAATTTCTACCTTGTCAAGTAGAACACCCTTTTTCGGTGTAGGGCTTTATGACACCGGATTCCATGTAACCTCTTATTGTATATGTCGGTTATGGTTGATATTCCCTAAATAATGAAGTAATGAATGAAGCATGAACTAGTCTATGACATCCTAATAAGTTTACTAAGTAGAAGTGGGGTTATGGGACTTGACTTGTACATTGCACTAGTAAGCTTAGAAGGGTGTTGTGGGTGGTTCTTTGTAGTTATGAAATGATAATAATAACATGTATATAAAATATAAAATGGTTATAGTGAGCATGTTCTTATATTTAAATGTGGTTCATGAAGTATGCGTTTAACTCATGATTATGAAATATAGTGTAATGGAAAGGTAATGTGTGTTGCTATGGTAGGTTTTAAGGATCACTTAGTAGAGTTGGTATTATGGGATTCGAACTTTACATTGCAGAAGTGAGTCTTGGTATGTTACAAGGTTACAAATTCATTGTAGTTGGACATGGTTGGGGTATTTGCCTTATGTGTTGTATAGAGGATGTGAAAGGCTTTCCAAAACTTCATAAAACATATTTTTATATAAATGTCCCTTTCTAATGTTTTAATGGTTTTTATGCATTTCTCCATACTTAGTGCATTAATTGTGCTAAACGCTTTTCTCCTTTTTCTATTGTGAGTATAGGTTCCGACTAATCGATTTACTCCTACAACTTTGAAGAAAGCTTGGGCTCCTTATCCCCATGAATTGTTGTAGGTCCTCAAAGATCCAATGACTAATGCACTTGATGCCACTGTATGATTTCTCTATTGATGTAATTGAATTAGTAATCTTTCCTTATGTACTTTTGTTCTAAAAGACTATTTTGTCTAAAGGGCTAAGGATCCTATTTGAAGACTTTTTTTTGAACTCTTATTAGTAGATGGTGTATGAGTGAAAACGGTATTAGATTCTTACTATTTTGCTTATGAAAATGAAGTTTGAATTTCTATTGTAAAAACTTTTAAATTCTGCATTATTTTATGGTCGTTTTGCCGTGATGATTATGCTAAGGGCTTGTATGATAACTCTTCATGGTCGAGTATGCCGATAATGTCTAGGGGGTACTCTCTGGTCGGTACAAACTTGGTATCAGAGCATAAGGTTTTGGGATAATATTAGGGTTGATGTCACACATACCACGTCAATTAGAGTCTTATTCATAAATGTGAAGCGTGCCACCTTTATGAATAAGAGGCTATGAGATGATTACGAACCTTCATGATTAAGAACCTTCCTTTCTTCATTAATCTATGTTCTTGCTTGTAATCCTAACACTGTCTAATTCTTTTCTTCTGATCCTTTTCTTGTGCTTTTAGGCAATGAATACAAGAAGGAATCATGGTAGGAGGGACGAAGAGGAGAATGTCAATGAGGTTATTCCCCTGCTCCTCAAAACCCTCAAGTTCCTATTGAAGAATGGCTATGTGTAATGTGGAGATAAGGGTTGCCATCCACAGTTTGACTCAAGTGTTGGCTAACAATGTTGCTAGGGATGCTAGGGTACTAATGAACCCCAATGCTAGCACCACCTCTTAAAGGATAAGTGATTTCACTAGGATGAATACCCCTGCATTCTTTGGCTCCAAGGTGGAGGAAGACCCGGAAGGGTTCATAGATGAAGTATATAAGTTTATAAATGCCATGGTTGTGACTTCACAATTAAAGCCGGAACTAGCCGCCTATTAACTTAAAGATGTGGCTAAAGTTTGGTATGAACAATGTAAATATGAGAGGCCAGATAGAGGAGACCGAATTACTTGGGGGACATTCAAAATGGGTTTCCTGCATAGGTTCATTTCCTTGGAACTAAGGGAGAGAAAAATACAAGAATTAATCAATCTTCGTCAAGAGAATATGAGTGTGAAGGAGTATAGCCTCAAGTTCACTCAACTATCAAAATATGCTCCCAATATAGTGGCGGACACTAGGGCCAGGAAGAGTATGTTTGTTATGGGGGTATCCGATCATGTGACGAATGAATATAGATCGGCTATGCTAATCCCAAGCATGGAAATTTCTCGTCTTATCGTCTATGTCGAACAAATTGAGGAACAAAAGCTTAAAATAGTTTGTAAAGTGTTTAAAAGGGCAAAGCCGATGAAGGAAATTTCTCCAAGGCTAGGTTTGAAATAAAAGACAAACCAAGGTTCAAAAAGAGGTTTTCTAGTCCAAGTCCCTCCAATGCTCCAAAGCCAAATCAAGGGAGGAGGACTACCCCTAAGGCTCAAGTGGAAATAAGAGTGCCCCTTTTGTGGAAAGAACTACATGTGCCAAGTATCATAAAAATCATGAAGGCAAGTGTCTTTCTTATATGGGCGTTTTCTATGGATTTGGTAAAAGTGGCCACTAATTGAAGTATTGTCCAATCCGTGCGGCCACAGGGATAGAAGGTATCCAAGCTCCCACTAATGCTCCAAACTCTGATGCTCCCAAAAAGAATTGGTTCTATGCCCTACAATCGCGAGGTGATCAAGAGATCTCTCTCGATGTTGTTACCGGTATGTTACAAGTATTTTCCATTTATGTTTATACATTCTTGGACCCCGGTGCCACCTTGTCTTTTGTAACTCCTTTAGTGGCTATGATATTTGATTTAGATCCCGATGTTTTCAATGAAACTTTTTCAGTTTCTTCCCTGGTGGGTGATTCCGTACTTGTTAAAAGAGTTTATAGGGGTTGTCCCGTGTCATTGACCAATATAGTCACATTGGTAGACTTGGTAGAACTCGATATGTTAGATTTCGATGTCATTTAGGGATGGATTGGCTACATTCTTGTTTTGCTTCCATCGATTGTAGAACTCGGGTAGTGAAATTTCAATTTCCAAATGAACCCATTTTAGAGTAGAAGGGGGTAAACCTGGCTCCGAGAAGTCGAATTATTTCATGTCTTAAAGCTTGCAAGTTAATTTCTAAGGGATGTCTCTATCATATGTGAGAGACAATGTTGTTGAGTTCGAGACTCCCCGGATAGAGTCAGTCCCCGTATTGAGGGATTTTTTGGAAATCTTCCCCGATAACTTACATGGAATTCCTCCTGAGCGGGAAATAGATATTGGCATCGATTTATTACCAGATACAAAACCCATATCAAACCCACCTTACCGAATCACTGTGGCTGAGTTTAAGGAATTAAAGGCTCAACTCAAGGATTTACTTGATAAGGGCTTTATTCAACCAGACATATCTCCATGGGGTACCACGGTGTTGTTTGTGAAAAAGAAAGATGGGTCTCTTAGAATATGTATTGACTACTGCCAATTGAAAAAGGTCACAATAAGGAATAATTATCCTCTTCCTAGGATTGATGATTTCTTTGATCAACTCCAAGGTGCGGGTTACTTTTCGAAAATCAATTTAAGATCGGGATATTACCAACTATGAGTTAGAGAGTTAGACATACCTAAAACGGCCTTCCGAACTAGGTATGGTGATTTTGAAATTTGATTCATGTCTTTTGGCCTAACAAATGCCTCGCCAGCTTTCATGGACCTTATGAATCAAGTTTTTATAAACTATCTTGATTTTTTTGTGATTGTCTTTATCGATGAAATCTTTATATAATCTAAAAGTGAAGGTGACCATGTGAACCATTTCATGTTAGTCTTTCAAGTTCTCAAGGATGTCGAACACTTTGCCAAATATAGTAAGTGCGAATTGTGGTTGAGATTGGTTGCTTTTATTTGTAACATGGTGTCTAGTGAAGGGGTAAACGTAGATCCGAGAACGATGGAAGTGGTCAAAAGTTGGCCTAGACCTTTGAGCCCTACCGACAATTGAAGCTTCTTAGGCTTGGCCAGGTTCTATTAGAGGTTTTTTAAGGTATTTTCCTCCATCACATCTTCATTAACGACTTTGACCGAAAAGAAAGTTAAGTTTGAGTGGTAGGAGACATGTGAGAAGAATTTTCAATTGTTGAAAGACAAGCTTACCTCCGCTCCGTTATTAGTCTTGCCGGAGGGAACAGAGGGGTTTGTCATATATTGTGATGCTTATGGAGTAGGTTTGGATTGTGTCCTCATGCAACATGGTAAGGTGATAGAGTATGCCTCTACATAACTCAAGGTGTATGAGAAGAACGATCCAACTCATGATCTTAAATTAGCGTTTGTAGTGTTTGCTTTGAAGATAAGGAGACACTATCTATAGGTGGTGCATGTGGATGTGTTCACCGACAATAAAAGTCTATGATAGGTGTTCATTCAAATGGAGTTAAATCTTCGGCAAAGGATATGGTTAGAACTTTTGATTGACTATGAAATGAGTGTTATTTACAACCCCGGCAAAGCCAACGTGGTGGCGGATGATTTAATTCGAATATCAATGGGTAGTTTGGCCCATGTTACCGATTGTAATAAAGAGTTAGGTAAAGAGTTGCATAGATTAGCCCTATTGGGTGTTCGGTTAGAGGATTATCCAAGGGGAGAAGTCATGGTTCATCATAACTCCGAATTATCTTTATTGGTTAAGGTGAAGTCAAATCAACATCTTAATCCTCTATTGATGGAGTTGAAAGAATCGGTTCTTAGAAAATCTAATGAATCTTTCTCCTAAGGGGTGGATGGGGTACTTAGGTACCAAGGTTGGTTATGTGTGCCGGATGTAAATGACTTAAGAAGGCAAATTTTGTAAGAGGCTTATGGTTCCCGATATTCCATTCATCCGTGTGCCACAAAAATGTACCGTAATTTAGAAGAGATCTATTGGTGGGAAGGGTTGAAGAAGGATATAGCGTAATTGGTTGCCAAAGGTCCTAATTGTCAACAAGTAAAGGCCAAACATCGTAGACCGGGAGGTTTGACTGAAGAGATAGAGATTCCCACTTGGAATTGTGAAAATGTTGATATGGATTTCGTAGTGGGTTTGCCTTGTACACGGAGGGAAAATGATTCAATATGGGTTATCGTTGTTAGGTTGAGAACGTCATCCCACTTTATTCCCGTCAAAAACTACTTACTCGGAGGAGGATTATGCTAAAATGTATTTAAAAGTGATTGTGAGATGCATAGAGTGCTCTAGTCCATCTTTTCGGATAGGGGTACTGAACTCACTTCTTATTTTTGGAAAGCATTCCAAGGTGGGCTTGATACCAAGGTAAAACTTTGTACCACTTTTCCTCCACAAACAGATGGTTTGAAGAAACGAACAATCCAAACCCTAGAAGATATGTTGAGGGCATGTTGCATTGACTTCAAGAATAATTGGGATGACCATCTACCATTAGTCGAGTTCGCCTAAAATAATAGCTAAGATTCTAGCAGCCCCATGTCACCCTTTGAGGATCTTTATGATTAGATATCTGATTTGGTGGTTTGAGGTAAGTGAGTTTCCGCTAATAGGCCCCAAAGTAATTTATGAGGATGTGAAGAAATTCCGACTCATAAGGGAATGTTTGAAAGCGGCTCAAAGTTGGCAAAAATCTTATGCCGACAATAGAAAGACGGACCTTGAATTTCAAATATGTGATTGGATCTACTTGAAGATTTCGCCCATGAAAGGGGTTATGAAGTTTGGTAAAAGGGGGAAACTTAGTCCCCGGTAAGTACTCCCTTATGAAATGCTAAAACGGGTCAGAAAACTTTCGCATGAGTTGAAGTTACCAAATGAATTAACCCCGGTTCAGCTGGTGTTCAATGTTTCAATGTTTAAGAAATGTATAAGAGATCTGGTGTCTATTCTCCTGTTATAAGGGTTATGGATTAATGAGATCCTTTCTTTTGAAGAGGTTTCGATCGAGGTTGCCTCCATAAAAGTCCTATGGAGAAACCATCTCGTTGAGGGTTCAACATGGGAGGCCGAGGCCGACATGAATTCCCGCTATCCTTATCTTTTTCCTCTTACTCCTAGCCAAGATTGAGGATAGTAGAATCTCTTAAAAGAAATTTATGAATAATGTTGAACTTAGCTTGATTTTCCAATATGTGCATATCTTTATAGAGGGTTCATGTTTAAATTGAATGTTCATGAAATTTGTCCTCATGGTTATCTTGTACTTGCATGTAATATGTTATGTTATTTCCATGAGAGTTGTAGTGAGCATGCTTTATGTTGTTTGAGAAGAAAATTTAAATGACAACTCTTTGATGTTATGGTGAGCTCATAGTAAAATGAAGAAGGTAGTTCCTCCTTAAATGTTATGATATAGTGAGCCCTTATGTGTGATGGATTGTGGATTTAATTCCTATGCTTTAATGCTATGATTATGTGGTTAATGGAGTTGAGAATTCTTCCTCTGATCTGTGACTCATGATAGCATGGTTTTAGTTGGCCTGCTAGTATTGAGTCTCTTTCTTTCCCAAAGAGTGAGGTAAGGTTTCATTCGGGGACGAAGTTTCCTAATGGGGGGTGGACAATGTAACACCCCGGAAGTTCCATGATCTAGAATAGATCCTCACGTATTTAATAATGATTATTCAAGACCTAAACTAACATAATTAACTTGATTAGGAAGTATTAAGGCCAAAATGTCGAGGAACGACCACGACGTTCGAAGACTATTGAAAATTAACTAGTGTGCCTTACGGTTTTATACGGGGTTTGAGGAGTCGTATGGAGGTCAAACCTTATGAAAATTCTTAGGGTACACATTAGCGTGTGTTAAGGGTGAAAACGTTCGGATACAATGCTCGTTGATTGACTCACGCTTTTGGAGCAGAGGCTCTATTTGAACAGTCTGTGAACCAAATAACGGTTTGCCATGACGGTCCGTTCTTGGAACGACGGACCGTAGACTGGAGGCCGTTGATGGTGCCTGCGAGCTGGTGCAAGTTGCTCCCAAGCAAATTTTGAATTAGTAAATTCCTCCCTTGGCAAATTAAGTATGGGGTCCGTATAATTTGGTGAGTTTAGATATCAAAGGACTTTAACTCATTAAAACAAACTAACACTTGATAACTTCCAAATCTTAAATAAAAACCCACTTTCCCTCTCTCACAAATTCTCTCTCTAACCCACCATTGAAGAACAAGGAAGAGCTCAAGCTAGGGCACTCACATCAATCTTTTTTCACTTCAAATTCGTTAAATATCATCAAATAAGTTATGGGGATATTGATTCATCGATTATTTTCTCCATGAAGCCGTTCAAAACATCTATTTTCGAAATTGTTATGGTGACCGAAAACTAGGATTTATGATCTAACTATGGTTTCACTCCATAATTGTTTTTTATGCTACGTGCCTTATGTTATGAATATACTGGGTTTTAATGATGATTACTATTGTGAAAATATATCAAGAACCCATGTGCACCCAATGAATTAATTTCATGAATGTTACTGGATGAATTGGAGAGAGATGAATATGATGTATTGTAATTGATGATTATCTAGCCATCAAACCTTGTTTCTTGTATATTGTGATGCATATAGAAGTTATTATGACACTTTATTCTTAACTTTTAAAAGAGGGTTAATCTTAAGGTTTGTATACATGTTGGAGAATGTAATATATGAACTTTAACGCTGCTTTCAAAGTACATAGCTTATGAAAGGATGAAAAAAAGGTATTGTAAAGTGGTTTCTACTCTCTTGAACCCTACCTATTATGTTGCATGAATTGTGTCGAATAAAGCTAATATCTTATGTTGATTGAAAGTATAATTATCATGAAAACACCATGATTGATATTGTGAAAAGCACCACATACATATGTATGTTGATTACAGGATGAAAGTGTATTCTCACCTAATAAATCTAAGATATTTATGTTGAATAGCATTGAATAAAGATGGATTACTCCTCACACATGTAGATACAATTAAAAAAACTAATGGTAGTAATTTGGGAAAGTATACTATGAACCGTGAGGATATGGCCAATGAGGAAAATACCCTTTCGTTATTGTAAGAGGTTGGGTCATCCTAGTGATAATCTTGAGATGGGGACTCCTATGTTGATGCAATAGGTAGAGTCCTTAGAATCAATCTCCCTATCCCTTAACTATGGTCATCCGTATTACATAGCTAGTGGATCCACATAGTAGATAGTATGTAGGTTCTACCATGGCAAGTAGAACACCCTTTTTCGGTGTAGGGCTTTATGACACCGGATTCCATATAAGTTCTGATGGTCTATTTCGGTTATTGCTGATCTTCACGAAATAATAAAGTAATGAAAGAAGCATGAACTTGTCTATTGTATCCTATTGAGTTTACTAAGTAGAAGTGGGGGTATGGGACTTAACTTGTACATTGCACTAGTAGGCTTAGAAGGTTGTTATGGATGGTTCTCTATAGTTATGAAATGATAATAATAACATGTATATTAAATGAATAATAATTATACTGAGCATATTCAGATGTGGTTCATGATGTATGTGTTTAACTCATGATTATGAAATAGAGTATAATAGAAAGGTAATGTGTGTGGCTAAGGTGGGTTCTAAAAATCACTTAGTAGAATTGGTATTATTGGATGCTAACTTTACATTACACAAGCGAGCCTTGGGACGTGCCAAGTTAAAACTTCATTGTAGTTGGACATGGTTGGGGTATTTGCCTTATGTGTTGTATTGAGGATGTGCAAGGATTTCCAAAGCTTTATAAATGCATACTTTTGTATAAATGTCTCTTTCTCATGTTTTAAAGTTTTTTATGCATTCTTCCATACTCAGTGCATTAATTGTACTAACCCCTTTTCTCCTTTTTCTATTATGTTCTAACCCCTTTTCTCCTTTTACTGTTATGAGTATAGGTTCCGGCAAATTGGTTTACTTCTACATCCTTGAAGAAACATTGGACTCCTTATCCCCAAGACTTGTGGTGGGTCCTCAATGTTACGAGGACTAATACACTTGATGACACTTTATGAATTCTATATTGATGTAATAGATTTAGTAATCTTTCCTTATGTACTGTTGTTCTAGAAGACTATTATGTCTAAAGGGTTAAGGACCCTATTTGAAGACTTTTTGTTGAACTCTTATTAATAGATGGTGTATGTGTGACAATGGTAATAGATTCTTACTATTTTTCCTATGAAAATGAAGTTTGAATTTCTATAGTAAAAGGTTTTAAATTCCGCATTATTTCAAATTCATTATGCCATGATTATTATACTAAGGGCTTGTATAAGACCTCTTCGAGCTTGAGTACGCTGGTAATGTCTAGAGGGTACTCTGCGATCGTTACAAACTTGGTATCAGAGCATAAAGTTTTGGGATAATATTAGGGTTGATGTCACACACACCACGTCTATTAGAGTCTTATTCATCAATGTAAAGCGTGCCACCTTTATGAATAGAAGGCTATGATATGATTAAGAACCTTCCTTCTTCATTAATCTATGTTAGTGCTTGTAATCCTAACACTATCTAATTATTTTTTTCTAATCCTTTTATTAAGCTTATAGGCCATGAATACAAGAATGAATAATTCTAGGAGGTCCGAAGAGGAGAATGTAAATTAGGCTATTTGCCCTCAATCTCCTCAAAACCCTCAAGTTCCTATTGAAGAGTGGGTTATGTCTAATGTGTATATAAGGGCTTCCATCCACAGTTTGACTCAAGTGTTGGCTACCCATGTTTCTAGGGATTCTGGGGTACAAGTGAACCCCGATACTAGCACCCTCTCATCACGGATAAGGGATTTCACAAGGATGAATACCCTTACATTCTTTGGCTCTAAGGTGGAGGAAGACCCGCAAGGGTTCATAGATAAAGTATTCAGGGTGATAGATGACATGAGTGTGACTTCTCCACAAAAGGCGAAAGTAACCACCTATCAACTTAAACATGTGGCCCAAGTTTGGTCTGAACAATGGAATGATGAGAGGCCGGTTAGAGAAGGTTGGATTACTCGGGGGGCATTCAAAAGGTCTTTCATTCAGATATTCTTTCCTTGGAACTAAGCGAGAGAAAAATGCAATAATTCATCAATCTTCGTCAAGAGAATATGAGTGTGAAGTAGTATAGCCTCAAGTTCACTCAACTATCCAAATATTCTCCCACTATAGTGGCGGACTCTAGGGCCAAGATGAATATGTTTGTTATGGGGGTATTCGTTCTTGTGATGAATGAATATAGGTTGTCTATGCTAATACCAAGCATGGAAAATTCTCTTCTTATGGTGAATTTCAAGGAAATTTAGGAACAAAAGATTAAAAAAGTTTGTAGAGAGTTGAAAAGGGCAAAGCCCGATGAAGGAGATTTCTCCAAGGCTAGGCTTGAAATACAAGACAAACAAAGGTTCAAAAGAGGTTTTCTAATCCAAGTCCCTCCAATGCTCAAAGTCAAATCAAGGGAGGAGGACTACCCCTAAGTCTCAAGGAGGAAATAAGAGTGGCCCTTTTTTGGAAAGAACTACATGGGCCAAGTTTCTTAAAAAGCATGAAGGCAAGTGTCTTGCCGATAGGGCGTTTGCTATGGATGTGGGAAAAGTGGCCACCAATTGAAGGATTTTCTAATCCGTGCGGCCAAAGGGAGAGAAGGGAACCAAGCTCTCTCGAATGATCCAAACTACAATTCTCCAAAAAAGAATTGTTTCTATGCCCTCCAATCGCGAAATGAGAATGTTGTTATCGGTATGTCACAAGTATTTCCCATTAGTGTTTATACATTGTTGGACACCAGTGCCACATTGTCTTTTGGAACTCCTTTTGTGTCTATGAGATTTGATATACTTCCCGATGTTTTCCATGAACCTTTTTCGGTTTCGACCCCGGTGGGTGATTCCATACTTGTTAACAGAGTTTATAGGGGTTGTCCCGTGTCATTGACCAATAGAGTAACATTAGTAGAGTTGGTAGAATTCGATATGTTAGATTTCGATGTCATTTTGGGGGTGGTTTGGCAACATTCTTGTTTTGCTTCCCTCGATTGTAGAACTCGGGTAGTAATATTTCAATTTCCAAATGAACCCATTTTAGAGTTGAAGGGGGGAAACCGTGCTCCAAGAAGTCGAATTATTTCATGTCTTAAAGCTTGCAAGTTAATATCTAAGGGAATTCTCTATCATATTATGAGAGACAATGTTCTTGAGTCCGAGACTCTCCCTCTAGAGTCAATCCCCGTAGTGCGAGATTTTTCGAAAGTCTTCCCCAATGACTTACCCGAAATTCTTCCAGAGAGGGAAATAGATATTCGCATCGATTTATTGCTAGATAGAAAACCCATATCAAACCCACCTTACCGAATAACTTTGGCTGAGTTTAAGGAATTAAAGGCTCAACTCAAGGATTTACTAGATAAGGTCTTTATTTAACCATGCATATTTCCATGGGGAACCCAGCTGTTGTTTGTGAAAAATAAATATGGGTCTCTTAGAATATGTATTGACTACCGCCAATTGAACAAGGTCACAATAAGGAATAATTATCCTTTTCCTAGGATTGATGATTTTTTTATCAACTCCAAGGTGCGGGTTACTTTTCGAAAATCAATTTGAGATCGGGATATCACCAAGTAAGAGTTAGAGAGTTTGACATACCTAAAACGGCCTTCCAAACTAAGTATGGTCATTTTGAATTTTGAGTCATGTCTTTTGGCCTAACAATGCCTCTGCGGCTTTCGTGGACCTTATGAATCGAGTTCTTAGAAACAATCTTGTTTTTTTTTGTGATTGTCTTTATCGATGAAATCTTTATAATCTAAAAGTGAAGGTGAGAATGTGAACCATTTCAGAATAGTCTTTCAAGTTCTCAAGAATGTCAAACACTTTGCTAAATATAGTAAGTGCGGATTTTGGTTGAGATATGTTTCTTTTATTTGTAACATTTTGTCTAGTGAAGGGTTAAAAGTAGATCCGAGAAAGGCGGAAGCGGTCAAAAGTTGGCCTAGACCTTTGAGCTCTACCGATAATTGAAGCTTCTTAGGCTTGGCCAGGTTCTATTGGAGTTTTTTTTAGGTAGTTTCCTCCATCGCATCTTCATTAACGAATTTGACTGAAAAGAAAGTTAAGTTTGAGTGGTAGGAGACATGTGAGAATAATTTTCAATTGTTGAAAGACAAGATTACCTCCGCTCCGGTATTAGTCTTGTCGGAGGGCACAGAGGAGTTTGTCATATAATGTGATGCTTATGGAGTAGGTTTGGATTGTGTTATCATGCAACATGGTAAGGTGATATAGTATGCCTCTATATAACTAAAGGTGTATGAGAAGAACAATCCAACTCATGATCTTAAATTAGCATCTGTAGTGTTTGCTTTAAAGATATGGAGACACTATCTATTTGTGGTGCATGTAGATGTGTTCACCGACCATAAAAGTCTATGATATGTCTTCATTCAAAAGTATTTCAATCTCTGGCAAATGATATGGTTAGAACTCTTGATGGACTATGATATGAGTGTCCTTTATAACCCCTGCAAATCCAATGTGGTGGCGGATGCTTTAAGTCAAATATCAACGGGTAGTTTGGCCCATGTTCCAGATGATAATAAAGAGTTAAGGAAAGAGTTGCATAGATTGGCCCGTTTGGATGTTCGGATAGAGTATTTTCCGAAGGAAGGAGTCACGGTTCGTCATAACTCCGAATCATCTTTAGTTGTTGAGGTGAAGTCAAAGTAAAATCTTCATTCTCTATTGATGGAGTTGAAAGAATCAGTTCATAGAAAATCTAATGAGTCTGTCTCCCAAGGGGGGATGGGGTACTTAGGTACAAGGTAGGTTATGTGTGCCGGATGTAAATGACTTAAGAAAGCAAATTTTGGAAGAAGGGTCGTGATTTACAAGATATCGATTGGTGGGAAGGGTTGAAGAAAGATATAGCGTAATTTGTTGCCAAATGTCCTAATTGTCAAAAAGTAAAGGCCGAACATTGTTGACTGGGAGGTTTGACTCAAGAGATAGAGATTCGCACTTGTGCATACATTCTTCTAATTTTGGGAACTTTTTCTACTACTGCTTATAACCTCATAACTCATAATATCGTTTCAGGTGCAATCACTACCGAAAAGATGGGTCACAATTGAAATAAAGTTTAGAGAAAAGACTACATCTCATTTTTTTCTTGAACGGATGATATATAAAAATGAGTGCATTCTTTCGAAACTCAACACTTCACTCACTCAGAGGCTTCACTCAAGCCCCTCTACAGTCTCATGACTTCCTCAAGACTTTTGTTGAGAGAAAAGCATCGGTAAAGAACTAACTTTTCCTTGAATACTTTTATTATGAGGGTAGTTAAATAGTTCTAAGAAGCTCACAAGTATGAATAAGGTCCTTATGACATATTTGAGTTGTACGCTTTAGAGTATGAAAGAAGGGAAACATTTACCAAATGTTTGTAGTCCCTCAACGCCATAAATAAGATCCTACTTGACACAATTTCATAGACACCCAAGGACACTTGAACTTTGTTCTTTAACACGAAGTTTATCAGGACCCGAGCCTACACCCTTCATGTGGCTGGCACTCAAGAACCATTGTTCATTGCCAATAAAACTCTCAACCTTGTTGACTATAAGAGGATGACTAACTTGAGTATACATAAGCATCAAATTGAAGAAATGTATAAAAGTAGTTTAGTGAATCTCAAAACTTAGCTTAATATACTTTGTATTAAACATAAGTTTTAAATAAAATAGCTAAAACAGAAAGACTCTTTAAAACTGCCTATTTATGAAGCCTTTATTGTATAATGAAGAGTATGTGAAAAAAGGCCAATTACACCTCAAAATTATTACTAATATATTACAAAACTAGAGCCCTCCGAAAAAAAGGAGGTCTTACTCAAAAGATGATGAAATAATCTCAACGGACACTTGTTGAGGATCCTAATGACCTATATCAACATCACTAGAAGATGAAGGTTGAATGATATCAGTACATTGAGTAAACAAGTATGCTATATAGCAGAAAATAAAAATAACAGAATAAAAGGACTACAATAGTTATTCATATATACTAAATTGGATGTAAATATATGAGCTCATTAAAATTTATCAAATGCTTACTCAAATCTAGACTCAACATATGATGTGACAAAATAAAAATGCACTTTTAACTCTAGCTATTTCAAAGATTTTTTAACCAACAACCATCACTATGAGCTAAATGATGATACAACGTCTCGCCCACGATGCGAGGACTGTCTTATCTCTTTTCGGGGTATAGGACTCATCAACTAAGTTGATCCACTAAGTTATAATTAAAAAGCAACAAATAATCATCTAAAGAGTATGGTCCTTTACCCATGTTGACATACATGGTTCATGAAGATTTTGAGTTTACTAAACTCATCCCAATATCGGTGCTTAATGATATTCCCAAAAATATATATAATTGATGCTCATATATTTAAAAACATAAATCTTCCTCTGGTTTGAGATAATTTTTCAAACTAACCTTTTAAGTGGAAACTACTCTAGAAATATGTTTTGAACTCATAACTCTTTAGAAATCAAAGTTTCTCTTTTATAAATATAAAAATTGATTTACTTGGGAATAAATAATCCCTTTATACTATTGCTCAATTCATACTTGTAAACACTTTCTAAAAAATCATATTTTAATATGATCATTGATGACTCGGAATGTCATAGTAGACAAACATTGATTGTATATCAAGATACAATACTTATTTAACATTGATGGCATACTAGATATCATAGTGCTTAAAAATTGATGAAATAACTAGATACCATACTACTTTAATATTTATGTCATACTCGATTATAAGACTAGTAATATTATAGAAACTTTCTCAAAACTCATCTTAACTTTCTCAATAACTCCATTTTAAACTCAAGTGTTGGCTTTCAAAAGCTTCTCAACACTTATAACTCAAAATACGGTACATGCTAAAATATAGACATGAACAAATCAACTGAAGGATATCAATAAGAATAATTATTAGCAATATAATTTTGAAAGAATCAAGAATTCAAGAACTCAAAATCAGCTTAAGAATACTCAATTCTAGGGGTAGACTTCTAGATTTCTCTTTTACTTTTTTTTAGAAGTAGATGTAGGGCATGAGTACGAACTATTCAAATACTATAATAGCCTTAAATGTCTAAAAGAAAAAGGTTCTTGAACAATCTTCAAATATCTTGAAAATTATTGAAGAAGAACTTCATTACAAGTCTTGAAACCCTAACTTAAAGGTAAACAATCTGGGAAACCTTTCATGAGATTCTTGAATTAGTTTCTTGAAATCTCTATGACAAAGAATTATAATTTTTATTAGTGATTCATAATTGTATGGAGGAATTGCAGTTCGAAAGAATGAAATTCTTTTCAGACACTTAACTTGAAGAAGAATCATTAAAAAGATTGAATGAATGTTGAATGGATTCTTAAACTTTGATTTTTCCTTGGGATTTTATGTTAAAGTTTGAGAGAGAAGAGAATGATTGATCCAAATATGAAACTAGAATTATTTAGGGCTTTATAGGATTTAGGAAATCTGTTTTAACGTTTTTCTAGTGTTATAGGGAGAAGAACATTACCGTATTTATTATTTTTCCCACGGCTAATGTTGAACTGCACTACAACAATTACTAAAATGGTCAGAACTTTTTACTTAGAAATTGGATTGACGCAAAATTAGTGGCATTGAAAAAAGATTCAAATACCTATTATTTGATAGTTTATGGGCCACTTACCTCCTTATATTCTATGAGATATGGTCTTTGAAGTTAACCCAAGTATAATCTTACATCAAAACTTAATCGATTGATAAGGAAACATTCAACTCTACTTTGTGCCATGTTATTCTAGCGAACTTAATTCATATCCAAATCATTCCCACACTAAAAAATTTACCTTTACAAGTATGGGTTATTTATTAATCACCTGATATTACCGTACATATAAATGAAGAATGGTTCGAGTCTTAACTTAGAAATTTTTGGGGTGTTACGTTTTACATGCCTCTCCTATTAAGAAGTTTGTGGTGCAAACATTTGTCCTCTGAAAAAAGGTTGCAGAACACATATAATTAAGCGCAAAATGAAGTGTTGATCTTAGTTCAGATATAGGGATTTCTGCTATGATCAAGTTGAAAACATTTTAATTTGCAGATAAAGAATTTAGGTATTTTGACAAAACAAGGACGAGTCCTGGTTTAGGGTTGGGCAAGTATGGGATGTCTATGATACCCTGGATGCCATTCAATGATTCTATGCAGTCATAAGGAAGATTTTGTCTCCTGCATTTAAATTGCCCATATCATGGTTTGAGCGACAGAAGTTGAATAAAGATTAAACCAAATTGCTACATGAGGGTTTTCCAGCTTCTTATGCTCGGTTGAAACAAGGAAACTCAAAAGATATTGAAGATCAAACTATGTTCTACATTTGGTATGTGAGATAAATGGAAACACCTATGATGCAATAAAGATTATTTCAAATGGAAGGAGAAACTTGGGCCCTCTTTAAGGAGTGGGATATGAACTTGTGTCATCATCTAGGAAGCAATAAAAATTTCAACTACGAGTTTATTGCGATCATGTCAGAGTATGTTGTTGCAATTGATGTGCATGGTGCATACTTCGATAAAGTAAAAGACATTACTAGTCTTTTCCATCGAGTAGGTGATCCATTTCTAGTTCCGGCGAAGGATTTGTTTAGATTATCTCATAAAATTCCTTCTGTGAAGATTACATGATGGAGAGGAATGATGTTCTTGAAGGATCCTTCAAACTAGACCCTACATCAATTATCTTTTCTCATTTACGAATTTTAATATCAAAACATATCCTTTGCACAAACTAGAAATTGATCTTCTACTCGATGGAATAGACAAGTAAATTCCTTTTATTTATCTAAGTATGCAACATGAACACTAATAGCATCAACATGGTCTGACAAGACCTCAAAAAACTAAAGTTTGAACTTTATATCACTCCTATGTTTAGGGAACAGTTCACATCCCAATTTTTAATGAGCGAACAAGTTTCTCCTTCCGATGGAAATATGTTTATTACATCGTAGTTGTTTTCATTCATAGAACATACCAAATGTTTGCGCATAGGATGATCTTCAATGTCTTCTGAGTTTCCTAGTCTACACCTAGCACAAGAAGCTTGAAAGACCTCAAATAGTCATTTGGTTTCATCTTCATTTAGCAGTTCTAGCTCTGACCATGTTATGCGCAATTTAAATGCACGAGCAAAAAAAATCTTCCTCATGATTGCATAGATCTAGGGTGGCATCCAAGGTATCATAGGCAGACAATACTTTCGCTACCTTAAAGAAGGACACATCCTTTTCCTTGTCATAATCACTAAAATATATCTGCAAATTCATATGGTTTTTGTTCAGCCATAGAAGAAGGCCCCACATGTGAAGGAAGACCAACACTTCCTTTTGTAGTCCCAACTTTATGCTCTATGTTCTGTAAGCTCTCTTCAGAGGATAAATATTTCACCTCGAACTCCTTAGTAGGAGAAGGATATCCAAACTTCTTAAATCTCTAAGAAATATCTTCTTCTTCATCCCTTAGATAATTGACACGTTATCTACGACACTGTTTTTTAGTAGTATATTTAATGTCTGAATGAGTAGGACCCACAAGAATTAGTCGTTTCTCTCAATTCTTTGATTATTCTATTTGATTTTATTTTATGAGTAAGTAAACTATATTTTATTCTATTTGATGAGTAGGTGTTAGAAGGATAAATTTGCAAATTTCAGTTCTTGTGATATTTTCATAATTATATAATTTGATGAGCTAGTAGAGTAAAATTGGTAAACTTGATCTAGCAGGAAGATTGAATTCAAACAGGCGCACTTTATCACTTAATTTTAGGGCTCTCAGTTCACAATAGCAAGGTAGAAATTGTGCATTGAGAGTCTTTCCCAATGACTCACCATTGTCAAACAGCTCATACACAAATACCAAAAATAGTTACCCCTGCTATTGTTGAAGCTCAACAACTGAATCCTCTTTCTTTTGTGAGCTTCTTACCTCCACAATACGATTGTAGAGGAGATTGATGATTGTGGTGTCGAAGATGAAATTCACTTGGAGAATACAAATAGGAAAGACACTCCAAAGAGAAGAATGCATTTTTCAGATGCTGAAACGTCTAAACATCCTACTACAGCGGGAGATTATGATAAAGGCAATTGCAGCAATGGTAAGACCTTGAATTTTGTTCCTCCTATGCTTAAGGAGAGTATTTTTACTGTAAAAATTAAGTAGGAGGATATTTGCCTACAGATCAAGGAATGGGAAACGCCATTAATTGTATATATAATTGGAGATAACCCGTATGAATTGCAAATGCTAGAGTATGTCAAGAAATGTGGGTGTTGTTATACTGTCCCAGGTACTATATCATGATGATGGATATTATGTTTTTAAATTTCGTAATATATCTTAAAAGGAGAATGTGATGCAGGCTGGACATTATTTATTTATATGGAAACATGCACATGATTCTAAGGAATTGGTATGTTATTTTGAACTTGACGCTGATATGTTTGGCCAAATTCCAATTTGGGTAATGTTCCCCAGATTACATGTTGGATACTTGTCTGTTACGACATTGAGCAAGGTTGCTAGTGCTATTAGGATTCCATTGCGTACAGATGGATTTACTGCTAAAGTAGATCGAGATAGATATTTTTGAAGTCCTTCAAAATAATATTGTTGTTGAAACCACTTCTAGGCCTTGGAACCAATCTATTGAATATGAATGGAGACCTAAATTATGTTATAGTTTTATTTAAATGGGACACATTGAAGATGAATATTGGCTTAAACAAGCCTAGAAGGGAAGAGAGATAAGACATAATAAGTAGGATTGGAATGACCAATGGAGAGTTAAGAGAAAAGGGGATAAGAGAAGAAGGATGGTTACGAAATGGTAAGAGACTATGAGTCTGAATAGGTTTCCATAAAGTAACCATCTTTCTTCTTTTACCGCCTGTTCTCTTACCCTTCCCTTGGTCATGGCTAATCCTTCTTATTCAGTCTAATCTCTTTTCCCATCTGGCTATGTTTAAACAAACATTCATCTTCAATGTGTCCCATTTTAATACCATTATAATAGAATTTTAGTCTCCATTTATATTCAATAGATTGGTTCCAATGCCTAGAAGGAGTTTCTACAACAATAGTATTTGACAGGACTTCCGAAATATCCACCTCAATCACAACCCTCAAATAAGATATTTTCGCAAAGTTAGCCATAAATCCATATGTAACCAATGGAAACCCAATAACACTTGAATCCTTGATCAATGTCATAAAAGACAAGTATCAAACAGGTAATTTGGTTAAACATATCAGCATCTAGTTAAATCTAGGGAACTTTACCTTAATTGGAATTTTTCTAAACACATCAACATAGGTTTCAAAATCGACATACCAATTCTTCAAGATCATAGGCCTGTTTCTATAAAAATAAGGTCCAGCCTCCATCACTTTCTCCTATTAATCTGTATTACAAAATTTAAAAACATAGCATCCATCATCATGATATAGTTCCTAGGGCTTTTCAACAAAACCTCATACCTTCTTGACATACGCTAGCATTTCAAATTTATGCAAGTAATCTCCAATTCTATAGCCAATTAATGTTGTTTCCCATTCCTTAATTTGTATGCAAATATTGTCCTCCTCCTCAATTTTCAGAGTAAGAATACCCTCCTTAAGCATACGAGAAATAATACTCAAGGTCCTACCGTTGTTGCGGTTGTCTTAATAAGAATCCCCGTTGGAGTAGGACGTTCAGATATTTTTTACTCAGGATGTTTAGATGTTTCCATCTGCATTCTCGAAGTGATTTTCATCTTCCCCAGTACTATAATTAATCTCCTCTAGAGTCATACCAAAGTTTAAAGGTAAAAAGCTCCAAAAGTAAGCGAAATCAATTGTTAAGCTTCACTAGTGGGTAGCTATTTTTTGTGTTTGTGTCTGAGCTGTTTGTCGTCAGCGAGTCATTGAGAAGAATTGTCAATGCATAATTTCTTCCTTTCTAATGTGCGTTGAGAGCCCTAAAAATCAGTCTAAAGTGCCCCTGTTTTAATTCTATTGTCCTTCTTCATTCGAATAAAATTTGAATTTATTTAGTTTAATTTAACGAGTGTGAAGAAAGAGAGTAGTTTTTGAATTTTAGTTTTAGTGATATTTTCTCAAGTATTTATTCTGATGACTAAGAGTTGTTTACATCCCTACTTTGAAACATTGTGGTAACTCAGAATAATAATATAACTCATTCAATTAAATAAAATTTTAAAAGAATTTTAAGAATAAGATAGTTTTAAAAGAGTATCCACCTAATTTTATGATTTAAGTAGGAAAGCAATTAATTAATTAAAAAAGAAAATATCTACAAACACAATAGATTGAAGGAAAGGGTTCGAGTACTTTCAAAGTGAAGGTGTTAGGCATTCTTCAAAATTATAAATTGTGGGTCTCAACTGAATTCAATTTTTTTTTTAAATTCATGAGATAATCGATGAAAGTAATAATAACTTAAACCGGTCTTATTAACATGAGAGGCCTTGGAAATCAACAATAATTTCATTATCGGCCAATTTTAACTTGTAATGTAAAAAAATATATAAATGCACACATACTAAATTAATAAAAATCAAGGTGGAAACCAGATCTAAAAAACAAAATGATAATTTATATGTTAAATATTAAATAAAATAAAAGCAATATAAAAATATATCACCAATGATATTCTTAGTCTGAAATAAAAGTCAAAATAAAGTTAATCAAATATAAAATGAATCAAACAAAGACAAAAAAAAGTTAAACAAAGATACATAGGAACAATTTTCCAATAATTATAAAAATGTGAACAAAGCAACATGAAAAGCATGCTTAATATAATGCAAACCCCAAAAATTGTAATAAGTGGAAACATATTTAGGTAGAATTAACAACAATAAAGATTCATAAAAATGAACCTAGGTTGATATAAGAATACAAAATTACAAAGGGTTAGTTGATTTTCCGAGTGGATCTTAAAATCAAAGGCTTGTAAGAGTTGCAAGTTTATTCCTTTGAATCTGGCAGCGTTCTCCAGTAGTCGGAGTTGTCTTCGCCATTAATTGCTTTGTTCTGCAAACTTGAAGATCCCTGCTTGCTGGAGATAATTGTTCATCGTTTCTCTCCATAAAAGATAAAAATGAAGTGGGGGGGGGGGTTGTTTGGTGAATGAAAATGTAAGAATGTTTGGTTTTTTTTTGGTGGTTGATTGGTGGAGCAGTGGGTTGAGCATTGGTTGTTTGGCGATGGCAAAGATTAGTTGTGTTGTTGTTTCAATTGCGTGAGGGAAGTGATCTGGGGGGTTGTTAATGGTTGTTTCGGCTAATTGCCACCAGAAAAAAAATAGGGGCTTTGGGTGGCAGCTGTTATTTTAGAATAGGATAGAAGAATCTTTTAGGGTTTTTTTTCTTCTTGAAAAATTTGCACCACCCACTTTATTTTTTGGCATATTAAAAATTTAAATAGGGAATATTTATATAATGAGCTCAAATTGTGGGCTCCAGACTGTGACCCAAAATTGTTGGATAAGAAATTTTTTGTATATATAATTCTTATCCTTATTTAAAGTTTTTTCTAGTTTGTGCTAAAAGACAAAAATGCATATTAATAAAACTAGCAAATAAAATGAATATTAACTGCTGTAACAAATGAAATGAATGACACGTAAGAAAATGCAATATGTGAGCATATTAAATCAACTGTGTCAAAAATATGTAATCAAATGTAATTGATAAAAATCCTAAATTTTTTAGAAATAAAGATAAGTATCAATATTTAAAATTATATTAATAATATTTATGGAGAACTAGTGAATGAATAAAACATATTCCTTTCTTTCAAAAAGAATGACCTCCTTTACTTTTTTGTTTGTTTCAAAATGAATGACCTCTTACTTTTTTTTTGGTAACATTTTCGTTTAAGATTTTCACATGACATGACTAAGGTATGAAGATTAAAGGGACAGTTGTCATAACCTTAATTTAGGATCACAAGATTCGAAGTCTTTATTATTTTCTTAAATTTCGTACCAAGTCAAACTATGTCACTCTTTTTTAAACATTCGGAGTATAAGTTATGAATTTTTAATATAATAGGCCAAAATTCCAATAGTTGTCCCTTTATTTTGATATGATTGATGAAAGAAAGAATAGACAAAGAAAATTGACAAACTCTATTTTTGTTGAACACGTGACCATCGTATGAAAGTGTTGTTTGAATGTGATGGAAGTCGCTCCTCAATTTGTTATCAAAAGGTTTCACACTGTGTTGTGTTCTTGTTAGTGTAGTCCACACCTCTTTCTTAAATGAGATGCATCCTTTTGGATGTTCTCAAAAAAAGAAAGATAAAATTCAATAGTAGAGTTTAATTTAAAGAAAAGAGTGGCATCCTCTTCGATACTTCCTACAATTATTTTTTTGCATATTTTTGTGTATACGCTATTATCTTTGTTATTCGAAGTCTTTCATTCTTCAAAATCCATTCATGTTAACAACCTTGTTTTATTGTTGAAGTGATGTGTGAGTTTATTAAAAATATAAACATGTCTATCGATGGAATATAAGTATGGTGATACAATGATTGTCTGTCCATTTGATACGACAAATGTGAATCAATAGATAGAATATTTAGCAAAATTAAAACATGTATAATGGTGGGATGCATAAGAATCCATCGGTAGGATATTTTGCACTGTAATAGTTTGTCCATTGGAAGTACAAATTAGAAGGATCAATCGGTAGGATATTTTTGGACAAAATAAATACATGTCCATCGTTGGGACTTTTCAGAATCCATTGATATATATTGTTTATCCATTAGGTATGATATAAATACTTGTCCATCGGTAGGAAGAATGAATATGATCCACCAGTAGGATATAAATACATGGCCATCAGTATGAAGAATAAATATGATACATCGGTAGGATATGAATGTATGTCCATCAGCAGGATTAAAGAAGGAGGTCAATCAGTAAGATATAAATACATGTATGTAGGATGAATGAAGATAATCCATTTGTAGGATATGAATGTATGTGCGTCTATAGAAAGAATAAGATGAGCAACTGCTACGATCTTCGGGGAAATTAAATGCATGTTCATCGATTGGACATATGATAATCCATCAACGAGATATGTGTGAAGGCTGCTAATTCCGATAATTTAATATGAATATCCTTATAAATCGGGCTCCTTCTACATCAATACATATTCGATAAGGTGAACTTCCTTCACCTATGAAGAAAAGCAACAAAAAAATATATTTCTACGTCAGCCTTCTCCGACTTCAACAAGGAATAGATAGGGTGCACATCTTTTACCATCTAATTGATGTTACTTAAAAATATCTTTCAATGTCATTCTCCTCCGAATTCAATGTGTAATAGATCAGTTCACAACCTTCACCTCCAAATATATGCGACTTAAAAATACCTTTCAATGTCATCTTCCTCCAACTACAATGTAAAATAGATAGGGTGCACATCCTTCACCTCCGTATAAACGCGACTTAAAAAATATCTTTCAACGTCAGTCACCTCCAACTTCTCTGTAGAATATATAGGGTGCACATACTTCACCTCCGAATAAATATAACTTAAAAATATCTTCCAATCTCAGCCTCCTCCGACTTTAACGTGGAATAGATTGGATGCATGTACTTTATCGTAGAATAGACATGACATAAAAATATATTTCAATGCTAGCCTCGTAAGACTTTGACATTTATTAGATAGGGATCACATCCTTCACCTCCGAATAAATGTGACATAAGAATATCTTTCAAAGTTGGCCTCTTCAGACATAAAAGTTGAATCATTAAGATTGACATCCTTCACCTCCGAATCGATGTGACTTAAGAATATTCTTCAATAGTAGCCTCCTCTGACTATCATGTCATGGCCCTCTCAGCGAATTAAATATGCTATGGACCTCTCAGCGAATTAAAAAGGTTATGGCTCTCTTTGCAAGTGATAAATGATGTCATTGTATCGATATGGCTGACTCGATGATTGTCCAGTGTAAGAAGGTAGATGGCTTGATGATTATCTAACTATAATGAGGTGGATGACTCGGTATTTTGCAAGGTCATCTGTATTATGCTTCCATCGATTCCTGCACTCAAAAAGGAATGATTAATAGATATAATATAGCTTTGGATAGTAATCTGTGCAAGAAGCTTCAAGAAAAATATTAATGAGAAAAATTGTACAAAATTCTTTATCATTTTGACAGATGTGAGCAATCATCAATTTTTTTCTTGAGCAATTTGTGATCCTTGTAACTCAATTTGTACGAGGTGTCGGTGACTGATATCCTAAATTCATATTTGATCCATTACGCAATGCCAGAGATTTTGAAGTCGACTTTAACCTTCAAGAGATGTTAGGAGATCATTTGAAGCTGACTATTTAACTTTTGATGATACTTATTGGAATTTTTTAGATCTTCCTAAAAAATTCTATCCTAGTAAGATCTCTTGACAGATCTTGAAATGATCTCCAATTATGTGTCCGATATATTCTATCACAATCTTTATGAAGAGGATAAAGAAAATCACAATATGTACATGATCAAGCCATCATGGCGCCAACATATGTTGTTGATCAATGAATAAGGTCAAATGTAATATCAATCTTTTAGATGAAAAATACACTAACGAATCTGAGACAAGATCATCAATAGAAAATGGAAAATATGAAAATGATGAAATAAAAAAATGAAATTTCTTGCGATATTCTAAGCCTAAAGAATAAAGATATGTCATTTTTTTACCAACTTAATAAAGTAAAATAAGTGTATCATACTAACGAGAGTTATCCTGATGTCATATTTTACAATGGACAACCCAAAAAAGGAAATGCAATTTTTAATTTTTAAACGAAACAATCTAAAAAATATTTTCAAAAAATATTAAGAGGTGGAACTTGATTATCTCTTTTATATTGAAGTCTAAAGAATGTAAAAAGCTAGTCAAGGCTTGACTACATTTGGTATCAGGAGTTACAATCGCATGTAAATTTCTTTCCCTTTTTTTCTCTTTTTCAAACTAAGATTGAATTCAAGGTAATACCTACAATTTAAACTTGTACGTTAAACATATTTGAGAATCAACAATACTTGTTCATCTTGCTTCAAATGAAGGTTTTTAGTTATACCTATCCTCAATTTTCAATTGAACTCTCAACATCATGTTCTGTGTTCTACAAGCACTCTTCAGAACAAAACTGTTTCACCTTAGACTCCTTAGTAGGAGAGGGATATCCAAACCCCTTAAACCGCTTAGAAACATCTTCTTCGTCACATAGATAATTGAAACGTTGTCGACACCATCAGCTTTCCTCATTGAGACACTGAAAAGTCTACCAAAGCATATAAGAACTTGCTTCACAATTTCAACTAGTTTTATTGATGTATTTTTTATTATTTCTCATCATCTCTTCAATAATTATTGAAACTTCTTTGTTGTAGTCCATGACAAGTCTAGAATCAAAAAATCAGGTATTATTCACAATAAAAATCAAAACTTTATACAGAAATCAAACCTCAAACCATCTATTAAAAGAACCCAAAAGAACATAAAAATAAAAATATAACTCTTCCATGTATGCAAACAAACAAGAATTTGTCTTTCATATCGTTACAGAAGAATAGATAGTTGATGAAGAAACATACATAAGTTGATAACTTGTATTATTTGAGAATACAAATGAAAGAGGACTGGAGAAAAAGGGATAGTGAGAATTTATATATATATGAAAATATCAAGATTATGGTAATACATTATGGTTTCAAGAATAAATTAGTAGTTCCTTCATTCTTTAAAATAGTTTGTCTGATGAGTAGAAGTCAAAAGGAAAAAATTCAATTTTTTATTTTTATGATATTTTCTTAAGTATTTCATTTAATGTATAGGAGCTACGAGAGTAAAATTAGAATTTTATTTAATGTACTTTCATTAGTCGAATTTTATTGGGTAAATTTTAATTTTTAGATCTAGTATTGTTTAAGCATTCAATTTGATGAGTAGGAGCTAGGAGAGAAAAGTTTAGCTTTAATTTAATTTAATATAATGAGTAGGAGTCAAGAAGATAATTTTTTAATTTTAGTTTTAGTTATATTTTTTCAAGAATTTTGTTCAATGATTAGAAGTAAAGATCTAGGAGGGTAAATATAAAATTTTATTTTATTTTATTTGATAAGAAGAAGCAGAGAGGGTAGTGTTTAGAATTTTGTGAGTAGAGAAGGTAAATTTTCAAATTTAGTTTTATGACTAGAAGCTAGAAAAGTGAATTTTATATTTTATTTAATGTAATTTAATGAGTAGAAATCACATACGTTTCAAATTTACATTTTATGATATTTTCTCAATTATTTAATTTAGAATATATGTTACGTCTAGATTGTATTAGAGATAAAATTACTCATAAATATAAATTAGCCATGTATATATATATATATATATATATATATATATATATATATATATTATACATTAGTATTTAAATAATTCAATAAACAATAACTTTCAAAATGTATGAAATTTTCACATGCAAGAGATAAAAAATGAATAGTTAAATCAATGAAACATCGAAGGTGCTAAATTGAATATCATAAAAATTATTATCACGATTTATTGATATTTCAGAAGCTAAACACAAATATATTATTTTTATTTCATTTAAAGTAATTGAAAACATTTGAATTAGTTCTAGAAAAGTTATTCAAATTTATGTTTGGAGTTTTGGAATATAACTTGTAACAAAATAAGTAAAACAAATTTTGAATTATTAATATTATGATTTTTATTTAAAATTACTTAATCAGAAAGTTCTAAAGCAATAGAATTATTAATAAAAGAGGATGAAGTTGGAAACAAGATTAAGGAGGGCAAAAGATACGATATTCCCAATTGTTGAGTTCCTTCTCATTAGGTTCACTAAAAATTTTCAGAACAACTCTTCAATAATCATAAATATTTTATTGTAACGACTCTAAATAACAAACTAACAATACTAGAGCCTAACATGTGTGTGTTTGTGGATTTCTTGAGTTTTGATGGTGTTTCATGTTGTCCTGATGTGACACCCCAAAAGTTCCATGATCTATACTTGAGCCTCAAGTAGTTAATAATGATTCTAGACCTAAACTAACATAATTAACTTGATTAGGAAGTATAAAATCCAAACGTCAAAAAACGAACACGACATCCGGATACTACTTAAAATTAGCTAGTGTGCCTTAAGACTTTATACGGGGTTTGAGAAGTTGTATGGAGGTCAAACCTTATGAAAATGCTAAGGGTACATATTAGAGTGTGTTAAGGGTGAAAACATACGGGTACGACTCCTCGAGGACCACCCTAAGGTCCCTCGAGGAGGACCCAAACCATTACCCTAAAAGTTGTCAAAACAACAAGCAAACGACGAGGGTCAAACGATGCCCCGTTGATAGACTCACGCTCCGTCATTGGAGTCCTGAGTCCACACATATAATTTTGGATCTAAGTCTCTATTATACCAGTCTCTGAACCAAATGACGGTTTTCTAAGACGGTCCATTCATGGAACAATGGACCGTCGACTGGAGATCGTCGATGGTTCCTGCGAACTGGTGCAAGTTGCTGCCAAGCCAAGGGTGAATTATTAAATTCCACCCTTGGACAATTAAGTGTGGGTTCTGTCTAATTTGGTAATTTTAGATATATTAAAGTACTTTAACTCATTAAAACCAACCAATACTTGATAAATTCCAAATAAAAAATTAAAACCCACTTTCCCTCTCTCACAAATTCTCTCTCTAACCCACCGTTTAAGAACAAGGAAGATCTCAAGCTAGGACACTAAATATCCATCCTTTTTCACTTCAAATTCTTGGAATATCATCAAATAAGGTATGGGTATGTTGATTCATCGATTAGTTTCTCCATGAAGCCCTTGAAAACTTCTATTTTCGAAATTGTTATGGTGACCAAAAACTAGGTTTTATGATCTAGCCATGGGTTCACTCCTAAATTATTTTCTTTATGTTATGTTCCTTACATTATAAATATATTTGGGTTAATTGATGATTTCTATTGGGAAAGTCTCCCAAGAACCCATGTGCACCCTATGACTTAATTTCATGGATCTTATTGGATTAATTGGGTAGAGATGAATATGATGTCATGTAATTGATGATTATCTAGCAAAAGAATCTTGTTTCATGACTATTGTGATGTCTATGGAATTGATTATGATACTTGATTCTTAACCTTGAAAAGAGTATAAATAGTAGGGTTTGTATATATGTTGGACAATATAATATATGAACTTTAAAGTTGCTTGCAAGGTACATGACTTATGAAAGGATGAAAAAAAGGTATTGTGAAGTGGTTTCTACTTTCTTGAACCCTACCTATTATGTTGCATGAATTGTGTTGGATAAAGCTAAATCTCTTGTGTTCATTTAAAGTATAATTCTCATGAAAACATCATGATTGATATTGTGTAAAGCACTACCCACATATGTATGTTGATTCTAGGATGAAAGTGTATCCTCACCTAATGAATCTAAGATCTTTATGTTGAATTGTATTGAGTGAATATGGGTTACTCTTCACAAATATAGATAAAATTAAAATAAATAATGGTAGTGAGTTGACAAAGTATACTAAACACCGAGAGGATATGGCTAATGAGGAACAGACCCTTCCATTTATTCAAGAGGTTGGGTCATCCTAGTGATTTTCATGAGATGGGGACTCCTCCTTTAATGCAATAGGTAGATTCCTTAGAAGCAATCTCCCTATACCATTACTACGTGCCCCCGTAGGACATAGGTAGTGGATCCACATAGTAGCTAGTTTGTAGGTTCTACCTTGGCAAGTAGAACACCCCTTTTTGGTGTAGGGCTTTATGACATCAGATTCTATGTAACCTCTCATGGTCTATGTATGTTATGGTTGATCTTCCCTAAATAAGTAAGTAATGAATGAAGAATGAACTAGTCTATGACATCCTAATGAGTTTACTAAGTAGAAGTGGGGTTATGGAACTTGACTTGTACATTGCACTAGTAGGCTTAGAAGTATATTTTGGGTGGTTCTTTGTAGTTATGAAATGATAATGATATCATGTATATTAAATAGATAATGATTATAATGAGCATGTTCTTATATTTAAATGTCGTTCATGATGTATGTGTTTAACTCATGATTATGAAAGATAGTGTAATGGAAAGGTAATCTGTGTGGCTATGGTGGGTTCTAAGGATCACTTAGTAGAGTTGGTATTATGGGATTCTAACTTTACATTGCACAAGTGAGTCTTGGGATGTTCTAAGGTTACAACTTCATTGTAGTTGGACATGGTTGGGGCATTTGCCTTATGTGTTGTATTGAGGATGTGAAAGGCTTTCCAAAACTTCATAAAACATACTTTCATATCAATGTCCCATTCTAACGTTTTAATGGGTTTTATGCATTTCTCCATACTTGGTGCATTAATTGTACTAAACCCTTTTCTCCTTTTTCTATGTGAGTATAGGTTTCGACTAATCGATTTACTCCTACATCTTTGAAGAAAGCTTGGACTCCTTATCCACATGACTTGTGGTAGGTCCTCAAAGATCCGATGACTAATGCACTTGATGCCACTATATGATTTCTCTATTGATGTAATATAATTAGTAATCTTTCCTTATGTACTTTTGTTCTAAAAGACTATTGTGTCTAAAAGGCTACAGACACTATTTGAAGACTTTTTTTGAACTTTTATTAATAGATGGTGTATGTGTGACAATGGTATTAGATTCTTACTATATTTCTTATGAAAATGAAGTTTGAATTTCTATTGTAAAAAGTTTTAAATTCCGCATTATTTCAAGTTTATTATGTCATGACGATTATGCTTAGGGCTCGTATAAGACCTCTTGGAGGTCGAGTACGCCGGTAATGTCGAGGGGGTACTCTCCGATCGTTACAAAATTGGTATTAGAGCATAAGATTTTTGGGATAATATTAGGGTTGATGTCACACAGACCACGTCTGTTAGAGTCTGATTCATAAATGTGAAGCGCGCCACCTTTATGAATAGGAGGCTATGAGATGATTAAGAACCTTCCTTTTTTCATTAATCTATATTCTTGCTTGTAATCCTAACAATATCTTATTCTTTTTTTCTGATCCTTTTATTGTGCTTATAGGCCATGAATACAAGAAGGAATAATGGTAGGAGGGCCAAAGAGGAGAATGTCAATGAGGTTATTCCCCCTCAAGCTCCTTAAAACCCTCAAGTTCCTATTCAAGAATGGGCTATGTGTAATGTGGAGATAATGGCTGCGATCCACTGTTTGACTTAAGTGTTGGCAATCCATGTTGCTAGGGATGCTAGGGTACAAGGATAAGGGATTTCACAATGATTAATACCCCAACATTCTTTGGATCCAAGGTGGAGGAAGACCCTCAAGGGTTCATAGATGAAGTATTCAAGGTGATAGATGCCATGGGTGTGACTTCTACAGGAGAGGCAGAACTAGCCGCCTATTAACTTAAAGATGTGGCTCAAGTTTGGTATTAACAATGGAAAGATGAGAGGCCGCATAGAGGAGGTCGCATTACTTGGGGGCATTCAAAATGACTTTCTTTCATAGGTTATTTCCCTTGGAACTAAGGGAGACAAAAATGCGAGAATTCATCAATCTTCGTCAAGAGAATATGAGTGTGAAGGACTATAGCCTCAAGTTCACTCAACAATCTAAATATGCTCCCACTATAGTGGCGGACTCTAGGGCTAAGATGAATATGCTTGTTATGGGGCTATCCGATCTTGTGACGAATGAATTTAGATCGTCTATGCTAATCCCAAGCATGGAAATTTCACGTCTTTTGGTCCATGTCGAAATAATTGAGGAACAAAAGCTTATAAAAGTTTGTAGAGAGTAGAAAAGCGCAAAGCCCGATGAAAGAAATTTCTCAAAGGCTAGGTTTGAAATACAACACAAACCAAGGTTCAAAAAGAGGTTTTCTAATCCAAGTCTCTCCAATGATCCAAAGCCTAATCAAAGGAGGGGGACTACCCCTATGGCTCAAGGAGGAAATAAGAGTGGCCTTTTTGTGGAAAGAACTACATGTGCCAAGTATCGTAAAAAGCATGAAGGCAAGTGTCTTGCCGATATGAGAATTTCTATGGATTTGGGAAAAGTGGCCACCAATTGAAGGATTTTCCAATCCGTGAGGCCAAAGGGACAGAAATTAACTAAGCTCCCTCTAATGCTCCAAACTCCGATGCTCCCCAAAAGATTTGTTTCTATTCCCTCCAATCGCGAGGTGATCAAGAGAGCTCTCTGGATGTTGTTGCCAGTATGTTACAAGTATTTTCCATTGATGTTTACACATTATTGGACCCTGGTGCCACATTGTCTTCTATAATTCCTTTAGTGTCTATGAGATTTGATGCACTTCCTGATGTTTTCCATGAACCTTTTTTGGTTTCTACCCCGGTGGGTGATTTCATACTTGTTAAAAGAGTTTATAGGGGTTGTCCCGTGTCATTGACCAATATATTCACATTTGTAGACTTGGAAGAACACGATATTTTAGATTTAGATGTCATTTTGGGGATGTATTTGGTACATTCTTGTTTTGCTTCCATCGATTGTAGAACTCGGGTAGTAAAATTTCAATTTCCAAATGAACTCGTTTTAGAGTGGAAGGGGGTAAACCTTTCTCAAAGAAGTCAAATTATTTCATGTCTGAAAGCATGCAAGTTAATTTCTAGGGTATGTCTCTATCATATTGTGAGAGACAATGTTCTTGACTCCGAGACTCCCCCGCTAGAGTCAGTCCCCATAGTGAGGGATTTTCTGGAAGTCTTCCCCGATGACTTACCAGGAATTCCTCCTGAGCAGGAAGTAGATATTGGCATCGATTTATTGCTAGATACAAAAACCATATCAATCCCTCCATACCGAATCCCCCCGGCTGAGTTGAAAGAATTAAAGAATCAACTCAAGGATTTACTAGACAAGGGCTTTATTAAACCATGCATATCTCTGTGGGGTGCCCCGCTGTTGTTTGTGAAAAAGAAATATGTGTCTCTTAGAATATTTATTGACTAACGCCAATGAACAAGGTCACAATAAGGAATAATTATCCTCTTCCTAGGATTTATGATTTGTTTTATCAACTCCAAGGTGCGAGTTACTTTTTGAAAATCGATTTGAGATCAGGATATCACCAACTAATAGTTATAGAGGTTGACATACCTAAAACGGCCTTCCGAACTAGGTATGGTCATTTTGAATTCTGAGTGATGTCGTTTGGCCTAAAAAATGCCCAGCGGCTGTCATGGACCTTATGAATAGAGCTTTTAAAAACTATCTTGATTTTTTTGTGATTGTCTTTATCGACGAAATCTTTATATACTCTAAAAGTGAAGGTGAACATGTGAACCATTTCAGGATAGTCTTGCAAGTTCTCAAAGATGCCGAACACTTTGCCAAATATAGTAAGTGTGAATTTTGGTTGATATCGGCTGGTTTTCTTTGTCACATTATGTCTAGTGAAGGGGTAAAAGTATATCCAAGAAAGACGGAAGTAGTCAACAGATGGCCTAGACCATTGAGCCCTACCGAAAATCGAAGCTTCTTAGGCTTGGTCAGGTAATATAGGAGGTTTGTTCAGGGATTTTCCTCCATCGCATCTTCATTTATGACTTTGACTAAAAAGAAGGTTAAGTTTGAGTTGTAGGAGACATGTGAGAAGAATTTTCAATTATTGAAAAACAAGCTTACCTTTGCTCTGGCATTGGCCTTGTCGGAGGGCATAAAGGGGTTTGTCGTATATTGTGATGCTTATCGAGTAGGTTTGGATTGTGTCCTCATGCAACATGGTAAGGTGATAGCATATGTCTCTAGATAACTCAAGGTGTATAAGAATAACTATCAAACTCATGATCTTAAATTAGCGTTCGTATTATTTTCTTTGAAAATATTAAGACACTATCTATATGTTGTGCATGTGGATGTGTTCACCGACCATTCTTCGATATGTGTTCATTCAAAATGAGTTACATCTACGACAAAGGAGACGGTTAGAACTCTTGATGGACTATGATATGAGTGTTCTTTACAACCCCAGCAAAGCCAATGTGGTTGTGGATGCTTTAAGTCGAATATCAATGGGTAGTTTGGCCCATGTTCCCGATGGTAATGAAGAGTTAGGGAAAGAGGTGCATAGATTGGTCCATTTGGGTGTTCGGTTAGAGGATTATCCAAGGGAAGGAGTCATGGTTCGTCAAAACTCCGAATCATCTTTAGTGGTTGAGGTGAAGTGAAAGTAACATCTTGAACCTCTAATGATGGAGTTGAAAGAATCGGTTCTTAGAAAATCTAATGAATCTTTCTCTTAGAAGGATGAGGTACTTAGGTACCAAGGTAGGTTATGTGTGCCGGATGAAAATGACTTAAGAAGGCAAATTTTGGAAGAGGCTCATGGTTACCGATATTCCATTCATCCGTGTGACACCAAAATGTATCGTGATTTACAAGAGATTTATTGGTGGGAAGGGTTGAAGAAGGATATAGCGTAATTGGTTGGCACATGTGCTAATTGTCAACAAGTAAAGGACGAACATCGTAGACCGGGAGGTTTGACTCAAGAGATAGATATTCCCACTTGAAAGTGCGAAGATGTTAATATAGATTTCGTAGTGGGTTTTCCTCATACACGGAAGCAAAATGATTTGATTTGGGTTATCGTTGATAGGTTGAGAAAGTCATCCCACTTTATTCCCGTCAAAGCTACTTACTTGGCAAAGGATTATGCTAAACTGTATCTAAAAGAGATTGTGAGGATGTATGGAGTCCCCTAGTACATCTTTTCGAATAGGGTCACTCAATTCACTTCTTATTTTTGGAAAGCATTCCAAGGTAGGCTCGGTACCAAGGTAAAACTTAGTACCATTTTTCATCCAAAAATTGATGGTTTGGCGAAATGAACCATCAAAACTCTAGAAAAAATGTTGAGGTCATGTGTCATTAACTTCATGGGTGATTGTGATGACCATCTAACATTAGTTGAGTTCGCCTACAATAATAGAAACAATTTTAGCATCGCCATGGTACCCTTTGAGGCTCTTTATGATAGTAGATGTAGATCTCCGATTTGGTGGTTTCAGGTAGGTGAGTTTGCGCTAAAAGCCCTGAAGTAATTTCTGAGGCTGTGGAGAAAGTATGACTCATAAGGAAACGTTTGAATGCGGCTCAAAGTTGACAAAAATCTTATACTCACAATAGAAAGACGGACCTTGAATTTGAAATAGGTGATTGAGTCTACTTGAAGATCTTACCCATGAAAGGGGTTATGAGGTTTGGTAAAAAGGGGAAACTTAGTCACTGGTAAGTGGTCCCTTATGAAATTCAAATGCGGGTCGGAAAACTTTCTTATGAGTTGAAGTTACCAAATGAATTATCCCCGGTTCACCCGATATTCCATGTTTCAATGCTTAAGAAATGTATAGGCGACCCGATGTATATTCTCATGTTAGAAGGGTTATGGGTTAATGAGATCCTTTCTTTTGAAGAGGTTTCGATCAAGGTTGCCTCCGTTAAAGGTTTATGTATAAACCATCTAGTTGAGGGTTCAACATGGGAGGCCGAGGTCGACATGAAGTTCCACTATCCTCATCTATTTCCTCTTAATACTTGCAAAGATTGCGGTTAGTAGCTTCTCTTAAAAAAAATGAATAGTGTTGAACTTAGCTTGATTTTCCATTATGTGCATATCTTTGTAAAGGGTTTATATTTAAATTGAATGTTCTTGAAGTTTGTCCTCATGGCTAGATTGTACTTGCATTTAATATGTTATGTTATTTCCATGAGAGTTGTAGTGAGCATGCTTTATGTTGTTTGAGAAGAAAATTGAAATGACAACTCTTTGATGTTATTGTGAGCTCATAATGAAATGGAGAAGGTAGTTCCTCCTTAAATGATATGAAATAGTGAGCCCTTATGTGTGATGGATTGTGGATTTAATTCCTATGTTTTAATACTATGATTATGTGGTTAAAGGAGTTGAGAATTCATCCTATGAGTTGTGACTCATGTTAGCATGGTTGTAGTTGGGCTGCTAATATTGATTCTCTTTCCTTCCTAAAGAGTGACGTAAGGTATCATTCGGGGACGAATGTTCCTAAGGGGGGGGGGACAATGTAACACCCCAGAAGTTCCATGATCTAGAATAGAGCCTCACGTAGTTAATACTGATGGTTCTACACCCAAACTAACAAAATTAACTTGATTAGGAAGTCTTAAAGACAGAACATTGAGGAACGACCACGACGTCCGGAGACTAGTGAAAATTAACTAGTGTGTCTTACGGTTTTATACGGGGTTTAAGGAGTCGTATGGAGGTCAAACCTTATGAAAATGCTTAGGATGCACATTAGAATATGTGTTAAGGGTCAAAATGTACGGATGTGAAGCCACATCGATTGAATCACACGTCGATTGAATCACGCTCCATCGTAGTAGTCATGAGTCCGCACATAGAATTTTTGAGTAGAGGCTGCATGCGAACAGTCTGTGAACCGAACGACGATTTGCCAGGACTGTCCATTCTTGGAACGACAGACCATCGACTAGAGGCCGTTGATGGTGCCTTTGAGATGGTGCAGGTTGCTGCCAAGCCAAGGGTGAATTAGTAAATTCCACCCTTGGCAAATAAAGTGTGGGGTCGGTCTAATTTTGTAAATTTAGATATCAAAGAAATTTAACTCATCAGCACCAACCAACACTTTATAACTTCCGAGTCAAAAATCAAAACCCAGTTTCCCTCTCGCACAAATTCTCTATCTAACCCACCATTGAAGAACAAGGAAGAGCTCAAGCTAGGGAACTCATATCAATCCTTTTTCACTTCAAATTTGTGGAATATCATCAAATAAGGTATGGGAATGTTGATTCATGGATTAGTTTCTCCATGAAACCCTTCAAAACTTATATTTTCGAAATTGTTCTGGTGACCAAAAACTAGGATTTATGATGTAACCATAGGTTCACTCCATAATATACTGGTTAATTGATGATTTCTATTGTGAAAATATCTCAAGAACCCATGTGCATGCTGTGAATTAATTCCATGAATGTTATTAGATGAATTGGGTATAGATGAATGATGTATTGTAATTGATGATTATCAAGCCATCGAATTATTTTTCTTGTAGATTGTGATGCGTATAGAAGTTATTATGATACTTGATTCTTAACCTTTAAAAGTGGACAAATCTTAGGGTTTGTATACATGTAGGAGAATGTAATGTATGAACTTTAAGGTTGCTTGCAAGGTACATGGCTTATGAAAGGATGAATAAAAGGTATTGTGAAGTAGTTTCTACTCTTTTGAAACCTACCTATTATGTTGTATGAATTGTATGAAAACCACTACCTACATATGTATGTTTATTAGAGGATGTGTATTCTCACATAATGAATCTAAGGTCTTTATGTTGAATTGTATTTAATGGAGATGGATTACTCTTCACATATGTAGATACAATTAAAAGAACTAATTGTAGTATGTTGGGAAAGTATACTAAGCACCGAGAGGATATGGCCAATGAGGAAAAGTCCCTTGCGTTCATGCAAGAGGTTAGGTCATCCTAGTGATACTCTTGAGATGGAGACTCCTCTATTGATGCAATTGGTAGAGTCCTTAGAAGCAATCTCCCTATCCCTTAACTACGTTCACCTGTAGGACATAGCTGGTGGATCCACCTAATAGATCCTCTAAAGGTTCTACCTTGGCAAGTAGAATACCCTTTTTTGGTGTAGGGCTTTCTGACACCGGATTCCATTTAAGTTCTCATGGTCTATGTCGATTATTGTTGATCTTCCCTAAATAATGATCTAATGAAAGAAACGTGAACTTGTCTATGACATCCTAATGAGTTTACTAAGTAGAAGTGGGTGTATGAGACCTCACTTGCACATTGCACTTGTAGGCTTAAAAGGTTGTTATGGATGGTTCTCTGTAGTTATGAAATAATAATAATATGTATATTAAATGGATAATGGTTATAGTGAGCATGTTCTTATATTCAAATGTGGTTCATGATGTATGTTTTTAACTCATGATTATGAAAGATAGTGAAATAGAAAGGTAATGTGTGTGGCTAAGGTGGGTTCTAAAGATCACTTAGTAGAATTGGTATTATTGGATGCTAACTTTACATTGCACAAGTGAGTCTTGGGATGTGCCAAGGTTATAACTTTATTGTAGTTTGACATTGTTGGGGTATTTGCCTTATGTGTTGTATTGAGGATGTTAGTAGCATTCCAAAACTTCATAAATGCATACTTTCGTATAAATGTCCCTTTCTCATGTTTTAAAGGTTTTTATGCATTTGTCCGTACTTAGTGCATTAATTTTACTAACCCCTTTTCTCCTTTTTCTATTATGAGTATATGTTCTGCCAAATCTGTTTACTCCTACATCTTTGAAGATAACTTGGACTACTTATCCCCAAGATTTGTGGTGGGTCCTCAAAGATCCGAGGACTCATGCACTTGATTCCACTTTATGATTTCTATATTGATGTAATAGAATTAGTAATCTTTCCTTATGTACTTTTGTTCTAAAACACTATTATGTTTCAAGGGTTAAGGACCCTATTTGAAGACTTTTTGTTGAAATCTTATTAATAGATGGTGTATGTGTGACAATGATATTAGATTCTTACTATTTTGCCTTTGAAAATGAAGTTTTAATTTCTATTGTTAAAAGTTTTAAATTAAGTATTAGTTCATGTTCATTATGTCGTGACGATTATACTTAGGGCTTGTATAAGACCTCTTCGAGTTCGATTACGCATGTAATTTCTAGGGTGTACTCTACGGTCGTTAAAAACATGGTATCAGAGAATAAGGTTTTGGGATAATATTAGGGTTGATATCACACACACCATGTATATTAAAGTCTTATTCATAAATGTGAAGCGCTTCACCTTTATAAATAGGAGGCTATGAGATGATTAGGAACCTTCCTTTCTTCATTAATCTATGTTCGTGGTGGTAATCCTAACTCTATCTAATTATATTCTTATGATCCTTTTATTGTGCTTATAGGCCATGAATACAATAAGGAATATTTCTAGGAGGGCCAAGAGGAGAATTTAAATGAGGCTATTCCCCCTCAAGTTTCTCAAAACCCTCAACTTTCTCAAAAACCTCAAGTTCTTATTGAAGAATGGGATAGGTCTAATGTGGAGATAAGGGCATCCACATTTTAACTCAAGTGTTGGCTACCCATGTTTCTAGGGACTCTAGGGTACAAGTGAACCCCGATACTAGCACTCCCCATAAAGGATAGCGAATTTCACAGGGATGAATACCCCTACATTCTTTGGCTCAAAGGTGGAGGAACACCCGTAAGGGTTCATAGATGAAATATTCAAGGTGATAGATGCCATGGGTGTGACTTCTCAAGACAAGGCGGAACTAGCTTCCTATCAGCTTAAAGATGTGGCTCAAGTTTGGTCTGAACAATGGAAAGATGAGACGCCGGTTAGAGGAAGTCGGATTACTTATGGGGCATTCAAAATAGCTTTCCTTCGGATATTCTTTCCCTTGGAACTAAAGGAGAGAAAAATTCAAGAATTCATCAATATTCATCAAGAGAATATGAGTGTGAAGGAGTATAGCCTCAAGTTCACTCGACTACCCAAATATTCTCCCACTATAGTGGCGGACTCTAGGGACAATATGAATATGTTTGTTATGGGGTTATTCTATCTTGTGATGAATGAATGTAGGTCGGCTATGCTAATCCCAAGCATGGAAATTTCTCGTCTTATGGTCCATGTCGAACAAATTGGGAACAAAAGCTTAAAAAAGTTTGTAGAGAGTTGAAAAGGGCAAAGCCGGATGAAGGAAATTTCTTCAAGGTTAGGTGTGAAATACAAGATAAACAAAGGTTAAAAAAGAGGTTTTCTAATTCAAGTACCTCTAATGCTCCAAAGCCAAATAAAGGGAGGAGGACTACTCCTAAGGCTCAAGGAGGAAATAAGAGTGGCCCTTTTGTGGAAACAACAACATGTGCCAAGTGTTGTAAAAAGCATAAACGCAACGGTTTTTCGGTATGGGTGTTTGCTATGGATATGGGAAAAGTGTCCACTAATTGAAGAATTTTCCTGTACGTGCTGCCAAAGGGATAGAAAGCTCCCACTAATTCTCAAAACTACGATGCTCCTAAAAGAATTGTTTCTATGCCCTTCAATCTCTAGGTGATCAAGAGAGCTCTCCGGATTTTGTTACCGGTATGTTACAAGTATTTTCCATTGATGTTTATACATTGTTGGACCCCGGTGCCACCTTGTCTTTCATAACTCCTTTAGTGGCTATGAGATTTGATATACTTTCCGATGTTTTTCGTTAACCTTTTTCGGTTTCTACCCTGGTGGGTGATTCCGTACTTGTTAAAAGAGTTTATAGGGGTTGTCCCGTGTCATTGACCAATAGAGTCACTTTGGTAGACTTGGTAGAACTCGATATGTTAGATTTCGATGTCATTTTGGACACATTGTGTCTAGTAAAGGTGTAAAAAAAGATCTGAGAAAGAAGGAAGCACTCAAAAGTTGGCCTAGACCTTTCAGATCTACCAACAATTAAAGCCTCTTGGGCTTGGCCAAGTACTATTGGAGGTTTGTTGAGGGATTTTCATCCATCGCATCTTCATTAACGGCTTTGACTGAAAAGAAGGTTAAGTTTGAGTGGTAGGAGACATGTCAGAGGAGTTTTTCAATTGTTGAAAGACAAGCTTACCTCCGCTTAGGTATTGGCCTTGTCGGAGGGCAAAGAGGGGTTTGTCATATATTGTGACGCTTAACAAGTAGGTTTAGATTTAGTCCTCATGCAACATGGTAAAGTGATAGCATATGCCTCTAGATAACTCAAGGTGTATGACAAGAACTATTCAACTCATGATATTAAATTAGCGGTCGTAGTATTCTCTTTATAGATATGGAGACACTATATATATGAGGTGCATGTGGATGTATTCACCGACCATAAAAGTCTCCAATATGTGTTCACTCAAAAGGAGGTAACGGCAAAGGATATAGTTAGAACTCTTAGAGGACTATGATATCAGTGTTCTTTACCACCCCGGAAAAGCCAATGTGGTGCCGGATGCTTTATGTCGAATATCAATAAGATGCGAATGAGATGATTTTATATTGTGAAAATATCCCAAGAACCCATGTGCCCCCTATGAATTAATTCCATGAATGTTATTGGATGAATTTGGTAAAGATGAATATGATGTATTGTAATTGATGATTATCTAGCCATCAAATCTTATTTCTTGTATATTGTGATGCATATAGAAGTTATTATGATACTTGATTCTTAACCTTGAAAAGAGGGTAAATCTTAGGGTTTGTATATATGTTGGAGAATTTAATATATGAACATTAAAGTTGCTTGCAAGGTACATGGCTTATGAAAGGATGAAAAAAATGTATTATGAAGTGGATTCTACTCTGTTGAACCCTACCTATTATGTTAAAAGAATTGTGTGGGATAAAGCTAATCTCTTGTGTTGATTGAAACTAATTCTCACGAAATTACCATGACTGATAATGTGATAAGCACTACCTACATATGTATGTTGATTCTAGGATGAAAGTGTATTCTCACCTAATGAATCTAAGAGCTTTATGTTGAATTGTATTGATCGGAGATGGATTGCTCTTCACACATGTAGATAAAATTAAGAGAACTAATGGTAGTAGGTTTGGAAAGTATACATAGCACCAAGAGGATATGGACAATGAGGAAAAGACCCTTCCGTTAATGCAAGAGGTTAGGTCTTCCTAGTGATACTCTTGAGATGGGACTACTCTGTAGATGCAATAGGTAGAGTCCTTAGAAGCAATTTCCTTATCCCTTAACTACGTGAACCGTAAGACATAGCTAGTGGATCCACATAGTAGATACTATGTAGGTTCTACCTTGGAAAGTAGAATAGTGTTTTTTGGTGTAGGGCTTTATGACACCGGATTCCATGTAAGCTCTCATTGTCTATGTCGGTTATTGCTGATCTTCCCTAAATAATGATGTAATGAAAGAAGCATGAACTTGTCTATGATATCTTAATGATTTTACTAAGTAGAAGTGGGGGTATGGCACTTTATTTGTACATTGCACTAGTAGGCTTAGAAGGTTGTTGTGGATGGTTCTCCGTAGTTAAGAAATGATAATGATAACATGTATATTAAATGGATAATTGTTATAGTGAGCATGTTCTTATATTCAAATGTGGTTCATGAATGATGTGTTTAACTCATGATTATGAAAGATAGTGTAATAGAAAGGTAATGTGTCTGGCTAAGGTGGGTTCTAAAGATCACTTAGTAGAGTTGGTATTATTGGATGCTAACTTTACATTGCACAAGTGAGTCATGGGATGTGCCAAGTTTACAACTTCATTGTAGTTGGACATGGTTGGGGTATTTTCCTTATGTGTTGTGTTGAGGATGTGAAGGCTTTCCAAAAATTCATAAATGCATACTTTCGTATAAATTTAACTTTCTCATGTTTTAATGTTTTTTATGAATTTGTCCATACTTAGTGCATTAAGTGTACTAACCCTTTTTCTTCTTTTTCTATTATGAGTATAGGTTCCGGCTAATCGGTGTACTCCTACAACATTTGTCAGGACCCAGATTCTGGAATCCGAATCACAACCGGTGTCGTTGACCTCTCAGAGGTCGCAGACAAGCCTCTTCTTGCATTCATCACATTCACACGGTTAATTTTAGCGGAAAATTTGAAACTTTTTGTTTATAGTTGAAGTATACATAGACTTCATATAAACGCATATCTTTAAGGAATTTCATTGCTCATGCATCAACCATCTAATTATAAGATCATGCAACTTGAAAGAAATGGAATCTCATGTGATAAGTAATACTTGCCAAAACGGCATCATTACAAGCGTTTGAATAAAATCGGAAATAAACACTAGTGGAACCTACCCCACTAGTTCAAACCTACAACTAATTAAGAAATATAAAGGCAGGCATCCTCGAATGTATGAGGACTTACCAAGTTCGGATGAAATCTCTGAGTCCGAACAGTTGCAATGATACCGTCAACGTCCACCTGAGCCTGCACCTAAAATACTAATATTGTATGGAATTAGTACACAATTGTACTAAGTATGGGTACATGCAACAACACATAACGGTAATGCATGAACAAGAATGGCTCTTCCTTATCAACATAATTTCTTAGAAGGTCAAGTCTCTTGACTCTGACTATTTCGTATTAGGAAGGTCATACCATGAATATGTCAGACATCATACACACATAGGTTCACATAATATACATTTCATGTTTCATATAGTATACATTTCATATCCATGAGACCTTGGAATCATGGACGTATCATTAAGACATCTCAAGTGAGGGCCCAACATATGGGATCTCCATCCGAGAGTCTCCTTTAGCAAACACAGAGTCTGCTTCATTCATCCATTCTTACTTCACATTATTCATTTCATTCATTCATAGGCTGATGTAAACACCAGCTATACCTAGGATGAATTTTAAGACTCTCATCGGGATCATGAAGTGCAATGACCAAGAATGACCTAATGTCAATACTTGAGTCCGGTCTCACCTCCTGATTGTCTTGCACAAACACCTTCGGTATCGTTCATTTCATTATATTTCATACTTTGAGGAACTTCAACCTTAATCGACATAGATCATGTGAGCATCATGAAATCCGGTGTCTCCCCCACACCGAAAAGAGGTGGAGTCACTGGCCAAAGTGAAACCAAAACATGCTAGCTTTAAGGGTTCGAACCAAGATAGTTCCCTATGTTGGCAACATAGTTCAAAGACTAGGAGATTTAGGGAGACCCATACCCACCATGGTGGACAGTCTCATCTCATGAGATTTATGTGAACCTCCGCCCTTCCCGAAAGAAGGCATCACCACTCATAGCTAGACTATCGGTGCTTAGTTTAAAGTTCCTATTTACATTCAACTCATACATCATCGAAGCTTGCTTCTTTGCATGAGGTAGTCATACCTCATTAGATAATTTCTAATCTCTTCTTTACTTATTCAGTGTTAATTTCCCATACACTTACATATAGAATGTGATTGAGACTTGTATCATAATATTTAACACTCTCTTAGGTGAGTACTTTTGGTGACCTTTACTTAGGCTTGGTTGAGACTTGTCTGACCATTCATCTTAGCCTCTTATCATGTTGTCACTATTTTCATTAGCATCATAGTATAATATAATTACTAACCTCATTACGTGAATGTTCATCTAGTAATCTTACCATTAACTCATGGTCTTACCCATTTCGGGTTACTCATAATTGACTATGTCTTTCATGACAATCTAAGTATATGTTGTGTAAGACTTATGCATTTATACATTCAGCCAAGGGACCAAGGTTCGATCCCTAGTGGCTGCATTTCATATCACTATAATGTATCTCACAAATTCAGTCAAGGGACCCATGTTCAAATCCCTTGGGAAGAACTTTATTTTTTATTATTTAAAGTGCTAGATGACTTCACTCATTCGGCCAAGAGGATCTGGGATCGAATCCCACTGGCCTCACACTATTTTCTTTTTCTTTTAATTTAAGGCTTCTTTCAATAAGCCAGGTTCGAATCCCCTCTCTCACCCTATTTTCTTTTCTTTTATTTTAAGGCTTAATCTCTTAGCATTAGGACCTTAAGGTTTTGAGATTCACTCTAAATGGAAGCACCTATTTCTCTTCATATATGCTAGTGACTAGCCGAAACCATGTTCATTTAACATAAAGTTTTAATTCACATTCGTACATTTAGCCTAGGCGTTTAACTCATAGTTTTACATACACTTTTGACCAATTCATTTAGGACTTTACTTTAACTTTCTAATTCATGAACATCATGATTTCTTTTGCATGTTACACACACAACATTTCATGACACATGATTCCCCATTTTCTTCAAGGATTACAGTTCAACAGTAAGTTTTGTGCACATATGACATTCAACATTCGGACTTACATAACAAATCATAAACAGCCCGAAACACACATTGCACACAATCACAATCATTCCTAAAATTATCTACAAGACGTCATACCAACGCATGCATCAATTGGTTCATAGGATCTAAATGACGGGGGCATGCAATGAGGAACAACCTTAGTTTTTCGATTGGACTTAAACTAAACCTTAGGGGACTCTTGGGAAAGGGTACAAGAGAGAAGAAAACTTATACATTTTCAGCCTTTACAACTAGACACAACCACACATTTCCACCCACACACAAACCTTTCTTCCGAGCTTTGATTCTTGTTCCCAAGTGAAGTTCTTTACTTAAAACACTTAGGCGTACGAATTCTTCCTTTTCTTTTTGATGGATGCAGCCAAGAATACTTTTAGAACAGTGAGTCTACATTTATTTTCTGTTTTTGAATTGTGAGGTAAAGCTGAAAATGTTTTTAGGAGTAATATAAAGAATGAAGTGGGCATGAAGCACACTCCAAGTGGGAGTCGTGCGACCCTTTTGTGAGAATTGTTGTTGACTTATTCAACACAATTAAAATGGTAAAATCATATTATAAAATATATATTAAGTTATTATAATGCCCCTCCTTATTTTCACTAATTTTTAATCAATTAATTCGTGCCCCTTAATGCCTCCAACTCGGCTCGAACTTGAGTGCGGAGGTACTGTCAATCTCGGGTTTGACCACCGAGATTTGACTCATTTTGACTAATTAATAACTTTAATTAATTAATTAAATATAACCCTAGGATAATAACTATACTACCCCTACCCCCAAAATTACCTTTATACCCCTAGAACCCTTAAAACCTAGGACTAACCCTCTAAGTCCAGTTAAGACTCATCCGGGTGAATCCTAGTATTCGGGTACTCTACATGGCTGGAACCAACCCTGCCTAGCTCAACTAACTCACCATGTTGGTTGGCTTGGCTGGTGCATAGGTTCAGAGGTATGGTTCCACACGCATCAACCCGTGTGAACCCGGTCTAACCTAGGCAATCTACGTACGTTTAGGCCTTACTTAGCATAGTTATTTTCGGGTTGTCACATTATACCCCCCTCAGAAACATTCATCACCGAATGACACTACATATCATTTAAACAAAGAGTGTGATTTTTGAAATTTACTTCATCATACTTAAACGTTTCTCTATTGGGAACATTTGATCCACACTTATTTGGATGGTGCATATCATGCAAGCTTATCCAAGGCTTCATTCTTGAGATTGAGGAATTTCCTTCTCAATCACACTTAAATTAATGCACAACACAATTCATGCAACACAGAAAACATGCCTATGCTACACAAAAACAGAAACATAGATCGCAAACATAACTTCGTTTTAACTCATATAGTGTTATTTCAAACATATGATTAGTGACCAACTACACCAAGTTGACTACAACACTTAGAACTTAGAGTTTCTTAAACATGAATCAGACTTTAGGAAAAGAATATCTAACCTTAAGAACTGAACAAATGAGGATAGTGAGATCGCATGTCAGCCTCGGCCTCCCACGTTGCTCCCTCAACAAGGTGGTTCCGCCATAGAACTTTCACGGTGGCAATCTCCTTGTTCCTCAGTCGCTTCACTTGACGATCTAAAATTTTTGATTGGAAACTCTTCAGGCTCTCATCAACTCCTAACCCCTCAACAGGAAGGATGGATGCTGGATAGCCTAGACACTTCTTAAGCATTGAAACGTGAAACACTGGATGAACAGAAGCCAAATCTTGAGGTAACTTCAATTCGTAGGCAACATTTCCTACTCGCTGCAAGACCTCATAAGGGCCTATATACCTTGGACTCAACTTACCTTTCTTACCAAACCTCATCACCCCTTTCATGGGTGATATCTTCAATTAGACCTGATCACCTACCTCAAACTCTAGAGCTCTCTCTCTGTTGTCTGCATATGATTTTTGATGACTGTAAGCAGTAGCCAACCTATATCTGATCATCTTCGCCTTCTCCATAGCCTCATGTATGATCTCGGGACCAAGGATGTTAGATTCTCCTACCTCAAACCACCCAATCGGAGACCTACATCTTCGGCCATATAGTGCTTCAAAAGGTGCCATCCCAATACTGGAATGGTAGATGTTATTGTAAGAGAAATCTATCAGCGGCAAATGATCATCCCAACTCCCCTTAAAGTCAATAACACATGCTCTCAGCATGTCTTCAAGGGTCTGGATGGTACGCTCTGCTTGTCCATCCGTCTGCGGATGGAAAGCAGTACTAAGCTCCACCTGTGTGCCCAAGCCCTTTTGGAAAGATCTCCAAAAATGAGAAGTAAATTGGGATCCCCTATCCTAAATGATAGACAGAGGAATCTCGTGCCATCTCACTATCTCATCAATATAAAGCTTGGCATAATCTTCAGCTTTGTAAATAGACTTCACTTGTATGAAGTGAGCGGACTTGGTCATTCTGTAAACAATAACCCAAATAGAATCATGTAGTTTTCTAGTCTTTGGCAGAAAAACCAAAAAAATCCATATTAATAGCCTCCCACTTCCATGTTGGCATCTCAATCATCTGAGTGAGACCCCTAGGCTTAAGGTGTTCTGCCTTAAACTGTTGGCAATTCGGACACTCCTCCACGAATTTAGAGATATCTCTCTTCATGCCTTCCCACCAATAGACCTCTTTAAGGTCATGGTACATCTTGGTGGGACCTGGATGAATAGAATACCTCGAACATGAGCTTATGCCAAAATATTAGACCTCAAATTATCAACATTGGGCACACAAAACCTGTTTTGGTACTTGAGTACACCATCCCCTCCTAGGGAAAATGAGTCATTCAACTTACTCAATACTGAGTCCTTCAACTCCATGAGTACTGGGTCGAGATGATGATTGGCTTTAACATCTACAAAAAATGAGGATTCAGAACTTGAGTGAACCAAAACACCCCCACTTGGTGCATCTGCCAGACGTACACCCAATCTAGCCAATTGGTGCACCTCTTTAACCAGCTCCTTCTTCTCTTCATCAATATGAGACATGTTGCCCATGCTCAATCGACTCAATACATCAGCCACTACATTTGCCTTACTCGGGTGATAATAAACACTCATATCATAATCTTTGAGCAGTTCAAGCCATCTCCTCTGACGAAGGTTAAACTCCCTCTGTGTAAAAACATTCTGAAGACTTTTATGGTCAGTATACACATTAACATGTACACCATATAAATAATGTCTCCGAAGTTTTAATGCAAACAACACAGCAGCTAATTCAAGCTCATGAGTAGGATAGTTCTTCTCGTAGATTTTCAACTGTCTCGATGCATATGCAATCATCTTGCCATCCTATATAACAACACATCCCAAACCTACTCGGGAAGCATCACAGTACACCACATATCCTGCACCACACCTCGGCAATGTGAGAACCGGGGCTGAAGTGAGTCGGTCTTTGAGCTCTTGTAAGCTCTTCTCACATTTTTCAGACCACTCAAACTTCGCCTTCTTCTTCGTCAAGGCTGTCAATGGAGAAGCAATAGTGGAAAAGCCTTCCACAAACCTGCGGTAGTAATTGGCCAAACCCAAAACATTGCGAATATCGGTAGGCGTAAAGGGTCTCGGCCATTTCTTCACCGCCTAAACCTTTTTAGGATCAACTTCTACACCTTGGTCGGTCGCAACATGACCAAGAAAGGTCACTGATCTCAACCAGAATTCACATTTGCTGAATTTTGCATACAGCTGATGTTCTGTAAGTACCTGCAATGTCTTTCTCAAGTGTACCTCATGCTCTTCTCTAGACTTAGAGTATATGAGAATGTCATCTATGAATACTATGACGAAGGAATCAAGGTACTCATTGAAAACTCTATTCATAAGGTCCATAAACGCGGCTGGTGCATTAGTGAGACCGAATGACATGACCAAAAATTCATAATGACCATACCTAGTACAAAAAGCCGTCTTAGGAACGTCTTCTTACCTCACTCTTAGCAGTTTGTCGCTTGACCGAAGGTCTATCTTGGAAAAGAAACTCGAACGTTGCAGTTGGTCAAATAAATCGTCAATTCTAGGAAGAGGGTACTTATTCTTTATAGTGACTTCGTTGAGTTGCCAATAATTGATGCACATTCTAAGGGTTCCATCCTTTTTCTTTACGAACAACACTGGAGCACCCCATGGGGATATGCTCGGCTGGATGAAGCCCTTATTAAGTAGATCTTTTAACTGTAACTTCAACTCTTTGAGTTCAGCTGGTGCCATCCTATACGGAGGAATAGAAGTTGGCTTGGTGTTGGGATCTAAATCAACACTAAAGTCAATCTCACGTTCAGGAGGAATTCCTGGTAAATCATCCGGAAAGACATCTGGGAACTCATTCACTATTAATACTGAGTCTATGGAAGGAACTTCCTGATCCAAGTCATTGACTCTAACTAAGTGGTACAAATACCCCTTAGCTATCATCTTATTGGCCTCTAAGTGTGAAACAATATGGCTGACTGGACTTGAACCATGCCTTTCCCATTCCCGCTCTAACTCATTTGGAAACTGAAACCCCACTACCCTCTTTCGACAATCTATTGTGGCATTACACATATGGAGGCAATCCATACCCAAGATTTTATCAAAATCGAGCATGGCTAATTCCACAAGATCAGCATGAGTGACTCTATCAAGGATTTGAATTGGGCAATTTTTATACACTCTTTCTGCTCTAATTCTGTCTCCTATGGGGGTACTTACTAGAATCGGCTCATGCAGGACGTCAGGAAGCACATCAAATCAACTATCTATCAGAGGAGTAACAAATGATAGAGTGGATCCTAGAGCTAACAATGCATACACTGGGAAAGTAAAGACATGCAACGTACCCGTGACAACATCATCTGACTTCTCTTGCTCTTCTCTACCATTCACTGCATAAAATTGATTCCTCTTAGGAGGTTCGGCTGCAGCATTAGAATTCGGCCGAGGCTGAGCATCTGCCTTGGCCTTATCCATCATCTGAGGACAATCTCGGACCATGTGTCCAGTCTTGCCAAAACCCGAAGCAGGTGTTAGTACCTATTAAACACTCACCTCCATGGAGACGTCCACATTTACCACAAATCTTGCTTTTTCGCTGAACGTTTCGATCACTGCCCTTTCTGGGGCCAGACTCATTCACTTTCGCATTCGCATTTCCTAAAGAAGCAGAATTACCTGAATGTCTCTTGAACTTAGGTCTGTTTTGGACTCCAAATGAGCCCTTGCCCGAGCTAGGACCATCCTGATCTGCAATCCTAAGCTTCTTGCTTTCATGAACTCTCCTCTTACGGCGACTCTCCTCCACTTGCTGAGTATGCACCATCAACCTACCCAGATCCAAGCTATCATGCAACATGGCTGCCCGATAATCTTCCACTACATCCTCCGACACGCCACTCACAAACCAGCTCCTTTCATCCCTGCTATTTGCCACCAGAGAAGAAGCATACTTTGAGAGTTTAACGAATTTCAAGGAATACTCCTTGAATGACATACCTCCCTGTCTCAGCTTGATGAACTCTTCAACCTTAGCTTCTCGTTGCTCTCTGGGGAAGAATCTCTCCAGAAAGGCAGTCTTGAGAACATCCCAAGTGATGGGAACATCTCCACGTGCTCGGCTATCATCCCACATCCGGTACCAAATCTTTGCCACATCCTTGAGTTTATATGTAGTCAACTCAGCCTTTGCCTCCTCATCTACCCCCATGGTACAAAGGATCTTGTGGACCTCATCCACGAACTCCTGGGGATGCTCATGGGTCTTGGATCCGTTGTAAACTGGGGGGTTCATTCTGGTGAAGTCCCTCAGCCTGCTAGCCATGGTGCCAGCATGAGGATTCTCTCTGGGATCACCCTCTCTCACGGCTTGAGCCGTGATGGCTTGAGCCTGAGTAGTGATGGCATGTGCCATCTGTAGCAAGCCATTCCTCACTTCTCCATCTGTCAACCCAGCTGGATTGACAGGCACCTGATCAGCAACAACTGGGTCTTGAGGAGGAACTTGATTTCCTCCAGCAGCTGCCTCACCTACCCTTCTGCCTGCATTTCTCCTCGTATTTATTATCAACACACAGATACAAGAAGAGAGTTAGATTCTTAATTACACCATCATGTTACAATTCCACATAACACGATAGAGAGTAGAAGAAGGGAAAATTTCCTAAACATTATGCATTCTCTAATTCATGATAGTAGTGCACTTCACTACCATAACTTAGGAACTACTTAACGTGGTTGATATGAGCCTGATGTCTTGGATATTAAATCTAATGCTCTGATACCAAGTTTGTCACGACCCGGATTCTGGAATCCGAATCGCAACTGGCATTGTTGACCTCTCAGAATTCGCAGACAAGCCTCTTCTTGTATTCATCACATTCATACGGTTAATTTTAGCGGAAAATTTGAAACTTTTTGTTTATGTTGAAGTATACATAGACTTTATATAAACGCATATCTTTAAGGAAATTCATTGCTCATACATCAACCATCTAATTATAAGATCATGCAACTTAAAAGAAATGGAATCTCATGTCATAAAAATACTTGCCAAAAACGGCATCATTACAAGCGTTTGAATAAAATAGGAAAGAAACACTAGTGGAACCTACCCCACTAGTTCAAAACTACTACTAAGAAAGAAATATAAAGGCAAGCATTCTTGAATGCATGAGGACCTACCAAGTCCGGATGAAATCTCTGAGTTCGAACAGCTGCAATGATACCCTCAACGTCCACCTGAGCCTGCACCTAAAATACTAATATTGTATGGAATTAGTACACACTTGTACTAAGTATGGGTACATGCAACAACACATAACGGTAATTCATGAACAAGAATGGCTCTTCCTAATCAACATGCTTTCTTAGAAGGTCAAGTCTCTTGACTTTGACTATTTCGTAATAGGAAGGTCATACCATGAATATGTCACACATCATACACACATAGGTTCACATAATATACATTTCATGTTTCATATAGTATACATTTCATATCCATGATACTTTGGAATCATGGATGTAGCATTAAGACATCTCAAGTGAGGGCCCAACATATGGGATCTCAATCCGAGGGTTTTCTTTAGCAAACTAAGAGTCTGCTTCATTCATTCATTTATACTTCACATTATTCATTTCATTCATTCATAGGCTGATGTAAACACCAGCTATACCTAGGATGAAGTGTAATACTCTCATCGGGATCATGAAGTGCAATGACCAAGAATGACCTAATGTCAATACTTAAGTCCGGTCTCACCTCCTGATTGTCTTGCACAAACACCTTCGGTATCGTTCATTTTATTATCTTTCATACTTTGAGAAACTTCAACCTTAACCTACATAGGTCATGTGAGCATCATGAAATCCGGTGTCTCCCCCACACCGAAAAGAGGTGGAGTCACTGGCCATAGTGAAACCAAAACATGCTAGCTTTAAGGGTTCGAACCAAGATAGTCCCCTATGTTGGCAACATAGTTCAAAGACTAGGAGATTTATGGAGACCCATACCCACCTTGGTGGACATTCTCATCTCATGAGATTTATGTGAATCTCCGCCCTTCCCGAAAGAAGGCATCACCACTCATAGCTAGCCTATCGGTGCTTAGTTTAAAGTTCCTATTTACATTCAACTCATACATCATCGAAGCTTGCTTCTTTGCATGAGGTAGTCATAGATCATTAGATGATTTCTCATCTCTTCTTTACTTATTAAGTGTGAATTGACCTTAAACTACATATAGAATGTGATTGAGACTTGTGTCTTAATATTCAACACTCTCTTAGGTGAGTACTTTTGGTGACCTTTACTTAGGCTTGGTTAAGACTTGTCTCACAATTCATCTTAGCCTCTTATCATGTTGTCACTATTTTTACTAGCATCATAGTATAATATAATTACTCACCTCATTACGTGAATGTTCATTTTGTAATCTTACCATTAACTCATGGTCTTACCCATTTCAGGTTACTCATAATTGACTAAGTGTTTCGTGACAATCTAAGTATATGTTGTGTACGACATGCATTTATACATTCAGCCAAGGGACCCATGTTCGATCCCTAGTGTCTGCATTTCATTTCATTTTAATGTGTCTCACAATTTCGATCAAGGGACCCATGTTCGAATCCCTTGAGCAGCACTTTATTTTATATTATTTAGAGTACTAGATTACTTCAATCATTCGGCCAAGGGGATCTGGGATCGAATCCCAGTGGCCTCAATTCTCTTATTATTTTATTTTGGTGTGAGATTTATGTATCTCACACCCTTGGCCAAGGACCGGAGTTCGAATCCCCCTTCCCTAACACTATTTTCTTTTTCTTTTAATTTAAGACTTCTTTCAATGAGCCAGGTTAGAATCCCCTCTCTCACCCTATTTTCTTTTCTTTTATTTTAAGGCTTAATCTCTTAGTATTATGACCTTAAGGTTTCGAGATTCACTCTAAATGTCAGCAACTATTTCTCTTCATATATGCTAGTGACTAGCCGAAACCATGTTAATTTAACATAAAGTTTTAATTCACTTTCTTACATTTAGCCTAGGCGTTTAACTCATAGTTTTACATACACTTTTGACCAATTCATTAAGGACTTTACTTTAACTTTCTAATTCATGAACATCACGATTTCTTTTGCATGTTACACAAACAACATTTCATGACACATGATTCCCCATCTTCTTCAAGGGTTATGGTTCAACAGTAAGTTTTGTGCACATATGACATTCAACATTCGGAAGTACATAACAAATCATAAACATCCCGAAACACACATTGCACACAATCACAATCATTGCTAAAATCATCTACCAGAAGTCATAACAACGCATGCATCAATTCGTTCATAGGATATAATGACAGGGGCATGCAACGGGGGACAACCTTAGTTTTTCGATTGGACTTAAACTGAACCTTAGGGGAATCTTGGGAAAGGGACCAAGAGAGAAGAAAAACCATAACTTTTCAACCTTTACAACCAGACACAACCACACGTTTCCACCCATACACAAACCTTTCTTCCGAGCTTTGATTCTTGTTCCCAAGTGAAGTTCTTTACTTAAAACACTTAGGCGTACGAATTCTTCCTTTTGTTTTTGATGGATGCAGCCAAGAATACTTTTAGAACAGTGAGTATACGTTTATTTTCTGTTTTTGAATTGTGAGTTAAAGCTAAAAATGTTTTTAGGAGTAATATAAAGAATAAAGAGTGGGCATGAAGCACACTCCTAGTGGGAGTCGTGCATCCCTTTTGTGGGATTTGTTGTTGACTTATTCAACACAATTAAAATGGTAAAATCATATTATAAAATATATATTAAGTTATTATAATGCCCCTCCTTATTTTCTCTAATTTTTAATCAATTAATTCGTGCCCCTTAATGCCTCCAACTCGGCTCGAACCCGAGTGTGGAGGTACGGTCAATCTCGGGTTTGACCACCGAGATTTTACTCATTTTGACTAATTAATAACTTTATTTAATTAATTAAATATCAGCCTAGGGTAATTACTATACTACCCCTACCCCCAAAGTTACCTTTATACCCCTAGACCCCTTAAAACCTAGGACTAACCCTCTAAGTCCGGTTAAGACTCATCCGGGTGAATCCTCGTATTCGAGTACACTACTTGGCTGGAACAAACCCTGCCTAGATCAACTAACTCACCAAGTTGGTTGGCTTGGCTGGTGCATAGGTTCAGAGGTCTGGTTCCACGCGCATCAATCCGTGTGAACCCGGTCTAACCTAGGTATTCTATGTACGTTTAGGCCTTATTTAGCATAGTTGTTTTCGGGTTGTCACATATTTAAAGAAAGATTGGACTCCTTATCCCCAAGGCTTGTGGTGGGTCATCAAAGATTCGAGTACTAATGCACTTGATGCCACTTTATGATTTCTATATTGATGTAATAGAATTAGTAATCTTTCCTTATGTACTTTTGTTCTAAAAGACTATTGTGTCCAAAGGGCTAAGGACTCTATTTGAAGACTTTTTGTTGAACACTCATTAATAGATGGTGTATGTGTGACAATGGTATTACATTTATACTATTTTGCTTATTAAAAGGAAGTTTGAACTTCTATTGCAAAAAGTTTTAATTTCTGCATTATTTCAAGTTCATTATCGAGTGACAATTATGTTAAGGGCTTGTATAATACCTCTTCAAGGTCAAGTACGCCGACAACGTCTAGGGGGTACTCTCCGATCGTTACACTCGATCCATGGCTGAATGGTTTAGAGGTTAAATGGCAAGGTAAGACTACCCAAGGACAACCGTAAGGGTCCTTGAGGAGGACCCTTAGCCTAACACCAAGACACAAATGTAACCATCAGGTTTGCAAACATATGGTCACCAACGGATGAGGTTCACGCCCCGTAGGTCCATCCACGCCACGTGGATGGCCTCCACAAGGCATGAGTCATGAAACAATGTCTCAATCCCAATCCACAGAGGACAACACGGTGCCGTCAACCCATCCAGAGTCCGTTGATGGAAGTCGTGAATGGGCACTCTGTTTCTGGTCCAAGTCTCGGACAAGGTAAGGTTCTTTTGGTAACTCGTTAATTAATTGTTTTGAATGCATGGATTGTTATTTAAGTGTTAAGTCATTTAAAGAGTACTAAAACATTGATATACTATTTTTAAATTATTTTTTCTTATTTTCCCAAATCAAAACCCTCCCTCTAATAATATATTTTCTCTAAGAACTCCATTGAAGATCATGCGAAGAAGAAGTCTTAGGGCTTGAAGAGGAAGGCTGGTTGAGTTAATTTTTGTGGATTTATTCAATTTAAGGTACGGTGATCCTTAATCTAGGGTTTTCTTTGATCCTAGAGGCAATTTCGAAGAAGTTTTCCAGGTTTTCGAAGTTACATAGAAAAATCCTATGTTTCACTCAATCTCATGGGTTTTTGCATCAAGCATTTTCAAATGATAAATTATGATTATGTTGATGTTTAATTGATGATTTAAGATGAAAAATTCTATGAACCCATGATTTCTCTCAATTCCTAAATTTTTCCTTATGGAGTATGTTGTTGAATATGAATGAATGATGGTGGATTTATGTGTAGATCTTTTTAGATTATTCATTTTTATCACTATCTATGTCTAGTTACGGTAATTTTTTTGAATTGAGGACTTGTGATCATATCTTTTAAAGGGCATGTTTGACCTAATTTCATGTTAACATAGAATTGAGCTAGAATTGTTGATCCACTTGAAAAGTGGAGGCGTTTACTTACTATGTATATTGTGACCATGGACTTGAAAGCATAGTTTGATAAATTGAAGTATTATCATGTTATTTTATACATGAATATGATTTGAAGGATTTGAATGAGAATCTAATGAAGTAAAGGTAATCATGTTGTGAATGTAAATGTGCTATATTGAAAGCATGTTCTAACTTAACACTCATGAATGTTGATGATAGAATATGAAGATATATTTGGTAGTTTTGTATCTTAAATTGGCAGACTTAATTGCTCTCTCCTTGATAAATGAAAGTTATGTTGAATGTGATATCTTGACTTGGCAGGCTTAGGCATCCTTCACTTTAGTAATGAATGTATTTTGTCTTATTGTCTTAATGTCTAGAATTGGTTGGCCTAGGCATCATTTTCTAGAATAATTAATGTGTTTTGACTTGATGAATATAAATTGATAGGCAAAAGCATTCCTTTCATAAATGAATGATGAGGTATTTTATACTATGTCTTGAACCGATACACCTAAGCTTTGTAGACCTTCATGATGAGTCAAGATCCCAATGGGAATGTAAAAACCATGAATTGGTAGACCTAGTGTTTGTAGCCCATTTATGTATGAAATTAAGGCCTTGTATCGATAGACCCAATGTTTATGGCACCTTTCTTGTAAAGTCAATGAGTTATCCCTAATGTACCTTGAATCAGTAGACCTAGTAATGGTGGTGTAACACGCTAAAACGAACTATGGTGAAGTAGAGCTTCGTGAATGTTTCATGAGTTAATTTTGTGTTAAAATAAGTTATAATGATGTTCTTAGGCAGTGTGTAAATTTTAGTGATGCTTGGAGGACAAACGTCCAAAAACATCCATGACGTTCGGAAGGTGTGCCTTAGAAAGTGCTTGTGTGTCTTGATGTGTTTTAGTGAGTTTTACGTGTTCGTTTTAATCAAAATTGATGTGGTATCTTCCTAAGACCTAAACAACTATGTATAGGGGTTTAACGTCTGGGTACGACCCCACCTAGGACCCATAAAGGTGCCTAGAAGAGGAACCCATCCATTTGGAATGATGCTACCAAGCAGTGATCATCGACGACCACAAGGGAAGGACCGTTAGTTAACCAACGGCCTGTCAACCTTGGGCGTCGTCTGGCCCTGTGATGTACCGTGGTTTCACGGTACTTTTAATGCTTTTTCCTTAAGTTTAGTGTGTGTCTAAAGCCTTTTTGTATTGATTTTTTATGTAAGTTTCTCTTTATTTGCAGGAAATCTGTCCAAAGATGAACGCGGGAGTTTTGAGCAAGAAATGCAGAAGAGACCACCTACGAAGCTTATGACGGTCCGTCGAGGCTGTGACGGTCCATAGGTGGCATCGTAGTAAGGAGAGAAGCTGCTGAAGGAAGATGCGGAAGTTTGACCAAGTGTGGGACTACGAAAGTTCATGAAGGACTGTCATAACCACGACGGTCCGTCCTGCTGGTTCGTCGTAATGATCAGAGAGTAGTACCAGTACCCAAATTCTAAGAAGTTTAAGTATTATGGAACGGAGCCCTTTGACGGACCGTCGTGCTTGCAACGGTCTGTCATACCTGTCCGTCGAGGGTAATGAAGAAAGCAGCAGCAAAATTTGTGAAGTATGGGACGACGGAGGCCATGACGGTCCGTCATTCCCACGACGGTCCATCACGAGGTCCATCGACTGAGACGCGTTTGGACATATTTTCATTAACTAGAAACCTTCTTTTATTAGGTTTTGTTTTTATTATAAATAGTTCGAAAAACCTCATTTTTGGGGTTAGACTCTTGACTATTGTTAGTTCTCTTGTTATAGTATTGAACTCTCCATTTTGGTAATTGATATACTTTTTCTGGAATTGATTGTTGGTGATTTTGTGGATTAATCAAGTTAAATTCTGTAATTTATTCGTTCTCATTAAAGTAAGTGCATGAATTCTTCCATTAAAAATATGAATTATGTAATTATGACCATGGGTAACTAAACTCCATAGCTAGGGTTGTGGGAACCATGGGTGAATAACAAGGTAAAATCTAACTAAAATAACAATTCTAGAATGGTGTCTTGCATGTATTGATATTTCTTTCGTGTAGAAGTTTTTTTAACGGGTGGCCAACATTAGAACTCGCCTTAATGCTACTTGCCGGACCAAGGAGGTAGATAATAGGAAAAGAATTATCAACATAGATTTAGTATATACTATTTAATAGGCTAGTATTGGTTGGTACGAGGTAATAACTTAGTCAAATACCGAATACAATGCTTAATATGAGGTAAAGATAAGGGTTAATATAGCAACACACGTAGCCGGACCAAGGTGCGGAGTGAAATTTTCTAGATGCCGGACCAAGGATTTAGAGATACATGACTTATCACTTTACATGCAAGATACTAGGAAAGAATTGTTATAGTTAGAGTTATCAAGTTGGGAACCTGTGGGGAACACTTAAGCCCTAGTTACTTTTATTAATTGATTAAACTCCGAGATTTGAACCTGTTAGTTGATTATTTTAATTTAGTTAATCATTTTGTTAATTTAAAATAAAAAACCCCTTGTAGTTATTTGTTTTCTCGGAAAATAGTTGACTAAATAGTAGTAATAATAGAATAAAGTTAAGTCTGAACCATTTTCGTCGTGGGATTGACCCTAACCTCATTATTTGGGTTCTTTACTTGATACGACCGTTTTTACTTCTTATTTGAGAAGTAAGTTTGAGCGTATCAAATTTTGGCGCCGCTTCCGGGGAAAGTGGCTTTGAGATTAACTTAAAACTTATTACTAAAGTTTAGTCATTATTTTCCTAATTTTACTTTATTTGTTTTTTTGTCTCTTGCAGAACTAACTTTCTTATATGCCAAATACGCAAAGAGGAAGAGAACCTTTGTTTCCCTACGACCACGAATTAGAGCGTACATTACAAAATATGAATCGAAATTTGGGTATTAATGATGATGATCCCAACCAGAACATCCCTGCTCCAGTTGATGCTCATGGTCGATTATTAGCCGAAAATCGTGGTGAAGATGAACAAAGGGGACAAAATCCCGCTCCACGCCCTCAAGAGTATTATAGAGGTTATGATAACATTGCAGACTCTAACGGGCCACTTGTCTTGCCTCCTCTACCACACGGCCACACTTTTGTGGTAACCAGTAGTCTAATGCAATGCTCACTGCCAGAGGTTTGTTCTCAGGGCTACCTTCTAAAGATCCACATGCCCACATCGCTAAGGTAAGGGCAGTGTGCAAAAGTTGTGTAGGGAGGCCCGATTTGAACATGGATGTAATTGGGCTAAGAGTATTTCCTCTTTCACTGACGGTAGAGGCTGCTATATGGTTTATTGAGCTCCCTTATAACTCAATCTTCACTTGGAATCAACTAAGGGATGCTTTCTTAGCACGTTACTATCCGGTCTCTAAAAAACTAAACCACAAAGACAGAGTGAACAACTTTGTGGCACTACCGGGAGAGTCAGTTAGCATTTCTAGGGATAGTTTCACTTCATTCTTGAGAAGTGTCCCCAATCACCGCATCGATGATGAGTCACTGAAAGAATACTTCTATCGGGGACAGGATGATAATAATAAAGCGGTATTGGATACTATAGCGGGTGGTTCTTATGGGGAGTGTCCTTATGCTGAGATCGCTGAAAAGTTATAGAAAATCTCGCGAAATAATAAAGCTTGGAGTACTAGGAAGTTAGATACTGGAAGAAACACCTTTGCAGTACAATCCACACACAACCCAGCCACAGATGAGATTCGTGAAGAGATGGCTCAGATGAGAACTGAGCTTGGGTTGGTATTAAAACATGTCATTGGGGGTGCAGAAAAGATAAATGCAGTGAACTACTAGTCTAAACCGCCACCACCAAATGATGAATATTATTATCAGGAGGACACCTATGCGTGAATGAGCAGACGGGGGGTTTCCGGCCGAATGCCCAAGGCTCCAATCAGGAAAATTGGCGCCAAGGTCAAGGAAACCAAGGTCGGAACTATGGTAATTATTACTGTAAGGGTAATTATGTCCGAGATGAAAATTACAACCGCGACAACAACTTCAACAGGGGTAACTATGGTAACAGAAATGATAGGAGTGGGCCCTATGTTCCTCCTCAAAATTGTGAAGTTGCTCCTAGGGATGGTGGAGGTAGTATGGCGCGAGTCGAGGATATGTTGCACAAAATAATGAGGAGGTTCGATGCTAGTGATGAGCACACTAAAGAGTTAAGGAGTGATTTAGCGGGTATTGGGCAGAAAGTCGATACACATGCAAAATCGATTAAGCAGCTTGAGTTGCAAATGGCCCAATTATCTGCGACGGTAAATACACGGCAACCGGTCACTCTCCCTAGCAACACTGTCCAAAATCTGAAAAATGATGGACACTGTATGGCAATCACTACTCGGGGTGGTAAGCAAACCATTGACACACCTATGCCGTCTGATGCAAAAAAGGTGATAAGAGATAATGATAAAGTGGAGGAGCTTAGTGGTGAGTTAGAAGATAAAATGGGAAAAGATGCTGAAATGCCCAAAAAGGTGACTCCTATGCCTAGACCACCGCCCCCGTTTCCTCAAAGATTAGTGAAAAAGACTGAGGATGGTAAATATCGGCGTTTTATAACGATGTTGAAGCAGCTTTCCATCAATGTCCCTTTGGTAGAAGCTCTGGAACAAATGCCCGGTTATGCCAAGTTTATGAAAGATCTGGTTACGAAGAAAAGATCAGTCACTTTTGAGTATGATGATAGAATGCAGCACTCTAGTGCTATTGCTACAAGATCTCTAGTGCAAAAGAAGGAAGATCCGGGTGCTTTCACTATTCCTTGTACAATCGGGTTATTACATTTTGCGAAAGCATTATGTGATCTTGGGGCAAGCATAAATCTTATGCCCCTCTCGATTTACAAGAAGTTGGGTTTGGGTAACCCAAAGCCCACTGCGATGCGGATACTAATGGACGATCGAACAGTAAAAAGGCCTATTGGGATACTCCACGATGTGCTAGTAAAAGTGGAGTCATTCATATTTCCGGCCGATTTTGTTATTCTTGATTGTGAAGTCGATTTTGAGGTGCCTATTATTCTTGGGAGGCCATTCCTTGCTACGGGTAGAGCCTTAGTTGATATGGAAAAGGGGCAGATGAAATTTCGATTGAACAATGAAGAAGTGACCTTCAACATTTGTAGGTCCATGAGGCAGAGTGGTGAGCTCCAATCGGTATCTACTATATCCTACAAAGTTGATAAGTTATCCGAGACACAAATAGAAGAATGTCTAGGTGTAGAAGCACTAGAGGCAATGATAATGAATTTTGATAGCGATTGCATTGAAGACTATGGGTCATTAGTCGCGGCTCTTGATCGTGGTGATGTTCGGTTTAAACCAAAGAAATATGAGTTAGATATGAAGAATCGCGAGTCTCCACCCGCGAAACCATCTATAGAGGAGGCTCCAAAGTTAGAACTAAAAGCTCTCCCACCTCATCTCAGGTATGAATTCTTAGGAAATGGTGACACTTTGCCTGTAATCATTGCATCAGACCTGAATGAACAACAAATTGAGAGTTTGGTGAAAGTGTTAAAAAGGTTCAAAAGAGCTATTGGGTGGACTATTGCGGACATTATTGGGATCCCTCCTGGTATTTGTTCTCATAAAATCCAACTTATGCCCGACCACAAGCCAAGTATTGAGCATCAGAGACGCTTAAATCCACCTATGCAAGAGGTCGTGAAGGAAATCATTAAGTGGTTGGATGCTGGAGTAATATATCCGATCGCCGATAGTAGCTGGGTATGCCTTGTTCAGTGTGTACCTAAGAAAGGTGGAATGACTATGGTCCCCAATGAAAAAAATAAACTTGTTCCAATGAGACCGGTGACTGGATGGAGGGTGTGTATGGATCACCAGAAATTAAACGCATGGACCGAAAAAGACCATTTTCCTATGCCCTTCATGGATCAGATGTTGGATAGACTTGCCGAAAAAGGGTGGTACTGTTTTCTTGATGGTTATTTGGGGTATAATCAGATTTCTATTGCACCGGAAGATTAAGAGAAAACCACCTTCACTTGCCCATATGGGACCTTTGCTTTCAAGAGAATGTCATTTCGGTTGTGCAATGCACCTGCCATATTTCAGAGATGTATGATGTCGATATTCTCCGATATGGTAAAGGACACTACTGAGGTGTTTATGGATGATTTTTCTGTGGTTGGTGACTCCTTTGAGCGGTGTTTGAGTCATTTATCTGAGGTTCTTAAGAGGTGTGAAGACTGCAATCTAGTATTAAATTGGGAAAAATGCCACTTCATGGTGAAAGAAGGTATTGTTTTGGGCCATCGCATTTCAGAGAAGGGTATAGAGGTTGATCGAGCTAAAGTCGAGGTAATAGAGAAACTTCCCCCACCTATCTCTGTAAAATATGTGAGAAGCTTTCTTGGGCATGCAGGTTTTTACCGGAGATTCATCAAAGATTTTTCAAAAATTGCGCATCCGTTGTGCAAATTGCTGGATAAAGAGTGTACATTTTATTTTGATGAATCATGTCTTAAAGCATTCGGCGAGTTAAAAGAGAAGTTGGTGTCTGCACCTATCATTATTCCTCCGGATTGGAGCAGTCCATTTGAGGTGATGTGCGATGCTAGTGGGGTTGCTCTAGGTGTGGTATTGGGACAAAGAAGGGACAAAATCCTTCATCCCATTTACTATGCTAGTAAAGCGCTCAATGAAGCCCAGAAGAACTACACAGTGACTGAGCAAGAGCTCCTTGCAGTAGTCTTTGCTTTTGAAAAATTTCGATCCTATTTTCTAGGTACTACAGTTATAGTGCATACTGACCATTCAGCATTGAGATATTTGATGGCAAAGAAGGATGCAAAACCAAGGTTGATTCATTGGGTTTTACTACTGCAGGAATTTGACTTTGAGGTGAGGGATAGAAAAGGGACCGAAAATCAAGTTGCTGATCACTTATCCCGTTTAGAAGATGAAGCTATGAGAGAGTTAGGGTATAAGACTGATATTGATGATACTTTCCCCGATGCGTATGTATTAGCTGCCTCACAAGACTTGATTCCATGGTTCGCAGATTTTGCAAACTATCTGGATAGCGATATTGTTCCATCGGACTTGTCCTTTCATCAAAGGAAAAAGTTCATGTACGATGTGAAGAAGTTCTTTTGGGATGAACCATACTTGTATAGGAGCTGTGCCGATGGGATTATTCGGCGTTGTGTGCCAGAAGTTGAGATGTTGAGTGTTTTAGAGGCATGCCATTCCTCACCCATTGGTGGACATCATAGTGGTATCCGGACCGCTTATAAGATCTTACAATGTGGTTACTATTGGCCAACTATTCATCAAGATGCTCATGAGTTATCCAAAGCATGTGATAGATGCCAAAGGGATGGCGGCATATCAAGAAAGCAAGAGCTCCCTCTAAGCCCCATTCTTGTGATTGAATTATTTGATGTTTGGGGTATTGACTTTATGGGTCCTTTTGTGAGTTCTCATGGAATGAAGTATATTTTAGTAGCGGTTGATTATGTATCTAAATGGGTGGAAGCTATCGTCCTCGCAAACAATGAAGGGAAGAGTGTCACTGCATTCTTGAAAAAGAATATATTCTGTCGATTTGGTACCCCAAGGGCAATTATTAGTGATCGGGGATCCCACTTTTGCGACAAATTGTTTAAGGGATTATTGGTGAAATACGGGGTTCGCCATAATGTGGCCACTCCTTACCATCCTCAAACTAGTGGGCAAGTTGAGGTGTCAAATAGGGAGATCAAACAGATTTTGTCAAAAACAGTGAACGCTAGTAGAACAAATTGGTCAAGGAGGCTCGATGATGCTCTTTGGGCCTACCGGACAGCGTATAAGACTCCCATTTGTATGTCCCCATACCAACTTGTATATGGGAAAGCTTGTCATCTTCCGGTTGAATTAGAGCATAAAGCCATGTGGGCTATGAAGAAGTTGAAAATGGATTGGAATAAAGTTGTAGAACAGAGGTTAAATGGGTTGAATGAACTCGATGAATTTCGCCTTAAAGCTTATGAAAGTTCAGCCCTCTACAAAGAAAAGATGAAGAAATACCATGACCAGAAGATTGAGAAACGCGATTTTATAGTTGGAGATTTGGTGCTTTTATTCAATTCTAGGTTGCGTTTGTTTCCGGGCAAGCAGAAGTCCAAATGGACTGGCCCTTACTTGATCACCCAACTATTCCCTCACGGTACAGTTGAGTTGGAAAACAAGGAGGGTGTGCGGTTTAAGGTGAACGGACAACGAATAAAAATCTATTTGGGGCATGCTGAATCGGCGAATGAAGTGATCGAGGCATATCATCTTGATGAAGTCTGAGTAATCGAGTATCCTCCATCGTGCCGCGACGTTAAATCAAGCGCTCGTTGGGAGGCAACCCAATATGTATCCTCTAGTAATAGTCGCATTTTCTTTGTTTTTTGTTTTGTTAGAAGTGTTGGCTAGAGCGTAGTTTAGGGTCCTTGTCCACTAAGTCTCCAGTCAAACACATAGAAAATAGCTTAATGGGTATTAACTTTGCAGGTAGCACATCACCAGAAAAATCTACAGAAATTGGTCTCAAACACTCAATGACGGATCCATAGATGGACCGTCATGCTTGAAACGGACCGTCACAAGAATCCGTCGTGCCAGGTAAGTTTGTCTATTTTTTTTAAAATTAGGGCACCCACGACGGAACCCACGACGGACCATCACACGTGTGACGGACCGTCGTCGGGGACTCGTCGCTTCATTAACCAGCTACCCGACCTGACCTGGCTGGGAAATTTAAAAATTTTAAACCTTTTTAAACTCCCCACCCCTTCATTTCAACCGTTTCTTTCCCTCTATCTCCCATTTCCTCCCTTTTCAACTTCCTTCCATCCTCATCCTTTTCCCTTTCAACTGATCTACCATTACTTTCCCAAATCCCCACATTCTCATTTTCCCCTTCCCCAATCTTCTTTCTGCTGGTCGGAGTCTTCTGCTGCGTTTCTGATCTTCATAGCTGAGTGCCTCACTTTATTGTTTTCTCCTCTTCTCAGGTATGTGTTTCTGATCTCTACCCATTTTACACTACATTATTGTTTTAAATTTACTATTGTCCTGTTCTTTTTGGTGGTTCTTTGATCTTTGATCCACTCTTGTCTGACCTAGGTTAATAGTCCCACAAATTGCCTTGCAAAACTCGAGAAATTGGTGCTTTAGAATTGTAAGTTTGCTAGGTATTTGGGTTAGAAAGATGTAGCTTAATATCAAGTCTTTGGTTTGAATCACATAGGATGATTGTGGCATCCCCAGTTCTGTCTCTGAATGACAGAACGAGACCCCGATGACGGACCTTCATGCCCATGACGGTCCGACCTGCACAACCGGCATGGTTGTCAGAGACCCCCTCTAAGGGTCTCAAAATTTTTCAAAGTGTCCACCAACAGACATATGCGACGGACCGTCATGCCCACGATGGTCCGTCGTGCACAGCCGTCATGGTTGTCACAGACCCCATTTCTAAGGGTCTCAAAATTTTTCAAAGTGTCCACCAACGGACATATGCGACGGACTGTCATGCCCACGACGGTCCGTTCTGCACAACCGTCATGGTTGTCAGAGACCCCAGTCCTAAGGGTCTCCAAATTTTTCTAAGTGTCCACTGACGGACATATACGATGGACCGTCGTACCCACGACGGTCCGTCCTGCACAACCGTCATGACAGTCAGAGATCCCTCTCTTAAGGGTCTCCAAACCATTTCTAAGTGTCCACTGACGGACATCTATGATGGACCATCGTACCCACGACGGTCCGTCCTGCACAACCGTCGTGGTTGTCAGAGACCTCAGCCCCAAGGGTCTCCAATTTGTTTTCCCCAAGTATCCACTTACGGACTTATACGACGGACCGTCATACCCACGATGGTCCGTCCTGCACAACAGTCATAACGGTCAGAGATCCCTCTCCTAAGGGTCTCCATACTTTTTCTAAGTGCCTCACGACGGCCATCTACGATGGACCGTCATGATCACGACGGTCCGTCCTGCTTATCCGTCATAACTGTCAGAGACTTTTCTTCTGAGGGTTTGTAATGAAATTTTGTTTTAAGTAATACATGACGGACCTCATGACGGTCCATCGTACTCACGACGGGCCGTCAACTGGTCCGTCGTGTTTCACTGCTACTACAGAGATGTCATTACAACTTTGATCTTATTTGTAATTTGTCTCGTTTTTGCTTGTCTTTTTTTCTCCTTCTAGTACTAAATGATTCTTTACAGGTACTATCTCCCATGGCACCGAAATAAGATCGAGTTTACGCACGTGGGCGTTCAAAGTCCGTCGCCCCGTCTGCCCGCATGGTTATAGGCTCTGATGATGAGCATGATCCTGAGTACGTGCCCCCAGGCACTGCCACTCCAGCACGTGCTGCACGTGCTACCAGAGCCACGCCCAAGAAGGTGGCGTCCGGCGTAGTCACTGCCTCCCAGTCTGATGAGGAGCGCACACTGACCGGCACACCTTCTGGGTCAGCTGCACAAGATGAAGGAGCGTCTGGATCCTTAGGAGTTTCTTGGTCGGAGAAAGACTCCGGGTCCGCAGAAGCCTCTGCACCCGCCACAGCTGCACAGTCTACCTCGGCAGATGAGGCTGACAGCACTGATTCCACTACAGGCTCACCGACTGGAGTTCCATCCCCGGTTGCCTACCGGCCCAACCGGTGGTGTGTCGATGGGCAATACCAAGTGTATTCAGACGCCAAGCTGCTAAATGATAAGGGCGTCATGACACGGGCCCTTACACTGGAGAGGCGGGTCCTTACGGGAAGCCTCCCTACCATGCCGTCTATCCACACTCTCTTCACCAGACACCGTCTAGAGTGGACGACTCATTCTTTGGGCCGATAATATGAAGAGATGGTCCAAGAGTTTTACGCCTCTTATGTGGCTACTCTTCGATCACAAATCGATAGGCGGTCTGCCTCCGCCAAACAGGCCCCACTTGAGCATGTCAGAGTACGCGGCATACAGGTTGACATCTCACTGCCAGCCATCCGCTGGTATCTGTACGGAGAGGATGCTGATGCCACCAAGACCTCTCTCACCGCCGAGTTCGACTACCGGTGGCAAATTGTTAAGGACGGCCAGTTCTTGCGTGAGCCATCGCTGAGGGAGACCACCAAGAGGTGGATGGCCCAGCACTTATCTATTGATGGAGAGGCTGCTGATTGGGTAATGGAGCCAAAGGGAGCCATCAGGAAGGCCAACTTGACCTTTACGGCCAAGTTTCTATGGTTGATAGTCCGCCACTGCCTTTCCCCCATTGCTGCAGATAATATCGTCACATGGGATCGCGCAGTTCTGATGGCAGCAATGATGGCAGGGTTAGAGGTTGACTTCGCTTGGCTTTTACAGGCGGTCATGCACGAGAGGGCCTTCAAGGTCACCACTACTTACCCTTTTCCATGCATGGTTTTCTCTTTATGCAGGTCCGCAGGTGTGACCATCTGGCACATTGATCAGCTCAAGACCCCGCAGGGCAATATTGACATCGGCCTCATCAGGGATGAGGCCAATGAGTTGGCTCCACGCAGAGGGCCCTGCCCGGAGGTGGCCCCACTTGGTGAGAACCTGGCAGATACTATAGAGCATGCTCAAGCGGCTTCCCAGGCTACTTCTGCACCCACTGACACTACCCCGGTTGAGTCTATCCCGGGTAGTAGCACTGCCCCGAGCTCCTCTCGATCGGCTCCTTCCTCCACTCTAGTCCCACTTGCTAGGGTCCAGAAACTCGAGGCGCAGATGGCCACACTTCTGCATCACATCCAGCCTTGGATGCAGAGGTCTATTGCTGAGGAAGAGGAGCGCATGGAGAGCAAGATGGCACAGCACACAGAGAGGAAGATCGCAGAGGTTCATCAGCGTCTAGACGCTTTTGAGTTGCGGGTTCTAGCCCGACCAGCACCTCCGGTGGGCATGTCGACCCTTCAGGCTGCGGTTGAGAGTTTGCGGGCTGATCTTGATACAATCTTAGAGGCTAGGGTGCCTGAGTCTGAGGCCCCTTCTGCAGAGCCTGCTGAGGACACAGTGATGGTTGCTCTATTTGCCACTTCTGATGTTCCACCACCTCCCCCACGAGAGCATGCCAAGAGGCGTAGGGGTCGAGAGGAGGATGAGGCTAGGGTGAGGAAGAAGGAGCGCCGTGAGATGGAGGCTGCGAGGAGAGCCTCAATTACTGACGAGGAGGCCCGTACATTGAGGGCTGTAGAGTTAGCTGCCGGGGCGTCTAGATCCAGAGTTGTGGATACAGTGAGAGGCACTACTGATAGTGTTGTTGCTACTGAGGACACTACTGATGGTGTCCAGACTACGGAGGGAGTGGGTTCCGGAGAACCGGACCCACCAGCTTGCTGATCGCCGGCGCTTAGCGCCTCAGGTTTGCTTCACTTACCACTCGCGTATTTTAGTTTTTTCTTTTATGCATTGGGGACAATTGCATATCTTTTGTTGGGGGTGGGGTAAATGGAAAGTGAGTACTTGGGTGAATTCTGAGTAGCCCAAGTTCACGATCCTCTTTTGGGGTTTTCTTGCCTGTGTTCTTTTTCCCCAAAAAGACTGATTACTTTTATTGTTGAACCGGCATGTCATATCTTATGTACATAGTAAAATTCTGAAGTATGATGGCTAAAACAAATATGATATCCCGATATAATGAAAATGATGCATGAATAGGCATAGTAATTGATATATGTGTGACTCTAAATATGACATAGAGATACACTACTGCATGATCCTGAATCTAAGACTAGAACTAGGTGTCTAATAATCTGGGAATGTAAGGAATGTCAAGTGAGTGTGAGGGAAATTTGAATGATCCACCATTGATATTGAGCTAGAACTTGCCTGGTTGGTCTTGCTAAAAGAAAGCCAAAACAAACAATTAGGAAAGGATCATAGGCCTTTGTTCGAAATAGTCAATCTTGAGCCTAAAAATAACAGAAAACCAAATGAAGTTAATCCCTTATTGATCCAAATGATTTGAGCCTAAAAACAGATCTTTCTTTTTCACCTCAACTGATCTTCTCTGGGAACAATGTGTTGGCCCTGGTCCCTCCTTGGACATGTGCACCTCAATTTATGTCAAAAGCATAAGTTTAGGGTGGCTAATGCAGAAAGCAACCTTGTTTTGTCCCTGACCCAACTATGGGTATTGTGAACCTTGACTCATGGCAAAATCATGAGTTAAGGGTGGCTGTTATAAGGAAAACCCCGGAAAATGGGGTTGAAAGAATGAAGAGGAAGAAAGAACAAAACAGAAGTGACTAAAAAAATATTAATAGTAATAATAATAAATAAATAAAATAATAATAAACACAAGAAAAGAGAAAAGTCACTTACACATAAGGATAAGAAAGGAAACAAAATAGCAAGGTGAAAAGAAAATTGAGAAATAGGGCGAAATTAAACGATAAAAAGGTGGTACGCTTAGCCGATATGTCAAGGAGGGCAACAAATCACTCAAGCATACCTAAATATACCCTACCTGACCCTGAGCCTATGTAACAAGCTAAAAAGTCCTATCGTAATCCTAAGAGTTGTATGGCGAACTTAAAGTAGTGAAAATAAGGGCAAGCTTATGGCAATATGTATAAATGAGTTGTGAATTTGTTCTGAGAGTGAGTGTCGAAAAGTAATCCTTATACTCAAACTGAAATCATTGTGTGAAAAATGAGGATGTTATTTGAAGTGAGGACAATAGTTGCAATACCGGAAATATTAGCACCTCGGTGAGAAATTGAAGAGGATAGGTGTCATTGCGTAGTGAGTCTGTGTCACGGTCTGATTCTACATAAGTCAATGCCTAATAGTGACAACATGCATGAACATAATGAGAATGATCGGGATTGATAGCCAAATGATTGCAAAAGCTAAAATGTGGATACTCTTGTACAAAGATTTTGTAGTGAGTCATAGTGCGTCGCTTGAGGACAAACAACGAATTTAAGTTGAGGGTGTTGATGTACCGTGGTTTCATGGTACTTTTAATGCTTTTTCCTTAAGTTTAGTGTGCGTTTAAAGCCTTTTTGTATTGATTTTTTATGTAAGTTTCTCTTTATTTGCAGGAATTTTGTCCAAAGATGAACGCGGGAGTTTTGAGCAAGAAATGCAGAAGAGACCACCTACGGAGCTTATGACGGTCCGTCGAGGCTGTGACGGTCCGTAGGTGGCATCGTAGTGAGGAGAGAAGCTGCTGAAGAAAGATGGGGAAGTCTGACCAAGTGTGGGACTACGGAAGTTCATGACGGACCATCATAGCCATGATGGTCCGTCCTGCTGGTTCGTCGTAATGATCAGAGAGTAGTCCCAGTACCCAAATTCCAAGAAGTTTAAGTATTATGGAACGGAGCCCTTCGACGGACTGTCGTGCTTGCAACGGTCTGTCATACCTGTCCGTTGAGGGTAATGAAGAAAGCAGCAGCAAAATTTGTGAAGTATGGGACGACGGAGGCCATGACGGTCCGTCGTTTCCACGACGGTCCGTCACGAGGTCCGTCGACTCAGACGCGTTTGGACAGATTTTCATTATTAGAAACCTTTTTTTATTAGGTTTTATTTTTATTATAAATAGTTCGAAAAACCTCATTTTTGGGGTTAGACTCTTGACTATTGTTAGTTCTCTTGTTATAGTATTGAACTCTTGATTTTGGTAATTGATATACTTTTTCCGAAATTGATTGTTGGTGATTTTGTGGATTAATCAAGTTAAATTCTGGAATTCATTCGTTCTCATTAAAGTAAGTGCATGAATTCTTCCATTAAAAATATGAATTATGTAATTATGACCATGGGTAACTAAACTCCATAGCTAGGGTTGTGGGAACCATGGGTGAATAACAAGGTAAATCTAACTAAAATAACAATTCTAGAATGGTGTCTTGCATGTATTGATAATTCTTTCATGTAGAAGTCTTTTTAATGGGTGGCCAACGTTAGAACTCGCCTTAATGCTACTTGCCGGACCAAGGAGGTAGATAATAGGAAAAGAATTATCAACATAGATTTAGTGTAGACTATCTAATAGGCTAGTATTGGTTGGTACGAGGTAATAACTTAGTCAAATACCGAATACAATGCTTAATATGAGGTAAAGATAAGGGTTAGTATAGCAACACACGTAGCCGGACCAAGGTGCGGAGTGAAATTTTCTAGATGCCGGACCAAGGATTTAGATATACATAACTTATCACTTTATATGCAAGATACTAGGAAAGAATTGTTAGAGTTAGAGTTATCAAGTTGGGAACCTGTGGGGAACACTTAAGCCCTAGTTACTTTTATTAATTAATTAAACTTCGAGATTTGAATCTGTTAGTTGTTTATTTTAATTTAGTTAATCATTTTTATTAATTTAAAATAAAACCCCCCTTTTAGTTATTTGTTTTCTCGGAAAAGAGTTGACTAAATAATATTAATAATAGAATAAAGTTAAGTCTGAACCATTTTCCTCGTGGGATCGACCCTAACCTCATTAGTTGGGTTCTTTACTTGATACGACCGTTTTTACTTCTTATTTGAGAAGTAAGTTTGAGTGTATCACCCTGCAAGGCTAGCAAAGACTGCACATGATAGAGCCTCAGTCCCAATCGACAGACCCTATCTAAGGGCGTCAATTGGGAGACGGTCCGTCTATGAGGGGCGTGGGTTGGTTTGTGTAAAAGCTGTAATTTTTCTGCCTTGGCTTGGGGTGTTTGGTGAATTCACCCAAAATCTTTTATGAACCATGGATTATTATTTAAGGGTCTTTTAGGTATATTAAGAGGGTTCAAACACTGACCTAATTTTAGACTTCATTTCCTAAAATCCAAAGCCCTCACTCTAGAATGACTCTCTCAAAACCAAATAGAAGCTTGGACTCAAGGATGGGCTTGGAGGGGCTATTTGGCCGTTTTTTCATAAAATATTCATGGGTTTTCTTCTCATGGAGGTATGGTAGTTATCCAAGAACTCTCTTCCTTTCAAGGAGCCATTTCTAAGGAATTTCAAAAGAGGTTTTCAAACCCTAACTTCTTCTATCTTGGACTCTAAGTATGGGTCTTGCATGAAAATGTTTCAAAGGATTCAAGTATGCTATTTCTAATGTTAGTTGGTGAATTTAATATTAAAAATTCAATGAAAGCATGATATTGCTTTTTATCAACTTTGACTTATGAAATGGGTCTAATGAACATGATTTGATATTGTTAGAGTTAGAGTTTCTTTATGGTTATATTCTGACTTAACTACTACCCTAAGGGCTATTTTATGAAGTATTGTTGAGGAATTGATTATAGGTGGTGAAATCTTGGATTAATAGTAAGTTGGTTATGTTGCTTAACTCTTATTATGAAATACTGTTTAGTGGTATGGTCCACCTTTGGTGGCGGTGTTAAGTTGAAATATATTAATGTGAATCTACTTGTATATTATGAATGAGGCCATGAAGGCATATTATGTGAAGTAAGATGATAATGATATTGTTCTTGTTGATATGCTTTATGAAGCTTGTTATGTGAAGTATGCTAGAGACAATTTCAAAAGGAATTATTTGATTATGTAAAGCATGTAAAAGTGTGTAATATGATTAATGAAGATGTAGCATGTTTAGAAGCCAATGTTACAAAAGTGATGATTTATGTGAAAGGTGTGCTCACATGTACACACATACTCACACTTTAAATGATTGAATGAATAAAGTTAAAGAATGTGAATGAAAAGGGGAGTTTTGGGGTGAACACTCATTGTGAGTTGAGATGAAGTGTTTAGTACAATTTATCATAAAATAACTAAGGGGATCAATTACTAACCTTTAGTGCTGACTTAGAGTGTGATGACGTGCTAGGAAACAATACTACCCCAATTCGAGCACAATCTGATAATTAAAATACTCTAAAATGCAAGAGATATAACTACTAGATCACAAGTGTGAGTCTATTAAAAGGGACAAATTGGAAGGAAAGACGTGAAATAAGACTTTTAATCCTAGAGCCTGTGACCGTCCAACTTTTGCTAGTTCGTCAATGTTAGTCATTTCACTCAATAACTCTGCGATGCACCAACTATCAAATTCTTCCCCAAATTTAACAGGACTTTAATCTCTTATGGATATCGCATAGGTGTTCTTTGTCTAGATTGCCAACAGGGTTGGCGGGTCTTCAAACAAATTTCCATTCCACCGAGTTTGACAGACTCAACCTATTAGGTTTATTGAGTCAGATGGCGCAAGCGGTTGATTATGTTGAAGCAGTCGGAGTTCCGCCACAAGGACTTGTTGCCTGTCACTCTGCATCTATTCATGCACTCTACTGTAAAGACAACATAGACTTAATTTATCAAGGTAATACAATGCAATTAAATGTATTTGTGTCGCCTTCCAAACAGAGCCTTAGTTAACGTTGTGGGAAGACACAAGTTGACATTCACAGCTCACTCTTGTGGTTATCCATAGTAACACTAGGCAAACCCCCTTGTTGTCTTGGGTCGAAATTAGATGAGATATGACCCATTTTGATCTCTATCTGGTTGATTGAAACTGAATGAGAGATGACGTTCTGGATAAGGGTGGATACATCTTCTTTAATTCCTTAAAGCAACTTGTCCAAACCTTCATTTTTTTAGGATACGCGAGAGAATTTCCTCTGACCTACACCCTTCAGAATCTTTGGGGTTTTGTCTCTCATAGGGAGGTAAATATCAATCCTTCTCCCTATCATTCCAATTAGGATTTCGGTCCATCTATTCACCATCTTGATCTTTCCATCCTTCATATCTAGACCAACCTTGGTTACCACCCTGCCTCGGGTAGTTTGAACAATAATCACCGCCTTGGTTTGATATAAAGTTGACCTCCTCACTATATAGAGATCCAAACTTCATCTCATCAGGATTCATGGTCCCAACTCCCACGACATTGACACAATGGGTCCCTTCCCTCATAACATTCTTAGGAAGAACACCAAGTTGTGTCATAATCTTAGCCATATTTGGTCCCTCTCATTTCCCTTTTCAATTTACTCCTTAGATAGTTTAAAGGTGAACGGGGAAACTTGGTCCTCATGAGTATACCATGCTCTTTTGATGGTTGTCACTCCATCTAAAAGTTGGGTTTCTTATACATGTGGCTGCTACATGAGACCTCCGGGTGAGAGTTGGTCAACAACCCTTTTGTTGATTGAGTGTAAAAACCTGTAAAAGTATTGAAGGAGCACATTGTCAGAAAGACCATGTGTTGGGCATTGTAGCATGACTTCTTTAAACCGGAGCAAGGTTTCGTGCAGAGGCTCTCCATTCAAGCTCTTGAAGCTTTGGATGTTTTCTCTGATGGTCATCAACTTTGAGGGAGGGAAGAAACGCACATAAGAAAGTGGTAACCAATTCTTCCAGCGAGGTGATTGAGTTGTGTGGAAACTCAGCTAGGAACTTGCAATGCCTCGCCCACTAATAAGAAAGAAAAAAGCCACAATCTGATTGATTCTTGCGAGATTTTTTGAGAAACAATGGTACGCACACATGTACAAAATTTTGAAGGTGCTCGTGTGGGTCCTCGTGAGCTAATCCATTGAAAAGTCCATTTAGTTGCAAGTGTTTTAACATGGTGCTTGGTATGCTGAATACTGCATTTCCCTTTGTTGATGTAAACAGGTGGCCCCAACACCTCCCATGATATGCAGATCATTGATGTTGGGCTCTTAGACATCGTTGAGGTCGCAATATCATCTTTATGGCCCACCTTGATCCCGTTACTAGTATAAACGCTCATGCTTTGTAAAATGATTACACAATAGCAAAACTAAACTAAAAATAAAATAAGTAATCACTACACTAGAAAGAACTAATAAATCTAAGTAAACTACATTTTCACGTGACACCACTCCCCGGCAGCGGCGCCATATTGATTAGATCTTCTGTGATCGTGATCAAAGATACTAGACTAATATATGAGGGTCTATGAATCGAAGTGAGTATAGTAACCCAACAATGGGTTGGGGTCGTGTGCCAAGTGAGTAGTAGTGAAAATAGTGGTCAACTAGAATTTCATTCTAGTTAGTAGTAGTTTAAGATATTTTTGAATAAAGAAAAGTAAATTCAATTTGTGACACCAAAGTGTCAAATATCAAAACGTTTTTTTTTAACATATAGTAAAAACAATTAAAATAAAGGGAAAATCGAGTATGGGGGAATGTTCTTGGGGTGTGACCATAATGTATGTTGACGTAAATCAATGGCTACATTCTTTTGATATGAAAAATTGAAAAATAATGGTAACTAGGCTAAGCTTTAGGTGCAAATAATTCCCTCTTGAAATACATACACCATTTCAAATGGGTTCCTCTAGGACACTCACTCGTCTGATAAAGACCAGCCTATGCCTTATCCACACCCGCCCTTTCGATGAAGAGTGCTTGGATATGGGACTAAGGCTCACCCTCTCGGGCTGAGCCTCATGTCACCCTACTCCTTAGGACAATAATCTAGCGGTCGTGGTTTCACAACCTCTGTCTCGAGAAAGCCACAAACACATGGGTGGTTTTGTAGTTGCAACTACAATTCCATTAAATTAAACCACAACCACTAGGTTAAGTTACCATTAAAATGCATCTTTTCCTATCAGCAAGCAAGACCCAACAATAATATAAACACATATTTGCTTAATCATACCCCAAGAATAAAGGCTTTTAGCCACACATCAAGCATAATAAAATAAACCTAAAATTATAAAGAAATCAAATGGGTTAAAAAATTAAACGTTAATATGAGTAAAAGAAGAGGAATGGAGAAGACCCACTTCCGATTTGAGAAATAAGGACTTTTTTCTTCAAGTCTCCCACAAGCCCCTCTCCAAACATGAGAGAAAACACAGAAACTAAAGTTCTAAAAGTGAAAATTGATAATAATGTTCGGAATTTTTAAATATACTAACTAAGGCTAGCATTTATAGTTTTCAAATTTGGCGCTGCCGAATCTGTTCGACAATATTTGTTGTGAATCACCGAGTGATTTTGCGATTGGCCCTTTTGATAATTCATCTCCGTTAGTTCTTTGCCTTCATTGTCTATGTGTACTGTGACATTGGGTGGAATATTTGTTCTTCGCGGAACTATTTGGCGAAGAGCAAACTACTCCTTTTTATCGCCTTCTGAATCTATTTCATTCAAGGCTTCACTTGCTGAAACAAAGGGTGAAGTGTCTGTAATTCATCAGATCTCCAAGCGTGGTTGGCGATGCTCGGGCTTGAACCTCATATAATTTTCATCCTTTTTATTCCCGATGTTCCCCTAAGTGTTCATGCTTACACTAAAACTCCAAATACAGCAAAACATAAGAGTTTTCATCAGATATTGAGATAGAATGAGCATTTGAGGAAACTATTTGCATTAAAAAAAAGGCCCAAAATGTGTCTAATTTGAGGACTCATCAATGATGACATCAAAAACTTCAAGTGGGTTGAAGGGGAACCAATTCATGAAACTTGTCTGAGGTATCAGTAGTTACTATTACTATTTCCTAGTCATGGGCTGCCCGTGATGTGATACTTCAGTATTTTCACAAGAATTTTGACTCAGTGATCATAGGAGTGTCTTACCAATTGTCTCATGGAGGAATAATGTTGCAATCATTTGAGGTAGCCTCGTCCCTTGATGATGAAATGACAAAGATAAATCAGGCATGATACACACAAGGGGAGAGAGTTTCCCAATTATTCTTTAGGATGACGCAAGAGAAACATGATAAAGAGAAAGAGAGGGATCAAAATATTGGCAAGATGCTGGCCAAAATGGATTTGTTACAAAAACAAATGCTAGAAAATGTGGGTTAACCCAAAGAAGTAAGGAGAGTGTTGAGACTTGAAGAGGGTTCCCATCAAAGAAACTTTAACGCGGGTGGGAATCAAAGTGGGAACTCACATAAAGAAAAAGAGCAAAGGTGTTACTATCAATATTGGAGTGAGCAAAAGAACTCTTGGGGGAGATGAAAGAGTCATCAAGAGTACCACATGCAATCACGTAACAATCAACGATCGAAGGGCAGTACAGATAACTTAAGGGTGGATGAATGATTGTCACGTAACCTAGGAAAGGTTGAAAGATCATATGATATGCTTTAAGAGATGAAAGTTGATTTCTCATCATTGAATAACACAGTCAAATCTTATGCTGACATAATCAAAAAACTTGAGGATCAACTAGGCCAACTTTCAGCACAATTGGAGCCTCGAATGTTTGCAGGGGGTGAGGTTGAATGTGCCACAACTTTGAGGAATGAATGTGAAAAATATTTGGCAGTTGTGACTCGTACGGGAAAAATGGAATTTAGTAGTACGAAGGGTAATGATGGGGTGAAAGATCATCAAGAAGATAAAGACATTTAGGAGGAAGAGAATCCCATTCAAGTACTGGAAATTGATATCCTCAAAAGAGAACAAGGAAAATCATAAGCAAAGCCTCGTCGAAGAGTTATGAAAAAATAAAGAAAAGGGCAACTAACCTTCAAAGATTGTGCAACCTCTTCCAAAAATAGCTCCTCCATTTCCTCAACATCTCAAGAAGAAAAATGAGGATGATAAGTTCATGAAGTTCTATTCAATGTTCAAGACACTTTCTATAAATCTACTGTTTGTGGAAGCATTATTAGAGATTTAGGGTTAGGCCAAATGCATGAAAGAGCTAGTCACCCTAAAAAGAAGCATGGACTTCGAAAGAATCGAAACTTCTCATAATTGTAGTGCAATTATGAATTGCGAGATGATTAAAAGTTATGAAGATCCGGGCCATTCACCATCCCATGCACTATCGGTATGCTTCAATTTTTGAAAGCTCTATGTGATTTGGGGCAATTATTTATATAATATTTTATTCAATCAATAAGAAACATAGCCAATGTGAACCAAAAGACCCTTCATATGGAAGACCACTCGGTTAATAACTCCGTTGGGATACTCTATGATATATTGGTAAAGGTTGCTCGATTCATCTATCTGATTGCTTTTGTTATTTTTCATATTGAGATTTGCATTGAAATTCCCATTAGCATAGGAAGACAATTGTTACCAACCATGAGAGTGTTAGTGGATCTTGATAGTGGCGAGTTGAAGTTCCGGGTGAAAGAAGATGAGGTCACCTTTAATTTGTGCAAATAAAATTAAACACCCAAGTGATATTCATGTGGTTTCAACTATTGATGTAATTGATGAAGCTGTCCATGTGGCCAGTGTGAGCCATTTAATATGTATGAGTGAACCTCTTGAGTCTGTTCTTGTGAAATTAGGATGAGACCAAAGTTCAAGGGTATGATGAAGTGGTAGATTCTCTATCTTAATTAAGTGAATAATCATGGAACCCATTTAAGTCAGTCAATGATCTTAACAATAGAAAAATCCTCCCACTAAAACATCAACGGTGGAACAACCAAATCTTGAGTTGAAAGTGATCTCCTCTTATATTTGATATGCATTCTTAGCAGCAAATAACACTTTTGCCCATTATAGTTGCAGCTGACTTGCTTTAATGGCATGTAAAATTGCATCTTTATGTTTTTAGACATTATATCATGGATATATGATAGGCTATCGCAGACAGTTTGGGAATTTCGCTCGGCATTTGCACTCACAATATTAAATTTATAGTGAGTGCAAACCGAGTGTCGAGCATCGTAAGAGGTTGAACTCACCAATGCAAGAGGTAGTGATAAAAGAGATAATCTAGTGGTTGGATGCATGTGTGATGTACCGTATTCAGGATAGCGAATGGATGAGTCCGGTGCAATGTGTGTCCAAAAAAGGTTGCATCACAGTAGTCCCAAATGAAAAAGGGGAACTTGTTTCTATAAGACTTTAGCCGGATGGAGGGTATGCATGAACTATCAGAATTTGAACTCATGGACAAAAAAATATCATTCTCCATGAGTTTTATATATAAAATGCTCGATCGACTTTCAAAGCGTGGATGGTATTTTTTCTTGGATAGTTATTTCGGGGATAGTCAAATATCATTTGCACCGGAAGATCATGAGAAAACCACTTTCACTTGTCCTTATGGTACTTTCTCTTTCAAAAGGACATCTTTTGAATTCTGTAATGCCCAAACGACGTTTCAACGTTTCTAGTTGTCTATGTTTGTTTATATGGTAGAATATTCGATTGAAGTCTTCATGAATGACATCTTAGTTGTGGGTGGGGTGATTGAGAAGCTACCAAAAACCAATCTCAGTAAAAGTTCTTCGTAGTTTCATGGGGAAAGCTAGATTCTACGGGAGATTGATCAAAGATTTCTCTAAAATTCCACTCCCATTGGGCAAGCTATTGGATAAGGATTTGAAATTCACTTTGATGCCGCATGTATGACATCCTTTAAGTGTTTGAAAGAGAAATTAATCTCTCCTCTAGTGATTATTAACCTAGATTGGTCACAACCATTTGAAATGATGTGTGTTGCAAGAGGGACTGTGTTGGGTGTTGATTTGGGGTAAAAGCGTCGTAAATTATTCCATCCAATCTATTACACAGTCAAAACATTGATTAAACCTCAACGTAACTACATTGTTAGAGAGCAAGAGATACTTGCGGTTATATATTCCTTTGTGAAATTCTTGGCATATATGCTAGGCACCAAAGTTTTAGGCTCACTGATCATGCTTACCTACAATATTTAATGGCAAATAAATATGCTAGAATACGGTTGATAAGATGGGTATTGTTATTGCAAGAATTTTACACTCAATTCAAAGATTGAAGATGGTGTGAATATCAGGTGGCCAATCATCTATCTAGGTTGGAAGGCAAAGAGAAAGATGAGCTCGAGTTGGACAGAAATGACTTATTCCCATATAAGTGGGTAGTCATGTCCATTCTTATGCTTACTCTTTGATCTGCCAATTTTGCTAACTATGTGGTGTGTAGGTTAGTGCCAGAAGACCTGAACTTGTATAAATAGAAACAGTTCTTGTTCGATGTGAAAAGATATTTCTAGGATAAAAAATATTTATTTAGAGAATGTGAGAACCATATTATTCGGCAGCGTATGCTAGAAGAGGAAGTCAATAAAATTCTGAATTCTTGTTATGCTTCCGGTTGGTGGTCCTCATAGAAGTGTGCAAACAACCACTAAGATTATTCATAGTGGTTATTGCTGTCCATACCTCTATAAAGATTCTCATGTATTTGTCAAGAAATGGATACAATGCTAAAAGAAAGGTGGGTTGTCCAGAAGTCATGAGTTACGTCTTAGACCTATTCTGGAGGTTTAGTTGTTCGATGTATGGGGAATAGATTTCATGAGGCCGTTTGTGAGTTCGTTTGGTAATAAGTATATTGAGGTTGCTGTGGATTACATTTCTAAATCTGTGGAACCATTGGCACTACCCAATGATGAAGGGAAGAGTGTAGTTCAATCTTAAAACGCTACATCTTTGCAATATTTGGCACCCCTCAGGCTATTAAAAGCGATGCAGGTTCAAATTTGTGCAACCGGCTCGTTGCTTCTTCATTTAGTAAATACTAAGTGAAACATAAGGTGGCAATGCCATATCATCCTATAACGAGTGGCCAAGTCGAGGTTCAAATTGGATATTAAGTGTATATTTGCTAAGACTCTGAATGCAAATATGACCTATTGGTCTCAAAAGGTAGATGATGCTCTTTAGGAATATCCTACTGCTTACAAGACACCAATTGGCACATCCATATCAGCTTCTTTTACTTGTCACCAATCGATTGAACTAGAACATAAAGCACTATGGGCATTGAAGGAATTAAATCTGGATTGGGTAAATGCCTCGAAAGGGAGAGTAGATGAGCTGAACAAAATAGATGAATTCAGATTTAGGGCATATGAAAGTCCAGCTCTCTACAAGGAGAAAATGAAGAAATGGCACGAATCTGAAATCCTTAGGAGAGAATTATGAGTTAGAGAATTTGTTTTGCGATACAACTCTCGACTGAAACTCTTCCTGAGAAATCTCAAGTCAAAGTGGTCCAGTCCATTTAAAGTAACGCTAGTGTTCACAAATGAGGCCATTGAAGTTAAAGGTAATAAAGGTCCATCCTTCAAGGTTAATGGGCAGTGCGTGCAGCTATATTTTCGTGAATTCCATGACATTTTACTAATCGAAGTAGTGTACTTGGAGGATGATTGAATGGATTTCCATGTCGTGCCGCAACGATAAATAAGCCGCTTATAGGGAGGCAAAAAAAGTGTTAGTTGTTCTGAATAATATGTGCTGAAGTGCAGGTATGGGTGATTCTGCGACACTTGGACCCTTTCGGCGAACCGCCAAATGGATTTTCAGCCTTTCTCCGGTTAAAGACCATGATGCATTCCATGTTACAAATACAGTGTCTCAACTCTTGCAAGCGAAAGGCTTATTTTGAGGGTTAGATCATGACAACCCCCGTGAGCATATTCGGAACTTTGTTGATACATACACTCCATAGTCCCTCAAGGATATTTTGAAAGAATCAATTCGGCTGCGATTGTTCCCTTTTTATTTAAATGGGGAAATGACCAATTCGCTAGCTGAGCTATCGAGCGACTCTATTCTATCATGGGAAGAAATCACTGAGGCATTCTATGCCACGTTCTTTCCACCGTCAAAGATGGTGAAATTGTGTGATGACATCAAAAACTTAAAGAGGGTAGAAGGAAACCAATTCATGAAACTTGGTTAAGGTTCTGGAAGTTTCTATTCCAATATCCTACTCATGGGCTCCAAGGTACTGCGATACTTCAGTATTTTTATCTGAGTTTAGACTTAATGAACAAAGGAGTGGCTGACCAATTGGCTCGAGGAAGAATATTTGCAATCATTTGACGTAGCCTTGTCCTTTCTTGATGAAATGACAAAGAAAAATGAGGTGTGGTACACTCAAGAGGACCGAGTTTCCTCTTTTTTCTTTAGGATGACGCAAGAACAACTTGAAAAGGAGAAAGAGAGGGATGAGAATATTAGAAACTTGCTGGCCCAAATGGATTTGTTACAAAAACAAATGCTAGAAAATGTGGGTGAACCCAATGAAGTATGGATAGTGTAGAGACTGGAGGAGGGTTCCAATCTGAGCTACTTTAAGGCGAGTGGCAATCAAGGTTTGAAATCGCATAAAGAAGAGTAGCGAAGGCGTTACTATCAAGATTTTTGTGAACAAAACAACTCTTGTGGGAGAGAATAGATTCATGAAGAGTACAACACACAATCAAGTGACACCACAATATCAGAAGGAAATTCGGATAACTTTAGGGTTGATGAATTGTTATCACGTATCCTAGAAAAGATTCAAGGATTAGATTAAATGGTTAAAGAGATGAAAGATGATTTCTCATAATTGAATAATAGAGGGAATTCGCATGCTGATGCAATAAAAAAACTTGAGGATCAATTAGGCCAACTTTCAGCAAATTAGAGCCTACAATATATTAAGGGACTTAGGCTGAATGTGCAACAACTTCGAGGGCTGAATGTGACAAAGATTTGGCAGTTCTCACTCGTAGTGGAAAATGATTTTACTAAGAAAAAGGGTAATGATGGGGTTAAAAATCATAAAGAAGTGAAAGATATTGAGGAGGAAAAGAATCCCATTCAAGCACCGAAAAGTGATGCTCAAAGAGAAGGAGCAAAAGCCCCATCAAAGAGTTACAAAAAAAATTAAAGAAAAGAGAACCTCTCTTCCAATGATTGTGTAACCTCTTCCCAAATTAGCTCTTACGTTTCCTTAAAGTCTCTAGAAGAATAATGAGGAGGAGAAGTTCAAGAAGTTTCTATCAATGTTCAAGAAACTTTCTATAAATCTATCGTTAGTGGAAGCATTGTCGGAGAAGCCAGGTTATGCCAAATTAATAAAGGAGATACTCACCAAAAAAAATAAGCATAGATTTCTAGACAACAAATGTTTTTAATAATTGTAGTGCAATTATGACTAGCAAGATGATTAAAAAAAAAAGAAGATCTGGGGCATTCTCCATCCCATGTACTATCGGTATACTTCAATCTGCTAAAGCTCAATGTCATTTGGGGCAAGTATAAAAATCATTCCCTAATAAATCTATATACAACTTGGGCTGGGTGAACCAATATCCACAACATTGTGGATTCTTATGGTGGACAAGTCGATCAAGCACCCCGTTGGTATACTCTATGATATATTGGTAAAGGTTGATCAATTTATCTTTTAGGCTGATTTTTTTATTCTTGGTTTTGAGATTGATGCTAAAATTCCCATTATCTCAGGAAGACCCAGCTACCAGGAGGGCATTAGTGAATGTTGAAAGCGGGGAGTTGATTTTTCGGGTGAATAAATATGAGGTCACCTCTAATGTGTGAGAATCAATGAAAACTCAAGTAATATTCAAGTGTTTTCAATAATATATGTAATTTATTAAGTAGTGGCCAGCGTGAGCCATTTGATGTGTATAAGTGAACCTTTTGAGGCTGTTATTGTGAATTATGATGAGACCGAAGTTCAAGAGTATGATAAAGTGGTAGCTACAGTGTCAGGATTAGGTGAATACTCAAGGAAACTATTGAAGCTAGTAGACATTGATCTAAATAATCTGGAAAATCCTCCCTCTAAACCATCCAAAGAGAAACCACAAAAGCTTGAGTTGAAAGTGCTCCCCGGTCATCTTCGATATACATTATTGGGATCAATTAACTCATTTCCCGTTATAATTGCAACTGACTTGGTTGAATGGAAAGTAAAATTGCTTCTTGAGGTGTTGAGAAGGTACATCAAGGCTAAAGGATGGACTACCGCTGGTATAGTAGATATTCCACATGGCATTTCTACTCACAAGATTCAACTTTAATGAGTGCAAATCGAGTGTCGAGCATCATAGGAGATTGAACCCACTTATGTGAGGACAAAAATATAATTTTATCATCATTTGACTCACAATTATTATTTATACTTTTCCTTTGTATACATCAATTTTATGCACTGTGCTAAATAGTGTATTTTATTTGTACGAGTAAATTGGTGTAAAGTTGAAGAAGTTCGTAGCTTAAATGAATTAAAGATGGAAGATTGAAGAAGAAAAATTTTCAAGCAGTCATGTAAATGGATTAAATTGAATATATTCATATATAAGATATAAAGCACAAGTTAAAATTCACAATTTGCACTGCATCCATGTGGAACTCAAGAAAAGCCATACGTAATTAAAGTGAGGCGGTTGGGCGACGACATTTGTTGTTCACACGGAATTCCTATTTCGCTTGGTTTTGGTTTCTCAGTTTGTTTTGGACTCAATTATTTTATTTAGGTTCTCTACATCTATAAATATTCCATAGAAAGAATTATTAGACATAACTATAGAGTGAAAGATCAATCATAGGGTATCAAAGTATACAGTTGTCAATATTTTTTATGGTTCTTTTCTCCTTCTTCCTTTTCTTAGAGATTAGTGGCTAATGCCCTAGTTCTGCGGTTCTAGCTATGGATTGAATGTTCATTAATTGGTTGTCATTATAAGTAACTTTTATATTCTTGTTTTTGCATTTCTTCACTGGCCATCTAGAGAATATATATTGTCCAATCATAAATTTCAATGGGTAGGGGTTAGATAGACTAGAGAATATAGAGAGCTCAATCAATCCATTTAGTTGAGGTGATTTTTATTCAGGAGTGCGCCCGAACGAACAACTTACTTGATTACGAAAAAGGATTAAATATAAATGCTCGCCAGTCAGACCTATTTATCCCCGCTCAACGATGTAGTTAGAGAGTTAAGTGGAGTAGACGACTAGAGGTTTGATACCAGACTCATACAATTAACTCCGTAAACCAGTAATTTGACAACTGAAATTTGTTTTAAGCCAATAATGTGATACATGAAATTCATTGTGTGCTGCATCCCTAAGATTTTCCAAATCAATGTGAGTAATTTTTTATTTTATTCCTCAATTCTTTTCTTTTGGTACTCTAAAATAAATAATTATACTAGAATAATTTAGTAAAAATAGGCAATTGACAAGTCTTTTGGGTTCGATTATCTGCTTCATTTAGGTAAAAATGGTTGATTCGAGGTTATATTTTTTATTTTATTTAGTAGTTATTTCTTTTTTTAATTAGTTCTTTTTCAAAAATTATTATTATTTCTTTCTTCGAATGAGTTGGTACTCTTATTGATATGATGAGTGGGATAAATCGTGGTTGGATGATGAATGTTCTTTATGTCATATATGTGGTCATGAATATATTAATTTGAATGGTTATCCTAAATCATCCCTTCACCCGAACCCCTATTATGATTCTTCTATTATTTGTAATGTTGGTAAGGCGATGAAGTGGAAAATGCAAAACAAGAGACGCGTAATGAGAATTCACTTATGAATTGTACTTACATGTTGGACAAAGTTAATTCAAAAATCACCGAACAAACATTTGAGTGTGTGGAAGACCAAAAAAATTCATGAAACCGCTAGATGAACATGACTCTATTCAATTAAAATTATTATCCTAGCTAAATTAGAAGAGATTTTGGTGGATGATGACAAACTAGTGGAGAAAAAAGATGAATTCAAACCATACCACTATACCTTATTCCTTTATTTCGATGTTGAGAAAGAGTACAAAAGTGAGAATGGTGTAAAAATTGTTGCTTTGGAGTTGAGGAAACTTCAACCTCATTCAAAATAGTTTTTTATAAAATCTTAACTAGGGTGAGTGCATTGATGACGAATAAGACCCTTACATTCAAAATTATTAGTCCATATAGAAAAAACGAGATTCCTCACCTAAGGACAAAGAAGTGAATGATGCTATATATATTACTTGGTTCATTTATCTTTATACCACCGCCTCTAGAGAGGAGAAGAAAATTGATTTAAACTTAGCAATAAAATTCATAAGTTCAAAGTGGAAAGAAACTAGTGAACTTACTTGTCGTGTCGCGATGTTAAATTAGGCTCTTATTGAGAGGCAACCAAATTTATAGTGTAACTTCTTTTTTAGTGTCATTTTTTGTGTGATTTTTACAAGTTTTCGAGAGCTCTGAGTATTCAAAATTTGGAGCTAAGGAGCACGTCTGAGCATAAGTGTTGGGTGCGTACGACCATTGATGAAAATAAAGAGAACATGCTAATAGGCCCCAGGATGTTTTCCTAAACCTTGTTTTAAATTTTATTTGAGACTTCGGGGACATAACATCTTTTTGAATTCCTAATTTTTACTATTTTGTTAAGTTTTTTTCTTTTTTTAGGATGGGTTCCTTGACTTTTGCTTTCGGTTCTTTTCCTGAAGATAGTCCCTTTGAACCAAATGTCTTTTTTTTTTTAAGGAATATGTTTTCTTTTAAATATTATTTTTTAGAGAAAAGAAAAGACACTTTTGATTGGTGTGATACTTGCTATTTAGGTCTATTTTTTTAGTAGTACTTTCTTGTGAATGCTTGATTGATAAGGAAAAAGCATACTCTTTGTCACCTAAGCTCAATGTTGTGACTTTGTATATAGACTTTTTTATTCCGTAGTTTATTATGATCTTGTCTCTCATTGAAGTTGAATTGATTCTTCTTGATTTATACTTGTGACATGTGTGGTGAGAACTTGCCTTGCATGATATTGAAGCGAAATAAAAAGTGTTGTTTTGTTTAGGAGATGATGATAAGTTTGCATTGATTTGACTAGTAAATTTTAGCTTTTTCTGCTATCTAATCACGAGTTAGACCTTTTTAGCATGTATCCTTTTGTTGGTAGCCATATTTTGCCCTTCACTATTTTGTTGAATCCCTAGTTTCTGCACCTTTCTTCCTTGAGCATTACAGCAAAGAATTATTCTAATTATCAATTCTGAGAATGGATGGTTGAGTGAAAAGGTAATCAATGAAAGCTACAAAGTGCTTAAATGTCCTCTTTGAAAGAATGTGATGAGGAAAAAAAGAGATGAATAAAAAAAGTTACCTTGATGATGACCTTGGTTATTCCTAAGAGATCGTGCACCTTAACGCATGTAAAATACGTAAGTTGAGGGTGGCTGTTATGAAGGAAAACATTTTAAAACAAAATATTGAAGCATTCTTTAGATAAGGAGAATTACTTGTGAAATAATTTTCGAAGAGAGGGTTGAAAATAAAGAGAATAAATAATGAGTGATGAAGTCTTAAAGTTCAAAGTGCTTAAGAAAATTTAAGTCACTATTATATTATTTTTCTACCTGTCCCATAGCCTACATTACAACCCGCTAAAGTCCAATTTGATTTTATTCAAACATGCTAAGTTAGTGGAGATGTACATAATGGACAAGCATATGGTTCTTTGTTCATAAATGGTAATTTTGTTTGTGAGTGTGATAGTTATTCTTGAGTGATGCCCTTAATTTATATTCAATATTTTTAATTGAGTGTATGGACTATTTATTCTTGTGAGGGCACTTGTTTAATAATGGATAGGTGATTTTATTAACTTTCTTTGATGAGAAAAGGGGAGCAAGCTTAAATTTGACGAGTTCAAAGTCCTTCCTTGAGTTATGAGGTTAGAGGTTTGTTGTTTATTAGATGTTTTACATAATGATTGAGAATTGTACTTTATGTTTTGATTTTGGAATATTGCCTAACTGTTTATATTAACCAAACTGATGACATTCCTAGTACGATTTATTCGAGATGAGCTTTAATGCTTGCTCAAGGACGAGCAAAAAATTAAGTGTGGGGTGTTGATGTGAGGCCAAAATATTTACTTTTATCACTTTTTACCTCACATTTATTATTTATATTTGTTCTTTTTTATCATGAATTTTATGGATTGTGTTAAATAGTGTATTTTATTTGTAGTAGTAAATTGGTGTAAAGTTGAAGAAGTGTGGAGCTAAAATGAATTAATGATAGAAGATTGAAGAAGGAAATCAACCAGACAGCTTAATGGATTAAATTTAATATAATAATAAATAAAATAAAGGCGATGTGAGGTGGATGGGTGATGTGGCACTCAAAGAAAGCCCTAGGAAATTAAAGTGAGGCGGCTGGGCGACGACCACTATTGTTCACGCGGAATTCTTATTTTTCTTTGCTTTTGTTTCCCAATTCATTTTGGACTCAATTATTTTATTTAGAGTTTTCTACATCTATAAATAGGCCATAGAAATAATTATTAGACATCAATCTAAAGAGGAAGATAAATCATAGGAATCAAAGTATAAAATTGTCAATACTTTTCAGGCTTCTTTTCTTCTTCATTCTTTTATTAAACATTAGTTGCTAAAGCCCTAAATCTGGGGTTGTAGCTACGGATTGAATGTTCATTGTTTTGGTATCTTTTGATTTCATTATTGGTTGTCATTATAATTTAATTTATATTCTTGTGTTGGTATTTATTGACTGGACATCCAGAGATAAATATATTTTCTAATCTTCCAGGTATAATCAAATCTCAATTGCATCGGAAGATAAAGAGAAAACCACTTTAACTCTTCCCTATGGTAATTTCTCTTTAAAAAATATGCCTTTCGGGTTTTGTAATTCCTTGACCACGTTTCAAAGTTGTATGTTGTCTATTTTTGCTGATATGGTCTAAAGATTCAATGGAAGTCTTAATGGATGACTTCTAAGTTGTGGGTGCTTCTTTTGAAATATGTTTGGCACACCTTGGGCAGGTTCTTCAAAGATGTGTCAACCAATTTTGTACTAATTTGGGAGAAACCTAACTTCATGGTTAGAGAAGGTATAGTTTTGGGTCACAAAGTATCATAAAAGAGGTTGGAGGTTGACAAGGAAAAGATTGAGTTAATTGAGAAGCTACCACCACTAATATCAGTAATAGGTATTAATAATTTCCTAGGGCACGAGGGATTCTACCAGAGATTCATCAAATATTTCTCAAAAATTGCACTCCCATTGTGCAAGCTAATGGAGAAGGAGGTGAAATTTGAATTTGATGACGCGTGTATGGAAGCCTTTAAGTGTTTGAAAGAGAAATTAATCTCTACTCCAGTGATAATTAGCATAGAATGGTCACAACCATTTGAAGTGATGTGTGATGCAAGTGGGACTGCGTTGGGTGTTGTTTTTGGTACTAAAGCATAGTAAATTATTCCATCCAGTCTATTACGCAAGGAAAACTTTTAATTGTTCTCAACGTAACAACACTGTTACAAAGCTAGAGTTACTTACGGTTGTATATGCATTTGACAAATTAAGAGAAAACTTCTAGGCACCAATGTTGTAGTTCACAATGATCATGCAGCCCTACGACATTTACTGCCAAGGAAAGATGCTAAACCGCGGTTGATAGGATGGGTATTGTTGTTGCAAGAATTTGACTTTGAAGTAAAAGATAGAAGATGGTATGACAATCAAGTGGTCGATCACCTATCTAGGTTGGAGGGAAAAGAGAAGGATGACATCGAGTTAGACATAAATGTCATATTCCCCTGATGAGCAGGTATCATGGCAACTCCTATGCAGACTCCTTGGTATGGCTATTTTTCTAACTATGTCGTGTGTGCATTAATGCCGGAACACCTGAACTTCTATCAGCAGAAACGGTTCTTCTTCAATCTAAAAAGATATTTCTTGGATGAACCATATTTATTCAAAGACTGCGCAGACCATATTATTCGGTGATGTGTTCTGGAAGGGGAAGTCAATAAAGTTCTAAATGCTTGTTAAGTGTTACTGGTTAGTGGTCCATAAAGCGGTGTGCGAAAAAACGCTAAGATCTGCAAAGTGGCTACTACTGGCTATCTTTGTACTAAGATGCTCATGAATTTGTCAAGAAATGCATATAATGCCAAAAGCAAAGTAGGGTGTCCAGAATGCATGAGTTACCTCTTAAGCCTATTCTTGAAGTTGAGTTATTTTATGTGTGGGGAATAGATTTTATGGGGCTGTTTGTGAGTTCATGTAGTATTAAGTATATTTTGTGGTTGTGGATTATGTCTCAAAAACGGTGGATGCGGTGCCACTACTAGATAATGAAGGGAAGAGAATTGTTTAATTCTTAAAACGCGACATCTTTTAAAGATTTGACACCCCTCGGTCTATTATCAGTGATGGAGATTTGCATTTTTACAACCAGTTGTTCACTTTTGCATTGAATAAATAAGGAGTGAAAATATAAAGTGGCATCCCCATATCATCCTCAAATGAGTTGCCAAGTCGAGGTTTCGAATAGGGAGATTAAGAGTATCTTGGCTAAGACCGAGAATTCAAATAAGACTGATTGGTATTGAAAGGTAGATGATGCTCTTTTGGCATATTGCACCAATTACACAAAATAATTCGCATATCCCCATATAAATTTGTTTTTGGGAAATCATGAAACCTATTGATTGAACTAGAACACAAAGCATTATAGGCATTAAACGCATTAAATCTTTATTGGGTAAATTCCTTGAAATAATGAGTTTATCAGCTGAACGAAATGGAAAAATTCAGGCTTCAGGCATATGAAAGTTAATCTCTCTACGAGGAGAAAACAAAGAAATGGCACTACTCTAAAATTCCTTGGAGAGAATTTTGTGTTATAGACATTGTATTTCTATACAACTCTCGACCAAGACTCTTCCATGGAAAGCTCAAGTCAAAGAGGTCTGGTTCATTTAAAGTGACGCGGGTGTTCATGAATGGGGCCATTGAAATTGAAGGTAAGCAAGCTCCATCCTTCAAGGTGAATGGGAAATGCTTGAAGCTATATTTTGGTGAATGCCATGATATTTCAGTGATCGAAGTGGTGTACTTAGAAGCTGTTTGAAAGCATTTCCACGTGGAGACACAAATTTAAATAAGGTGATTCTTGGGAGGCAACACAAGTGTTAGTTGTTTTGAATAATGTGTGCTGAATGTTCATGTATCGGTGATTCTGCAACTCCAGGACCAGTTTTGATGAAACACTGAATTGATTGGGCGATCACGACTTTGTCCGCTTGTGTGAAACCAAAAGTGAGTTTTGACACTCGAATATTTATCAATGCGCCGAGTTGATTAGGCAAGCCCAACTTTCTCAACCCTTTTACACAACTCTGCAGGGTTAGAGTTTTAGAAATTTTGGGGATTTTCTTCGCACCATAGGCGATGCACTGATGTTGTTCGACCCACCCCATCACAGTCACCCTTTTTCTAAAATTTTAGTGGAAACAATCTAGATATTTCAGTGAATAGCATTTAAATCGGTGGTTTGCCGATTAGTTCGGCGACCGCTTTAACCGTTCAACTAATGGGCACCTAGTGAAGATTCCTTCTCACCCTACTATGTCTGTTTAGTGTCAGTGCTTCTCATTTTTTCTATATTTATTCTATTTTGTTTATTTTTTGTTTTGTTTATACTCTGATAACATTGAGGATAATGTTGGATGCTTTTGGTGGGGTTGTAGCTTTTTGTTTCCTCGGATTTTCAAGTGTCGTTAGAGGTTAATATCGAAGACTTGAATAGTGATCTTATTTTAACGAAATGAATGCTCCATTACAATGGGGGAAAAGAAGTTACTTAGGAAATATGTGAACTTTGAGCATCTCGTTGTGACTAGCTAATTCTCAATGAACTCTCTTGTGATAAATATTGCACGCTAGCTAGAAACTGTGGATTCTTGCCTGATGATTGTATCAATGCCTTGTGTGGTGAGTTCATCTTGAACATTGTATGTGATTACACCTAGAATTTTTCCCATTCATCTATTTAATTGAAGTGAATCAAAGAATTGAAATGATCTTAGGCAAAAAAATATAATAGTGAACCAATTTGACAATATAACTTTTTTCTAGTCAACTTTGTTAGATGTGTGAATCTTGCTTGACACCTTTTGAGCTTATCCTTTTCTTGGAAGAAAATTGAAAAACTTTGACCCTATTATACCATCGCCCATAACCTTCATGAAGTATCAGTATTTTTGAAAGTCTAAGTTGGAGGTGCGATGAGAAGGAAAGTCAAGAAGTGTGAATAAATCCCCCTTTGACCTGTTGTTTTGAAGAAAAAAAGGGAACCCTTCAATGTAAAAAAAAAAGAGGGAAAAGAAATGAAAAAAATGATTGAAAGAGAGAAAAAGTTGTGAATTAAAGTAGTGAGAATTGCAAAATAAATGGGGTGTCCGGTGGTTCAAATGAAGTTGAATGATTGGGTGGATTATGAGCATGTTTGAAATGTTAAAGAAAACAAGAAAAGTTATGTTCAGGTCATACATCATGAAGGTATAAGCCATTAATCCTAATTGACCATACCTTTAAAATAAGCCCCGTTACAAGCCTTGGAAAGACCTTTGGGATCTTGAGTGAGCTAAAACGAATGTTCATTGGAAAATAAAGGCAAACCTATTGGTGAAGTCATTCATGTGTTAATCTTTGTGAGTGTCAGAGTTGAGTGTTATTCCTGTACTTTAAATTGTTGAGAAATTTTTGTGTGAATTTGGAATCATCTTTGATGTAAGTGCATTTAAATACGTTCGTTGAACTTGAACTTGTATATTAAGCAAGCATTGTGAGATTGAGCACACTTGGCAATGGTTAGTAACAATTTGAAACTTTGAGTGCACAATTGATCATTGTATAAGTAGTTTAAACCTTGTGATGTGCATTTATGTTAACTCTAATGCAGCACCATTTGTAGACATCCTTATTGAACTGCTGATCGTGAGTTTTACTTGAGTACAAGCAAAATTTTAAGTTAGGGGTGTGGATGAGTCTGAGATTTCGACTCATTTAGTTTTGATTGCACAAGTTCCTAAAATTCCTATTTGATTCTCTAAATTGATTTTTATGTGTATATTACTGTCCATGGAGTCTAAGGAGAAAGGCAAGGACATAACTGAAAAAAAAGGAACTAAAGAGTTGAAGAAGTTAAAAAAGTAATACTGATAATCGCCAAGACTACTCGGTGGTGTGCAAAGTGGATCTTAGCCAGACCAATTTAATAGAGCACCACCTCTGAGATGAGAGAAAGTTCGGCGAAGGGTGTTCCTTATTGGTGATTCTCCGAATGGATCGGTGAAGATGGATTATGCCAGCCAAAGTGTACAAGTCTATCAGTCAAGCTCTAAGTAAAGTGGCGATAAAAATGAACTAAAGGCACTTCACCAAACCACTTGGAGAACACTGACATAGACAACTGAAAGTTACACTACAAAATCGAAGAAAAACTGAGCTAAGAGTGCTATTGACAAGGGAGATCTGCAATTCACTAACTGGTCGACGAGGCCCATTTTCTCGTCGATTGGCAAAAACAAGGCCAAATTTTTTAATAGCATAGATTGTTATTGTTTAAGAGAGAGAAGGCATTCCAAGCATCGTTGAAAGATAGATTGGACTGCATTGTGGAAAGAGAGCTTGAAACAAAAACACTATTTTGTTGGTTTGAAGCATTTTTCTTTAGATTTAAAGTTGGGTATTGTAATTAATGCATGCTTTATTCATTTTAAGATTTTGGAAATCAATAATTGTCTATGGAGAATGAAATAGGTATTGAATTTTCTCTTTTTACCATGAATAGCTAAAACCCCACTCATGGGGGTTTCACCATGTGACTAATTGAAAATTTTAGTGTAGTGGGTGTTATAAATTATTGATTTTAGTGCTTATTCGACGTGGTTCTTATTTATTTATGTGGTTTAGTTGCTTTGTTGAATGTTTATTTCATTGTGATTTAGTGGTTTATGATTTCTTGAGAGAGTGGTGTCAAATCAATGTGATAAATTAGCATTCGTAGTGATTGGTTCAATGTGGGTTCAGCTCGAGAGAGTGAATTCTATGTCTCAGTAGATCTATCTATCTCCAAAGATTAGATTTAGTGAGTTTGTGGGCTGGTATTCATAGTTAGTCTTTTGAGGTTCAAAAGAAGTCAATGAAAAAAATTATCTCACTTAAGGTCCATCTTACCCATGAAGATGGGGTAACTTTTAGTAATGACCTAGCACCCATTTAGCAAGAATTGGAAATCAGTTGGTCATTCCTCCAAGATCCTCTTACTCATTTGATTACTCTTGTTGATTATTGTGGTTTTGATTGCTATCTGATATAAAAATCCCCCACTTGACATTTATGTCAACCTTTTGATTTAAATCATGTTTATGACATTTATTCCTACAACCATTTTAATCATGTTTATATCTTCATAATTGAATTTGAAATTGTACCGCTCCTAGTGGAATCTACCCCAACTCAATTTTTGGGTTTATACTAGATTACGATAGTCTACACTTGGTATCAGAAGAGGTGTAGTTGAGCTTTACTCAACTGTTTGTGGTTCACTACACAGGCCGTGAATGGACGGCGTGGTTTGGATGCTGCTGCACCTGGAAAGCTACAGTTAGCCCTTTTTTGGACATAGGGTGTAACACTAATTCATAAAAGTAACAAGAGCATTAAGAGGTGTACCAAGATTGTATTTTATAAGACGAGCTTCCAATTAAGTTAATGTAGGTAACGGTTATAAAAAGTCTTTTATAGAAGCCGAACGACATTACAAGGAGTATATTAGAAATAAGTCTTACAAGAATTATTAGTACCTGCTTTTGGAGAGTTTAGTAGCCAGAGATAAGCTATTCAAGAATATGAGAGTAAAGGGAATATAGACCAGTTTGGAGATAATGAAATAGATCGATAACTTTCAAGTGTAGGTTGTAAACCTAAGGTGAGATGATAAGATGAGAAACCAAGTCAAGTGTGGAGGATGAGATAGTTATGTCTTTCGAAAGAGTTTTAGATGTATATCAATCTGTTCATAAAATTGTGTATTCCTCAAGTAAAGTTATTACAACATCTTGTTGATATTCCTAATATCATAATTGTGTCTATGACCTATGCTCATACACTTCTCATACATTTCAGAGAGATTCACGTCTAAGCTTAGTATCCAAAATGAGGGGGAAAGACTTTAGCCCATGGATCTCAATCTTATCCATAATGTTATGGCATAAGAATCATGAGCTCAACCTATTCATATATTTACTCATGTCTCATAGTATGCCAGTCACGCTAAATCATGATTTGATTTGAATGGCTAGCAAAATATTGTTATCTCATGCATATTCTTATATCAGAACTCTCGAATTAACCGTGCTTATGATCTTTTTCCCTAAAACTCTTTCAGTTATCTTTTTTAGTTTTGAATGTGGTATTGTTGACAGTATTTGTGTGATGATAGAGAAGAGGATTGCTATTTTTTATTGTAATGGTGATGGTGTGTTTATTCCAACTAAGGTTTTTAATGTGGAGGAAAAAAGGGGATAAGGTTTTACTATGAGTAATAAGCCAGTTCTTGAAAATAATGTCTGAAAGTTTTCTTAATAGAAGTAATGAGAGAACGAGTAATTCTTATATGGATTGGTTAGTAGGATTCCATCGACTAGTTTATATTACTATGCTTGAATTTAGTGTTAGTAGCATGTGGATGAATCCATGATGCATTAGGTGGTTCCTGACTAGGGCTTGAAGCTTTGCTTAATGTAGTGGTAATGAGTAGTATTTGTGGGATGAGATTACCTTTAGAAGCATAAAACCGTATTCTTATGGTTTAGATTAGTATAATAATCGCATGTTTAATATATTATAATTCAGATATTAGGCGCTTGAACACACTATGAGCGGATAGTATAACTTAAACCTTGGTCGGAGTACTCATAAATAATTGTAGGAATAATAAGTTGCAATTAATGAGGTACGATATTCATAAATAAGGGCATAGTTTACAGGTGGTGCTTGCTTGAAAGCGAGCAGTTCTATTTCTTATAGCATAATAGTCTTATTCTTACTTAATGCCCAAATTCTGTTGATACATGTAAGATAAATTCAAATAGTGTGTCACTATGTATAAAACAATATTGTTCTTGACTTATGTGCTATAGACAGTTCCAAACACTTTGTACGAATCAGTTTTGCCTATGTTAGTAGGAAAGATCATTCGTCAAAAAGATAGAAATAGTAACTCCTTCCCCTCAATTCTAAGGTTAACCATAATTCGAGGACGAATGATTCCAAGGGAGAAATATCGGAACGCCCCAAAATTTCCATTGTAAGATTTGAACCATTCTTCATTTGTCAATAAGATTGTACCAGGTGATTCTTAAATTGCCGATATATTTACAGGTAAATTCTTTAGTGTGTAAATGATTTTGGATTTCAATTAACGTTACGAGAATCTCCTACCACAAAGTTCAGTTGAAAGTTTCCTTACTGATTAAGTTTTGATGTAAGATTCTAATTTGGTCAACATCAAACGATCACATATCTTAGAATATAAAGAGTTACGTGGTCCTTAACCTATAAAATTAAATATATTTGAATCTTCTTTCGAAGGACATCAATTTCCCTACAATTTAAGTTTTGAGTAAAATGCTATGACCATTTTAGTAACCTGGAGTAGTGTAGTGACGAATTAGCCGACGAGAAAACATTAAAAGGGGTCATTTTTGTCTTTATACCTCTAAAAACCCTTAAAGAATTTCTTGACTAATAAGAGAACAAAAACAATCAAATATTCATCTCTTAATCGATGATTCTCTTCTCTCTCAAACCTGAAGGCAAAACTCTATGAAAAACTCAAAGTAGAAGAGTCAATTGAAGATTCTTTCAATCAATTCTAAATTCTTCTTCAAATTAAGTATTTCTCCCTGAATTCCATTCATTCCAACACAAATACCTCCATACAATTATGAAGGACTAATAAAATTCAAAGTTCTTGGCCATAGAGTATCAAGAAACTAATTTAAGAAACTAATAGAGTATTAAGAAAGGTTTTCTTGATTTTTCTCCTTCAAGCTAGGGTCTCAAGTCTTCTAATCAAGTTCTTCTTGAATATTCTTTGAAATTATTCAAGAACCTTGTTCTTGCAAGTATGTAAGGCTATCATAGTTTTGGACTGGTTCATTCTCACACACAACATCTACTTTCAAATCAATAAAAGACTCACCGAGGATTCGATCCGTAGATTTGTGTATTCCTGAGATGAGTTGTTTTTGAGTTCTTGAGTTACTGATTCTTTTAAATTTCTTTTGCTAATTTTATAATTTCTATAGGTTATTCATTGAGATTCTTCAACTGATTCGTTCATGAGTATATTTCAGATAAAATCTATGAATGCATATTCTTGAAATGAAAAGTATCACAGAGTTCTAAGATCTTTGAGTTATGAGTAGTGAGTTTCCTATATTATTATTAAGATCCTTGAGTTAAGTTGTTCATGTCTATATTTCAACATGAACCCTATTTTGGGTTATAAATTCTAAGATTCTTTTATAGAGAATATTTTTATTTTAAATTGAGTTTTTGAGAAAGTAAAAATGAGTTTGAGAAAGAGTTTTAAAATATGATTAGTATGATGATCGAGTATGTTATCAATGCTTAAGCCATATGGTATCTAGATATACCATCAATATTTTGGCAGTATGAATTCCCAAGTCATCAATGATCATAATACAATAAGATGTTGATATGTTTTTGAGAAAGAGTTTTCAAGTATGAGTTAGGTAAGAGTATAAAGGGGACTAAGTATTCCCAAAGGTAGCAGTTTTACATTGATAAAAGAGAAACTTCATTTCTAAATGAGTTATTGTTCAAAAGATATCTCAAGCCCGGTTATCTTTTAAAGAGGGTAGTTTGAGCAATTATCTCAAACCAGAGGAAGATTTATGCTTTTAGCATATGAGCATGAGGTAATATTATTGGTAGTATTGAGAACCAATATGAAGATGAGTTCAGACAACTCACATTCCTGATAAAGCATTTATGACAACATGGGTACATGATCATACTTTTAAATGAATCCAAAGTGCCTTTGCGCGGCGCTTAATGGATCTACTTAATTGAGGTGTTCTATACCCCGGCAAGGTATAGGATAGTTCTGGCAGCATGGGCGAGATATTGTATCATCATATAGCTTATAGTGATGGTTGTAGGTTAGAGAATCTCCCAATAGAATTAAAGTGTATTTTTATATGTCACGTATTATGATGAGTTCAGAGATGAGAAAGTATTTTGTAAGGCTTTAAATGATTTAACTCGTTTAGTTCTTTACATTCAGCTTTTACATTGTTATTTATTCCAAACCTTTCACTAAGTTATTTGTTATTTAGCTATATTAAATACGGATACATTCAACGTATTTATGTCATTCGACCGACATCTTTTAATGATGTAGATACTGGTTGTTGGTTTTGTGTGATTGTGAGAGCATTTTAATATTCTTTTAACTATATTAAATTGTTTTTTCACACCTTTTGTTTTCACTTTCAACATGTCAGAAGTTATGCTATATTGCATGTGGTGCATAACTACTTTGACTTTGTTTGTCCGTTGGAGTATGGCTTAATTGCCATTCTTGAGTAGTGATAAATGCTGATCAGAACGTTGAGGAATTGTTGATACTTTGTCGTTTCTAGCAGAATGGGAAATGGTCATTACTTCTCCACATTCATTCTCCATTATCTCATTCTTTATTCCTCCATTATACCTTGTAACATTGTAACTCCTAAGGCCATTTATCTTCACTATTTACGTCCCCATTATCTTCCTATTCATTGCTAGGAAGATTTCTTATAGTATAAATAGTGGTGGTCTTGATTTGGTTTGAAAATACAATATACAAGAAAATATAGAGTGCATAAAGTGTTAGTCTAAAAAGAGAGTTCTTATTAGTTGAAGGGAGGTGTTCTTTTTTGTGAAACTTTGGACTCTACTCTTCTCCAGAGTTGTTGAGTTATATTTTGTGAAGGTTGTTGTATCCTGGAGGGGAGAAGTCAAAGAGGACTACTGTTGGACCGGTGAAAATATTTGTTGCAGTGGGCTTGAATCTCCTTAAAGAGAGCAAGATATCCGCGCCTCATTGTGAAGAGATTTATTTCTTCATTTCAATTTCAATTGTAATCTTTTACTTTTGTTATCTTATAAGTTTTAACTAAGAATTTTAAGGAGAATCATCCATGGCTACAATTGAAAAAACCGCGGATGTCAAGATGGGAGACCTTAACAAGTCATTTTGGTTCAATGGTAACCATTTTAAGAGATGAAAGGGTAAAGTACTTTTCTACTTAAGTCTTCTCAATGTTTCTTATGTGTTAACTGAGAAGAATCCTAATAAAGAAGACATCACCTATATGAATGATGATGAAACTATATCTCATCTAGAGAAAGTGAAAAACTATGAGGAGATTCTTATAAGTGTCGGTATTATATTTTTAATTGTCTGTCTGATAATTTTTATGATTATTATGATAGAACTTACTCTAGTGCAAAGAAAATTTGGAAAGCATTGCAGAGGAAGTATGATACCGAAGAGGTTGGAGCGAAAAAATATGAAGCTAGTAGATTTTTTCGTTTACAAATGGTGGACAACAAATCAGTGGTAGATCAAGCTCAAGACTTCATCATGATCGTTAGAGTGCATAGGTCTGAAGAGGTTAAAATTGGAGATAACCTTATTGTTTGTGGCATATTGGATAAACTTCCACCTTCTTGGAAGGAATTTCCAAAAACTATGCGCCACAAACAAAAGGAAACCTCTCTTGAAACCTTGATCATGAAAATCTGCATGGAAGAAAAAGCAAGGGGCCAAATGCACTTTTACTTCGAAGGTAAATTTTATTACTTCGAATAATTCTACTCCTGAAACTAACAAAAATACTTCTTTAAAGCCTAAGAAGAAAAAATTCAAGAAAAATAATGGTAGACCTCCCAAGAAAAATAATGGTGAAAATCACCAAGCACAAAGTCAACAAGTTCCAGAAAAGGGATCATGCTTTTTTTGTGGCAAGAGTGGGCATATTGCTTGATTTTGCAGATTCCGAAAATGTGGTCCTAACCCTCAGGCAAATGTTACCGAAGAACCTTTTGTGGCGGTGATTACCGTCATAAACATGGTTGATAATGTTAATGGATGGTGGGATGATTATGGTGCAAACCGTCATGTCAATTATGACAAAGACTGGTTTAAAAAATATACTCATTTTGAGGAGCCCAAAACCATCATGCTTGGTGATGATCACAACACTCAAGTGCTTGGAAGGGGAGATGTTGAATTGTGTTTTACTTCTGGAAGAGTATTAACTTTAAAAGATGTACTTTATACTCCTTCCATGAGAAAAAATTTGATGTCTAGTTTTCTTCTTAATAAAGCAGGCTTTAAACAGATTATTGAATCTGATCAATATGTAATAGTGAAGAAGGGTATTTTTGTGGGGAAGGGGTATGCATGTGATGGAATGTTTAAGTTGAATGTTGAAATGAATAAAACTTCTACTTCTGTTTATATGATTTCTTCTACCAATTTTTGGCATGCTCGTTTGTGTCATATTAATGATCATTATGTTGGAATAATGAGTAGTTTAGGATTAATCGCAATTGTTAAAAAGTATTTTGAAAAGTGTGAGGCTTGTAGTAAAGATAAAATCATTAAAAGGCCTTATTTTCAAGTTGAAAGAAAAACTGATTTGTTAGAATTAGTTCAGACTTATATTTGTGAACTTGGTGGAATTATAACTCGTGGAGGTAATAGATATTTTATCACTTTCATTGATGATTTTTCTAAGTTTACATATGTTTACTTCATGAAAAATAAAAGTGATGCTTTTAAAAATTTCAAAACTTATCTCCATGAGCTTGAAAATCAGTTTGGAATAAAAGTAAAAAGAATTAGAAGTGATAGAGGCCGTGAATATGAATCAAATGAGTTTAATTCTTTTGTTAGATCATAGAGAATAATTCATGAAACTACTCGTCCTTACTCTCCTTCATCTAATGGAGTAGCACAAAGGAAAAATAGAACTTTGGTTGAATTGACTAATGCCATGCTTATTGAGTCACATGCACCTTTGAGTTTTTACCATTGAGTTTTGGGGGTGAAGATATTCTAACTGTTTATTTTGTGTTGAATCGTGTGCCTCATAAAAAGTCAAAACAAACACCTTTTGAATTGTGAAAAGGTTACAAGCCAAGTTTGGAATATTTAAGAGTTTGGGGTTGTCTAGCCTTTGTGAGGCTAATTGATCCCAAGAATACAAAGTTGGGTAAGAAAGTTACTACTTGTGCTTTTCCTTGTTATGCTTCAAATAGTACAGCCTATAGATTTTTTAATTTTGAAGATAATATTGTGATAAAATCTGGTGATGCTATTTTTCATGAAAATAAATTTCCTTTTGATTTTAAAAATAATGGGGGTCAAATGATTGAACAAAATATTTTCACTACCTAGTTCTTCTACTTATACTTTGAAAAATAAAGAAGTTGATGATGTTGAGTTAAGAAGAAGTAAAAGAGTTAGAGTAGTAAAAGATTTTGGTCCTGATTTTTTTGTGTTTAATGTTGAAAATGACCCTCTAACTTTGAAAAAAGCATTATCATCACATGATTCTATATTTTGGAAAGAGGCTGTAAATGATGAAATGGAATCTCTAATTTCTAATAAAACTTGGAAGTTAGTTGATTTGCAACCGGGTTGTAAAACTATTGGTTATAAATGGATCTTACAAAAAAAATTAAAACCGGATGGTTCTATTGATAATTACAAGGCTAGGCTAGTTGCAAAAAATTTTAAACAACTAGAAGGCCTTGAATTTTTTTATACTTTTTCTCCGGTAACAAGAATTACATCCATAAGACTTTTAATTGCTATGGCTACAATTTATGATTTGCAAATTCATCAAATGGATGTAAAAACTGCTTTTCTAGATGGAGACCTAAATGAAGAAATTTATGTGGATCAACCCGAGTGTTTTGTTGAAGTAAGCCAAGAAAGCAAAGTATCTAAACTTACTAAATCCCTATATGTCTTGAAACAGGCACCAAAGCAATGGCATGAAAAGTTTGATTCCTGCATGATTGAAAACGGTTTTTAAAACAAATGAGTGTGATAAGTGCATATCTAATAAGTCTTGGAATAATTCACATGTGATTATTTGCCTATGTATTGATGATTTGTTGATCTTTGGCTCTAACATAAATGTTATTGATGAAGCTAAAAATGTTCTTAGAAGCCATTTTGATATGAAAGATCTTTGTGAGGCAAATTTTATTCTTGAAATAAAAATAACAAGAACATGTGAAGGAATATTTCTTGACCAGTCACTTTATGTTGAGAAAATTTTGAAAAAATATAACTTTCATGATTACAAGCATGTTGATACTCCTTTTGATTCAAGTGTTCACTTATTTCCTATTCAAAGTGAAAATGATGTAATAAATCAAACGGATTATGCTAGTATAATTGGAAGTTTGACATATGTAACTGATTGCACTATGCATGATATTGCATATGCAGTAGGAGAACTTGGCAGGTTTACAAGAAAGCCAGGTAATGAACATTGGCATGTTGTAACAAGAGTTATGAGATATTTGATTGGAACGAAAAATTGTGGTTTGTTCTATAAAAAATATCCTGTTGTACTTGAAGGCTTTTGTGATGCAGATTGGAACACTTTATCAGGTGATTCCTGTTCTACCACTGGTTATGTCTTTACTTTAGGTGGTGATGGTGTTTGTTGGAGATCAAAAAATCAAACTATAATTGCTAACTCTACCATGGAGGCTGAACTAATTGCTTTAGCTTCAGCTAGTAAGGAAGCGAATTGGTTAAGAGATTTTTTATTTCAAATTCCTTATTTTGAAAAACCAATTCCTCTTATTTTAATTCATTGTGATAGCACCGATGCGATAGGTAGAGTTCAAAACCGTTATTACAATGATAAATCCATACCTATAAGGAGGAAACACAGTAATGTAAGATCGTATTTGACAAATGCTACCATTAATGTTGATTATGTCAAATCTTGTGATAATCTTGCATATCCTCTCACTAAGTCCTTAACAAGAGAAAAGGTCTGGAGCACATCGAGGGGGATGGGATTGAAGCCTAAAAATCCTTGAGTCATATATGAGGACACCTAACCTGGAGACTAGAGATCCTATAACCACGTTCAAATGGAAAAACTAATCATATGATGACTTGTTGTGAAAAATGCACTATCTTTTTATTCCATCCCTATGATGTGAGTGCATTGTGTCCTGTAGTTTGTGAACGTTGAGTTGATAAAACTCTTAATAAAAATTTGTAGCTCGTATGGGTGGAGTGTTAAACTTACAGGATCACTCTCAACAGATTTCACCTATGTGATGTGTGGAAGTAGGTCGCTTCCTATGAGAATGGGGCTTATTCTCAAATGCACTCATGAAACTGGGATAGCACATGGCCATAACGTGCTGGCTTTAAAGCTCATGTCAACACCTTGATTATTATGTGTGAGCAATGATATTTTATTTCCCTTAAGCAGTCATAGTTCAAGTCTGAGACCACTATGATTCTGGAGTAAAAGTTATTGTTTCAGTAAGTGAAGATTCAATGCAGAGCACACCTTCATTATGCATAGTAGTCTTCCTTCAGCTGATATACACTCTTATCAAATACTAAAATGAGTGGGCAATTGTTGGTTTTGTGTGATTGTGAGAGCATTTTAATATTCTTTTAATTATATTTTTAAAAAAATCACACCTTTTGTTTTCACTTTCAACATGTCAGAAAGTTATGCTATATTGCATGTGGTGTATAACTACTTTGACTTTGTTTGTCAATTGGAGTATGGCTTAATTGCCATTCTTGATTAGTGATAAATGCTGATCAGAACGTTGAGGAATTGTTGATACTTTGTGGTTTCTAGAAGAATGGGAAATGGTCATTACTTCTCCACATTCATTCTCCATTATCTCATTCTTTATTCCTCCATTATACCTTGTAACATATGTAACTCCTAAGGCCATTTATCTTCACTATTTACTTCCCCATTATCTTCCTATTCATTGCTAGGAAGATTTCTTATAGTATAAATAGTGGTGGTCTTCATTTGATTTGAAAATACAATATACAAGAAAATATAGAGTGCATAAAGTGTTAGTCTGAAAAAAGAGTTCTTATTAGTTGAAGGGAGGTGTTCTTTTTTGTGGAGCTTTGGACTCAACTCTTGTCTAGAGTAGTTGAGTTATATTTTGTGAAGGCTGTTGTATCCTAGAGGGGAGAAGTCAAATAGGACTACTGTTGGACCGGTGAAAATATTTGCTGTAGTGGGCTTGAATCTCCTTAAAGAGAGCGAGATATCCGCACCTCATTGTGAAGAGATTTATTTCTTCATTTTAGTTTCAATTGTAATCTTTTACTTTTGTTATCTTGTAAGTTTTAACTAAGAATTTTAAGGAGAATCATCCATGGCTACAATTGAAAAAACCGCGGATGTCAAGATGGGAGACCTTAACAAGTCATTTTGGTTCAATGGTAACCATTTTAAGAGATGGAAGGGTAAAGTACTTTTCTACTTAAGTCTTCTCAATGTTTCTTATGTGTTAACTGAGAAGAATCCTAATAAAGAAGACATCACCTCTATGAATGTTGATGAAACTATATCTCATCTAGAGAAAGTGGAAAACTATGAGGAGATTCTTATAAGTGTCGGTATTATATTTTTAATTGTCTGTCTGATAATTTTATGATTATTATGAAAGAACTTACTCTAGTGCAAAGAAAATTTGGAAAGCATTGCAGAGGAAGTATGATACCGTAGAGGCTGGAGCGAAAAAATATGCAGCTAGTAGATTTTTTCATTTCCAAATGGTGGACAACAAATCAGTGGTAGATCAAGCTCAAGACTTCATCTTGATCGTTGGAGAGCTTAGGTCTGAAGAGGTTAAAATTGGAGATAACCTTATTGTTTGTGGCATATTGGATAAACTTCCACCTTCTTTGAAGGAATTTCAAAAAACTATGCGCCACAAACAAAAGGAAACCTCTCTTGAAACCTTGATCACGAAAATCTGCATGGAAGAAGAAGCAAGGGGCCAAGATGCACTTTGTTCAAACAGAATAGAACAACATCACTTCGAAGGTAAATTTAATTACTTCGAATAATGCTACTCCTGAAACTCACAAAAATACTTCTTTAAACCCTAAGAAGAAAAAATTCAAGAAAAATAATGGTAGACCTCCCAAGAAAAATAATGGTGAAAATCACCAAGCACAAAATCAACAAGTTCAAGAAAAGGGATCATGCTTTGTTTGTGGCAAGAGTGGGCATATTGCTTGATTATGCAGATTCCAGAAATGTGGTCCTAACCCTTAGGCAAACGTTACAGAAGAACCTTTTGTGGCGGTGATTACCGACATAAACATGGTTGAGAATGTTCATGGATGGTGGGCTGATTCTGGTGCAAACCGTCATGTTTGTTATGACAAAGACTGGTTTAAAAAATATACTCATTTTGAGGAGCCCAAAACCATCATGCTTGGTGATGATCACAACACTCAAGTGCTTGGAAAGGGAGATGTTGAATTGTGTTTTACTTCTGGAAGAGTAGTAACTTTAAAAGATGTACTTTATACTCCTTCTATGAGAAAAAATTAGATGTCTAGTTTTCTTCTTAATAAAGCAGGCTTTAAACAGATTATTGAATCTGATCAATATGTAATAGTGAAGAAGGGTATTTTTGTGGGGAAGGGGTATGCATGTGATGGAATGTTTAAGTTGAATGTTGAAATGAATAAAACTTCTAATTCTGTTTATATGATTTCTTCTACCAATTTTTGGCATGCTCGTTTGTGTCATATTAATGATCATTATGTTGGAATAATGAGTAGTTTAGGATTAATCGCAATTGTTAAAAAGAATTTTGAAAAGTGTGAGGCTTGTAGTAAAGCTAAAATCATTAAAAGGCCTCATTTTCAAGTTGAAAGAAAAACTGATTTGTTAGAATTAGTTCATACTGATATTTGTGAACTTGGTGGAATTATAACTCGTGGAGGTAATAGATATTTTATCACTTTCATTGATGATTTTTCTAAGTTTACATATGTTTGCTTCATGAAAAATAAAAGTGATGCTTTTAAAAATTTCAAAACTTATCTCCATGAGCTTGAAAATCAGTTTGGAAGAAAAATAAAAAGAATTAGAAGTGATAGAGGCCGTGAATATGAATCAAATGAGTTTAATTCTTTTGTTAGATCATTGAGAATAATTCATGAAACTACTCCTCCTTACTCTCCTTCATCTAATGGAGTAGCATAAAGGAAAAATAGAACTTTGGTTGAATTGACTAATACCATGTTTATTGAGTCACATGCACCTTTGAGTTTTTACCTTTGAGTTTTTGGGGTGAAGCTATTCTAACTGCTTATTATGAGTTGAATCGTATACCTCATAAAAAGTCAAAACAAATACCTTTTGAATTGTGGAGAGGTTACGAGCCAAGTTTAGAATATTCAAGAGTTTGGGGTTGTCTAGCCTTTGTGAGGCTAATGGATCCCAAGATTACAAAGTTGGGTAGGAAAGTTACTACTTGTGCTATTCTTGGTTATACTTCAAATAGTACAGCCTATAGATTTTTTAATCTTGAAGATAATATTGTGATAGAATCTGGTGATGCTATTTTTCATGAAAATAAATTTCCTTTTGATTTTAAAAATAGTTGGGGTCAAAGGATTGAACAAAATATTTTGTCACTACCTAGTTCTTCTACTTATACTTTGAAAAATAAAGAAGTTGATGATGTTGAGTTAAGAAGAAGTAAAAGAGCTAGAGTAGAAAAAGATTTTGGTCCTGATTTTTATGTGTTTAATGTTGAAAATGACCCTCTAACTTTGAAAAAAGCATTATCATCACATCATTCTATTTTTTGGTAAGAGGATGTAAATGATGAAATGGAATCTCTAATTTCTAAGAAAACTTGGAAGTTAGTTGATTTACCACTTGGTTGTAAAACTATTGGTTGTAAATGGGTCTTACGAAAAAAATTGAAACCGAATGGTTCTATTGATAAATACAAGGCTAGGCTAGTTGCAACATGTTTTAAACAACTAGAAGGCCTTGAATTTTTTGATACTTTTTCTCCGGTAACAAGAATTACATCCATAAGACTTTTAATTGCTATGGCTGCAATTTATGATTTGCAAATTCATCAAATTGATGGAAAAACTGCTTTTCTAAATGGAGACCTAAATGAACAAATTTATATGGATCAACCCGAGTGTTTTGTTGAAGTAGGCCAAGAAAGCAAAGTATGTAAACTTACTAAATCCCTATATGTATTCAAACAGGCACCAAAGCAATGGCATGAAAAGTTTAATTCCTGCATGATTGAAAATGGTTTTAAAACAAATAGTGTGATTAGTGCATATATCATAAGTCTTGGAATAATTCACATGTGATTATTTGCCTATATGTTGATGATTTGTTGATCTTTGGATCTAACATGAATGTTATTGATGAAGCTAAAAATGTTCTTAGAAGCCATTTCGATATGAAAGATCTTTGTGAGGCAAATTTTATTCTTGAAATAAAAATAACAAGAACATGTGAAGGAATTTTCCTTGACCAGTCACTTTATGTTGAGAAAATTTTGAAAAAATATAACTTTCATGATTACAAGCATGTTGATACTCCTTTTGATTCAAGTGTTCACTTATTTTCTATTAAAAGTGAAAATGATATAATAAATCAAACAGAATATGCTAGTATAATTGGAAGTTTGACATATGTGACTGATTGCACTATGCCTGATATTGCATATGCAGTAGGAGAACTTGGCAGGTTTACAAGAAAGCCAGGTAATGAACATTGGCATGTTGTAACAAGAGTTATGAGATATTTGATTGGAACGGAAAATTGTGGTTTGTTCTATAAAAAATATCCTGTTGTACTTGAAGGCTTTTGTGATGCAGATTGGAACACTTTATTATGTGATTCCTGTTCTACCACTGGTTATGTCTTTACTTTAGGTGGTGGTGCTGTTTGTTGGAGATCAACAAAGCAAACTATCATTGCTAACTCTACCATGGAGGATGAACTAATTGTTTTAGCTTCAGCTAGTGAGGAAGCAAATTGGTTAAGAGATTTTTTGTTTCAAATTCCTTATTTGAAAAACCAATTCCTCTTCTCTTAATTCATTGTGATAGCACCGATGCGATTGGTAGAGTTCAAAACCATTATTACAATGATAAATCCATACCTATAAGGAGGAAACATAGTAATGTAAGATCGTATTTGACAAATGGTACCATTAATGTTGATTATGTCAAACCTTGTGATAGTCTTACAGATCCTCTTACTAAGGCCTTAACAAGAGAAAAGGTCTGGAGCACATCGAGGGGGATGGGATTAAAGCCTAAAAATCCTTGAGTCATATATGAGGAAACCTAACCTGGGTTTAGAGATCCTTTAACCAGGTTCAAATGGAAAAACTAATCATATGATGACATGTTGTGAAAAATGCACTATCTTTTTATTCCCTCCCTATGATGTGAGTGCATTGTGTCCTGTAGTTTTTGAACGTTGAGTTGAAGAAACTCTTAATGAAAATATGTAGCTCGTATGGTTGGATTGTTAAACTTACAGGAGCACTCTCGACAGATTTCACCTATGTGATGTGTGGAAGTAGGTCGCTTCCTATGAGAATGGGGCTTATTCTCAAATGCACTCATGAAACCGGAATAGCACATGGCCATAATGTGCTGGCTTTAAAGCTCATGTAAACACCTTGATTATTATGTGTGAGCAGTGATATTTTATTTCCCTTAAGCAGTCATAGTTCAAGTCTGAGACCACGATGATTCTGGAGTAAAAGTTATTGTTTCACTAAGTAAAGGTTCAATGCAGAGCACACCTTTATTATGCATAGTAGTCTTCTTTCAGCTGATATACTCTCGTATCAAATATTAAAATGAGTGGGCGATTGTTGGTTTTGTGTGATTGTGAGAGCATTTTAATATTCTTTTAATTATATTAAATTGTTTTTTCACACATTTTGTTTTCACTTTCAACATGTCAGAAGTTATGCTATATTGCAAGTGGTGCATAACTACTTTGACTTTGTTTGTCCGTTGGAGTATGGCTTAATTGCCATTCTTGATTAGTGATAAATGCTGATCAGAACGTTGAGGAATTGTTGATACTTTGTGGTTTCTATTAGAATGGGAAATGGTCATTACTTCTCCACATTCATTCTCCATTATCTCACTCTTTATTCCTCCATTATACATTGTAACATATGTAACTCCTAAGGCCATTTCTCTTCACTATTTACTTCCCCATTATCTTCCAATTCATTGCTAGGAAGATTTCTTATAGTATAAATAGTGGTGCTCTTCATTTGGTTTGAAAATACAATATACAAGAAAATATAGAGTGCATAAAGTATTAGTCTAAAAAGAGAGTTCTTATTAGTTGAAGGGAGGTGTTCTTTTTTGTGGAGATTTGGACTCAACTCTTGTCCAGAGTTGTTGAGTTATATTTTGTGAAGGGTGTTGTATCCTGGAGGGGAGAAGTCAAAGAGGACTACTGTTGGACCGGTGAAAACATTTGCTGCGGTGGGCTTGAATTTCCTTAAAGAGAGCCAGATATCCGCACCTCAGTCTGAAGAGATTTATTTCTTCATTTTAGTTTTACTTGTAATCTTTTACTTTTGTTATCTTGTAAGTTTTAACTAACACATGTTATTAGGATCCTCAACACGAGTTTGTTGAGATCATTTCGTCTTCTCCCTAGCTTTTGAGTAAGACCTTCTTGCTTTCAAAGTACTCCAGTTTTATAAGATGTTAGTAGTAGTTCTTTTAAGAAGTCATGGGTCTTGTCCTAACATTCATCTTTGTATAGTAGAGGTTACATAGATAAACAATTTTGGGATACTTAATATACTCAGCAAAGTTTTGTGATTTAGTAAGATGTTTTTAAACGTTTCTTTCAATTCGATGCTTATGTATTATCAAGATTGTATTCCTATTGCAGTAAACCATGATGATGATTATCTTGGGGACCACCAATGATTCTTGAGCACTAGTGTGTTATCATTATGAAGACATCAATAGAGTTTCGGGACGGAATTCTAAAAAAAATTGGGCAGAGTAACGGAAGGGAGCAAAACACTTTAAGAACAATGGAGGGGAAGGACCAAGTTCTCGGGCGAAATCATAAGGAAAATTTGGCAGAGTAACGGAAGGAAGCAAAACACTTGAGCAAAAAAAACTTAAAGAAAACTTAAACAAAAGAAGAACAAGAAAACAATAGAAAAACTTTAAACTTTAAAACATGAAAATAAATACTAAATTAAAATAGAGAGAAAGTACGTACTTACAAACTTTTTATTGATTTAGGAAAAGAGAGAAAATGGATGGGAGAAGGGAAAATGGAGAGAATAGTAGAGAGGTTTTTCAAAGTCGATAAAATTTTGAATGTCTCCTACATATACAAGTTGAAAGCCTTAAATAGGTCTCAAAAGTGCTGACGAATCTAACTTATTATGCTATCTATTTTACATCTGTTCATACACTAATATACTCTATTATTTTAACACATAACTAATAACTATTACACATCTCCGATAATATTTTTCGTAGAAGAGAATATATGCCACATAGCTTCACATATAGCTTTGTTGCATGTATATCTTCTTGTGTTGATTGCTGAAAAATCTTGATTATCAAGTCCATTGTCACTTTGTGTCTTGGACTTCAACTTTTGTGGGGTCCACATGCTAGTGGAATGGTTGACATAGTGAATGTCCTTGCTATTTCCAAAGATAAATTTTGTCAAAATAATCTTTAAAACTTGATATTTTCTTACATTTAACTTTGTAAGGCATATCCTTGGATGTGGGGTCAATTCCTTGTTAATTCTTTTGCTTATGTCAAAGTGTGCTGGCACTTTCTTTTAATTTTTGTGCTATCTTGTTGATCTAATTATATCTTCGTTGCTAAGCAGCAATATCTAATAATTTATATTTTGATTTTGTATCAGTGTTGAGGTTTAAATAAGGCTTACTTGAACCTTTTTTTTAATATTTCTTTGAGATTTAGTCATAATCCCTTCGGAGTGATGAACTTGAAATTATCTTATCATTGCGGACAGCTGGCGCCCGAATTTTAACTGTCTTGATTAAATATGTATTCCTCTGAAAACGGCCTTTGATGTTGAGTTGATAATCGTTGTTGATTTTCTGAAATATTGCTCAATTTGAATGTATCTTGTTAAGAGAAACTTATAATACCTCCGGGGTTTTCGGGGATCTTCTGTCTTCTCATAATATTTGTTGGTGTAGCCGGGCTTCCATAATTTTCATATTTGTAGTATTTGATAGTATCCGTTACACTTGTTGACCTGTAATTGGTAACATTGTTGTCCTCTATTGCTCTTTATTCGGAGCAATCTTTAACTTGTTTGTATGGTTTAACAATCTTCATCTTGTGATTAGACAAAGAAGTAAAAAATGATTTTTTTCATTTTTGGTTATTCTTGGTCTCATTAATTACCTGGAAAATTTTTTTAAAAATTTTGGGAGATTTATTTAAAATTGATAAAAATAAAAAATTTATGGAAAATCCAGGGCTGCGTTGCAGTCATTGTTTAAATTATTTATTTATTGAAAGAGATAAACTCCTAGTGTTAAAAAATCAAGTAGGAGGACAAGGTTTAATAACCTTTATTGTAAAATTTCCTTGATGATAAAGTCAATTTATTTGAAAGATATTTTTATCCTTTATAAAATTACTTTCATCTTTTGACATAGTATTTAGGTAGGGGAATATGAGATTCTTTCCTAGCACTCTAGTATGGATGTCATCTCATTGGGAGGTATAAATCTTTATTTGAGTGATGAAAGAAGTACCTAATATAATTTCTTCATTTATGTCATTGGTTATCATGAAATCATTTATGAAACCAATTTCATTATTGCATATGTAAGCATTTCTGAGCTTATAATTTATTTTAAGCTTTTCCCTTGTTGCGGAGAATAATCGGATAGTGCCTTTATCTAGATATTTATGAGGAATTAATCCTTCAATAATGCAATTTTGATCTACGCCTGTATCAAATAATGCAATTTTATGAATGATATTGTTTTTAACTATAATTAATGTGATGGGTATGTGGTAGCTTTGTGGTCGAGTGACCGTAATTGTATTAATTCATAATTATGATAGAGGTTCTACGAGTGACTCTGCTTCATTTGATGTTTCTCCTTGTTCTGATTTACATTCTTCCAGTTCTTGTTTGGGTGGTACATTTTTAAATGTTTTATTAGTAACTTACTCAATTTCTTAAGTGTTGAGTCTCTGCTTAATTTCATTTATTCCATCTCTTATTTGTACTAATTCGGCTGGAATACTTTGCAGAGTATTTTTTGGTTTGATTGGTTGTTTAAATTTATTCAAAACACTTGTCATATCAAAGGGCTAAATAGTCTTATTATCTGATTGTTTATCAAGAACTAAATCACTTAAAGCGATTAAGTATTTTTTCTTGAAATCAGGATCCACAATATGATCTGTCATATCAAAAAATGTTTCTTTATTATTACTAGTGATGACATTAATAGAATGATTCTTGCAGGTGCAAATTGCACTGCCGCATTCACAAGAGTATGACGACTTACTATCATCAGAATCATAGGCTATATTTAGATGATCTTCATCGCTAAGATTTTCATCGAAGGAGGAGTTGTTTTTATTATTTTCTAGGATATAATACAACTTATCTTTAACTTCTTCTTCTAATTCTAACATATTAATTTGGTCTTTCTTTTTATTGGTGGCTGGACAATCTTTTGCTTGATGTCCTGCTTTTCCACACCCACAACACCTTTCAGTGTTGTTTGGTTTAAATCTATTTTTTCTAGGGTCATGGTTGAGCCTTTTTTTGTAATGACGGGTTTCTTCTTATTTATGGTCATTATTATGACTTCTTTTAATTCTTTTAGAAGACTCTTTTGAGGGGGAAGATAGTTTAATATCACCGAAGTCTTCACAAAAATTTCCTAGTTCTTTTTTTGATATTTTACTATCCTTTTTAGTTGATTTTTAAGTTTCATATCTATGCATAATTCTAATCGAGTAATATTTATAAAACTTATGAGGTCTCCATAGGTTAACTGATTATAAAGAATTTTTCCTTCAAACCTATCTTTTCATTTTATCCTAACCTTTTAAGCAAATAGTGTTGGTAAACAACTAATAAATTTTCTTTCCAATAGTCATGATTGCAGTCTTTGCGAATCATAACTTTGTTTACGAAGACATATTTTTACACCTAAAACCATCTAACTTTGGACAAGATAGATTAGATAATATTTCTAAACTTCTATCTTGAAAGAATTGAGGTTCACCTATAAAGTGTTTAGTTATACTATAAATTAAGCAGGCAGTAGCATCTTCTAGAATTTGATTTTCTATATTTGCCCCCCATGTTCAGTTTTAACTATAGGGATGATAGTAGTTGCATTTACTAACTTTTCTCTATTATCGTCGGTGAGGTAGTTGTCCCACCATTTTTGTAATGTGGCATTAAATCCGGCGGTAATTAAAGTGGCAGCTTGTTTATCAGATAGAATTTTTATTTTATATATCTTAATGGTCATACCCATTTCATGTAATTTATTACATATTTGATGTTCTCCGAGTCCATCAATATTCCCTTCCGCAATCTCACTTTCAGAGTGTGAAGTATGTGATAGAAATTTGTTTTCTTCATACTGCATATCCGGAAAGGAAGGTCTCTTATAATAATTCTTTTTGATGGAATAATTAGAACATAATTTATTAATCCAATATCAATATATTTGGATAAGATATTTATGGCCTTGAATTTTAGCTTTTCATTAATTATTCCTATAAGTTCATCAGTAATTTCAAGTTTCTCTTGAATGTTAGAAAATTTATCTTTGAGAAGTTCAGGTAATTTAAATATTAGGTGAATTTCTAAATTATTATTTTTACTCTTATAGGAAGAGCTTAGCTTATCTTTAATATCCGATTTATTATTAGCTTTTAAGATTTGATTAGATACTACGTAAAGTAGTTGATTTGTATAATTGTTTTGTTGTAGCATTTTATATATATTCTTATTTATAGGATCATCTTTTGTGTCTATTATGTCAATTTTAAAGGGTGAGGCAGTAATTACTTTATTCTCTATTGTTAAAGTAATTTCGTCTAACGGGGGAATCGTAGACTCAACTGTTTTATTAAATTTAGTAGTATACCATTTATTAACGAGCATGTTTAATGAATCTTTTTGGTCATATAATTTTCCGATGTATTCAAACCATTTTAAAAATTCTATGTTACATTTTAATCTTTTCATATCACTGAACCATTTATTTGTAAAGGTTATTCTTTCTGATAAAGAATATATGTGTATATATCATTCCTTTTTAATGGAGTTTTCTTGACTAGTCCAAAGTTTATCTAAATATTTAATATCTGGTTCAAAAGGTTCATCTAATCTAATCATGCATAAAGCACCCTTTACTTCTTGAATTTTACAAGTAGTGGTATTAGTATATTTTATGGGTTTAGGATTTTTAATTTCATATTCTACTATGGAAATAGTTTCTGAGAAATCTACCCCCTTTAATTTTTTATCTATCTCCTCTAAGGATATTTCATCTTCATCTTTTGATATGGAGAAAGAAGGTCTAGAAAATGATATTATTTTACTTGAAGAGATCTTATCATATGATTGGGATCTTACAAATTTTGAATCTATTGATCCATCTCAAAATTGAATTACTTGGTCAATATGTGGATTCTCCTCTTTAATTTCTGGCTCTGTTATGGAGTCAAAATGAAATCATCTTCTGTTAATACGTCATCCCATTTTATCATCTTTGAGACAAAGGTGTCATTATGGTTATGATTTACTTCCATGAGCATGGTAACTCCTTTAATACATAGCATTTTAGCCCTAGGGGCTAAGGTAGTTTTCATTAATCTATAATATACCCAATATATTATGGCTATTTCTCTAGTATTAACTTTATTGTTAATATTTTAAGTCTTAACATTCAAAGTTAATGTATCAATTACGTTCTGATCATTAATATCTATTGAATAATTAGGATAACAATTAAAGTATACCAGGTCATTGGCAAGGTTACTTTGTAGTACTGCTAATAATGAATCATCAAAATTTAATAATCTATTGTCTCTTAAAAGAATACATATGGTTACATCTAAACCTAATCTATATAATGGTTTGAATGCTACCTGGACAAGTCCTATGTGAAAAAATTTATAATTCCTCTTATATTTATTAATATCATTGGTTGCTAATAATCTAATAGTTTTAATATTTTTATTTATAGCAATAGTAGACTCAGAAGACATAATATTATAATTTCTATTAAAATCAAAGTGTCCTATTTTATAAACCTTTTTAAAGTGTTCTTTAGGAATATTTCAATTTTGTAGATCATTTTCAATTTCCTTAGGATTTCACAAATTTCTTTAGGATTCCGTCCCGAAACTCGATCCGTCCACTCAATTGGTATCAGAGCCAAGTTGGCCGGGAAGGGTATGGGTAGGAGCGGCTAAGTCCCTACGCTGTCTTTGGGTGAACGGCGTTGAAACTTAGATTGCGGTCGGGGTGGTAAGTTTGGAGTTTGGTAGTTGTTGTTCTTCTTCCACTTATCTTATTAGTTTTATTCCTTGAAATGGGGTAACTGGATAATTCTCGGTTTAGACGTTGGCAAGTCTGTACTTTTTGTTAGATTAGCTTAGACTCTGTGTGTCGTAGAGCCGGACCCGGAGGATGTTCCCATCGCCAAGCCTAGAGGAATAAGATTAAAGAAAATTAGTGAAAAATGTAACAACAATTACTACACAAAGAATTTATTATTTCGATAGTAATGTTTTAAGTAGACATTTAAGCCCAAGAGTAGTGTTATTCTACCCGCTAGATACTCCATTAACTTAAAATGAGACCACCTACTAGACACTGTAATTTTATTAAACATTTATGATATTAAAACTTTTGAGTCTACTATTACTATTAATAAAAATATTGAGACTATAAGATTGCTAGCAACTAACAAAGTCAATAGTTATAAGAAAAAATATAAATTTCTTCATATAGGACTTGTCCAAGTAATGGTAAACTTATTATATAGGTTGGATTCAGATGTACCCATATATCTTTTGTTAAGAGACAATAGGTTATTAAATTTTGATGATTCTTTATTGACAGTAGTAGAAAGTAACCTTGCCGATGGCCCGGTATACTTTAACTGTTATCCTAATTATTCAATGAATATTAATGATCCAAACATAATTGATACAATAATATTGAATGTTAAAACAAAAAATATGAATAGTAAGGATACTATTGGGAAAATAGCCGTAATATATAATATATTATTAATTAATGAAAACTACCTTCGTCCCTAAGGATAAGATGGTAAATAATAAAGGAGTTACCATACTTATAGAAGCATATTATAACACCTTGTCCCAAGAATAATAAATTGGAATAACATACTAATAAATGATTGCATTTTGACTCCGTTACAGAGCCAGAATTTGAAAAGGAAAAATCAAAATTTTACCAAATAATTCAACTTCAAGATAAAGAAATAAATAAAAAATTAAAAGGGGTAGATTTCTTAGAAACCAATCCCAAAATAGAACATAGGAATTCTAAACCCACAAAATCTCCAAGTCCCACTACAAGTAAAATTCAAGGAATAAGAAAATATATTGGCATGATTCGTTTAGATGAACCTTTTGAATCGGACTTTAATATTTAAACAAACTTTGGACTAGTCCAGAGAATTCTATTAAAAACCAATGGTTTATACAAAGATATTCTTTATCAGAAAGCTGAACCTTTAGAAATAAATGGTTTAGTGATATGAAAAGATTAAAATGTGACATAGAGTTTTTTAAGTGGATTGAATACACAGAAAAATTAGACGATCAAAAAGAGTTGCTAAATATGCTGGTTAATAAATGGTATACTACTAATAACAAGGTATTTGAATCTAAAATTTCTCCTTTATAAGAAATTAGTCTACCTGTTGACGGTAGAATTATTATCGCCTCACCTTTAAAATGGATATAGTCGATACTAAAGGAGATCCCAAAAAAAGGATATAAACATAATTCTGCAACAAAATAATTATACAAATCAACTACTTTATGTAGTCTCTAATCAGATTCTTGAAGCCGATACTAAATTAATTTTTCAAGATAAACCAAGTCTTTCCTACATTGATAAAAATAAAAACTTAGAAACTCATCCAATATTTAAACTACTAGAATTTTCTAACGAAAAATTCCCTGGGTTTCAAGAAAAGTTTTAAATCACAAATGATCTTATAGAAATTATTTATAAAAATAAAAACTACAAATATTAATACCCTGTACAAAAATGATAATAAAGATATTAATAAATTAAGTTCTAATTATTCCACTAAAAATAATTTCTATAAGAAGCCCTCTTTCCGGATATGTAATACGAAGAAAATGAGTTTCTACCTCATACTTCGCATACGGGAAGAGAAATAGTTGAAATGAATACTAATGGACTAGCGGAACATCAAATTTATGATAAATTACATGAAATGGGAATGACCATTACGGCTTATAAAATAAAAAATTATCAGATAAATAATCCGCTACTTTAAATACAGCTAGATTTACTGGCACATTAAATAATTGGTGGGATAATTATTACACAAAATATAATAGGCAAGTATATTAAATACTACAACTATTATCCAAATTATTAAAGATGAATCTTAAGGGTAAACAATAGAGAATCAAGTCTTAGAAGATGCCACTGTCACCTTAATTTATAACATAGTTAAACATTTTATTGGAGAACCTTAACTTTTTCAAGATAGAAGTCTAGAAATATTATCTAATCTATCTTGTTCAAAGTTAGACGATTTTAGATGATATAAAGATATTTTTCTCAACAAAGTTATGATTGGAAAGAATTGTAATCACGATTATTGGAAGGAAAAATTTATTAGTGGTCTACCCAAGCTATTTGCTGAAAAGGTTAGAATAAAATTAAAAGATCGATTTGAAGGAAAAATTCCTTAAAATCAATTAACCTATGGTGACCTCATAACTTTTATAAATATTACTGGATTAGAACTATGTACCAATTTAAATCTTAAGAATCAACTAAAAAGATATAGTAAAATATCACAAAATGAACTAGGAAACTTTTGTCAAGACTTTGGTTATATTAAACTATCCGCCCCATAAAAAGAGTCTTCTAAAAAAGAGAACAATAAAAATAAACATAAACTAGAAGAACCTCGTCATTACAAAAGAAGATTCAAAAGGTCTAACAGTAACCCAGTTAAAAATAGATCTAAACCAGATAACACTAAAAGGTGTTGGGGCTGTGGAAAAAGAGGATATCAAGCCAAAGACTGCCCAACCACTAATAAAAGAAAGAGAAAATTAATATGTTAATTTTGATGAAGAATTTAAAAATAGATTATATTCTATTTTAGTAGTAAATAATTCCTCCTCCGATAAAAATCATAGCAACAGTGATTAGCTAAAGATGACCTAAAGTTCTGAAAATAGTAAGTCATCAAACAATTGTGAATGTGGAAGTGCAAGTTGCACCTGCAAAAATTATTCCATAAATTTCATTACTAGTAGTAATGAGGACATATTTCGTAATATGATAAATCATATTAAAAATCCTGGTTTTAGGAATAAATACCTAATTGTTTATTCTTTGAAAAACAACCTGACAATAAAACTGTTAAACCTTTTCATATGACAAATGTTTCGAATAAATTTAAACAATCAATTAAATTTAAAATAAATTTTCAAAATATTCTGGAAGAATTCTTACAAAAAAGAGATAAAATAAATAAAATTAAGTAGAAACTCAACACCTTAGAAGCTGACATAATTACTAAATTACGACCTAATCAGGAACCGGAAAATTATGAATCTGAACCTGAAGAAACATCAAAAGAAGTAGAATCCCTCGCAGAATCTCTATCTAAATTAAGAATTAATACTATTACGGTTATTAGACCGCAAGGTATCCATACCAAAATACTAGGTAAAATCTTATATTCCCCTACTTATACTATACATTAAAACAAGAGAGTAATTTCCTAAAAGAGAAAAATTCTTTTAAAATAAATCTATTTTCACATCAAGAAAATTATACAATAAAAATTACTAAACCTTCCCCTCCTCCTAAATTTTACCTAGCCTTCTTTATTGCACTAGGAGTTACTCAATTTCAAAATAATTTAAATAATTACTGCAACGCAGTTCAAAATATTTTTTATAAAAATTATGCATTTTCTAGATGGAAAATATTATTATACAACTTTTCTTTTAAAATAAAGGGAGGAAATCTCTCAAAAATTTTAATAAAAGAGTTTTTTCGGGAAATAATGAGTCCAGGAATAAGACCTTTCCCAACGTTCAAACCCAATAAAAGATGAAATAATCATTTTATAAAGAAGATCAAACAAAATAAGAAGATATATACATCTATTACCTCATATCAAAATATAGTATACCCTCACCATTAAAAGAACCTATAACTAGCTGACACAAGCTACAACCACTTCATTTAGTTTTTCGGGTAACTTAATCCTCCTCGATCAATAAAAATATTTCAATCCAAACAAAAGATAGTTACAAGATGAAAAATGCAGAGATATACCAACAAGAGAATTTTGGGGCCACTCCCCAAAAAGAATAAGATAAGGCTACGCCAATAAAAAATAATTTGAGTTAACAGTGTTACAGGTACTTCCAATTACCGTACTTGATAAAACTATGGAAATTATGGATTCCAAGATTTACTAAAGCCCTGCTACACCAACAAAAATTATGTGGAGACGGAAGATCCCCTCAAGATCTGGAGGCATTATGAATTTATTTTAATCGATTCCGATTCGGTAGAAATTGAGAATATATTTGACGAAAGTAATCCAGATAGCTTACAATATTCAAAGTTCACTATCAAAAGAATCTTGAGTCTATTTGAATGGTTTGAAGATCATCAACATACCTCTATTCACTTATCAAAAGCTCATCGATCCCAAACATATAATTGGTATAATTATAAAGCGCCTGGTATAACTTTATTTTTGTTAGGCCAAATACCCACACTTTGTTTATCAAATATTCAGAAGAAATTAAGAACGCGATAATTCTCCGATGGTTTTACGAATGGTGGAAATAGTTCGGAGGAAACAAACAGGTATTATCAACTCAAAATCAATTACAGTTTGACAAATTTCAGGTAGAAAGAAATATATCTACCTTATGAGAAAATATTAAATTATGCAAGTTCTTTATTGTCAAAAGGTCTCTTATACTTTTAGTTTGTCCTTAGACATTCGTGAATTTGAATGGTTCAAATATTAAAGCAAGACCAACAAAATTAAAGAATGGGCACCAGCTATCCACAAAGATAAGTTAGATTCAAGTTCATCACCCCAAAGGGATTATGACAAGTCCAAAGAAAGATTAAACAGAAGGCTCGAGGAAGCCAAACCTCAACACTGATACCAGAATAAAAAATTAATTTATTGCATATTGTTGCCTCCCATGAAGAGCTTAGCAACGCAGATATGTTAGATTTACAGGGAATAACACAAGCATACATTATTAATTAAAAGAAAGTGTCAACACACTTTGATGATGAAGAAATGAGGGTATGTATCATCTTCAATAAAAAACAAGAAAATGTCAAGCATGTGTTATCATTTATTATGTCAATAAATAAGCAAACATATGGACCCCGCAGGAATAAAGTCCAAAGCTACAAAGTGACAAAGTGGACCCCACAGGAATAAAGCCACAAAGTGACAAAAGGACCAGATAACAAGATCTATGTTCTGAAGAAAACATTTCAGCAAAAGAAGATAAACATGCAGTAAAGGTTGCGTGGCATCTATTCCAAGCCACGTACAACTATTATCAATTATTTGTAATAGGTAGTAGTTACGTGTAAAAAGAATAATGGGTATTAGTGCATGCACAGATATAAAATAGAGAGCATAATAAGTTAGATTAGTCAGTATTTTTTAGGCCTATTTAAGGCTTTCAACTTGTATCAGTAGAGGGCATTCAAAATCATACGACTTTGAAACCTCTCTACAATTCCTCTCAATTTCCCATCTTTTCCATCTCCCATCTTTCATGTTCTCTCATTATTTTAATCAAAAAAAGTTATTTTGTAAGTATACTTTCTCTACTACTTTTATTAATAAGTTTATGTTTTAAATTTAAAGTATAAAGTTTTAAGTTTTTTCTATTGTTTTCCTGTTCTACTTTTTTTAAATATTTTTTTAAAGTGTTTTGCTTGTTCTTGGTCCCTTCCGTTACTCTGCCCAAATTTTCTTAGGATTCTGTCCCGGAACTCAGATTGTCCCCTCCATTGGTATCAGAGCTAAGTTGGTCGGGAAGGGTATGGGTAGTGTCACATCTGGGGTGCACCCCCATAAGTAATATGACGTACTTGAACTCTCAAAGGTCTTATACCATCCCATAGTTATCATTCATCGCATTATCATAGGTATATTTAGCGAAAAATTTAAAACTTTTCATAGCACATCATATGCTAGAAACTTCACTTCATATATAAAAAATATCATAAGTACACATTTAAACTCTAGTCTCTTTTTGCCATCCTAGACTCAACATTCTAAGGGTACCTTAGGGACACGACCCTTACAACATCATACATAAGTACAATATTTAAGAACTTTACATTAAACTAAACAATAGGACATCCTTGGACTTAAGGATTCCTTTCCTTGAGCTTGGGAATCACATATCAAGCTCCTCAATCATAGCGACATCATTTAAGCATCCATAACCTACACTTTGTGTAAAAAGTAGAGAAGAATGGTGTTATTACAAGAATGCACTAAGTATGGCAACCATGCAAAAATATGCATTTAAAAGGGACTTTTTTCTTGAAATCATACTTCATGCCTTTTTGAGAAAACTTCATAAAAACTTGATACAATAGCATTTATATCATTCACATACTTCATATGGACATATTCAAAGGCTAAACATTATATAAAATCACATATAGAATTTAAGCTACATTTGGGGTCACTTTAAAGTGAGCTCCTTTCACTTTACAGTGACTAATTCCCTTTTACAGTGAATATCTTTTCTTTTAACTCCTTAACCTCCCAAGTAACTCTCTAGTGATATTTGGTGCAATGCATCACCTTAGGGCCACAAAGAAAGCATACATACAACCTACATAAGCCAACACATATCATGATAGAAGTATAATGCATCATAGACACACTTAAGTCAAGTCTCTAAGGGCTTTACAGTAAGCTACATCAACTTGCACATCTATTCACTTCACTTCACATAAATCATTATAAGACCTTACTCATGACCCCAATCTAAGTCTACTAGTACAATGTACATGTGAAACCCCATAACCTCAGACATACATAGTAAACCTTTCATGAGACCATAAGCCTTAACACTCTATTTCATACACCAACAAGTAAGTGAAGACAACTTCATTCATGTCAAGCAAGACCTTCATCATATGGTCATTAAGACCAACATATTGTATATAAGAACAAGACCACATCACATAGACTCATTCATGCACATCTTCATAACAAGTAGACATACACCACAAAGTCATGCATAAGGAACATGTACATAGTTACATGCATTAGAACACCTTCCTAGGACTTCCCTCAAGTGACACTTGTGTAATACATAGGTGAAGCATACCACCATCTACACTAAGCAACTACCCTTAGGTTATCCTAGTTAGGATCCTTACTTTACTTCCATTGTCCATTTTACTTTAGGGATACTATAGCCTTAACCGACACTAAGACCATGGGTGCTACATGGAATTTGGTGTTGTAGAGACTTACACTAAGGGAAGGTTTTCTTACATAGCCAAGGTAGAACATTAACACATGCTAGAATCTTAGTTGATATCGCTTGCTAGATCCTATGTGGCAAGCATAGTTTATGGAACTTGGGGGCCATCATGGAAACATCACTCTACACCCTTTTTGGGTCATGAGGCTATCCACCCCGTGAGGTCTATGGTGACCTACCTTCAGACAATGGGAAAGGACACCCGTCATCTTCAAGTTCACTCGGTGCTAAGCTAAGTTCCCTTTTTATTAAAAAGACTTTATTAAATTTATCTCATAAATTAGGCTTAGGAGAGTCATTCCCTCATATGATTAGCTCATTGGTCCTAGATAAGAGTTCATCAACTTAAATCATGTGAGAAACCCTTTCACATGGACATAGCATATGTAAGCACCTATATAGTTTAGGGTACACTTGAGCACACCTTTCAAGGCCCCTCTATTGACTAGATCTTCATACATGTGTGTGTATACTTATATGTGAGCGAACCTTTCACATAACACAAAAATGTCACACATGTTCATATATCAATGCATAAGTCTATAGGTGTGACTATATGAGCAATCATTTCATATTAACACATTAAGATACTATGCACATCCATATTTTATCATATCATATACTTAACATCATTGCATATAAGTCATACTCATAACATGTTCATAAAATTCTATGCATGTACTTAGAAGACCAACCTAGGAACTATCCTATCAATGCACACATGTACAATGCATAGACAAGGATTCAATACCTTTGTCCATACTAGTGCACTTATCAAGTCATTCTAGTGAATGATACATCACACAACATCATAAAATAGATAGCATAGCACAAGCCTCATTTATTTCAAGACTTACAACATCTTACAGTAAGCTCTAGTCTTTATGAACCTATATTAGCATCACATATAACATTATAAGACCTCATCATAGACATCAAGTACACATAACCTTTTACATGCTCATGACATTAGCAACACAACCTAGATTCACAACTAGAGTAGAAGACTAGGCACAAGTTACACATAAAGTGATCATCATAACCACACACTCATACATTCATCAATTTGCCTTCAAGGCCATAGTCAACACATATATATTGACGATAAAGTAAACACCGCCACCATAAGTGAACCATACCACAGAATTCCATACATGGCTTCATCAACTATAATAAAATAGAAAAGTAGAGAGGAATAGCCATTCTTACCAATTCATTAATCTTTGATCATCATTGATCAATACACCTTTTTAATCATCAATTTATAATTATACGGCAGTATCTAAATATACATTTAATCATGAAAGAAAATCATGTACAAGTCGCTACAAGATCATACTACAACCTAATACAATACATCACATATATACTAGAAAGTAGAGAGTAAAATATCATCAACGAAATTCCTAGTCTTGTTCATCAATAATACTGTATCAATAATATACATTTAGGGCAGTAGCTAAAGAGATAGAACATCATATCTAAATCATGCTTCATTCACCCTAGAATATAGATCACAACACATACATTACTCCATCAAGTCTATAAGCTAGAAGAACCTAAATCAATTCATACCAAGCCTTTTTACTTTGATCATACAAGATTTACACCCACAATTCAACCATGATATTAACCTAAGGAAGTAGCTACAAGTGTCTTAACATAATTGAATTTCACTTTTATACATTTAAAAATCAATGTTACGGTGAACACATCGAGGCATAGACTAGTCATGTTCAATTCTTATACATTGATCCAATTGGATCATTCATAAATAACTCACCATAAATATACTTAAATAATAGTATATGTGAGCAATTCAACATAATAGAATCACAATTCAATCAATAACAAGCCACGATCACAATGCCCATGCAAGGGCTAAATTGAGTTTGGGAAGGGACATGGATTCACCATGAAATTGGATTGAAATTCACTTTAAAACCAATACATTATCATCAATTCATCATGATTAAACCTTTAAAAACGTTTTTAGAAAGAACCCATGGCTAGATTGAAGAAGGAGAAGTTTGATCATGAAATCTCTTTTGAAGACTTTGAGATTAACTCTCTAGATGGAAGGATAACTAGAGATGAAGGATCATAATACCTTAATATAGGAGAAAACCTCTAAAACTTGATGAACAATCCATGGGAATCCAAGCTCCAATATTTTCTTGAGCTTCACCTTCAATGGAGGTTTCTAGGGAGAATTGGTTTTGGAGGGAAAGTCTATTTTGTGTGAATTTGATTGGGAATGGGTTGATCACATTTTTTATCACTTATATACACCCAAAAATAACCAAATAAACCGTTTAGGGTCAGGTTAGCACGTTGCGTGAATATCTCATTCACCCCTTTAATGAAACAGTGCGCAGGCAGCTTGAGACAGCCTACACCAACGGCCACAATCGACGCTCAGTAGGTCCATTGACGGAACGTCTGTGGCTTGCAATGATTGGGTCTTGGGCTGTCATTTGGCTGAGCCTTATCCAGGCTAAGTTTCCATCGACGACACCACCATTGACGGGCAGTTTGTCAACAAACGGGGCGTTGTTTGGTTCAGTTGATTGACACTGCCAAGGCAGTGTCTCAACAGCCTTTGGCTCCTTCTTGTGGTCCCTTTTACGGGGCCCTTTGGAAGTCGTACCCGGACTTTTCCAATGTGAATATACACATTAACATGTTTAATACCTTACATGAAAGTTTCACACAAAATGAACACGTAAGACACATCCAAACATGCAAGGCACACCCAAGACACACATGAACGTCTCAAGTGCTAAATTTTGAACGTCGTAGACGTTCTTGGATGTTTGACCTCCAAACTTCATGAAACTCCATAAACTGCCTATAAACATCATTATTACTCATTTTAATACTTCATAAGCACGTTACACACTCAAAAACACATAAAATCATCTAAGGCCCCTTTGGCGACTAGTCGTCAAACTTTTTGGTCGTCCCTTGACGTTTGACTTCCAATTCATCTCAAACTTTACACACTGCCTCAATTCCATATTATAAACCATTTTAGGAACTTATACCGTTATGACAAACATGTTAGGCTCTATACACCCTAACTCATTTTGGAGGTCTTACAGGTAGGAGCGGCTAAGTCTTTACGCTGTCCTTGGGCGAACGGCGTCGAAACATAGGTTGCGATGGAGGTGGTAAGTTATGAGTTTGGTAGTTTTTGTTATTCTTCCACTTGTCTTCTTTGTTTTATTCCTTGAAGTGGGGTAATAGGATAATTCCCAGTTTAGACGTTGGCAATCCCGTACTTCCCGTTGGATTATCTTACACTTTGTGTATTGTAGATCCGGACCCGGAGGGTGTTCCCGTCGCCAAGCCTAGAGGAATAATATCATAGCAAATAAGTGGAATAAAAACACCAACTACTAAACTCTGAACTTACCACCCCGACGGCAACCTAAGTTTTGACGTCATCCGCCCAATGACAGCGTATGGACTTAGTCGCTCTTACCCATACCCGTCCCCTCCATTGGTATCAGATCCAAGTTGGTCGGGAAGGGTATTGGTAAGAGCAGATTAGTTCCTACGATGTCCTTGTGCGGACGGCGTCGAAACTTAGGTTGCGGTCGGGGTGGTCAGTTCAGAGTTTGGTAGTTGTTCTTCTTCCACTTATCTTCTTAGTTTTATTTCCTGAAGTAGGGTAACTGGATAATTCCTGGTGTAGATGTTTGAAAGCCCGTACTTTCCATTGGATTAGTTTAGACTGTGTGTTGTAGAGCGGACCCGGAGGGTGTTCCCGTCGCCAAGACTAGGGGAATAAGATCAAAGAAAATTAGTGAAAAATGTAACAACAATTACTACACAAACAATTGATTATTCCGGTAGTAATCTTTAAAGTAGACATTTAAGCCCAAGGATAGTGTTCTTCTCCCGCTAGATTCTCCCTTGAATTAAAATAAATTCACCTACACATAAAAATATTTTAAATAGTATTGACATCTCTGCCACCTCTAATAAAATTGCAAAAATAGAAAATGATCTACAAAATTGGAATATTCCTAAAGAACACTTTAAAAAGGTTTATAAAACAAGACAATTTAATTTTATTATAAGTTATAATATTAAGACTTTTGAGTCTACTATTGCTATCAATAGAAATATTAAAACTATTATATTATTAGCAACCAATGATATTAATAGATATAAGAGGAATTATAAAGTTCTTCACATAGGACTTTTCCAGGTAGCAGTCAAACCATTATATAGATTTGATTTAGATGTACCCATATTTCTTCTTTTAAGAGACAATAGATTATTAAAGTTTGATGATTCATGATTAGCAGTAATATAAAGTAACATTGCCAATGACCCGGTATACTTTAATTGTTATCCTAATTATTCAATAGATATTAATGATCAAAAAGTAATGCATACATTTACTTTGAATGTTAAAACTAAAAATATGAATAGTAAAACTAATCTAGAGAAATAGTCATAATATATAGGATAAATTATAGATTAATGAAAACTACCTTAGCCACTAGGGCTAAAATGGTAAGTAATAAAGTAGTTACCATGCTCATGGAAGCAAATCATAACCATAATATCATCTTTGTCCCAAAGATTATAAAATGGGATGACCTATTAACAAAAGATGATTGGCCTTTTCACTCCTCAACAGACCAGGAATTAAAGAAGAGAATGCACATATTGACCAAGTAATTCAATTTCCATATGGATTAATAGATGTAAAATTTCTAAGATCCTAATCTTGTGATCAAATCTCTTCATGTAAAAGAATGTCATTTTCTACACCTTTCTCCATATTAGAAGAGGAAGATAAAATATCCTTAGAGGAGATAGATAAAAAATTAAAAGGGGTAGATTTCTCAGAAATTATTTCCAAAGTAGAATATGAAATTCAAAATCCTAAACCCATAAAATATACTAATCCCAGTACTAGTAAAATTCAAGAAGTAAAGGATGATTTATGCATGATTAGATTAGATGAACCTTTTGAACCTGATATTAAATATTAAGATAAACTTTGGACTAGTCAAAAAAATTCCATTAAGACACAATTGTATATACAAAGATATTCTTTATCAGAAAGAATAACCTTTAGAGATAAATGGTTCAGTGATACAAAAAGATTAAAATGTAACATAAATTTTTTAAAATGATTTGAATACACCGAAAAATTATATGACTAAAAAGAATCATTAATAAATGGTATACTACTAAAAATAATAAAATTATTGAGTCTACGATTCCCTCGTTAGAAGAAATTAGTTTACCAATAGAGGATAAAGTAATTAGTATCTCACCCTTTAAAATGGACATAATAGACACAAAAGGTGATCCTACAAATAAGGATATAAATAAAATACTACAACAAAACAATTATACAAATCAACTACTTTACGTAGTATCTAATCAAATCTTAAAAGCTAATAATAAATTTGATATTAAAGATAAGTCAAGTTCTTCCTATAAGAGTAAAAATAAAGATTTAGAAATTCACCCAATATTTAAATTACCTGAACTTCCCAAAGATAAATTTCCTAACTTTCAAGAGAAATTTGAAATTACTGATGAACTTATAGGAATAATTAATGAAAAGATTAAATCCAAGGCCATAAATACCTTATCCAAAGATAATGATAATGAAATTAATTAATTACCTTCTAATTATTCTATCAAAAAGAATTATTACAAGAGACATTCCTTTCTGGATATGCAGTATGAAGAAAACGAATTTCTATCACATACTTCACACTCTGGAAGTGAGATTGCGAAATGGAATATTGATGGACTCGCGGAACATCAAATATATAATAAATTACATAAAATAGATATGGGCATTACGGCATATAAAATAAAAAACTTATCTGATAAACAAGCTGCTACTTTAATTACCGCCTAATTTACTGGCATATTAAAAAATTGGTGGGACAACTACCTCACCGACGATAATAGAGAAAAGGTAGTAAATACAAGTACTATTATCCCTATAGTTAAAACTGAACATGGAGGCAAACTATAGAAAATCAAATTCTAGAAGATGCTACTATCAGCTTAATTTATAGTATAATTAAACACTTTATAGGTGAACCTCAATTCTTTCAAGATAGAAGTTTAGAAATATTATCTAATTTATCTTGTCTAAAGTTAGATGATTTTAGGTGGTATAAAGATGTCTTCATAAACAAAGTTATGATTCGCAAAGAATGTAATCATGAATATTGGAAAGAAAAATTTATTATTTATTTACCAACATTATTTGCTGAAAAGGTTAGGATAAAATTAAAAGATAGGTTTGAAGGAAAAAATCCTTAGAATCAATTGACCTATGACGACCTCATAAGTTTTATAAATATAACTGGATTAGAATTTTGCACGGATATGAAACTTAAAAATCAACTTAAAAAGTATAGTAAAATATCACAAAAGAACTAGGAAATTTTTGTGAAGACTTCGGTGATATTAAACTATCTTCCTCCTCAAAAGACTCTTGTAAAAGAATTAAAAGAAGTAATAAGAATGACCATAAATAAGAAGAAATCCGTCATTACAAAAAAAGGCTCAACCATGATCCTAGAAAAAATAGGTTTAAACCAAACAACACTGAAAGGTGTTGTGGGTGTGGGAAAATGGGACATCAAGCAAAAGATTGTCCAGCCACTAATAAAAAGAAAGACAAAATTAATATGTTAGAATTAGAAGAAGAAGTTAAAGATAAGTTGTATTATATCCTAGAAAATAATAAAAACAACTCCTCCTTCGATGAAAATCTTAGCGATGAAGATCATCTAAATATAGCCTATGATTCTGATTATTGTAAATCGTTAGAACCTTGTGAATGCGGCAGTGCAATTTGCACATGCAAAAGTCATTCTATAAATGTCATCACTAGTGGTAATAAAGAAACATTCTTTGATATGATAGATCATATTGAGGATCCTGATTTCAAGAAAAAATACTTAATCACCTTAAGAGATTTAGTTCTTTATAAATAATCTGATAATAGAAATATTAAGCCCTTTGATAAGACAAGTGTTTTAAATAAGTTTAAACAACCAATTAAACCTAAAATAATTCTACAAAGTATTCAGACCGAATTATTACAAATAAAAGATGAAACAAATGAAATTAAGCAGAGACTCAACATTCTAGAAGTTTAATCAATTACTAATAAAATATTTAATAATCCACACCTAAGCAAGAATCGGAATAATATAAATCCGAACTAGGAGAAACATCAAAAGAAGTAGAGTCTCTCGTAGAACCTTTATCAAAATTAGGAATTAATACAATTACGATTATTTGACCACAAAGCTATCACAATACCCATCACATTAATTATAGACAAATAGTACATCATTCACAAAATTGCATTATTTGATACACGTGCAGATCAAAACTGCATTATTGAAGGATTAATTCCACATAAATATCTAGATAAAGGCACTATTAGATTATTCTCCGCAACTGGGAAAAAGCTTAAAATAAATTATAAACTAAGGAATGTTTATATATGCAATAATGACATTGGTTTCCTAAATGATTTCATGATAACTAAAGACATAAATGAAGAAATTATATTAGGTATTCTATTCATCACCCAAATAAAGCCTTATGTCTCCCAATTAGATGGCATCCATACCAGAGTGCTAGGAAAAAATTTGATCTTCCCCTATCTAAATACTATGTCAAAAGATGAAAGTAATTTCATACAGTATAAAAATATATTTCAAATAAATTCACTTTTACATCAAGAATATTTTTACAATAAAGGTTATTAAACCTTCTCTTCCTCCTAGAACTTTTTTGTAACACAGGAGTTAGCTTTTTCAAAAAAAAAATAATTTAAACAATGACTACAACACAACTGTACATTTTCCATAAAAGTTATATAGTTTATCATCATTTTTCAAATAAAGGGAACTCTCCTAGAAAAATTTAGAAGAATTTTTAAGGGAATTAATGAGATCAGGAATAACCAAAAATGAAAAATCATTTTTATACCTCTTCGGCTAGTCACAAGATGAAGATTGTTAGAATCATACAAACAAGTCAAATATTGCTCCGAATAAAAAGCAATAGAGGTCAACAGTGTTATAGGTTACAGGTTCACAAGTGAAGTGTTACAGGTATTATCAAATACTACAAATATGAAAATTATGGGAGTTCTGCTACACCTACAAAAATTATGAGGAGACAACAGATCCCCGCAAGACCCCGAGGTATTATAAGTTTCTCTTAACAGGTACATTTAAATTGAGAAATATTTGAGAAAAACAACAGGTTTTATCAACTCAACAACAAAGGCCGTTTACAAAAGTTTCAGAGGATCACATACTTAATCAATTTGAACGCCAGTTATCCGCAATGATAAGGTAATTTCAGGTTCATACCCCTCCCCCCCCCCCCCCCCCCAAAAGGGATTATGACAACTCCAAAGAAATATTAAAAAGAAGGTTCAAGAAAGCCTTATTTAAATTTCAACACTGATACGAAATCAAAATGTGAATTACTCGATATGGTTGCTTAGCAATAGAGATAGGCACAAAATTATCTCCTTATATTATAAGAAAGTGTCAGCACACTTTGACATCAACAAAAATTAACAAGGAATGGACCCCACATCCAAGGATAATCCATACAAAGTTAAATGTAAAAGAAATAGCAAGTTTCAAAGATTATTATGACAAAATTCAGCTTTCTATAAAGCAAGCACATTCACTATATCAACAATTCCACCAACATGTGGACCCACAAGATTAAAGGTCAAAGCCACAAAGTGACAAAGGATTTGATATCAAGATTCTTTCAGCAATTAATACAAGAAGATATACATGCAACAAAACTATGTGTGCAGCTACATGACATATATTCCCTGCTACGAAAAAGTATTATTAGAGATGTGACTAGTTAGTAGTACCTGTAAAAATAATATAGTATATCATTGTATGCACACATATAAAATAGATAGCATAATAAGTTAGATTAGTCAACACTATTAGTCAGCACTTTTGAGGCCTATTTAAGGCTTTCAACTTGTATCAGTAGGAGGCATTTAAAATCTTACCGACTTTAGAAAACCTCTCTACTATTTTCTCCATTACCTATATTTTACATTCTCCCATACATGTTCTCTCTTTTACTAAATCAATAAAAAGTTTGTAAGTACATACTTTCTCTCTATTTAAAATTAGTATTATTTTCATTTTTTAAAGTTCAAACTTTTTGTATTATTTTCTTGATCTTCTTTTGTTTAGGTTTTCTTTTACGTTTTTTCTTTAAGTGTTTTGCTTCCTTCCGTTACTCTGCCAAAACTTACTTAGGATTCCATCTCGGAATTCGGTCCGTCACCTCCATTGGTATCAGAGCCAAGTTGATCGGGAAGGGTATGAGTAGGAGCGGCTATGTCCCTACACTGTCCTTGAGCGGATGACGTCGAAACTTAGTTGGCGGTCAGGGTGGTAAGTTCGGAGTTTGGTAGTTGTTGTTCTCTTTTTCAGTAATTTTCTTTGATCATATTCTTCTAGGCTTGACGACGGGAAAACCCTCCGGGTTCGACTCTACCACACACAGTATAAGCTAATTCAATGGAAAGTACGGGCGTGTATTGACAAAGTAATTCAATTTCCAGATGGATCCATAGATTATTAATTTGTAAGATCCCAATCTTATAATCAAATTTTTTCAAGTAAAAGAATGTCATTTTCTAGATCTTCTTTCTCCATAACAAAAGAGGAATTTGAAATATCCTTAGAGGAGATAGATAAAAAGTAAAGGGGGTAGATTTCTCAAAAATTATTTCCAAAGTAGAATATGAAATTAAAAATCCTAAACAAATAAAATATACTAATCCCACTACTAGTAAAATTCAAAAAGTAAAGATGCTTTATGCATGATTAGATTAGATGAACCTTTTGAACCAGATATTAATTTTTTAGATATACTTTGGACTAGTCATGAAAATTCCATTAAAAACTAATCGTATCTACAAAGATACTCTTTATTAGAAAGAGTAACCTTTAGAAATAAATGGTTTAGCGATATGAACAGATTAAAATGTAATATCAAATTTTTTTAATGATTTTGAATATACAAGAAAATTAGATGACCATAAGGAGTCGTTAGACATGCTTGTTAACAAATGGTATACTACCAAATATAATAAAATAGTTGAATCGACAATTCCCCCTTTAGAAGAAATTACTTTACCAATAGAGAATAAAATTATTACTGTCCCACCCTTTGAAATGGACATAATAGACACAAAAGGTGATCCTACAAATAAGGGTATAAATAAAATACTACAACAAAATAATTATACAAATCAACTACTTTATGTCGTATCTAATCAAATTCTAATAGCTAATAATAAATCAGTTATTAAAGATAAACCAAGCTCTTCCCAACACTATTTGCTATAAAAGTTAGAATAAAATTAAAAGATAGGTTTGAAGGAGAAATTCCTTATAATCAATTAACCCATGGTGACCTCATAAGTTTTATAAATATTACTGGATTAGTATTATGTACAGATACGAAACTTAAAATCAACTAAAGAAGAATAGTGAAATATCACAAAGGAAGTAGGATATTTTTGTGAAGACTTTGATTATATTAAACTATATGTCCCATCCAAAGAGGCTTCTAAAGGAATTAAAAGAAGCCATAAGAATGATCATAAATCAGCAAAACCCCGTCATTACAAAAAGAGGTCCAATCATGACCCTAGTAAAAATAGATTTAAACCAAACAACTCTGGAAGGTGTTGGGATGTTAAAAAATGGGACATCGATCCAAAGACTTTGCAGCCACTAATAAAAAGAAAGAAAAAATTAATATGTTAGAATTAGAAGAAGAAGTTAAAAATAAGTTGTATTCTATCTTAGAAAAAATGAAAACAACTCCTCCTCCGATAAAAATCTTAGCGATAAAGGAAACTCTACCAAAAAAATTTAAAAGAATTATTCAGGGAATTAATGAGACCAGGAACAACCAAAAATGAAAAATCATTTTTATACCTCTTCGGCTAGTCAAAAGATGAAGATTGTGAAAATCATACAAACAAGTCAAAGATTGCTCCGATAAGAAGCAATAGAGGTCAACAATGTTATAGGTTACAGGTTAACAAGTGTTACAGGTACTATCAAATACTACAAATATGAAAATTATGGAAGTCTTGCACACCAACAAAAATTATGAAGAGACAACAGATCCGCACAAGACCCTGAGGTATTATAAGTTTCTCTTAACAGGTACATTCAGATTGAGCCATATTTGAGAAAATCAACAAGAGTTATCAACCCAACATCAAAGGCCATTTGCAAAAAAATTCGGAGGAACACATATTCAATCAAGACAGATCAAATTCGTACATCATCTATCCACAATATTAAGGTAATTTCAGGTTGATCCTCACCAAAGGGATTATTACAACTCCAATGAAATATTAAAAAGAAGGTTCAAAGAATTCTTATTTAAATCTGAACACTAATACGAAATCAAAATATGAATCATTAGATATTGTTGCTTAGCAACAGAGATTGGCACAATATTTTCTCCTTAATTATAATAAAGTGCCATCACAATTTGACATAAACAAAAATTAACAAGGAATGGACCCCACATCCAAGGATAATCCATACAAAGTTATATGTAAAAGAAATAACAAGTTTCAACAATTATTATGACAAAATTCAGCTTTGGACAAAGCAAGCTCAATTACTATGCCAACAATTCCACCAACATGTGGACCCCACAAGATTAAAGGTCCAAGCCACAAAGTGACAAAGAACTTGATATCAAGATTCTTTCAGCAATCAATACAAGAAGATATACATGCAACAAAGCTACGTGTGCAGCTACGTGACATATATTCCCTGCTACGAAAAAATATTATCAGAGATGTGTAATAGTTAGTAGTTACGTGTAAAAATAATAAAGTATATCAGTGTATGCACACATGTAAAATATACAGCATAATAAGTTAGATTAGTCAGCAGTTTTGAGGCCTATTTAAGGATTTCAACTTGTATCAGTAGGGGGCATTCAAAATCATATCGACTTTGAAATCCTCTCTACCAAGTTCTCTCCATTTCCCCATCTTTTCCATCTCCCATATTCAATGATCTCTCTCCTTTCCTTACATCAATAAAATGTTTTGTAAGTACGTATTTTCTCTACTTATTTCAATATTAAGTTTCATGTTTTAAGAATTTAAAAGTTTTCATTTACTGCCTTCTTGTTCTTATTTTCTTTAAAGATATTCTTTAAGTGTTTTGCTTGTTCTTGCTCCCTTTCGTTACTCAACCCAATTTTACTTAGGATTCCGTCCTGAAACTCGGTCTATCCTCTCCATTGGTATCAGATCCAAGTTGGCCGGGAAGGGCATGGGTAACAGCAGCTAAGTCCCTATGCTGTAGTTGGACGGACGACGTTGAAATTTAGGTTGCGGTCGTGGTGGTAAGTACGAAGTTTGGTAGTTGTTGTTCTTTTTTCACTTATCTTCTTAGTTTTATTCCTTGAAGTGGGGTAATCGGATAATTTCCGGTTTAGACGTTGGCAAGTCCGTACTTTCCGTTGTATTAGCTTGGATTGTGTGTGTTGTAGAGTCGAACCCGGAGAGTGTTCTCGTCGCCAAGCCTAGAGGAATAAGATCAAAGATAATTAGTGAAAAAGGTAACAACAATTACTACACAAAGTATTATTCTGGTACTAATATTTAAAGTAGACATTTAAGCTCAAGGATAGTGTTCTTTCCTCCGCTAGATTCTCCCTTGAATTAAAATAAATTCACCTACACATAAAAATATTTTAAATATTTTTAACATCTCTTCCACCTCGAATAAAATTGCAAAAATTGAAAATGATCTAAAAAATTAGAATATTCCTAAAGAACAATTCAAAAAGGTTCATAAAACAGGACATTTTGATTTTATTAGAAATTACAATATTAAGACTTCTAGGAGTACTATTGCTATTGATAAAATATTGAAACTATTAAATTATTAGCAACCAATGATATTAATACATATAAGAGGAATTATAAATTTCTTCACATAGGACTGTCCAGGTAGCAGTCAAACCATTATATAGATTAGGTTTAGATGTACCCATATGTCTTCTTTTAAGAGACAATAGATTATTAAAATTTGATGATTCATTATTAGCGTACTACAAAGCAACCTTGCCAGTGGACCGGTATACTTTAATTGTTATCCTAATTATTCAATAGATATTAATGATCAAACGTAATTGATACATTAACTTTGAATGTTAAAACTAAAAATATGAATTGTTAATACTAGAGAAATAACCATAATTTATAGGGTATATTATAGATTAATGAAAACTACCTTAGCCCCTAAGGCTAAAATGGTAAGTAATAAAGGAGTTACCATGCTCATGGAAGCAAATCACAACCATAATAAAACCTTTGTCCCAAAGATGCTAAAATGGGATGACGTATTAACAAAATATTATTGGCATTTTGACTCCATAACAGAGTCAGAAATTAAACAAGAGAATCCATATATTGACAAAGTAATTCAATTTCAAGATGGATCAATAGATTTGAAATTTTTAAGATCCCAATCTTATGATCAAATCTCTTCAAGTAAAAGAATGTCATTTTTCTAGACCTTCTTTCTCCATAACAATAGAGGATGATGAACTAATCTTAGAGGAGATAGATAAAAAATATTAAAAGGGGTCGATTTCTCAGAAACAATTTCCAAAGTAGAATATGAAATTAAAAATCCTAAACCCATAAAATATACTAATCCCGCTACTAGTAAAATTCAAGAAGTAAAGAACGTTTTATGCAAGATTAGATTAGATAAACATTTTGAACCAGATATTAAATATTTAGATAAACTTTGAACTAGTAAAGAAAATTCCATTAAAAACAATGGTATGTACAATGATACTCTTTATTAGAAAGAGTAACCTTTAGAATTAAATGGTTTAGTGATATGAAAAGATTAAAATGTAATATAGAATTTTTTAAATGTTTTGAATATACATGAAAATTAGATTACCAAAAGGAGTCGTTAAACATGCTTGTTAACAAATGGTATACTACCAAAAATAATGAAGTAGTTGAATCTACAATTCTCCCTTTAGAAGAAATTACTTTACCAATAGAGAATAAAATTATTACTGTCTCACCCTTTAAAATGGACATAATAGACATAAAAGGATCCTAGAAATAAGGATATAAATACAATACTACAACAAAATAATTATACAAATCAACTACTTTACGTAGTATCTAATCAAATCCTAAAAGCTAATAATAAATCAGATATTAAGGATAAACCAAGCTCTTCCTATAAGGGTAAAAATAAAAATTTAGAAATTCACTCAATAATTAAATTACCTGAACTTCCCAAAAATAAATTTCCTAACTTTCAAGAGAAACTTGAAATTACTAATGAACTTATAGGAATAAGTAATGACAAGATAAAATCCAAGACCATAAATACCTTATCCAAAATAATGATGATGTAATTAATATATTTGGTTTTTATTATTCCATCAGAAAGTATTATTACAACAGACCTTCCTTTCCGGATATGAAGTATGAAGAAAACGAATTTCTATCTCATACTTCACACTCTGGAAGTGAGATTGCGGAATGGAATATTGATGGACTCGCGGAACATCAAATATATAATAAATTACTTGAAATGGGTATGACCATTACAGACGATAGAAAAAAAATTATCTGATTAAAACGCTGCTACTTTAATTACCGTCGGATTTACTGGTACATTAAAAAATTGATGGGACAACTACCACCAAAGATAATAGGGAAAAAGTAGTAAATGCAACTACTATTATCCCTATAATTAAAACTGAACCTGGGTGCAAATTATAGAAAATTAAATTCTAGAAGATGCTACTGCCAGCTTAATTTATAGTATAGCTATGTTTTCCTTGGGCAGACGGCGTTAAAACTTAGGTTACGGTCGGGGTGGTAAGTTTGGAGTTTAGTAGTTGTGGTTCTTATTCCACTTTTGTTCTTAGTTTTATTCCTTGAAGTAGGGTAACCGATAATTCCCGATTTAGACGTTGGCAAGACTGTACTTTCTGTTGGATTAGCTTAGACTGTGTGTGTCATAGAGCCGGCCCGGAGGGTGTTTCTGTCGCCAAGCCTAAAGGAATAAAGTCAAAGAAGGTTAGTGAAAAAAGTAACAGCAATTACTACACAAAAAATTTATTATTCTAGTACTAATCTTTAAAGTAGACATTTAAGCCCAAGGATAGTGTTCTTCTTTCCGCTAGATACTCCGTACTGTATATACTCTTAACTATTCATGTCTACTCTACCATGTGTAAAAGTCTTAGAATATTTAATATTGACTACCATAAAAAGTAATAAAATAATAAGTAAAGATACTACCTTAAAGGGTAACAAAATAATAAGTAAGGATATTACTTTAGTAATATCCATTAAATAATTTAAGAATTGTATTGACATGATTTAGATGAACCTTTTGAACCATATTTAAATTATTTAAATAAACTTTGCACTAATACAGAAAATTCTATTAAAAACAATGGTATATAAAATGATATTCTCTATCAGAAAGAATAACCTTTAGAAATAAATGGTTTAGTGATATGAGAAGGTGAAATTTAATATAGAGTTTTTTAAATGGTTTGAATACACAGGAAAATTAGATGACCAAAATGAGTCGTAGAAATATTTATTGATAAATGGTATACTAATAATAATAAGGTAGTTGAATCTAAAATTCCTCCTTTAGAAAAAATTAGTCTACCCATAAATTGTAGAATTGTTACTACCTCACCTTTTCAAGTAAATATAATCAACACTAAAGAAAGTAAAATAATTCTTTTCTACAAGGATGAAACTAAAAATCTAGAAGCTTATCCTATATTTAAACTACAAGAATTTTATAATATTAAATTCTTAGAGTTTCAAGAAAAGTTTGAAATCACAGATGATAGTAATAAAAAACTAAAATCCAAATTAAAAATTACTATTCCTTTATCCAAAAGCAATGATAATGATATTCATAAATTAAGCTCAAATCATCCTACAAAAAAGAATTATTCTTTTTCGAATATACAATACGAAGAAAATAAGACTCTATCTCATACTTCGCATTCGGAAAAAGAATTAGCTGAATGGAATATTGGTGGACTCATAGAGTATCAAATTTATAATAAAATAGGAACAACCACTACGACATATAAAATGAAATATTTATCGGATAAACAATTACCTACTATAATTATAGCTGGATTTACCAGTACATTAAAAGATAAGTTTAAAAGAAAAATCCCTTATAAGCAATTAATCTATGGTGATCTCATAAATTTTATAAATATTACTAGATTAGAAACAAGTATAAAACTTAAAAATCAATTAAAGAGGGCTAAACATCATTGCAAAAAATTATAATAATAAGGACGAACCCCTCTATTACAAAAGAAAATCTAGATTAGTTAATAAAGATATTAATGTGTGTTGGAGCTGTGAAAAACACAGACACCATGCTAAGGATAATCAGGCCCCTAATAAAAATAAGGATACGGTAAATAGGTTAGAACTAGAAGATAATATTATATATATAAATTATAGTTAATTCTTGATGAAATCACACTTGTTCCAAAAGGAATTATAGTAGAGATAATCAACTAAATATAAAGGATAATTCTGAAAGTAATAATTCAACATATAGTGGATGTAAGGGTGCAATTGCACCTACCAAAACTTGTCCATCAATGTCATTAACAGTAGTAATAAATACGTTTTCTTTGATATAATTGAACATATCGAAGATCAAGACTGTAAAAAATAATATTTAAGAGCATTAAATGATATAATTCTTAATCAACAAATAGATAATCATATTGTTAAACCCTTTAGTATGACAAATAAGAGAACAAAATTCAGAAACAACACTTCAAGATCTTCAAACAGAATCAATACATGTAAGTAAAAAAATCAAACAAAAACTTAACACTTCACCAAAAATAACTCAAATAATAAATTCAGGAGTCAATACTATTGCAGTAGTTAAAGCTCATAGCTATCATATACCCATTAGTTTAGTTATTAATACAAATTACTCTATCCAAAAAATTGCTTTATTAGATATTGGTGCAGATCAAAATTGCATCATTGAAGAAATTATCCCTACTAAGTATCTTGAAAAAAGTACTACTCGATTATTCTCCGCAACAGGAGAAAGACTTAAAATAAATTATGAACTCCACAAGGGACATATATGTAATGATGAAATTTGTTTCATAAATGATTTTGTAATAACTAAAAACATAACTGAAGAAATAATTTTAGGCACTCCCTTTATAACTCAAATTAAACGATATGCGGCTACCATAGATGGAATTCACACCACTATCTTAGCAAGAAGGATTATCTTCCCATATATAAAAAATATATCAAAAAGGGAAAGTAACCATATAAAAAATAAAAATATATTTAAAATAAATCTACTCTTACGACAAATTAATTATTAAAAGAAGATATAAAGATAGAAAGAATTAAATCCTCTTCAAAAAATCCGGAAGTAGAAGCTAAAATTAAAAGCTTACAAGATGAAATAGAACAAGAAGTTTGTTCTTATTTTCCTAATGGATTTTGGAAAAGAAAAAAATATGTTGTCGAATTACCTTATATTGAGGTATTCGACAAAAAGATGATCCCCACTAAGGCGAGACCCATTCAAATGAACGTCGAATTAATGGAATATTGTAAAAAGGAAATTAATGACTTGCTTGCTAAAAATATTATTAGACCATCCAAGTCACCTTGGAGTTGCTCGGCCTTTTATGTTAATAATAGTGCCGAAAAAGAAAGAGGTGCCCCAATGCTAGTTATCAATTATAAACCTCTTAATAAGGTATTAAAATGGATTAGGTATCCCATACCTAACAAACGTGATCTTCTTAAGATAACTTACAAAGCTAATATTTACAGTAAGTTTGACATAAAATCAGGATTTTAGCAGATACAAATCGTCGAAAAAGACAAATATAAAACAACCTTCAATGTCCCTTTTAGACAATACGAATGGAATGTAATGCCCTTCGGAGTAAAAAATGTCCCGTCTGAATTTAAAAATATCATGAATAATATATTTAATCAGTATAGTCATATTTCTATAGTCTACATAGATGACGTATTAATATATTCTGAAGATATCGATCAACACTTTAAACAACTCCACACCTTTTTAAAGGTTGTTAACAAAATGGTCTAGTAGTAAGTGCTAAAAAGATTAAGTTAATCCAGACTTCCATTAGATTCCTTGGCCATGAATTATATGAAGGAACCTATAAACCCATTTGTAGAGCCATAGAGTTCTCATCCAAATTTGCGGATGAATTGAAAGATAAAACACAACTCCAGAGATTTTTAGGGAGTCTCAATTATGTTGCTGAATTTACTCCTAATATTAGATAGGATTGTAAGCCTCTTTATCAGCGCCTTAAAAAGAATCAAGAGCCATGGAGATTAGAGCACACTAGTGCAGTCCAAAAAATAAAACTAATAGTCCTAAAACTCCCATGTCTAGGTATACCACACCCAAAGACCCTTATGATAGTAGAAATAGATGCCTCAGATATAGGGTATGCATACTTAAAAAAAATACTTCTGTACGATCCACTGAACAATTAGTGAGATTCACTTCAGGAGTTTGGAATGATACTCAAACAAATTATAGTACTATTAAAAAAGAAATTTTGGCTATAGTACTATGTATTACCAAATTTCAACGTGATTTAATAAATTAAGAATTTTTATTAAGAGTCAACTGGAAAGAAGCCAAAGATGTTTTGAAAAAGAATGTTAATAATCTGGTTTCTAAACAAATATTTTCCAGATGGCAAGCTTTATTATCTAGCTTTGATTTTGAAATAGAATTTATAAAAGAAGAAAAAAATTCTCTACCCGACTTTTTGACCAGAGAATTTTTACAGAAAAATAATGAGACCAGGAGTACCGGGAATAAGGCCCCTAGGCTCCCACAACAGTCCTTCAAACCAGAAGATAAAATGAAAAAACCCTTCAAAGAGGGCGATAAAAAAATTAGAGAATCTCTACTCAGTCCTGGCGGAATTTCAAAACCTGCCAAAACACGACTCCTCATCAGTAAATAAACCATCATCAAGAGATATTTTTGTCTAAGCAAAAGATAGTTATGAAATGAAACCATCAGAAACATACGCCCATTACAGTTTTGCAGGTATTGGCTATCATGGCGCTTGACAAATAATATGAATGCTTTTGAGTGCCGACCTCCTAAAACGGTGTTACACTAATCGAAATTATGTGGAAACTAAGGATCCACTAAAAACTCGAAGGTTTTATGGGTTTATATTAACAGAGACTGATTCAGTAAAAATTTAGCATAAATTACCAGATATCAATGATCCATATAGTATTCAATTTTCATGATTTACAATTAAAATAATATTAAGTCCTTTTGAGTGGTTTGTGGATCATCTACATACCCACATTCCACTATCAATATTTTATCGTCCCCAGACGTATAATGGGTATGATTACAAGGCGGATTGACTTAATTCTATGTATCTCCAGCCAAATATCCATACTTGATTCGTTAAATATTCAGAGGATATAAAAAGCGCAATGATCCCTCGTTGGTTTTACGAATGGTGGAACAAGTTTGGAGATAATAAACATGTATTATCACCAAAACATTTTAATGTAGTTTGAGAAGTTGCAGGTAGAGCAAAATATCTTTACACTCTCGGAAAATATTAAATGGTGTAAGTTCTTTATTTCCAAAAGGATATCTTATATTATTAGTTGGTCCTTTGATATTAATGAAATTGAAAGGATCAAGTATCTAAGCAAGACTATTAAGGTTAAAGGATGGACTTCGAATGATCACGATGAAAGGTTAGTTATCGACTCTTCATCACAAAGGAAATCCGACGTTTCAAAGAAGAATTAAAAATGAGGCTCGAAGAAGCCTTATCAAGTCTCGGCAAAGCTACCAATCATGAAAATATAATGTCATTATTAGACACTACATCCTCACATACTAGTGAAAAAAGTAATAAGGATATGTATCATCTTTAATCAAGACAAGAAAGTGTCAAGCGATTGTTGACATTTATTATGTCAATAAATGAGCAAACAGGTGAACACCGCAAGAATAAAGTCAAAAGCTACAAAGTTACAAAGGGATCAAGTAGCAAGATATATGTTTTGAGGAAAACCTTTGAGCAAAAGAAGATAAACATGTAGTGAATACTACATCTAAGTAGTTCAGCTACGTGGCATCTAACTCAAGCCACATATAATTATCATTACTTATTTGTAATAGATAGTAGTTACATGTAAGATGAATAATGTGTATTAGTGTATGCACACATGTAAAATAGATAGCATAATAAGTTAGATTAATCAACACCTTTGAGGCATATTTAAGGCTTTCAACTTGTAACAGTAGGGTACATTCAAAAACTTACGGACTTTGAAATCCTCTTGACATTCTCCCTACATTTCCCATCTTTTCCATCTCCCATCTTCCATGTTCTCTCTCTTTTCCCTTAATCAATAAAAAGTTGTGTAAGTTTATCTTCTCTACTACTATTTTGATTATTTATTTTATGTTTTAAAATTTAAGTTTAAGTTTGTTTACTGCTTTTTGTTCTTCTCTTTTATTTAAATTTTGTTTTTAACTTTGCTTGTTCTTTCTTCCTTTCGTTACTCTTCCAAATTTTTCTTAGGATTCTCTCCCGGAACTCGGTCCGTCCCCTCCATTGGTATTAGAGCCAAGTTGACTGGGAAGGGTATGGGTAAGAGCGGCTAAGTCCATACGCTGTCCTTGGGCGGACGGCATCGAAACATAGATTGCGGTTGGGGTGGTAAGTTTGGAGTTTGGTATTTATTGTTCTTCTTCCATTTATCTTCTTAGTTTTATTCCTTTAAGTTGGTCACCGGATAATTTTCGATTAAGACGTTGGTAAGCCCATACTTTCCATTGGATTAGCTTAGACTGTGCATGGCGTAGAGCCGGACCTGGACCCGGAGGGTGTTTCCGTCACCAATCTAGAGGAATAAGATAAAAGAAAATTAGTGAAAAAGGTAACAACAACTACTAAACAAAGAATTTATTATTCCAGTAGTAATCTTTAAAGTAGACATTTAAGCCCAAGGATAGTCTTCTTCTCCCTGCTATATACTCCATTTGCTTAAAATGATACCACCTACTAGACACAGTAATTTTATTTAAAAATACGATATTAAAACTTTTGAGTCTACTATTACTATTAATAAAAATATTGAGACCATAAAATTGCTAGCAACTAACAAAATTAATAGTTATAAGAATAAATATAATTTTTTTCATATAGGACTTGTCCAAGTAATAGTAAACTCATTATATAGGTTGGATTCATATGTACCCATATGTCTTTTGTTAAGAGACAATATGTTATTAAATTTTGATGATTCTTTATTAACAGTACTAAAAAGTAACTTTGCCAATGGTCCGGTGTACCTTAACTGTTATCCTAATTATTCAATGAATATTAATGATCCAAACATAATTGATACATTAACATTGAATGTTAAAACAAAAAATATGAATAGTAAGGATACTACTGAAAAATAGCCATAATATATAAAATATATTATAAATATGAAAACTACTTTAGCCCCTAAGGATAAAATGGTAAACAATAAAGGAGTTACCATACATATGGAAGCAAATTTTAACACCTTTATCCCAAGAATAATAAATTGGGATAACATAATAATAAAAGATGATTGACATTTTGACTCCGTAACGGAGACAAAATTTGAAAAGGAAAAATCAAAATTTTACCAAATAATTCAACCTCAAGATAAAGAAAGAAATAAAAAAATTAAAAGGTAGATTTCTTAGAAACCAATCCCAAAATAAAACATAGGAATTCTAAGTCAATAAAATCTCCAAATCCCACTACTAGAAAAATTCAAGATATAAAAATTATGTTGGCATGATTCATTCAGATGAACCTTTTGAACCAGATTTCAATTATTTAAATAAAATTTGGACTAGTGCAGAGAATTCTATTAAAAACAATGGTATATACAAAGATATTCTTTATAAGAAAGATTAACCTTTAGAAATAAATGATTTAGTGATATAAAATGATTTAAATGTAACATAGAGTTTTTTAAGTGGTTTGAATACACAGGAAAATTAGACGACCAAAAAGAGTCGTTAAATATGCAGGTTAATAAATGGACTATTAACAAGGTAGTTGAATCTAAAATTTCTCCTTTAGAAGAAATTAATCTACATGTTGACAGTAGAATTATTACCGCCTCACCTTTAAAAATGGATATAGTCAATACTAAAGGAGATCCCAAACAGAAAGATATAAACAAAATTCTGCAACAAAATAATTATACAAATCAACTACTTTATGTAGTTTCTAATCAAACTCTTGAAGCCGATACTAAATAATTTGTAAAGGATAAACCAAGTCCTTCCTACAGTGATAAAAATAAAAACTTAGTAACACATTCAATATTTAAACTACCATAATTTTCTAAACGAAAAATTCCCTAGGTTTCAAGAAAAGTTTGAAATCACAAATGATCTTATAGAAATTATTGATAAAAAACAAAAAAAACTACAAATATTAATACCTTGTACAAAAATGATAATAAAGATATAAATAAATTATGTTCTAATTATTCCACCAAAAAGAATTATTATAAGAAACCCTCGGAGATGCAATACGAAGAAAAGGAGTTTAAATCTCATACTTCGCATTCGGGAAGAGAAATAGCTGAATGGAATATTGATGGACTAGTGGAACATCAAATTTATGATAAATTACATGAAATGGAAATGACCATTACGACTTATAAAATGAAACACTTATCAGATAAACAATCCGCTTCTTTAATTACAACTGGATTTACTGGCACATTAAAAAAATTGTGGGATAATTATCTCATAGAAGATAATAGGCAAAGTATATTAAATACGAACTATTAACCAAATTATCAAAGGTGAATCTTCAGGGAAAACCATAGAGAATCAAGTCTTAGAAGATGACTCTGCCACCTTAATTTATAATATAGCTAAACAATTTATTTGAGAACCTCAACTTTTTCAAGATAGATATTTAGAAATATTATCTAGCCTATCTTGCCCAAAGTTAGACGATTTTAGATGGTATAAATATATGTTTATCAACAAAGTTATGATTAGAAAAGACTGTAATCACGATTATTGGAAGGAAAAGTTTATTAGTGGTCTACCCAAGCTATTTGCTGAAAAGCATATAATAAAATTAAAAGATTCATTTGAAGGAAAAATTCCTTACAATCAATTAACCTATGGTGACCTCATAAGTTTTATAAATATTATTGGATTAGAATTATGTACAGATATAAAACTTAAGAATCAACTAAAAAGAGATAGTAAAATATCACAAAATGAACTAGGAAACTTTTTTCAAGAATTTGGTTATATTAAACTATCTTCCCCATCAAAAGAGGCTTTTAAAAAAGAAAATAATAAAAATAAACATAAACCCGAAGAACCTCGTCATTACAAAAGAAGATTCAAAAGGCCTAATCATAACCCTAGTAAAAATAGATTTAAACTAGATAACACTGAAAGGTGTTGGGGCTGTGGAAAAATAGGACATCGAACCAAAGACTACCCAGACACTAATAAAAAGAAAGAGAAATTTATTATGTTGATTTTTGAAGAAAAAGTTAAAAATAAATTATATTCTATTTTAGAAGAAAATAATTCCTCCTCCAATTAAAATCTTAGCGACAATGATCAGCTAAAGATGACCTATAGTTTTGAAGATAGTAATTGATCGAGGAGGATGAATTTTCCCGAAAAAATGAATGAAGTGGTTGTATCTTGAGTGATCTAGTTATAGGTTCTTTTAATGGTGACGGTATATTATGTTTTGGTAGTAGGGAATACATGTCTATATCTTCTGATATTGTTTGATCTTCATCATAAATATGTTTACCTATGTTATAAATTAAGGTGACAGTGACATCTTCTAAGACTTGATTCTCTATGGTTTGCCCTGAAGATTCATCTTTTATAATTGGGTTAATTGTTGTAGTATTTAATATACTTTGCCTATTATCTTCTGTGAGATAAATATCCCACCAATTTTTTATTGTATAATTTTCTTGATATGAAAATAGATTTAGTTTAACAATATTTTTCTCTTTTAGAAAATTACCCTCTTCTTTTAATATATGGTTTAAGTAGGGGAATATAAAAATTTTATGTAGTATTTTGGTATGGATGTCTTACGGTCTAATAACCGTAATGGTATTAATTCTTAATTTATATAGAGATTCTGTGAGAGATTCAACTTCTTTTGATGTTTCTTCAGGTTTGAATTTATAATTCTCCGGTTCCTGATTAGGTGGTAATTTAGTAATTGTGTCAGCTTCTAAGGTGTTGAGTTTCTGCTTAATTTTATTTATTTTATCTCTTATTTGTAAGAATTCTTCCAGAATATTTTGAAAATTTATTTTGGATTTAATTGGTTGTTTAAATTTATTCAAAACATTTGTCATATCAAAAGGTTTAATAGTTTTATGGTCAGGTTGTTTTTCAAATACTAAACTTCTTAAGATAATTAGGTTTTTTCCCTAAAACCAGGATTTTTAATATGATTGATCATATTAAGAAATGTTTCATAACTATATGCCATCAAACTTCATCTCATCAAGATTCGTGTTCCCAACTCCAACGGCATTGACACAACGGGTCCATGCCCCCATAACATTCTTAGGAAGAATATCAAGTTGTGACATAATCTTAGCCATATTTTGGTCCCTTTCATTGTCCTCTTTGATTTGCTCCTTAGATAGTTAAAAGGTGACCGGGGAAAGTTGGTCCTCTCGAGTGTACCATTCTCTGTTGATGGTTGTCATTCCATCAAAAAGTTGGGCTTCCACTAAGTGTGGCTTCTACATCATACCTGCATTTGAGAGTTGGTTAGCAACCCTTTGTTAACTAAGTCTATACTCATGTAAAAGTATTAAAGGAGCACATTATCAGAAAGACCATGTGTTGGGCATTGTAGCACCAGTTTTTTAAATTGGAGCAAGGTTTCTTGCAAAGGCTCACCATTCAAACGCTTGATGCTTTGGATGTTGTCCCGGATGGTCATCATATCCGTGGGAGGGAAGAAACTCACATTGATAGCGGTAACCAATTCTTCCCACGAGGTGATTGAGTTGTGTGGCAACTCTGCTAGCCACTTGCATACCTCGCCTATTAATGAGAAAGGAAAAAGCCTCAATCTGACTTATTCCTGTGAGATGTTTTTGAGAGAGAATGGTCCGCACACATCTACAAAATTTCAAAGGTTCTATGTGGGTCCTCGTGATCTAATCCATTAAAAATTCCCTTTAGTTCCAAGAGTTTTAACATGGTACTTGGTATGTTGAATACTGCATTTCGCTCTGTTGGCGTAAATAAATGGCCCCAACACCTCCCATGATATGAAGATCATTGGTGTTGGGCCCTTGGACATCGTTGAGGTTGCCGATATCACTCTAATGTCCCACCTGGCTCTCGTTACTACTCTTAACACTCATGCCCGGTGATGTGGTACTTCAGTATGTTCACAAGAATTTTGACTTAGTGATCAAAGGAGTGTCTGACCAATTGTCTGAAGGAGGGGAATAATGTTGCAATCATTTGATGTAGCCTCGTCCCTGATGATGAAATAACAAAGATAAATCAGGCGTGATACACACAAGGGGAGAGAGTTTCCCGGTTTATCTTTAGGATGACGCAATCAAGTAACAATCCAAGATCGAAGGGCACTACAGATAACTTAAGCTTGGATGAATGATTGTCACGTAACCTATAAAAGGTTGAAAGATCAGATGATATGATTTAAGTGATGAAAGCTGATTTCTCATCATTGAATAACACAGTCAAATCTTATGCTAACACAATCAAAAAACTTGAGGATTAACTAGGCCAACTTTCTGCAAAATTGGAGCATCAGATGTTTGCAGGGGATGAGGTTGAATGTGAAACAACTTTGAGGAATGAATGTGAAAAATATTTGGCAGTTGTACGGGAAAAATGGAATTTACTAGTACGAAGGGTAATGGTGTGGTGAAAGATCATCAAGAAGATAAAGACATGTTGGAGGAATAAAATCCCATTCAAGCACCGGAAAGTAATATCCTCAAAGAGAACAAGTAAAATCATAAGCAAAGCCTCGTCGAAGAGTTACAAAAAAGTAAAGAAAAGGGAAAATCAACTCCAATGATTGTGCAACCTCTTCCAAAAATAGCTCCTCCATTTCCTCAACATCTCAAGAAGAAAAATGAGGATGAGAAGTTGAGGAAGTTCCTGTCAATGTTCAAGACACTTTCTATAAATCTACTGTTTGTAGAAGCATTATTAGAGATTTAGGGTTAGGCCAAATGCATGAAAGAGCTAATCACCCTAAAAAGAAGCATGGACTTCGAAAGAATCAAAACTTATCATAATTGTAGTTCCATTATGAATTGCGAGATGATTAAAATTTATGAAGATCCGGGGGCATTCAACATCCCATGCACTCTCAGTATGCTTCAATTTTCTAAAGCTCTATGTGATTAGGGGGCAAGTATATATCTAATATTCTATTCAATCAATAAGAAACATAGCCTAGGTGAACCAAAATCCCCTTCATATGGCGGACCACTCGGTTAATAACTCCTTTGGGATACTCTATGATATATTGGTAAAGGTTGATCGATTCATCTATCCGCTTGCTTTTGTTATTTTTCATATTGAGATTGGCATGTAAATTCCCATTAGCTTAGGAAGACAATTGTTACCAACCATGAGAGCGTTACTGGATCTTGATAGTGGGAATTTGAAGTTCCGAGTGAAAGAAGATGAGGTCACCTTTAATTTGTGCAAATAAATGAAACACCCAAGTGATATTCATGTGGTTTCAACGATTGATGTAAATGATGAAGCTGGTCATGTGGCCAGTGTGAGCCATTTAATATGTATGAGTGAAACTCTTGAGTCTATTCTTGTGAATTAAGATGAGACCAAAGTTCAAGGGTATGATGAAGTGGTAGCTGCTAAAAATCCTCCCGCTAAACCATCCATCGTGGAACAACCAAAGCTTTAGTTGAAAGTGATCTCCGCTTATCTTTGATATGCATTCTTGGGAGCAAATAACACTTTTGCCCATTATAGTTGCAACTGACTTGCTTTAATGGCATGTAAAATTGCTTCTTTATGTGTTAAGACGTTATATCAAGGATATATAACAGACTATCACAGACATTTTGGGAATTCCACTTGGCATTTTCACTCGCAATATGAAGTTTATAGTGAGTGCAAACCGAGTGTCGAGCATCAAAAGAGATTGAACTCACCAATGCAAGAAGTGATGATAAAAGAGGTAATAAAGTGGTTGGATGCATGTGTGATGTACTCTATTCTGGATAGCAAATGGATGAGTCCAGGGCAATCTGTACCCAAAAAAGGTGGAATCACGGTAGTCACAAATGAGAAAGGGGAACTTGTTTCTATAAGACTTTAGCCGAATGGAGGGTATGCATGGACTATCAGAAGTTGAACTCATGGACAAAAAAATATCATTCTCCATTACTTTTATGGATCAAATGCTCGATCGGCTTTCAGAGCGTGGATAGTATTGTTTCTTGGATAGTTATTCCGGGGATAGTCAAATCTCAATTTCCCCGAAAGATCATGACAAAACTACTTTCACATGTACCTATGGTACTTTCTATTTCAAAAGGATGTCTTTTGTTTTCTGTAATGTCCAAACGACGTTTCGACGTTTCTAGTTGTCTATGTTTGTTTATATGGTAGAATATTCGATGGAAGTCTTCATGAATGACATCTTAGTTGTGGGTGAGGTGATTGAGAAGCTACCAAAACCAATCTCAGTAAAAGTTATTCATAGTTTCTTGGGGAATGCTAGATTCTACGGGAGATTGATCAAAGATTTCTCAAAAAATCCACTCCCATTGGGCAAGCTATTGGATCAGAAGGTGAAACTCACTTTGATGACGCGTGTATGACATCCTTTAAGTGTTTGAAAGACAAATTAATCTCTACTGTAGTGATTATTCACCTAGAATGGTCACAACCGTTTGAAGTGATGTGTGTTGCAAGAGGGACTGCGTTGGGTGTTGTTTTAGGACAAAAGCGTAGTAAATTAGTTCATCCAATCTATTACACAAGAAAAACATTGATTAAAGCTCAATGTTACTACATTGTTACAGAACAAGAGATAATTGCTGTTATAGATTCCTTTGTGAAGTTCTGGGCATATTTACTAGGCACCAAAGTTTTAGTTCTCACTGATAATGCTACCCTACACCATTTAATGGCAAAGAAATATGCTAAAATATGGTTCATAAGATAGGAATGATTATTGCAAGAATTTTATATTGTATTCAAAGATTGAAGATGGTGCGAATATCAGATGGCCAATCACCTATCTAGGTTGGACGGCAAAGAGAAAGATGAGCTCGATTTAGGCATAAATGACTCATTCCCATATAAGTGGGTAGTCATGGCCATTCTTATGCTGACTCTTCGATCTGCCAATTTTCCTAACTATGTGGTGTGTGGGTTAGTGCCAGAAGACCTGAACTTGTATAAATAGAAAGAGTTCTTGTTCGATGTCAAAAGTTATTTCCTTTGTGTATGTCCACAATTTTTGGACAAATAAATTTTTATAGTTAGTCCATTAGTTTAGGGTGTATCCCTTCTTCTTTAGACTTGAATTATTTGTTTACATGTTTTGGTAACTTTCAGGTTCTAGGTTAATTCTTTTTCATTTGGTTAGTTTATTGTTTAACTTATCTTAGAGTTTATCGGAAATCTATTGTCTTCCCTTAGTAATTAACTTATTTGCGTTCGTTTTTGGATTATTTGCTTGGTTTGGGTTGTAGTAGTGGTTCTCCCACCGGATTTTTAGTGTGGGTGCCAATCACGACGATTTAGGTCGTGATTTAAATTCGATCAACATATGATTTTCTGAGGATGCCTAGTAGATCATTATTAAATTCATAGTCTACATGTACAAACAAAGGTATTTATTTGTTATAAAATAATCATTTTTTAAATATTTAATTAACACATATGAATAATAATTACATAAAAATGTAGCCTTCGTCCGTCAAAATTATTAATTCCGCCATTAGTAAATTTTGACTAAATAACTTTTTTCAAGTGATATACATAAACTTGAATTATTAAATACAACACAATCATTTGTGAGATATTAACGGTATGGTAGAAAAAAATATATAAATAAAAAATTTTAGGGTGCAAAAAGTAAATGCATATAAGAAAAAGATAACTTAATACATACATACACACACTTGTGGACCAACCTAGAAAACAAATGAATTGCATATATGAAAACTTGCATCATATATAAGTAAAATAAAACTAATAGAGCTACATAAGAATAAAGAAATAAGAGATCAAACAATAAATAGGACAAATGAAAGGATTTAAGTTTTTTACGTAACTAAACAAATCAAAAAAGAAGAGGCATACATGTTGAGCTTGTTTATCCAATGGTGAGGGTTACACATATACTTAGATATCCATTTATATAAGATATTCAATGACTAAAACTTAAAATTGTTATGATGGTGTTGGATTAATTAAGGAAAGTAGAGGGCCAAAACAGTTTTAATGCTATAAGTTGTGATTGTGTACAATTTTCAAAAGGTTATAAATGATATTATTTGTAGTTAATATAGCATTAAATAAGACAACCAAAAACAGTGTAAAATAATCTTTATGTTTTGAAGAGGCCGTAAAAGAAAGGAAATTATTAACATTATTTAGCTAAACTTGAAATATGGAAACAACTTGTTGAATTTTTACTAGGAAATTTAAGACTCTGGAAAAGGTATTGTTAGCATTTACATAATAAGGTACTTATTTAACATATTTCAGTATACATTGCAAGGAAATATGCACAGTTATGTTAAAATTCTACACAAATAGTAGCAAGAAATTTCAGAAAGATAAACAATCATAAATAAAGAATTACAACTGAAACAATCCTTTATAATTTGAAAAAAAATCTTACAAATAAATAATAGGACATGGAAAAAGAATGAACTTTACCATAGATGTACGTTTAAATGCTAGTGGAAGATGTTCATGATAGTAATTTTTTTTATTTGGTAGTGGTATATATTGATGTAGCTACAACTCTTCATATTCTTTAATTTAAGATTAAAAATGGAGAATATCTTGACTCATGTACTTATATAAAATTCTAGAAATCATAAATGACTTGTCTTCCACGTTCCCTTTCTAATAAATAATGTCCAATTAAAAAATAATAAAATTGTTACAAATCCACTTAATTGTGTGGATGTTTCTCTTAATTCATCTTTAACGTAATATATGTATTTATTGTATTTATTATATTTGTATAACATATTTGATTAAAGAACGTAACATGGGTTTTCTAAATCCTATAAAATGGTAGTATTTCACCCTTGTGAAACACACTTGAGGAGCATAATAAAGCTCTCAATCTTTATAGTTGCCATCACCATTTGTCTTACCTTATTGTCTAAGTATTATAGTATTTTTCTCTTGTTTTACAATACGTTATCAGCACGAGTCTCTAACCAATTAAGACCTACTTAATTCGGAATTAACTTTTTTTCCTAAACATTAATCATTTTTCTTTCCGAGTCAGGTATACATTTATATATTATAACATATCTAACAGGACTTGCATAAATCTTTGATCCGTAATTTTATTACTGTATATATAACTTACTTGCTTTAGGTATTATTATAATACTTTACTAGGCATAATAATCAATACGTTTCAAGTTATATTATTATGTTATTTATGCTACTAATTTATGACTCTAAATTTAATACTAAGCAATATGATAACACGATAGTTAGTTTACACGTAAGTAATTTTTTGTTATACATTTTATGTGTCATAAAGAATATAATATTGTATTAAATACAACTTGAAATTATTACTAAACTTTGATATTAATTGAAACTAGTAATAAATACTTAAAACAAGTAGGAAATACATTTAACTCTTACCGTTTCAATGCTTCATGAGTTTATATTTTTTTTCTAACATTAATGTTCATGCATATAATGTATTTATACTCACCATTTACTTTATTATTTAAAGTATTAATTTGTCATTTATAATAAACAAACCAACATCATAATATTAACTCAAAATTATTTTATGATAGTTTTCAACATGTCGAATTTATCAAAACTTGAATTTGTGGCACTTGACATTTCTGGAAAGAATTATTTGTCATGGGTACTTGATGCTGAAATTCACCTTACCGCTATGGGTCTTGGTGATAGTATAATCGAAGAAAATACGACATCAAGTCAGGATAAAGCGAAAGCTATGATTTTCCTTCGCCATCATCTTGATGAAAGCCTGAAGGTTGAATACCTAACAGTTAAAGATCCACTTGAATTGTGGATAGGTTTGAAAGGGAGGTATGACCACCTCAAGGCAACGGTATTGCCAAGGGCTCGTTATGAGTGGATGCACTTACGGTTTCAAGATTATAAAACCGTAATTGAGTATAATCTGCTGTATTTAGAATAACTTCCCAATTGAAATTATGTGGGAAAATAATAAAAGATGAGGACATGTTGGAAAAGACAGTAACTACTTTCCATGCCTCTAATATGATATTACAGCAACAATATCATGAAAAAGGTTTTCAGAAATACTCTGAATTGATCTCATGCCTTCTGGTGGCTGAGCAGCATAATGACCTTCTTATGAAAAATCACGAAGCCCGTCCCACTGGAAGTGCTCCATTACCGGAGGCACACGCGGTTGATGCACACAGCCAGTCTGAAATAAGACAAAATAATCGGGGCCATGACAATGTGCGCGGGCGTGACAAAGGCAAAAGATGATATAGTAATCGTCGAGATGTGGTGGTCATAACAAAAGGGAGAACAATATAAGTTCTCAAAATAATCCTTCTAAAGGAAAGGGCGATCACTGTCATCGTTGTGGCCTTAAAGGTCATTGGAAAAATGAATGTCGGGCACCTGAGCATTTTGTCAGGTTGTATCAAAATTCTTTTAAAAGAAAAGGAAATAAAGGTGGTGCCTCCTCTTCTAAAGCCCGAGTAGAGTCACATTTGACTCTCAAAGATGATATTCAGGCAGGATCTTCTCAAAAATATAATGAGAATGTTGAGCAAACATAGCATTGAAAGATGATGCTTTTGATGGGCTCGATGATATTGCTCATCTGGAAGCTGAGGACTTCTTTGGGGATCACAACTGAGATTGATAATTGAATTAGGAAATGAATAATATTTTTATTTATTTATAATGTCTTAATTAAAGTTTATGTACTTAAGATTTCTTTTGCTAAATTTCGTACTTCTTATTATGTATTTTTTATTCTTGTGAAGATAAATAAAAAATTTCAGTCATCAGTTGGATCCAAGATGAGTAATGGAGATATGTGTCTTATGGACAGTGCCACGACTCATACGATACTAAGAGAAAAGAAATATTTCTCTCGTTTGATAATGAAAAAGGCATATGTTAATACAATTTCCGGTAGTACAAAATTGATTGAGGGCTCTGGAAGAGCGGCCTTATTACTACCCGGAGGAACATTATTGGTAATTGATAATGCATTGTCTTGTAGTAAGTCTCATAGAAACTTGTTAAGTTTTAAGGTTATTCGCCAAAATGGCTATCATGTTGAGACTGCGAATGAAGGAAAGGTGGAATACCTTTATATCACTACAATAAATGCAGATAAGAAAACTGTGCATGAAAAATTGTCAACACTTTCTTCAGGGTTGTACCATACAAATATTGGTACAGTTGAATCACATGCCCTAGTAAATAAAAGGTTTACTGATTCTAATGATTTTATCATTTGGCACGACCGGTTGGGCCATCCCGGTTATAATATGATGCGCAAAGTAATTGAGAATTCACATGGGCATACTTTGAAGAACCAAAATGTTCTTCAATCAAAGAAATTCTCTTGTGTTGCTTGTTCACAAGTAAAGTTGGTTATCAACCCATCAGTGGCTAAGGTTGGGGTGGAATCCCCTGTATTTCTAGAACGGATACAGGGTGATATATGTGGACCTATTCACCCTGCATGTGGACCATTTAAATATTATATGGTCTTGATAGATGCATCTACAAGGTGGTGTCATGTGTGCTTATTATCAACTCGCAATATGGCTTTTGCGAGGTTGTTGGCTCAAATAATAAGGTCAAAAGCACAATTTCCAGATTATGCAATAAAAACAATTCGTCTTGATAATGCTGGTGAGTTTACATCTCAGGCATTTAATGATTATTATTTGTCCACTGGAATAACAATGGAACATTCTGTTGCACATGTTCATACTCAAAATGGTTTAGCAGAGTCATTGATTAAACGTCTTCAATTGATAGCTAGACCCTTGTTGATGAAAACAAAGTTGCCTGTTTCGGTTTGGGGGCACGCTATTTTGCATGCAGCAGCACTTGTGCGCATAAGGCCAACCAGTTATCATGACATCTCCCCATTACAATTGGTTTTTGGTCAGTAGCCAAACATTTCCCATCTTAGAATCTTTGGTTGTGCGGTATATGTTCCAATTGCTCCACCACAACGCACAAAGATGGATCCCCAAAGAATGTTGGGGATATATGTTGGGTATGAATCCCGTTGTATTATAAAATATTTGAAACCTAGAACTGGAGATTTATTTACGGCAAGGTTTGCTGATTGTCATTTTGATGAATCAGTTTACTCAACATTAGGTGGAGAACAAAAGCAGTTGAAAAATGGGATAGATTGGAATTCATTTTCACAATCTCATTTAGATCCTCGAACAAATCAATGTGAGCAAGAAGTTCAAAAGATAATTTATTTGCAGAATATTGCAAATCAACTGCCGGATGCATTTACTAACCTTCCACGGGTTACTAAATCATATATTCCAGCTTCTAATGCTCAAGTTCGAGTTGATGTCCCTATAGGACAAAATGTTAAGGCAAATGAGTCTGGACCACGCTTAAAACGTGGTAGACCAATTGGTTCCAAGGATAAAAATCCTCGAAAAAGAAAAGGAATAAATGATCAAGATGATGATCAAAATATAGAGGCAATTGCTCATGAAGAGCTCCGAGACATAATAAATTATGACACCACAAAGGAGGTCCACGTACCTGAAAATAATGAGAATGAGGAAATCTCTATAAAATATATCTCGACGAGAAAAAGGTGGAATCGAAATAATATTGTTGTGGATAATATTTTTGCCTATAATGTTGCAGTTGAAATAATGCAACAAGATGAGGATTTGGAACCAAGAACTGTCAACGAGTGTAGACAGAGAAATGATTGGCCAAAATGGAAGGAAGCAATTCAAACAGAATTGGCTTCACTTGAAAAACGTGAAGTTTTTGGACCAATAGTTGGCACACCTGAAGTATCAAGCCAGTGGGGCATAAATGGGTTTTTGTGCGAAAACACAATGAAAGTGGTAAAGTCGTAAGATATAAAGCACGATTTGTGGCACAAGGATTTTCACAAAGGCCTGGTATTGATTATGAGGAGACATATTCTCCTGTGGTAGATGCAATTACCTTCAGGTATCTGATAAATATGAAAGTTCATGAAAAACTTGAAATGCATCTAATGGACGTTGTCACAGCTTATTTATATGGCTCACTAGACCACAATATTTTTATGAAAATCCCTGAAGCATTTAAAGTGCCTGAAGCATATAAAAATTCAAAAGAAAGTTGTTCAATAAAGTTTCAGAAATCCTTATATGGATTAAAACAATCAGGTCGAATGTGGTATAATCGTCTTAGCGAATATTTGCTAAAAGAAGGGTACAAAAATGACCCTATTTGTCCTTGTATTTTTATACGAAGGTCAAAATCTGAATTTGTAATAATATCTGTTTATGTTGATGACTTGAACATTATTGGAACTCCTAAAGAGCTTTTAAAAGCCGTTGAGTGTTTGAAGAAAGAATTTGAAATGAAAGATCTTGGTAAGACAAAATTTTATCTTGGCCTTCAGATTGAATATTTGACAAATGGAATATTTATCCATCAATCAACATATACTGAAAAGGTTTTGAAAAGATTCTACATGGATAAATCACACCCATTGAGTACCCCGATGGTTGTGAGATCTCTAGATATAAATAAAGATCCATTCCGACCTCAAGAAAGTGATGAAAAGGTTCTTGGTGATGAAACACCATATCTCAGTGCTATTGGGGCACTAATGTACCTTGCGAACAATACCCGACCAGATATTTGTTTCGCAGTAAGTTTATTGGCAATATTCAGCTCATGTCCAACAAAAACACGTTGGAAAGGTGTTAAGCATATATTCAGATATCTTCAAGGAACAATTGATATGGGATTGTTGTATTCTAATGCATCCAAGTCAGAATTGGTCGGTTATGCAGATGCAGGGTATTTGTCTGATCCGCATAAAGCCCAATCTCAGACAGGCTATTTATTCACCTATGGAGGAACAACTGTATCGTGGCGTTCGATGAAGCAAATAATAGTTGCTACTTCTTCAAATCATGCAGAGATAATAGCCATTCATGAAGCCAGTCGAGAGTGTGTATGGTTGAGATCAATGACTCAACACATTCTGCAATTATGCGGTCTTTCTGTGCAAACAAAGACTCCAACAATATTGTATGAAGATAATGCTGCTTGCATAGCTCAATTAAAAGGAGGATATATTAAAGGAGACCGAACAAAGCATATTTCACCTAAGTTCTTTTTCACAATTGATCTTCAACAAAATGGTGAGATAAATGTTCAACAAATTCATTCGAGTGATAATCTTGCAGATTTATTCACTAAGACATTGCCAACGTAAACATTTGAGAAGCTAAGATATAAGATTGGGATGCGTCGTCTCCAAAATATCAAATAAGTTCTTCATCAGGGGGAGTAAATAAGCGCTGTACTCTTTTCCCCTTAGCCAAGGTTTTGTCCCATTGGGTTTTCCTGGTAAGGTTTTTAATGAGGCAGCAATCAAGGCGTATTACAAGATGTGTGTACTCTTTTTCCTTCACTAGGCGTTTTCCCACAGGGTTTTTCCTAGTAAGGTTTTAACGAGGCACATTATCTATAAACATCCAAGGGGGAGTGTTACAAATCCACTTAATTGTGTGGATGTTTCTCTTAATTCATCTTTAACGTAATATATGTATTTATTGTATTATTATATTTGTATAACATATTTGATTAAAGAACGTAACATGGGTTTTCTAAATCCTATAAAATGGTAGTATTTCACCCTTGTGAAACACACTTGAGGAGAATAATAAAGCTGTCAATCTTTATAGTTGCCATCACCATTTGTCTTACCTTATTGTCTAAGTATTATAGTATTTTCCTCTTGTTTTACAATAAAAATAATATTATTTAATTAATAAGATGTTTAATTTAGTCTAGGGTAATATAAAAGGGGGAACTCTTTATTCATGTGCTTATTTTAAATTCTACAAATCCAAATTGCCTCTTGTTCTGCTATATTCCCTTTCTAATAAATAACTTACAATTCAAAAAATACTCAAAATGATATTATTTAATTAATTGAATTTAGTCTAGGGGTAAAATGGTTAACCAACTTTTCATCTTTTGAGCTTTCCACTTATGATAATATTCATATATATATATATATATATATATATATATATATATATATATATATAATATAATGATGATTATTTTTTGGTCATTTTGGCACAATCTAGAAATACATTTAAATAAGGATAAGAATTAGGGAAAATTTTCAAAATGTCAATATTTTGACATTTAATAAGACTCATTGTCAATACTTTCAATATTTAGTAAAAATGTCAAAAAATAAACAATTTTTAAAAACAGAAAGGAGAAATTAAGGGGAGAGAAAAAAATATTAAAAAGAGACAATTGCTTAAAAGTCTTATTAGTTATAAAAATTCAAAAAAAACAAAGAACTAATTGACAATTTATCAAAATATACCAACTTCCATCTCTTTCTTATTCTTTCACCACGTTCTTAAAACACGCCTATCACCATTGTTCTAAAAATTCAATATTCAATTTTCTTAATTTTTTTCTGTTTGTAAACACGTTTATTTACCATACATTATCATATGTGAAGCAATTTATTCTAATAAGGCATCATTTTGACATTATGAAATTATAATTTATCTTTAAAAATGTCTAAATTTTATGAAGTTATTTGGGTATCATGTTAAGGTTATGAAGTTTATGTTTCTCCTTTAAGAAATTTTCCAGTATTCAGAATATAATACTCATATATATTCATGGTATATGTATTCATCCATCTTACATATGTATTTTATTTTGCTTATTTCGAATATCACTTTGTATACCAAATAATATGTATTTAGATTTGATTTTGTATTCATTCTAATGTATACCATAAAGTTTGTAGTTAGATTTGATTTCGTATTCGTCCTAATGTATACCATAAAGTTTTGTATTTATATTTTGATTTCTTATTCATTCTCAACTATAAATAGCCAAAATACAGCTTATTTATGTATTCATTATATGTGTATTCATCCTAATTGCATCAGTCAAATAGTTTTGTATTTCATTTTGCTCATTATATGTTTATACCAACTAGTTTATCTTTGATTTCGTATTCATTCACAATTTTAAATAATCAAACTACTGATTTGAATTTGGATTATCACTTTGTAAAAACAAATTTGACTACAAACTACATAACATTCAAAATACTTTTAAATACTTATGCGAAACAACTCAATACCTAAATGCTAATGTAGATTCTACTAAATCTGAAATATAAAAACAAGTCATAAAAAAGATCAAAAAAATTTATTTAAAATACTAAAAATCTGAAATACATAAATATTTGATTACTATGTTAACAAACTTACATAAAAATTAAAAAAAATAACGGAAAACCCTCAATACATACAATCCGAAAATTCAACATAATGTGTGATTTTGAAAACAAAATCTCGCAAAATAAATGATGACTTCAAAAATATCTTTATCAATTGAGAAGATTTCTTGATTAATTGATAGATCTGAACAAATTGTTATGAACTTGAATAATTAGTTCTTCTTTAATAATGAGAAAGAATAATAGTGAAATTTTGATGAAAGAAAAAAGAAGAAGAGAAAAGTGAATGATGGGGATGGTGAAAACTGAAAAGTTGATGGAAGAGAAAAAAAATTGAAAAGTAAAAGATGAAAAATAAATTTAATGGTATTAAAGCATAGCAAGAAGTGTAAATGAGTGATAGATGTAGAATTTGATTCAATATTGAACTGTTTTGAGAAATAAATTTGGATACAAATTACTTTCTAAATTAGTGACATTTTTAATAATTATTTTAAAGTGTAGATGTTTTTACTAATTAAGTTAGGAATTGTGACTAGTTTGCTAATTTTTCCTAAGAATCATATAGAAAAATATGTTGTTCATTAAAAATTTTGGGCCACAGTCTCAAGCCCACTGTTTGAGCCCATTGTATAACTATTCCCTATTTAAGTTTTTATTAGGTCAAAAAAATAAAGTGGGTGGTGGGACATTTTAAAGAAGGGAAAAACCCCTAGAATATTTTTCTATCCTATTTTAAAAGAACAGCCGCTACCCAAAGGCCGTATCTTTTTTCCGGTGACAACAACCAGAAAACCACCTCCGTCACACCATTGAACAACCAGCAAACCACCAAACCACCATCAACAACCCCCAAATGAACTCCCCCATGCCATTGAAACAACTAGCAAACAACCAAACAAACCATCTTCTCCATAGCTAAACAAACACCGCTAAACCCATTGTTCCACCAATCAACCACCCAAACAACCCCAAACTTCTTCCATTTTCATTCACCCAAAAATCCCCCCTGCCCCTCTTCATTTTTCTCTTTTCTTCCGGTGAACCAGTGGTGGAAAGCAGCGAGCTTTGAGTTTGCACAGAGAAGCCATTAATTGCGAACACAACTCCAACTATTGCAGCACGAGTCAGATACAAACGAATAAATTAGCAACACCGACAAGTCTTTCACTTTCATATCTGCTCGAAAAAACAACACTTCGGTAATCCTTTTAATTTTGTATTTTTATATCTATCAAGGTTGATGTTCCAGCTTCTTTATTGTTGTTTATTCTACCTAAATGTATTTCCACTTTTTAAAGTTTTGGGGTTTGCATTGATTTCATTGTTTAATGATTTGTTTTTAGTTATTAAGTTATTGTTGATGCTAATTTACTGCATACAAAATTATTGTTATTTTTGTTTTTGATGATTCAATAAACCTTTAGTTGTATGTTTTTCATGTTTCTTTGTTCATATTTTAGGCATTATCGGCAAATTATTCCTCTACATCTTTGTTTAAATTTCTTTTGTTATGGTTTGATTTATTTCATATTTGATTAACTTTATTTTGATTTTTATTTCAAACTCAGAATATCATTGTTGATATATTGTCACACTGCTTTTTATTTTATTTGATATTTTACATATAAATTATCATTTTGTCTTTTAGATATGGTTGCCACTATGGATTTTTTAATTATTTTAACGTGTGTGCATTATATATTTTCTTAAATTACAAGTTAAAATTGGCCGACGAAGAAATTACCATCGAATTTCAAAGCATACCATGTAAATAAGACGACTTTTATTTTGAAATTGTTATTATTTTCATTTATGTATGGCCATGTAATCTTCTCTGAAATTGATTGTCAACCGAAGTGCATAACTTTGTATGACTTAATTGTACATAAATTATTACTCCTTATTGTATATGTAGAGGTACTTTTATTTTCATTTAATTATTTGTCAAAGTTTATAATTTAAACATCACTTTTCATCTATTATTTTATCTGTTGGTATTTTCTTACAAGTTCTACTCCGAGTTCCGAAGAATCTATGGAACAATATCCATTTTTTTAATTCAAATATTGTATCACAACATATAAAAATATTAAAAATTAAAAATTTACTACAAAAGTGGAAAAAGAATAAGGAGAAAAAAAATCAATTTTAAAGATTGGGTACATATATTTATCAACTTCTTTAACAGTTCCAGCAAATCTAGCTAGCAAATAATAACACATGCATGCAAGAATTCAGAAATTTTATAGAGTTATCAGCAACTGAAAAATGCATCATTAATACTGACAAAACATATATTTGAAACATCCAGATAAAAACTAAGCAGACTAAGTCACATGAGAACCCAAGAGCTAGGAACAAACAATAAAGGACGGAGAACAACATACACATGCATAAAAGTATGCCCTAAGAAGGGAGGTCATTGCAACTGGTTTAACGAAGTTATTTCAAACATCAAGATTAAAACTAATCATATATATAAGTCACATGAGGATTCGAAAACTAGGATATAAAAGTTAAAGGAAGGGGATCAACAAACATATATACATAAGAGTATGTCCTTAGAAGGGAGTCATTACAAATGCATTAACAAAGTTTTTTCTAATATATATTAGCACAAAACTTTCATCAAGGAGTTAGTGGTACAACGTCATCATTAACGTTCAAGCATGGTAGGTAGCACATAATGTAGTAAGACTCCCAAAATGAGTTAAGGCGTCTAGAGCCTCACATGTGTCTAGAAATGTTTAAAATATGTTAAATAAGTGGTTTACATTATGTATGATTAATTTGAACTCATTTGGAGGTCAAACGTTCAAGAATGTCCAAGACGTTTGAAAGTTAGCCCTTGAGACATGTATGTGTGTCTTGGTGTGTCTTGACGTGTTTTCATGTGTTCCGAGTGTTGTTTGATGCTCAAACTGGTAGGGAAGGTTCTTCACATGTATGGGAGTGTATTTACATTGGAAACGCCCGAGTACGACTCCTCAAGGTCCCCGCAAAAGTCCCTCAAGGAGGACCCCAAACACTACCTAGGCACTGCATTTGGCAGTGTCAAACGACGGCCTTGAATGACCCCTAGTAGGTGGACCTACGCCCCATCAATAGGGAGGCGTCGTCCAAACCTTAGACTTGAGGAGGCTTAGCCAAAGACAACCCTCAGACCAAACGACGGTGGACAACTACGGACCGTCGCTGGGACTAAGAGGCGTCGATGGGACCGTCGATATAGGCTGCAATTCACTGTCAGGCGAGCTGTCTCATTAAGGGGTGAATGGGAAATTCACCCCACGTCCTAACTTGACCGTAGGCGGTTAATTTAGATATTTTGGGGTATACTAAGTTAGTTAAAAAGATCAAAACCCCATTTCCAATCCATGATTCAAAATTAGACTTCCGTCTCCAAAAATATCCTCTCTAGAAACCTCCATTGGAGATGAAGGAATACTACATGTGGGAAGGAATATTTTAGCCTTCATTTAATGCATTTCATAACATAGCTCATTGATTCAATAAGGTGAGAACTACCTTTCACCTTTAGAATCCTAATATATATGCGAGAAATCCTTTTACATACATTCATAGTGTTTTCATGAGAACTATCTTTCAATCAACACAATAGGATAATCATAGACATGTAAATTTCATATTTCATAATGTGTAAAGGTGCATATGAGAACTATACTTTCAATCGACAACATAGATACACCATAATCCTATTTATGCATAAAGTGTGTGTTTAATTGTCCCTACTATGACAAAACCACAACACCATTATCATCATAGACATCTCTCTCTCAAAGTGTTCATAAACATGTACATGCTATCATAATAATGCATAATCTTCATATATTGCATTCAAGAATTTATAGATCATGCAACTCAACACATCCACATTCATTATACTAGATATGTACATGACTGCAATTCAATTAGTTCATTCATTTGTCGGATGTATATACTCATATAATCATATTGCAAGTCATCTGGGTATAACCCTTCCACAACATCACTATAAACAATTCAACATATAACATAATGTAAGCACCTCCACCATAAGTGGATCAATCCATTCATACTCAATAACTAAACACCTCCACCATAAGTGGATCACACGTCAATCTATTACAATTCTATATCATTAAAGATCAATCTCAACCCATAGAATCAAGATACTTCAAGAGGTAAGACAATTGACATCCTCCATCATCCACATAAGCAATTCAACATAAACTAATTCATAACTAGAGAGAGAAATATTGGAGAAGATGAACTTTTTGATTTGAAGTGGGTATTTGTGAAAGTGATTTATTTTGGATATATTTTAATATAAAATCCCTTATATAGTTATTTAGAAATAATATAAAATATACCCACTTTCTAATTTAACATTAAAATAATATTTACGAAATTGACTTTCCACATAGGGACTTAGCCAAAAAAATCTAAGGAAATGTTTAATGAAGCATTTAAGGTCCTTGAAGTGGTTCACTAGCCTTGAAACCTCTCTTAAACTTATACTTATTCAAAATTTTAGACCTTTTTTATATCTCTATTTTATACATAAACTTATATGGTTCATACGTTAGGCTCTAGTTCAACCTATTATTTTGCGAGTATACATGTATATTAGCATAAACTTTATTAATGCATTTGTATTGCCTCTCTTCTAAGGGCAAACTCTTATGTATATATGTTTATTGCTCCCTTTCCTTTCAAGTTTTATCCTTGCTTCTGAGTCCTCATGTGACTTATATATATGCTTAGATTATATCTTATTGTTTGAAATAACTTTGTTAAAGCAGTTCCAATGACCCTTTTCGAAGGGCATACTTTTATGAATGTGTATGTTGCTCTCCGTCCTTTCTTGTTTGTATCCTAGCTTTTGGGTTCTCATTTGACTTAATCTGTTTAGTTTTTATCTTGATGTTTGGAATATGTGTTTTGTCAGTATTAATGATGCGTTTTGCAGTTGTTGATAACTCTATAAAATTTCTGAATTCTTGCATGCATGTGTGGTTAATCGCTAGCATGATTTGCTGGAACTGTTAAAGAAGTTCATAAAAATATGTACCCAATCTTTAAGATTGATTTTTTTTTCTCCTTATTCTTTTCTACTTTGGTAATAACTTTTCCCTTTTTCATATGTTTATAAGTTGTGATACAATATTTGAATAAAAAAATGGATGTCGTTCCATAGATTTTCAGAACTCGCAGTAGAACTTGTAAGAAAATACCAACAGATAAAATAATAGATGAAAAGTGATGTTTAAATTATAAACTTTGACAAATAATTAAATAAAAATAGAAGTACCTCTACATATACAATAAGGAGTAATAATTTATGTACAATTAAGTCATACAAAGTTATACACTTCGGATAACAATCAATTTCAACACGAACATTTACTTTCAAAGCCTCAGTTTTAAAAAAATAAATTCGGATGAGACCCACAGTTTTGGATTTCGAAGGATGCCTAACACATTCTCTTCGAAAATACCTAAAGACTTACCTAGAATCTATTGGGTTTTTAGATTTTTTCTTTTGTAATTAATTCATTGATTTCATGGTTATTTACTAAAATTAGGTGGCGACTCATTTAGAATTATTTTATTCCTAGAATTCTTTTAAAATTTAATTTAACTGAATTAGTTAGATTATTTCTGAGTTGCCACAATGTGTCAAACTATTTGAATAAATAAGGGATGTAACCAAATCTCACCCATCGGGTTAAATACTTGAGAAGATATCACTAAAACAAAAATTCTAAATCAACTCTCTTTACTCCTACTCGTTAAATTAAATTAATTAAATTCCAATTTTACTCTATTAGCTCATCAAAATAAATACTTCAGAAAATATCACTAGAACTGAAATTTGAAATGTATCCTTTTGACACCTACTCATCAAATAGATTCAATTAATGTTTGACACCTAATTATCCAATTAAATCAAATAGAATGTGTAAAGAATTGAGAGAAACTACTAATACTCATATGTCCTACTCATTAATTCATTGAAAAAAAACTACTAAAATTAGTATCGTAGACAACGTTTCAATTATCTAAGTAATAAATAAGAATATATTTCTAAGATATTTAAGGGTGTTTGATATCTCTCTCTAACTAAGAAGTCTGAGGTGCAACATTTGTCCTCTGAAAAGAGCTTGTAGAACACAGTGCATGAAGCTGAAACTGCAAAATGAAGTGTTGATCTTCTATGGCAAATTAAAGAATATTTGAATATGCAAATCCTGATTTTAGCGATTTTGACAAGGAAAATGATCAGTAGTACTTTAAGGTAGGGTAAGTATTAGTTTCCTATGATACCCTGGATACAATGCCTAGATTCTATGCAATCATGGGGAAGATTTTGTCTCCTGCATTAAAATTGCACATAACATGGTTAGAGCTAGAGCCGCTAAATGAAGATGAAAACAAATGACCATCTGAGGGCTTTCCAGCTTCTTGTGCTAGGTGTAGTCTAGGAAACTTAGAAGACATTTATTATCATCCTATGCTCTCACATTTTTTTTATACAATGAATGGAACAATTAAGATGTAATAAAGATATTTCCATTGGAAGGAGAAACTTGGGCCCACTTTAAAGATTGGGATATGAAATGGTGTCCTAATCTCATTAGTGATGAAAAGTTCAACTATGAGTTTGTAGAGGTCTTGTCAGACCATGTTGATGCCATTGGTTGTCATGTTGCATACTTGGATAAAGCAATATGCTTTACTTTTCCTTTCTATCATGCAAGACATCCATTTCTAGTTCCTGCAAAGGATCTGTGTTGATGTTAAAATTCATAAATGAGTAAATAGAAATGAGGATGGGTATAGTTTAAAGGATCCTAAAGAAACATCATTCCAATCCATCCCTTTCATCTTCATAAATGGAATTCTATGAGAAAATCTAAATATATCCTTCGCCACAACTAAGATGGATCTCCTACTCGATGGAAAACACAAGTAAAGCTTTTGCTTTATTTAATTATGCAACATGCACATCAATCGCAATAACATAGTGTTACAAAATCTGAACAAACTCAAAGTTGAACTTTTTATTGCTCACTAGATGTGGACACCGGTTCATATCAAAATCTTTAAAGAGAGCCCAAGTCTCTCCTTCCGTTAGAAATATATTTATTACATCATAGATGTTTCCATTTGTCTCACATACCAAATGTGAGAACATAGGATGATCTTCAATGTATTTTGAGTTTTGTAGTTTGAACCTAGCACAAGAAGCTGGAAAACCCTCAGGTAGCCATTTATTGTAATCTTTATTCAACCGCTCTGGCTTAAACTATGTTATGTGTAATTTAAATGCAGGAGAAAAAATCTTCCTAATGAATGCATAGAATCTATGCATCGCATCCAGGATATCTTAGACAACCCATAGTTGCCAAAACCTAATGAAGGACTCGACCTTGTCTAGACAAAATCGCTAAAATCTAGATCTGCATGTTCAAATGCTCTGGACTCGGCCATTGTAGAAATCCATATATCTTAAGGATGATCCACACTTCGTTTTGAAGTTTCAGCTTACTCATTTGTGTTTTGCAAGATCTCTTAAGGGGACAAATGTTGCACCTCAGACTCCTTAGTTGGAGAGGGATATCAAGCCCCCTTAAATCTCTAAGAAGCATCTTCTTCATCATAACTTAGATAATTAACATGTTATCTACACCATATAGATATTGGATGGTTTTTTCATTGAGTCACTAAAAATTCTTCCCAAAATAAGCACTTCACAATTTTCAGTAGATTCTATTGATATCTTCATATTTGTGATACACTAGTGCTCAAGAATCATTGGTGGTTCCCAAGAGAATCATAATCATGGTTTACTACAAGAAGAATACAAACTTGAGCATACATAAGCATCAAAACATCAATCTCAAAACTTTGTTGAATATATTGAGTGTCCCAAAATTGTAAATCTATGAACCTCTAGAATACAAAGATGAATATTAGGATAAGATCCATGACTTCTTAAAAGAACTACTACTAACATCTTATAAAACTGGAGCACTCTAAAAGTAAGGAGGTTTTACTCAAAAGCTAGGGAGAAGACGAAATGATCTCAACAAACTCTTGTTGAGGATCCTAATAACATGTATCCACATCATTAAAAGATGTCGGTCGAATGACATCAATACATTGAATGAATGCGTATGCAATATAGCTAAATAACAAATAACTTAGTGAAAGGTCTGTAATAAATAACAATGTACTCAAGATGAATGTAAAGAAATAAACGAGTTAAAACATTTAAAGCCTTACCAAATACTTTCTCAGCTCTGAACTCATCATAATACGTGACATAAAAATACACTTTAACTCTATTGGGAGATTCTCTAACCGACAACCACCACTATGAGCTACATGATGATACAACGTCTCGCCCATGCTGCCAGAACTGTCCTATACATTGCCGGGGTATAGAACACTCAATTAAGTAGATCTACTAAGAGTTGCGCAAAGGCACTTAGGATTCATCTAAAAGTATGATCACATACCATGTTTTCATAGATGCTCTATCAGGAATGTGAGTTTTTTGAACTCATTCTCATATTTGTTCTCAATACTACCAATAATATTACCTCATGCTCATATGTTTAAAAGCATAAATTTTCCTCTGGTTTGAGATAATTGATCAAACTACCCTCTTTAAAAGGTAACTGGGCTTGAGATACTTTTTGAATTCATAACACATTTAGAAATAAAAGTTTCTCTTTTATCTAATTAAAACGGCTACCTTTGGGAATACTTAGTCCCCTTATACTCTTACCTAACTCACACTTGAAAAACTCTTTCTCAAACATATCAAAATCTTATTGTATTATGATCATTGATGACTCGAAAAGTCATACTGCATAAATATTGATGGTATATTTAGATACCATACGACTTAAACATTGATGGAATACTCTATCATCATACTAATCATATTTTAAAACTCTTTCTCAAACTCATTTTTACTTTCTCAAAAACAAAATTTAAAATAAAAATACTCTCTTTAAAAGAATCTCAGAATTTATAACTCAATATAGTGTTCATGTTGAAATATAGACATGAACAACTTAACTGAAGTATCTCAATAATAATATAGAAAACTCACTACTCATAACTCAAGAACTTAGAACTCTGTGATAGTTCTCATCACAAGAATATTCAGTTCATAGGTTTTATCTCAAATATACTCATAAACGAATCAACTGAAGAATCTCAATGAATAACTTATAGAAATTAAAAAATTAGCAAAACAAATTTAAAAGAATCAGTAACTCAAGAACTCAAAATCAACTCATCTCAGGAATACACAAACCTAGGGATCGAATCTTCGATTACTCTTTTACTTATTTCAGAGTAGATGTAGTGTGTGAGAACGGACTAGTCCAAACCTATGATAGCCTTACATACATGCAAGAAAAACATTCTTGAATAATTTCAAAGAATATTCAAGAAGAACTTGATTAGAAGCCTTGAGACCCTAGCTTGAAGGAGAAAATTCAAGAAAACCTTTCTTGAGATTTCTTAAATCAGTTTCTTGGAACTCTATGGCCAAGAATTTTGAATTTCATTAGTCCTTCATAATTGTATGGAGGTATTTGTGTTGGAATGAATAGAATTCAGGGAGAAATACTTAATTTGAAGAATAATTTAGAATTGATTGAAAGAATCTTCAATTGAGTCTTCTACTTTGATATTATCATAGAGTTTTGCCTTCGTGTTTAAGAGAGAAGAGAATCATTGATTAAGAGATGAATATCTGATTGTTTTTGTTCTCTTATAAGTCAAGAAATTCGTGAAGGGGTTTTTAGAGGTAAAAAGACAAAAATGACCCCTTTTAATGTTTTCTCGTCAGCTAATCCGTCACTACAGTACATCAGGTTACTAAAATGGTCATAGCTTTTTACTCAAAACATAAATTATAGGGAAATTGATTGCTTTGGAAAGAAGATTCAGATATCTTTAATTTGATAGGTTATGGACCACGTAACTCTTTATATTCTAAGAGATATGATCATTTGATATTGACCAAATTAGAATCTTACATCAAAACTTAACCGGTAAGGAAACTTTAAACTCAACTTTGTGGTAGGAGATTCTAGTAACTTTAATTGAAGTCCAAAATCATTTACACACTAAAGAATTTACCTTTACATACATGGGCAATTTAAGAATAACCTGGTACAATCTTATTGGCAAATGAAGAATGATTCAAATCTTAACAAAGAAATTTTGGGGTGTTTCGATATCTCTCCCTTGGGATCATTCGTCCTCGAATGATGGTTAAACTGAGAATGGAGGGGAAGGAGTTACTATTAGTATATTTTTTACTTATGATCTTTCCTACTAACATAGGCGAAACTGATTCATACAAAGTGTTTGGAGTTGTCTATAGCATATAAGTCAAGAACAGTATTGTTCTGAACATAGTCACACAGTATTTGAAGTTATCTTACATGTATCAAAATAATCTGGGCATGAAGTAAGAATAAGACTATTATGACTTAAGAAATACTACTGCTCGCTTTCATGCTAGCAACACCTCTATAGTATGCCCTTACTTATGAATATCGCACCTCATTAGTTGCAACTCATTATTCCTACAATCATTAATGACTACTCTGACAAAGTTTTAAGTTATACTATCCGCTCATAGTGTGTTCAAGCGCCTAATATCTAAATCATAATATGTTAAACATTCGATTATTATACTAATCTAAACCATAAGAATACAATTTTATGCTTCTAAAGGTAATCTCATCCGACGGATATAACTCATTACCACTACACTAAACAAAGCTTCAAGCCCTAGTCAAAAACCACCTAATTCATCATGGATTCATCCACATGCTACTAACAACAAATTCGAGCCTAGTAATATAACCAGTCCATGGATTCCTACTAACCAATCCATATTCCTACAATCATTTATGACTACTCTGACAAAGGTTTAAGTTATACTATCCGCTCATAGTGTGTTCAAGCGCCTAATATCTAAACCATAATATGTTAAACATGCGATTATTATACTAATCTAAACCATAAGAATACGGTTTTATGCTTCTAAAGGTAATCTCATCCCACAAATACTACTCATTACCACTACACTAAACAAAGCTTCAAGCCCTAGTCAAGAACCACCTAATGCATCATGGATTCAGCCACATGCTACTAACACCAAATTCAAGCCTAGTAATATAACCAGTCCATGGATTCCTACTAACCAATCCATATATGAATTACTCGTTCTCTCGTAACTTCTATCAACAAAACTTTCAGATATTATTTTCAAGAACTTGCTTATTACTCATAGTAAAACCTTATCCCCTTTTTTCCTTCACATTTATAACCTTAGATGGAATAAACACACCATCACTATTACAATAAAAAATAGAAATACTCTTCTCTATCATCACACAAATACTGTCAACAATACCACACTCAAAACTAAAAAAGATAAGTGAAAGAGCTTTAGGGAGAAAGATCATAAACATGGTTAATTCAAGAGTTCTGATATAAGAATATGCATGAGATAACAATATTTTGCTAGCCATTCAGATCAAATCATGATTTAGCGAGACTGGCATACTATGAGACATGAGTACATATATGAATAGGTTGAGCTCATGATGCTTATTGCCATAACTGTATGGATAAGATTGAGATCCATGGGCTAAAGTCTTTCCCCCTCATTTTGGAAACTAAGCTTAGACGTAAATCTCTCTGAAGTGTATGAGCATAGGTCATAGACACAATTATGATATTAGGAATATCAACAACATGTTGTAATAACTTTACTTGAGGAATACACAATATTATGAACAGATTGATATACATCTAAAACTCTTTCGAAAGACATAACTATCTCATCCTTCACACTTGACATCTCCCCCTTAGGTTTACAACCTACACTTGAAAGTTATCGATCTATTTCATTATCTCCAAACTAGTCTATATTCCCTTTACTCTCATATTCTTGAATGACTTATCTCTGGCTACTAAACTCTCTAAAAGTAGGTACTAATACTTCTTCTAAGACTTATTTCTAATATACTCCTTGTAACTTCGTTCGGCTTTTATAAATGGATTTTTATAACCGTTACCTACATTAACTTAATTGGAATCTCGTCTGATAGAATACAATCTTGGTACACCTCTTAATGCTCTTGTTACTCTTATGAATTAGATATACACCCTATGTCCGAAAAAGGGCTAACTGTAGCTTTCCAGGTGCAGCAGCATACAAACCATGCCGTCCATTCAGGGCCTTTAGAGTGAACCATAACCAGTTGAGTAAAGCTCAACTACACCTCTTCTGATACCAGGTGTAGAGTATTGTAATCTAGTATAAACCCAAAAATTGAGTTGGGGTATATCCCACTAGGAGCGGTACAATTTCAAATTCAATTATGAAGATATAAACACGATTATAATGGTTGTAGGAATAAATGTCATAAACATTATTTAAATCAAAAGGTTGACATAAATATCAAGTGGGGGATTTTAATATCAGATAGCAATCACAACCACAATAATCAATAAGAGTAATCAAATGAGTAAGAGGAGCTTGGAGGAATGACCAACTAATTTCCAATTCTCGCTAAATGGGTGCAAGGTCATTACTAAAAGTTACCCCATCTTCATGGGTAGGATGGACCTTAAATGATATAATTTTTTTCATTGATTTCTTTTGAAATTTAAAAGATTAAATATGAATACCAGCCCACAACCTCACTAAATCTACTCTTTGGAGCTAGATAGGTCTACTGAGACATAGGATTCACTCTCTCGAGCTGAACCTACATTGAACCAATCACTACGAATGCTAATTTATCACATTGATTTGACACGTCTCACTCAAGCAAGCACAAAACACTAAATCACAATGAAATAAACATTCAACAAAGCAACTAAACCGTATAAATAAATAAGAACCACTTCGAATTAGCACTAAAATCAATCATTTATAACACCCAGTACACTAAAGTTTTCAATTAGTCACATGGTCAAACCCCGATGAGTGGGGTTTTAGTTATTCATGGTAAAAGAGAAAATTCAATACCTATTCCATGCTCCATAGCCAATTATTAATTTCCAAAATATTAAAGTGAATAAAGCATGCTTTAATTACAATACCCAACTTTAAATCTAAAGAAAAATGCTTCAAACCAACAAAAATAGTGTTTCTGTTCTCAAGATCTCTTTCTACAATGCAGTTCAATCTAACTTTCAATAATGCTTGGAATGCCTTCTCTCTCTTCATTAATAACAATTTATACTATTCAAAAATTTGGCCTTGTTTGGGCCAATCGACATGGAAAATGGGGCTTCGTCGATCAGTCAGTGAATTGCAGATCTCCCTTGTCCATAGCCCTCTTAGTTCGTTTTTTCTTCCATTTTGTAGTGTAACTTTCAGTTGTCTATGCTAGTGTTCTCCAAGTGCTTTGGCGACGTGCCTTTAGTTCATTTTTATTGCCACTTTTCTTGAAGCTTGACCGATAGTCTTGTACACTTTGGCATACACACTCCACCTTCACAGATCCATTCGGCGAATCACCAATAGGGAACACCCTTCGCCAAAATTTCTCTCATCTCAGAGGTTGTGCTCTATAAAATTGGGCTCGCTAAGATCAACTCTGCACACCGCCGAGTAGTCTTGGCGATCATCAGGATTACTTTTTTTAACTTCTTCAACTCTTTAGTTCCCTTTTTCCGGTTATGTCCTTGCCTTTCTCCTTAGACTCCATGAACGCTAATCGACATATAAAAATAAATTTAGAGAATCAAATAGGCATTTTAGGACACTTATACTATCAAAACTAAGCCCTAAATGAGTCGAAGTCTCAGACTCATCCACACCCCTAACATAAATTTTTGCTTGTACTCAAGTAAAACTCAAGATCAACATTTCAATAAGGTGGTCTACAAATAGTGCTGCATTAGACTCAACATAAATGCACATCACAAGGTTTAAACTACTTATACAATGATGAATTGTGCACTCAAAGTTTCAAATTGTGACTAACCATCGTCAAGTGTGCTCAAGCTCACAATGCTTGCTTCAAATGCAAGTTCAAGTTCAACAAACGTATTTAAATGATCTCACATCAAAAATGATTTCAATTCACACAAAAATTTCTCAATAATTTAAAGTACTAGAATAACACTCAACTGACACTCACAAAGATGAACACATGAACGAGTTCACCAATAGGTTTGCCTTTATTTTGCAATGAACATTCGTTTCACCTCACTCAAGATCCCAAAGGTCTTTTCAACGCTTGTAACGGGGCTTATTTTAAAGGTATGGTCAATTAGGATTAATGGCTTCTACCTTCATGATGTATGGCTTGAACATAACTTTTCTCGTTTTTTTTAACATTTCAAACATGATCATAATCCACCAAATTATTCAACTTCATATGAACCACCGGACACCCCATTTATTTTTCAATTCTCACTACTTTATTTCACAACTTTTTCTCTTTTCCAATCATTTTTTTTCATTTCTTTTCCCTTTTTTTACATTGAGGTTTTTTTCCCCCCAAAACAACAGGTCAAAGGGGGATTTATTCACACTTCTTGACTTTCCTTCTCATCGCACCTCCAACTTACGCTTTGGCCTAAGTTTGATATTCAAACATGCTGATACTTCATGAAGGTTATGGGCGATGGTATAATAGAGTAAAAGTTTTTTTCAATTTTCTTCCAAGAAAAGGATAGGCTCAAAAGGTGTCAAGCAAGCTTCACACATCTAACAAAGGTGACCGGAAAGGAGGTATATTGTCAAATTGGTTCACTATTCAAAAAATTTTCCTAAGATCATTTCAATTGTTTGCTTCACTTCAATCATATAGATGAATGGGAAAAATTCTAGGTGTCCTCACATACAATGATCAAGACGACCTCACCACACAAGGCATTGATACAATCATCAGGCAAGAATCCACAGTTTCTAGGTAGCGTGCAATATTCATCACAAGAGACTTCATTGACAATCAGCTAGTCACAACAAGATGCTCAAAGTTCACATATTTCCTAAGTAACTTCTTTTTCCCCATTGTACTGGCATATTCATTTCGTTCAAATAATTATTTAATGTATGAGTAAATCATAAGACATTTGTCGTTATAGTATAAAAAAGTTTGACTAACAGATACTATAGGAACAATATCTCTAGCTAAATCCTAGGTACATGGACCAATTTTTTGTAAGCCTTGAAGAACATTCATACACCAACAAGTAAAGAGTAAGGTGCAAGGATTTATTGTACTCAAAATGTATTTCACAAAGAACTCTATCCAGGATCCTTTGCTATCCCAGTTCCTCAATGAACCTCTTATTTTCAATACTTCATCCCATTGGCCCAAACTAGCCCAGATATTTGACAATGAGACATATGCACCAACTTCACTCGGTTCCAACTCTATGATTTTTTCTGCAACCAGCTTTCCTAGCTCAACCTCATCGTGCAATTTACAAGCATCAAGTAATGTTCCCCAAATCAAATCATCAAGTTTTATAGGCATATCACAAATGAACCTCTCAGCGTTAGTTAAACAAAAAAACTAACAACATATCAAGCAACTGAGAAGAAATACAACTAATGAAAAAGAAAAAGGAGCTTAACATAACACCGCAACAGATCACTCGATTTTCATCCAAACTAAAGCAGTAAACAACAATTTACAGATTAACATCACAGAGATTGAAATTTGTAGATTAGCCTTGATTTTTGGGTAGATTGGCAAGCAAATATTCAGATCTGTAGTCCTTTACTTCGGAAAAATCTTCTTGGAGAGAAGCATAAGGCCTGCTTGGAGAGTTTTGAGATGAACTTTGGATGAGCTTGGAACTTCGAGCTACACCGATTGGAGCGTTGGAAAATAAGATTGTCTCCTCCATTGCTTCTGCATGTAAGTTTTGGAGAGAAGTTTTAGTGGGTTTTGGAGAGAAATCTTCAGTGTAACGTGAGTTAGAGAGATGGAAAATGAGTATAATGGGTCTTACAATCACTTTCCAATTCCTAAATTTTTAATTGAGTTTCTAATTAATAATATTTTTGGAATTAGTAGTTTAAAATTTTAATTGAGTTTTCAAATAATAATCTTCAATTGATTCATGAGGTGTCAATAGTGTAAAAAAATCTAATCATCTAAAATATATATAACTTACTAATTATTTTTGGAATTAGTAGTTTACGAATGTCTAGGTAAATTATTTCTCATTCGTAAATTTCCAATTATTTCTCATTCCTAAAGTTTTGTCTAATAATTCTTAAATTCCCATAGTATTTCTCAAGGAAATAAATTTTTTAGGTAAATCTACATATATATAATTTTTTAGACAATCTGGAATTTTCCTACATATTAAAAGAATTTTTTTTTTTTAAAAAAAAAAATTGGTCCATGTACCTAGGGATTTAGCTAGAGATATTGTTTCTGCGGATATATTTCCCTAGGTAATTTTCCAGGAACTAATTTAGTGCAAAATGGTATCAACTTTAGCTGCGAAATTTGTTGGAAATACAAGTTTCACATGTAATATATTTTAATATTGAGGAATTTAAAAATTTCGCAAGAAAGTTTGCAAATAGTATCTGCGAAAATTTTCCCCAGGTAATATCCCATGTAATCCACACTTTTCTAGTAGTGTAAGAGCACTATTCAAGTCTTCGGTATTAACCACAACCAACACTTGAAAATTCGAGGGAACAAAAAGCTACCACCCCACCAAAAGCATCCAACATTGTCCTCAATGTTATGAGAGTACAAAAAAAAAATAAAAAAAAATACAATAAATATAGTAAAAATGAGAAGCACTAACACTAAACAGACAGAGTAGGGTGAGAAGGAATCTTCACTAGGTGCCCATTAGGTGAACGGTTAAAGTGGTAGCCGAACCAATTGTCAAACCACCGATTTAAATGATATTCACTGAAATATCTAGATGTCTCCACTAAAATTTTATAAAAAGGGTGACTGAGATCGGGTGGGCCGAACTACATCAGCGCATCGCCAATGGTGCGAAGAAAATCCCCAAAATTTCTAGGACTCTAACCATGCATAGTTGTGCAAAAAGTTGGAGAAAGTTGGGCTCTCCTAATCTACTCGGCGCATCGGTAAATATTCGAGTGTCTAAACTCACTTTTGGTTCCACACAAACGGACAAAGTCGTGATCGCCAAATCAATTATGTGTTTCATTAAAACGGGTCCTGGAGTTAAAGAATCACTGATACATGCACATGCAACATACAATATTCAAAACAACTAACACTTGTGTTGCCTTCCAAGAATTGCCTTAGTTATCTTTGTGTCTCCACATCGAAATGCTTTCAAACAGCTTCTAAGTACACCACTTCGATCAGTGAAATATCACGGCTTCACCAAAATATAGCTTCAAGTATTGCCCACTCACCTTGAAGGATGGAGCTTGCTTACCTTCGATTTCAATGGCCCCATTCATGAACACTCACGTCACTTTAAATGAACCGGGCCTCATTGACTTAAACTTTCCTTGGTTGAATCTTAGTCGAGAGTTGTATAGAAACACAATGTCTATAACAAAAAATTCACTCCAAAGAATTTCAGAGTCGTGCCATTTCTTTATTTTCTCCTTGTGGAGAGATGAACTTTCATATGCCTTAAGCCTGAATTTGTCCATTTCGTTCAGCTGCTCTACTCATTCTTTCGAGGCATTTACCCAATAAAGATTTAATGCGCTTAATGCCCATAATGCTTTGTGTTCTTGTTCAATCGGTAGGTTTCATGATTTCCCAAAAACCAGTTTATATGGGGATATGCCAATTATTTCGTGTAATTAGTGCAATATGCCAAAAGAGCATCATCTACCTTTCGATACCAATCAGTCTTATTTGAATTCTCGGTCTTAGCCAAGATACTCTTAATCTCCCTATTCGAAACCTCACCTTGGAAACTCGTTTGAGGATGATATGGCGATGACACTTTATATTTTCACTCCTTATTTATTCAATGCAAAGCAAACAACTGGTTGCTAAAATGCAAACCTCCATCACTGATAATAGCCCGAGGGGTGCTAAATCTTTTAAAGATGTCGCGTTTTAAGAATTGAACAATTCTCTTCCCTTCATTATCTGGTAGTGGCACCGCTTCCACCGTTTTTGAGACATAATCCACAACCACAAAAATATACTTAATACTAAATGAAATCACAAACAGCCCCATAGAATCTATTCCCCACACATCAAATAACTCAACTTCAAGAATAGGCTTAAGAGGTAACTCATGCCTTCTGGACACCCCACTTTGCTTTTGGCATTATATGCATTTCTTGACAAACTCATGAGCATCTTAGTAGAGAGATAGAAAGTAGTAGCCACTTTGAAGATCTTAGCGGTTTTTCGCACACCGCTTTGAGGACCACTAACCAGTAACACATAACAAGCATTTAGAACTTTATTGACTTCCCCTTCCAGCATACATCACCGAATAATATGGTCTGCCCAGTCTTTGAATAAATATGGTTCATCCAAGAAATATCTTTTGACATCGAACAAGAACCATTTCTTCTGATAGAAGTTCAGGTGTTCCGACACTAATGCACACACGACATAGTTAGACAAATAGCCATACCAAGCAGTCTGTATAGGAGTCGCCATGATACCTGCTCATCAGGGAATATGACATTTATGTCTAACTCAATGTCATCCTTCTCTTTTCCCTCCAACCTAGATAGGTGATCGACCACTTGATTGTCACACCATCTTCTATCATTGACTTCAAAGTCAAATTCTTGCAACAACAATACCCATCCTATTAACCACGGTTTAGCATCTTTCTTTGCCAGTAAATGTCGTAGGGATGCATGATCATTGTGAACTACAATATTGGTGCCTAGTAACTTTGCCCTTAATTTCTCAAAAGCATATACAACCGCAAGTAACTCTAGCTTCGTAACAGTATTGTTACGTTGACCACAATTAAATGTTATCCTTGCGTAGTAGACTAGATGGAATAATTTACTATGATTTTGTACCAAAGCAACACCCAACGCAGTCCCACTTGCATCACACATCACTTCAAATTGTTGCGACCATTCTATGCTAATTATCACCGAAGTAGAGATTAATTTCTCTTTCAAACACTTGAAGGCTTCCATACACGCGTCATCAAATTCAAATTTAACCTCCTTCTCCATTAGCTTGCACAATGGGAGTGCAATTTTTGAGAAATATTTGATGAATCTCTGGTAGAATCCCTCGTGCCCTAGGAAATTATTAATACCTTTTACTGATATTAGTGGTGGTAGCTTCTCAATCACCTCAATCTTTTCCTTGTCAACCTCCAACCTCTTTTGTGATTCTTTGGGACCCAAAACTATACCTTCTCTAACGATGAAGTTAGGTTTCTCCCAAATTACGACTAAATTGGTTTGGACACATCTTTGAAGAACCTACCTAAGGTGTGCCAAACATGTTTTAAAAGAATCACCTACAACTTAGAATTCATCCATTAAGACTACCATTGAATCTTCCACCATATCAACAAAAATAGACAACATGCAACTTTGAAACGTAGTCAGGGAATTACACAACCAAAAGGCATCTTTTTTAAAGAGAAAGTACCATAGGGAAAAGTTAAAGTGGTTTTCTGTTTATCTTCTGATTCAATTGTGATTTGATTATACCAGGAAGATTAGAAAATATATTCATCACTGGATGGCCAGTCAATAAATACCAACACAAGAATATAAAAGTAGGTTATAATGGCAACCAATGATTAAATCAAAAGATCCTTAAATAATGAACATTCAATCTGTAGCTACAACCCCAGATTTAGGTCTTTAGCCACTAATCTTTAATAAAAGAATAAAGAAGAAAACGAGCCTGGAAAGTATAGACAATTTTATACTTTGATTCTTATGATTTATCTTCCTCTTTAGATTGATGTCAAATAATTATTTCTATGGACTACTTATAGATGTAGAAAGCTCTAAATAAAATAATTGAGTCCAAAATGAATTGGGAGACAAAAGCAAAGAAAAATAAGAATTCCGTGTGAACAATAGTGGTCGTTGCCCAGCCACCTCATTTTAATTTCCTATGGATTTCCTTGAGTGCCACGTGGCAGCAGTGTAAATTTGTGCATTTTCACTTCGCCTTTATTTTTATTTATTACTATATTAAATTTAATACATTAAGCTATCTGCTTGATTTCCTTCTTCAATCTTCCATCATTAATTCATTTTAGCTCCAAACTTCTTCAACTTTACACCAATTTACTACTACAAATAAAATACACTATTTAACACAAACCATAAAATTCATGATGAAAAAAGACAAATATAAATAATAAATGTGAGGTAAATAATGATAAAAATATATATTTTGGCCTCACATCAACAACCCACACTTAAATTTTTGCTCGTCCTTGAGCAAGCATGAAAGCTCATCTCGAATAAAATCGTACTAGGAATATCATCAATTTGGTTAATATAAGCAGTTAGGCAATATTCCAAAATCAAAACATAAAGTACAATTCTCAATCATTATGTATAACATCTAAATAAACAACAAACCTCTAACCTCATAACCTCAAGGAAGGACTTTGAACTCGTCAAATTTAAGCTTGCTCCCCTTTTCTCATCAAAGAAATTTAATAAAATCACCTATCCATCATGAAATAAGTTCCCTCACAAGAAGAAATACATTCAATTAAAAAGATAGAATATAAATTAAGGGCATCACATCAAGAATAACTATCACACTTACAAACTAAATTTTCAGGTATGCACAAAGAACCATATGTTTGTCCATTATGTACATCTCCACTAACTTAGCATGTTTGAATAAAATCAAATAGGACTTTAGCAGGTTGTAATGTAGGCTATGGTACAGGTAGAAAAACAATATAATAGTGACTTACACTTTCTTATGCACTTTGAACTTTAAGACTTCATCACTCATTATTTTATTCTCTTTATTTTCAACCCTCTATTCAAAAATTATTTCACAAGTAATTCTCATCATCTCAAGAATGCTTTAATATTTTGTTTAAAGAAGTTTTCCTTCATAACAACTACCCTCAACTTACGTATTTTACATGCGTTAAGGTGCACGATCTCTTAGAAAGAACCAAGGTCATCATCAAGGTAACTTTTTTTATTCATCTCTTTTTTTCGTCATCACATTCTTTCAAAGAGGGCATTTAAGAACTTTGTAGATTTCATTGATTACCTTTACACTCAACCATCCATTTTTCTCAGAATTGATAATTAGTATAAGTCTGTGTTGTAATGCTCAAGGAAGAAAGTACAAAAACTAGGGATTCAACAAAATAGTGAAGGGCAAAATATCGCTACCAACAAAAGGCTACATGTTCAAAAGGGCTAACTAGTGATTAAATAGCTCAAAAAACTAAAAGTTACCAGTCAAATCAATGCAAATGTATCATCATCTCCTAAACAAAACAACACTTTTTATTTCGCTTCAATATCATGCAAGGCAAGTTCTCACCACACATGGCACAAATATCAATCAAGATGGTTCAATTCCACTTCTATGAGAGACAAGATCATAAGAAACTACAGAATAAAAAAATCTATATACATAGTCACAACAATGAGCTTAGGTGTCAAAGAGTAGATTTTTTCCTTATCAATCAAGCATTCACAAGAAAGTACTACCCAAAAATTATACCTAAATAGCAAGTATCATACCACTCAAAATGGTCTTTTCTTTTCTCTAAAAATAATAATTAAAAGAAAACATATTCCTAAAAAGATAAACGACATTTGGTTCAAAGAGACTATCCTCATGAAAAGAATCGAAAATAAAAGCCAAGGAACCCTTCCTAAAAAAATAAAAAATTGAACAAAATAGTAAAAATTAGGAATTAAAAAAGATATTATGTCCCCGAAGTATCAAATAAAATTTAAAACAAGGTTTAGGAAAACTTCCTGGGGCCTTTAGGCCTAGGTATTAGCATGTTTTCTTTATTTTCATCAAGGGTCGTACGCACCCCACAATTATGCTCAGCCGTTCTCCTTAGCTCCAAATTTCGAATACTCAGACCTCTCCAAAACATGTAAAAATGACACGAAAAATGACAATAAAAAAAGAAGTTACACTATAAATTTGGTTGCCTCTCAATAAGAGCCTAATTTAACGTCGCGGCACGACAAGTAAGTTCATTATTTTCTTTCTACTTTGAACTTATATATTTTATTGCTAACTTTGCATCAATTTTCTTCTCCTATCCAGAGGAGGTGGTATAAAGATAAATGAACCAAGTAATATATATCGCATCTTGCACTTCTTGACCCTTAGGTGAGGAATCTCGTTTTGTCTATGTGGAAAAAAATTTAGAATGTAAGGGTCTTGTTCCTCATCAATGCACTCACCCTAGTTAATATTTTACAAAATAGTATTTTGAATGAGATTGAAGTTGTCTCAACTCCAAAGTAACAATTTTTACACCATTCTCACTTTTGTACTCTTTCTCAAATCGAAATAAAGGAATAAGGTATAGTTGTATGGTTTGAATTCATCTTTTTTCTCCACTAGTTTGTCATCATCCACAACAATATCTTCTAATTTAGATAGGATAGTAATTTTAATTGAATAGTGTCAATCTCATCCAGCGGTTTCATGACTATTTTTTGTCTTCCACGCACTCAAATGTTTGTTCGGTGAGTTTTGAATTAACTTTGTCCAACATGTAAGTATATTTATAAGTGAATTCTCGTTACGCATCTCTTGTTTTTCATTCTCCACTTCATTTCCGCTACCAACATTACTAATAGTAGAAGAATCATAATAGGGGTTCGGGTGAAGGGAAGATTTAGGACAACCATTCCAATTAATATACTCGTGACCACATATATGACATAAAGGACATTCATCATCCAACCACGATTTATCCCACTCATACATATCAATAAGAGTACCAAGTTATTCGAAGAAAGAAAAAATAATAATTGTTGAAAAAAACTAATTTAAAAAAGATAAAAATAAATAAAATAAAAAATATAACCCCGAATAAACTATTTTTACTTAAAAGAAGCAGATAATCGAACCCAAAAGACTTGTCAATTAATTATTTTTGCTAAATTATTCTAGTATAATTATTTATTTTAGAGTACCAAAAGAAAAGAATTCATGAATAAAATAATAAAATAACTTACAGTGATTTGGAAAATCTTAGGGCTGCAGCACGCAGTGAATCTCATGTATCACATTATTGGCTTAGAACTAATTTCAGTTGTCAAATTACTGGTTTACAGGGATGAGTCTGGTATCAAACCTCTAGTCGCCTACTCCACTTAATTCTCTAAATACATCGTTGAGCAGGGATAAACAGGTCTGACTAACGAGCATTTATATTTAATCCTTTTTCGTAACCAAGTAAGTTGTTGGTCCGGGCGCACTCCATAACAAAAATCACCTGAACTAAATGGATTGATTGAGATCTCTATATTCTCTGGTCTATCTAACCCCTACCCTTTGAATTTTAAGATTGGAAAATATATTTTTGTCTAGATGGCCAGTGAAGAAATACAAAAATAAGAATATAAAAGTTACTTATAATGACAACGACTAATTGATTCAAAAAAAAACCTTAAATAATCAACATCCAATCCATAGCTAGAACCCCAGAACTAGGGATTTAGGCACAAATCTCTAAGAAAAGGAAGAAGAAGAAAAGAACCATAAAACATATTGACAACTTTATACTTTGATACCTTATGATTGATCTCCCCCTCTAATTTTATGTCTAATAATTATTTCTATGGAATATTTATAGATGTAGAAAACCCTAAATAAAATAATTGAGTCCAAAACAAACTGAGAAACCAAAACCAAGCGGAATAGAAATTCCGTCTGAACAACAAAGGTCGTCTCCCAACCGCCTCACTTTAATTACCTATGGGTTTTCTTGAGTTCCACGTGGCTGCAGTGCATATTGTGAAATTTAACTTGCCCTTTATCCCTTATATATTAATATATTCAATTTAAGTAATTGACCTGCCTACTTGAAAAATTTTCTTCTTCAATCTTCCATCTTTAATTCATTTTAGCTCCAAACTTCTTCAACTTTACACCAATTTACTCGTACAAATAAAATAGACTATTTAAAAATTGATGCATACAAAGGAAAAATATAAATAATAATTGTGAGGCAAATAACGATAAAATTATATATTTTTGGCCTCACATAAGTGGGTTCAATCTCCTTTGATGCTCGACACTCGGTTTGCACTCATTAAAGTTGAATCTTGTGAGTACAAATGCCAAGTGGAATATCTACTATGTCAGCGGTAATCCACCCTTTAGCCTTGATGTACCTTCTCAACACCTCAAGAAGCAATTTTACTTTCCATTCAAGCAAGTCAGTTGCAATTATTACGAGAAATGAGTTATTTGCTCCCAATAATGAATATCGAACATGAGTGGGGAGCACTTTCAACTCAAGCTTTGGTGGTTTCTCTTTGGATAGTTTAGAGGGAGGATTTTCCAGATTATTTAGATCAATGTCTACTAGCTTGAATGGTTTCCTTGAGTATTCACCTAATCCTGACAATGTAGCTACTGCTTTATCATACTCTTGAACTTCGGTCTCATCAAAATTCGCAAGAACAACCTCAAGAGGTTCACTTATACACATCAAATGGCTCACGCTGGCCACTGCTTCATCAATTACATAAATCATTGAAACCACTTGAATATTACTTGGGTTTTCATTGATTTTCACACATTAGAAGTTAGCTCATATTTATTCACCCGAAAAATCAACTCCCCACTTTCAACATTCACTAACGCTCTCCTGGTAGCTAAAAAGGGCCTCCCCGAGATAATGGGAATTTTAACATCAATCTCAAAATCAAGAATAACAAAATCCGCCTGCAAGATAAATTGATCAACCTTTACCAATATATCATAGAGTATACCAACGGGGTGCTTGATCGACTTGTCCACCATAAGAATCCACAATGTTGTGGATTTTGATTCACCCAGACCAAGTTGTATATAGATTTAATAGGGCATGATTTTTCTACTTTCCCCAAATGACATTGAGCTTTAGCAAATTGAAGAATACCGATAGTACACGGGATGGTGAATGCCCCCAAATCTTCTTTTTTTTAATCATCTCGCTAGTCATAATTGCACTACAATTATTAAAAACTTTTGTTGTCTAGAAATCTATGCTTCTTTTCTTGGTGAGTAGCTCCTTTATTAATTTGTAATAACTTGGCATCTCCGACAATGCTTCCACTAACGATAGATTTATAGAAAGTTTCTTGAACATTGATAGGAACTTCTTGAATTCCTCCTCCTCATTATTCTTCTTTAGACGATAAGGAAATAGAAGAGATATTTTGGGAAGAGGTTACACAATCATTGGAGTTGAGGTTCCCTTTTATTTAATATTTTTTGTAACTCTTTGACTGGGCTTTTCCTCCTTCTCTTTGAGCATATCACTTTTTGGTGCTTGAATGGGATTATCTTCCTCCTTAATATATTTCTATTCTTTATGATTTTTAACCCAGTCATTACCCTTTTTGCTATTAACAACCTTTTTTCCACTACGAGTGACAACTGCCAAATATTTGTCACATTCAGCCCTCGAAGTTGTTGCACACTCAGCCTAAGCCCCTTCATATATTGTAGGCTTTAACTGTCCTGAAAGTTGGCCTAATTGATCCTCAAGTTTTTTGATTGCATCAGCATAAGAATTCCCTCTATCATTCAATTACGAGCAATCATCTTTCATCTCTTCAACCATTTAATATAATCCTTTAATCTTTTCTAGGATACTTGATAACAATTCATCCACCCTAAAGTTATCCGAATTGCATTCTGATCTTGGGCTGTCACTTGATTGTGTGTTGTACTCTTCATGAATCTCTTCTCTCCCCCAAGAGTTGTTTTGTTCACACCAATCTTGATAGTAACGCCTTTGCTACTCTTCTTTATGTGATTTCAAACCTTGATTGCCACTCGCCTTAAAGTAGCTCGGATTGGAACCCTCCTCCAGTCTAAACACTATCCATACTTCATTGGGTTCACCCACATTTTCTAGCATTTGTTTTTGTAACAACTCCATTTCGGCCAGCATGTTTCTAATATTCTTATCCCTCTCTTTCTCCTTTTTCAAGTTGTTCTTGCGTCATCCTAAAGCAAAAAGAGTCCTCTTGAGTGTACCACACCTCATTTATCTTTGTCATTTCATCAAGAAAGGACGAGGCTACCTCAAATGATTGAAATTATTCTTCATCGAGCCAATTGGTCAGCCACTCATTTGTTCATTGAGTCTAAAGTCCGATAAAAATACTGAAGTATCGCATTACCTTGGATCCCATGAGTGGATATAGTAATAGAAACTTCCAGAACCTCAACCAAGTTTCATGAATTGGTTTCCTTCTACCCGCTTGATGTTTTGGATGTCATCATGCAATTTCACCATCTTTGACGGTGGAAAGAACATGACATAGAATGCCTCACTGAGTTCTTCCCATGATAGAATAGAGTCGCTCGATAGCTCAGCTAGCCAATTGGTCGTTTCCCCCATTAAAAAAAAAGGGAACAACCACAGCCGAATTGATTCTTTCAAAATATCCTTGAGTGAGTATGGAGTGCATGTCCCAACAAAGTTCCGAATATGCTCATGGGGTTTCTAATGATCTAACCCAATACTCCTTTCGCTTGCAAGAGTTGAGACACTGTATTTGTAACATGGAATGCATCATGGTATTTAACAGGAGATAGGCTGAAAATCCATTTGGCGGTTCGCCGAAAGGGTCCAAGTGTCGTAGAATCACCCATACCTGCACATTCAGTACACATTATTCAGAACAACCAAACCTTTTTTTCTCCCAAGAAGCGTCTTATTTGTCGTTGTGGCACGACATGGAAATGCATTCAAGCATCCTCCAAGTACACTACTTCAATCAATAAAATCTCATGGAATTCACGAAAATATAGCTTCACGCATTGCCCATTAACCTTGAAGGACGGACCTTTATTACCTTCAATTTCAATGGCCTCATTTGTGAACACTAGCGTTACTTTAAATGGACCGGACCACTTTGACTTGAGCTTTCTCAGGAAGAGTCTCAGTCGAGAGTTGTATCAGAACACAAAGTCTCTAACTCATAATTCTCTCCTAAGGATTTCAGATTCGTGCAATTCTTCATTTTCTCCTTGTAGAGAGATGGACTTTCATATACCTTAAATCTAAATTCATCCAATTGTTCAGCTCATCTACTCTCCCTTTCGAGGCATTTACCCAATCTAGATTTAATGCCTTCAATGCCCATAGTGCTTTCTGTTGTAGTTCAATTGATAGCTGACAAGATTTACCAAAAGCAACTGATATGGGGATATGCCAAGTGGTGTCTTGTAAGCAGTGGGATATTCCCAAAGGGCATTATCTACCTTTTGAGACCAATAGGTCACATTTGCATTCACAGTCTTAGCCAAGATACTCTTAATATTCCAATTTGAAACCTCGACTTGGCCACTCGTTTTAGGATGATATGGCGTTGCCACTTTATGTTTCACTTTGTATTTACTGAATGAAGAAGCAACGAGCCGGTTGCAAAACTGTGAACTTGCATCGCTTTTAATAGCCCGAGGGGTTCCAAATCAGCAAAGATGTAGCGTTTTAAGAATTTAACAACACTCTTACCTTCATCATTGGGTAGTACCAATGGTTCCACAAATTTAGAAATGTAATCCACAGCCACTTGAATGTACTTTATTACCGAACGAACTCACAAACGGCCTCGTGAAATCTATTTCCCATACATCGAACAACTAAACCTACAAAATAGGCCTAAGAGAAAACTCATGACTTCTGGACAACCCACCTTTCTTTTAGCATTGTATGCATTTCTTGACAAATTCATGAGAATCTTTATAGAGGAATTGACAGTAATAGCCACTATGAATAATCTTAGCGGTTGTATGCACACTTCTATGAGGATAACCAACCGGACGCATAACAATCATTCAGAATTTTATTGACTTCCTCTTGCAGCACACATTGCCGATTAATATGGTTCTCACATTCTCTAAATAAATATTGTTTATCCTAGAAATCCCATGGCAGCCTGGAACATTTGACTCACCCTTCAATTCGAAGCAGCGAGGTATGTCAGTAGCTCCTTGAAGATGTCTTGTACTCACAAAAATAATAGAAAGTGCAGAATGAGAACACAACCATAGTAGACGGCTAAGATCACATGGCTATCCTACTAATGCAACATAAACAAGTCAAACAACATTATAATCAAAACCCTATATATCAACACATAGAATATTATCAACGTTTACGAACAACGAATAACTTCACATTTTATATCACATTATTGCTTCTCTTATTTAACCAAAACCCAAACACTTAGCCTACCAAAACGTGGCAACCGATCCCACATGTAAGACAGAACGTGGCAACCAATCCCATATTTTATGCCGGAACGTTGAATTCTGATAGAAGTTAGTATGCCATAATGTTGCAACTGATCCCATTCACACCACAATAACAATCACAAGTACATCATAAAGATAATACATTTAAGTCATGATTTCAAGTTCATCTATCTCATTTTACTACAAGTGTGATCAACATTGCAACATTCATAGATATACAAGTATCATAATGAAGAAAGAAAAAGCATACATATCATAAACATACAATGACAACCATCACCTACCTCAAAACAAACTTGAAACCCTAAGAAACTTGATCCTTCCCTTTCCGAATTACCTAGATTACTAACAATTCTATGAATCCTAGATCAAACCTATGATCCCGACCATCCAAATTAGTGTTGTTTCAATCATAAAATGTATTATAACCCCCCATTAATATTCACCCATTCTTTTACGTTCTACGGATTGAAAATGAATTTGAGTAGTGAAAAACGTACCTTTAGCCTCAAGAATTGTGAAAAACGAGTAGGAGTTTCCCTAGGGTCGTTCCTTAGATAAAAAAAGTCGAAAATTGCATAATGAGGTAATTTAGGGTTTATTAACGGTTTAAATTTGGGTCCTGCATGCCACAACAGCCATTACGCCGCGAGACTGGCGACACCAGGGCGGAAAAAATACTGCCAAAGTGGCATTTTCGAGAAAGAGAGAAATTTCAAGAATGCCGAGATCCCCATTTAACAACACACCTCTAACCCGTGACGCTCAGAAAATACTGTTTATGCTAACATCGATTTTGGGAGTTCTACTCGCCCGAATTCAATTTCGTAAAGTCGTAAGGATTTCTTACAAGTTATCTAACACCTTATGTAATCAACATCCTAAATTATTTTCCCAATGTTACCATATTTCACTACACCTTAAAGACTCCAATTTCGTCCAAATCTGGAGCAACTTTGGAAAATCCAAATACTATGAAAATGTTTTCAGGCCCAAAATTTTCCCCGTTGGATTTTATTTAACGAGGGGAACAAGTCGTTACAATAGATACAAATTTACCCATCACATGTCCTTGTCTTACAATACTTAGGAAAAGTACACTATGGAAAGAATGAAGTAGTACCTAAATCGATGAACAATTGGGGATAATTATCTCGCATGTACCTATAGGTATCCCAAGTAACTTCCTCAACTAGACGATGCTTCCATTGAAATTTCACAAACATAATCTCCTTGTTACTCAACTTACATCACGATAAAGAATTGCAATGAGTTCCTCCTCATATTGGAGGTCCTTGTGTAACACAATTGAGTCCAACTTAATGATATAGTCCACGTCACCATGATACCTCTTCAAAATGGATACATGGAACACCAGATGAATACTCGATAATTAGGAGGTGAAGTCAATCTATACGCCACTATTCCCACATATTCAAGAATTTCTAATGGACCAATGTATTAGGACTTATCTTACCCTTCTTACCAAATCTCATCACCCCTTTTATGGGTGATACCTTAAGAAGAACACTTCACCGGTTTGAAATGTCATGTCTCTCACCTTATGATCCGCACACTTCTTTTGACTACTCTAATATGTTATAAGCTTAGCTTGAATATTTCTAACCTTATCTTGAGCATCCTTCACTAAATCAACCCTCAATGGTTTCACATCTTCAACTTATGGGTGATCTACATCCCCTCCTATAGAGTGCCTCAAATGGTGTCATGTCTATGCTGGAATGATAACTATTATTATAAGAAAATTCACACAAAGATAAGAACTTATCCCAATGCCCTCCAAAATCAATCACACATGCTCTCAACATGTCTACCAATACTTGAATAGTGCTCTCCGATTGCCCACTCGTGTATGGATGAAAAGTTGTACTAAAAATTAGTTGTGTGCCTAATTCATCGTGCAATTTCCTTCAAACATGGATGTGAATTAGGAACCCCAGACTGAGATGATAGAAAGGGGCACCCCATGAAACCTCACTATCTCTTTCACATACAACTTAGCCAATTGTTCAGCATTATAATATATTCTTACTGGAATGAAATCGGCTGACATAGTAATTCTATTAACCACTACCCAAATTGAATCGAACTTCCCTGAACTCTCAGGAAGACCAACCAAAAAATCCATGGAAATTCTTTCCCACTTCCTTTCCGGAATTGGCATTCTTTGAAGTAAACCTATTGGCCTTTGATGTTCACACTTAACTTGTTGACAATTTTGATACTTTGCCACAAACTCTGGTTTGTCTTTCTTCATGCCCGACCACCAATAAATTCTCTTCAGGTCTCTATAGATCTTGGATACACCCTGATGAATAGATTATCGCGAACCATGAGACAATACCAAAGATTTCTCAATAAAGTCATCTACTCTAGGAACACATATTCTTCCTTTAAAATTGAGTACACTATCCGCATTAAGTGTGGTATCTTGTGCCTTACCAATAGTTATCTTCTTTCTAAGCTCCTCAAGATTTTCATCATCCAATTGTTTGGCCTTGATTTCCTTAATAAAAGTGACCCTTACTTCAATACTAGTTAAAACCCCACCTCATTCCGTAATGTTCAACTGATTAATTTATATTCCAGAGTCTAAATTTCCTTAGCTAAAGATCGCTTGGATGCACTCAAGCAAGCTAAACTACCAATAATCACAATTTTTTGAGTCAAAGCGTCTGCTACCACATTACCCTTGCCCGAATGGTATTGAATTGTCACATCATAATCTTTAAGTAACTCCATCCACCTTCGTAGTCTCAAATTCAGATCCTTTTTTATTGAACACTTGCTGCTAGTACGATGATCAGTAAGCACTTCACACTTAATACCATAGATTTAATTCCATAATATCTTATGAGCAAACACAACTACTTCCAACTCTAAATCATGAATTGGGTAATTACTCTCATGCTGTCACAATCCAAACCGTCAGGATTGGTACACACTCTGAACATCCTGTGGGAGAACCAGTACTACCATCCAAACTAAAGCAATAATCTAAACTAAGGCATTTAAGTTACAGAAGCACATTAAATGACTAAGTACGGTTTTTATCAATAACTAAACAAAGAACTGACCACTTATATTGCGGAAGATAACCTAGAATCTAAAAGTCGATGTACTAAAACTATTACGAAATAACAAGACTAAAATGTAACAACCCTAAAAATGAATAGATAAATACTTAAGGTGTCAAGAATGCCTGCGATTAGACCAAGGTTCACACGGATTGATACGCGTAGAACCAGACCTCAGAACCCTTACTATGACCAAGCCAACTAACTTGGGGAGTTAGTTGAGCTTGAAAAGGTTGGAACCAACCAAGTAACGCTCTCGAAAACAAAGATTTAATCGAAGTAGTCTTTACCGGACTTAAAAACAAGAAATCTTAAGTTTGAGGGTCTAGGTGTAAAATGGTATTTTACCAGGCTATGGATAATATCGTAATTACTCTAAATATATAATTAATTAATTATTTAATAAGATGGAGGGGCAATTTGGGGAGAGAGAGCCTAAATTGAGCTCTTGAAGTGGAGTCTTGTGTCACGACTGGGATTCTGGAATCCGAATAGCAACCGGCGTCGTTCACCTCTCAGAGGTCGCATACAAGCCTCATCTTGCATTCATCACATTCATCTAGTAAAATTTGCGGAAAATTTAAAACTTTTTATATGTATGAAGTACACATAGACTTCATATAATTATTAACTAGATACATCATATACTAAGCTCAACATAAGAAAACAACCATCTAACATAAAGAATCAATTCGAAACTTAAGATGAATATATCATAAATAGTTTGCCAAGCACGGCCTTATTACAAAGCTTCAAAATGAAGGTACGAAAGAAACGCTAGGGATAACATCAACTAGCTATGTCTAAAACTAAGGCTAGACTAAATCTGTAGCATCCTCGAAATCATGAGGACCTACCAATTGGTTTGGAGACACACTGAAGTCCAAACCGCTGCAAGTGTCGTCAATCTGTCCTCAGACCTGCACCTATAAAAATAGTAAATAGTAAGGGGTTAGTACACCACTTATACTAAGTATGGGTGTATGCACACATACACATAAAGCTATGCATGATCAAGGAAAGCTCTTCCTAAGCAACATGCCATTTCTGGAAAGTCTAGTCATTAGACTTTCCTAATTCGTTAGTTGTGAATTATGGTATGAATATGATGTATTATAATGCATTCAAAGCACACAATTCATTTTCTATATGATTACAAGACATTAGTATCATCAACATAATTTTAGAACAACTCGAGCGAAGATTTAGGATTTTGATCCTCTTAGGCCGAGAACTCCTCTTTGTACACTT